>CM074718.1:48830257-50030257 GCA_037306005.1 Rhinophrynus dorsalis
TCAGTTAAGGACCATGGAGCATTTTTGTTTCTTCCGCTTCCGGACTTCCCGAACGGTCTGCAGCCGCGGGGGGAGCCCGGAATTCCATGACAGTCATAATACGTCATGGGTCGTTCAGTCGGATCGACCCATGACGTACTATGACCATCAAGGGTCATTAAGGGGTTAAAGGGACAGTAATGTTTCGTAATAAAAGCAGCTCCAATTAATCATCATAGTATTTAGACCATAGACAGTGTTATTTCAGTACTGTCAGAGTTTTAGTACAAGAGTAATTGAATGATAAAGTATCCCCCTCCCGCCCCTTTTACTGATGTAACACTACTCACCTCAGAGCAGCAGGTTGGTTGATTGCAGAGAGGAACGATCTTCAGTAAGCATATGGAAAAAAAAAACTGGCAATGGGGGCAGGGTTTTCATTGTTCTCACAGTAAGAAGATTGTCCCTTGCTGTGAGCTGTCTGGTCCCAGGACCAGATTCCACACCTGAGGGGATGTGGCTTACACTAGGTAAAAGGAGAGGGAGGTGGATATTTTATCAATTACTCTTGTACTACAACTCTGACAGTACTGAAATAACACTCTCCATGGCCTAAATACTATGAAGATTAATTGGAGCTGCTCTAAGTCAGAAAAGTCTGTCACAGCAAATTAAATAGAGGAATTCCTGCTCATTGACACAAATAAGAATATACAAGCAGGAATCTCTTATGTCACATACCTGATCTCCAGGACACAACACAGAGATACTGAAATGAAGAAAACTTATGCTTGAACTCCGGTGTGCAAAGTTGTTCACCACCACAGTCTAGCACAGCTGAAACAAAATAACAAAGCACCATATTTCTGGTGCTTATATACTGGAATCACTGATCCCAAATCCACCAAGGTGTCAACCACTAGTTCAAAGACAGGAGTTTTGCAAAGTACTGTAGGCATGCAGAAAATGCACAAGGGAAAAGGTCCATTAGGTAGAACCTGTACCCCAAGGAAGAGTTTGAAAACCAGTGGGTCTAAGTAACAGTCTCCTTTCCTCCTTGAAATGCCAGCTACCACTTATTCACCACAATTCTGGACTTAAGGAGCCAAGAAAAAAAAAAAATGAATCGGCTGTGGATGCCTTCTGGCAGTCTCCTCAGCCGGCCACAATTATGTGTTTGCTTTTCAATACCAGAGGGTTTAGCAATGGACCCTGTAACAGAGCCACATAGAAAAAATGCTGCATTAAAGTGTGGGCAGCAAGACATCCTGATTAGCACTCCATTGCACGCTATCTGAAACATTTTAAACAGCAGGTACCCTGGCTGTATCAACATCATTAACACTCAGCACTGGAACACAATGCCACCCCTTAAGGTCCAGCAATTGGCTGTGCTTAGGCGATTAGGAAAGTGAATAAAGAACTGCACTGAAACTTCCCCATACCTGTTGCATATTACAAGATGCAGTACAAGAAAGAAATGGAGCAAAACTCACACGACCACCAATAGTGCTGAATGGGGCAAAAGGAGAGCATTATGTCTGCCAATCTGAAACCCATGAAAGTACTGCGTTTTCAGCAATCATGAGGTAGAGAAAACTCCTACGCATTCAGAAGTGCATCTAGGAAGGTAAGAGAAGATGCTCTGTTGTTATTGTCAACAGAGTCATAACTCTGTCAGAACACCCACACCTCTTGACAGTAAGCAATGAGAGGCTATTCCTTCAGCGTCCGATTAAGTGCTGGTGGTCAGCATGAAATATGTCATCACTTTTTGTATGACTGTGAGGTGGTGCAAATAAAAAAAAAGGATTTTTCAAATCCCCTTTTGGAGCACTGCTATACATGTCTGCGTTTAGAGTTAGAGGTGGATCCCTTGACAGCCAGCGCATCCCCACAGCACTGCTGCATACTGAATTTGATCCAGGGTAAGTTGTGAAGAATACATTGGGTGCTTCAAGATTTATATTTGAAGTTAACTGCTCTGAGTGCATGTGGGCTCTGCCGACTGGCTGACAACAAAGATTGAATTGAGGCGTGCCTTTCCATTTTTTATTTGCCATCTATAATAGGCCAAACTAGTGCCACGGACATGAAGGAAAGAGACATCTGGAAAGGTGCAATTTTCTTTCCTGGCAGAAAGGAAATAATACTGCTGGGGCAGCAATAGCACTTAAGGAGATCGTAATCTTTACATATTAAGGCAATGTTAAAAAGTTCCACATGCTTTTCTATAACAAAGTGTACCTAACAGCCCATAACGTTGTCTTAGTTTT
Source organism: Rhinophrynus dorsalis (assembly GCA_037306005.1). Lineage (NCBI taxonomy): Eukaryota > Metazoa > Chordata > Amphibia > Anura > Rhinophrynidae > Rhinophrynus > Rhinophrynus dorsalis. Next base: position 48,832,513 of record CM074718.1, read on the forward strand.
AATTTATATTTAAGTATCGCCCTCCCACCCCTTTTCCATACGTCAAAATGCCTCCGCTCCGAGCAGCAAGCCGGTCCGGATGGATTGCAACCAGGAATAATCTTCTGTCAGCATAAAGAAAACCCTGCTCTCCTTCATCAATGGGGGGGGGGGGTGTTCCCTTACACTGACAGGCAGAAAACTGTCCCTCATTGCAATATGTCCAGTCAAGGAACAGTATTTCCAATCTGAGGGGAGGTAGCATTAAGTATTGAAGAGGGGCGGGGTGGGGGTACTTTTAATATAAAATAAAAGGAAGACTACAGTGTTATGGGTTTTTAGAAATGTACACTTTGTTTTGAAGAGTATGTGGAACAATCCACCTTGCCTTAATATGTAAACATTACCATCTCTTTAAAGGGGTCATATCTGTTCTCAGGCAAAACAAAAAGTAACAATTGGAAAATAAACTCTCAGTATAGTCTTCCCAGTATAGCAAGTTGATATTTAGTGAAGACCACCCAGCTGTGCTTGTTACAGGAATATATCTGACCCGAGAAAACCAAATAAGAAAAAAAAAAAAAAAAAAAAAAAAATCAAGAGTTGATATGCAATTCATAGGCCCCCAATTGCAGAGGGAGAAAATAGTGGGAGGCAGTCATACTCATAGCACAGAAGACCATCTGAGGACCAACTCTACCGCACCAGTTCCAGTTCTTTTCCTATAGAGAAAGAGACTGGTGATAATCAATGCCACATCACCACTCTGCCAAATTCTGTTACTGTACAGAAAGAGGTATAATGCAGGAGAATCCCTAGGAATCAACGAGACAGGCGAGGGCTCCCATTTAGAGGGTGGATTGGCAGGCTAATGACTAAAGTCTGCGTCTGAACCCAATGTATCTGCAAACTGAAAGGCTCAATAGTAGATAAATAACAATTAATCTAAAGATAATGGTCTCTCAAAAGGGACCAACCCTGATTCCACCTTTGAAACAGGACACAGTAAACGGTCAAGTGGTTGGAGCGACACATGGGTAAACATGAGAAGAGAGGAACACGTCCTACTCCAGAAATTATTTAATCCCGTAGTCTGTGTGTTCCAAACAGGATAAAAGAAAACCAGATTTAAATGCTGAGTGTTACAGGATGTTATATTTGGAGGGTTCAACATTGAAAATAATCCTGGAGGCCTTATGCAGAAGATAAAAGATGAGGAATTCTGGAGCAAGCCAACTGAACCATGGGGGGGGGGGGGGGGGGGTAAATAATAAAATATTTCAGTGGTGCTTTTCACCTCTTCAGTGCTCTGGAGGTCTCAGACACATAGTTCCATGACATTCAAGACGTTAAAAGCCCCACTTAAATAAAATAAGTCATTTTTTATTTCTCCCCCATGGTGCAGCTGATAATCTCCAGAACTGCTCACATTTAACTTTTTTTTTTTTTTTTTTTTTTCATAAGGCCCAAAGGATTCTTTCCAATCTTAAATACTCCTTTTCAGGTTTTTCCGTCATTTGAAAGAAAAGTATATGTGTAAACATTCAACAGTATCACAAGGAATAACCTGAATCTCGCAAGCAGACATCAGATTGTGTATATAGTAGAATGCTTCTTCCACAGTTTCTCCCATTGTTACCAAGCCATGATTTCGGAGAATAAGTACCTGAAACAAATAAAGCAGTGATATGGTAAGCCCTTTGGCATTCGGGTTTACTACTGAAATGTCATCCTCTAGTTGGCAACTATCAAAAGGGCGAGATCATGTCGCCTGTATTCTGACAACCTGATGCCGCATGCTTAAGGATCGCCAACTAGAGGGCTCTGCATGAGTTGCTTACCCCTCCAGTACTCAAAAGGTTAAGTAACTGAAGCAGTACGCTTGTCTTGCGAAGAGAGAAGACGGACAAGCGGGCCTGAGAGGAGACAAAGCTGTCTGTCTCTTCCACATCCCAGTACACTACAGCAACTGGCAACACGTTCTGGACACCACTGACTGCCTCTGCCTGGCACAGAACGTACTGCTGCGGTCACAATCCTTAGCGTTCCGGAGAGGTAAGAAACGCGTTACAAAGCAATGCGTCGCGTACACCTGTGCCACTCAAAGGGTTGTCAGTGCTCATTCCCAAAACCAGTCTTAACTGTTTAAGGGTCAATCACAACTCACACACTATATAGTACGTCTGCAAACAGCCAGCTACCACATCGAACTGCACACTGCCTGTTGTAATGTCGCTCTCCAGTTGGGGACCCTTAGATATGCAACATCAGAATGTCACCCTGTTGATGCATGTTACAGGCCAAGGGTATAGACTATTATATGCTTTAGTGTATGAAGCTGTGTGTTTTGTATCAAGAATGGGGTGTGGTTTTGGCAAAGCCAAGGGTGCCTACCACAGGGGAACCCAAGATTTAAACCCAGCCAGGGGAATACCCACTTTGCTCCTTGGTCCCAAATTTTTCTGAATTAATACTTTTTCTTCCTCATCAACCACTATTCCATGGTAGTCGTGATAAGTCACCTCTCCTAGAGACAGTGCTTCTGGAGAAAGGGGCAGTAGACCACACTTCATTGCAGAGACCTACATAATATTCAAAGGGGAAAGAAATGCATTCAAGAACAGAATTAGATAATAAGAACTATTACTCTCAAACTACATACAAACATTGAAAGTAGATACTTAAAGGGATAGTAATGCTTAAAGGGATAGTAACACTTCGTTTTAACTTTATTTTATTTTGTAGGCATTAAAAAAACATGAAGAATGATATAAGTCTTATCGCTCAAACCTTTATGGTTTATGAGATATTCACAAGCAAAGTTCCCCTCCCCGCCCCTTTTACCTAGTGTAAACAATCTCTTCTCAGATGTGAGTCTGGTTGTATGACAGTACAGATAACAGAAGGGGACAATTTTCTTTGTATGAAAACAATGAAAGCCCTTCCCCCCTTGATTAAGTTTTTCAGCTTTTTCCATTATCTTAATTGAAGATTGTCCCTCTCTGCAGTCTACCTGGGCATCTCCCTTCTGATTTGGTTGAACAGGGGGGGGATACTTTGTTTGTGAATATCTCTTAAACCATAAAGGTTTCAGAGATAAGACTTCTATCATTCTTCATGTTTTTTTAATGCCTACAAAATAAAATAAAGTTAAAATGAAGTATTACTATCCCTTTAAGATTAAAAAAAAAAAAAAAAAAATTAGAATATATATATATATATATATATATATATATATATATATATATATATATATAATTAGGGTTTATGTCCCCGAATAAAACAAGGGTACTCCCAGTGCTGAGAGATATGTTATTAAAAAATTATAACCACTCAAATTTGAACATTTTAGGTGCAATATCATGGTGGCCTGAAAATTTACAGTGGTACTGTTGTTACGCCATCCTATCAACTGCTCTTGTCTGTAGACAATAAATCTACATAGGATGGCGTAGAAACAGCGCCACTGTAAATTTTCAGGCCACTGTGATATTGCACCTAAAAAATTAAAGTTAGAGCGGTTATAATTTTTTAATAAAATAGCTCTCAGCAGTGGGAGTACCCTTGTTTTACTAAAAGGGATGAACCCTACAACATTTTTTTTTACATTTTAAATATTACTATCCCTTTAAAAGATATCTGACCGAACAAGTATACCTTGGGTCATATTTATCAGCAATGCTTTATTTATGAAGTGTCACTGGAAATTTCATGTTTTCCATGCATTCACCTCCGTGTCTACCAAAAACATGATCATCAATTTTTTTCTATTACAAGATGTTACTTTCCACACAACAGCAGGTTTACCATCATAATCCATTTGCCACGCACTCCATATATTTGTTTGCATTGCATTAACCTCTTGAAGACAAGAAGGCTATTCAACACATTGAAAAGCAATGCAATGCATACCCATCTGGTCCTCAAGGGGTTGTAATAATAATACAAACATGGATACAATATTGCAATGAATCTTGATAAAAACAAGCAAAATGACTGGCTACTGGAGCAATACCAACCAGCATAAAAAATTGTTCCAATTAACTATGGAGCCATATTGGTCAGGACAAGAGCTCAAGAATATCATTCATGCAGTTACTTACTGCTGCCCCAGCGGGGGTATGAATGTGGACAATACATTTTACATCTGGTCGTGCAGCATAGATTGCAGAGTGCAATGTAAATCCTGCTTTATTTACTCCCAAGTTTGTGCTGCCTCGATCTATCAATTCACCTTGAAGATTAATCTTGACCTGTAAGACAAAGGATTAGAAATAAGACAATGTAACACAAGAGCATTCTAAAGCATCTTTTCAAAGATTGTTTGCTTTTTACCTTTATTAATAGTAAACGTAACTCATGTTATAGGAAATAAACTAAAATAATCACTGTAAGATGATTTACAATTTGCAAGATCTCATGACGTCTGCGTGCAATCACAAACAACTTTCTGGCTTAAAGGGATAGTAATACTTCATTTTAACTTTATTTTATTTTGTAGGCATTAAAAAAACATGAAGAATGATATAAGTCTTATGTCTCAAACCTTTATGGTTTATGAGATATTCACAAGCAAAGTTTCCCCTCCCGCCCCCTTTTACCTAGTGTAAGCCATCTCTTCTCAGATGTGATTCTGGTTGTAAGACCAGACAGATAACAGCAGGGGACAATCTTCTTTATATGAAAACAATGAAAGCCCTTCCCCCCTTGACAAGCTTTTCAGCTTTTTACCTTATCTTAATTGAAGATTGTCCCTCTCTGCAGTCTACCTGGGCACCTCCCTTCTGCTGTGGCTGAACAGTGTGACATCAGTAAAAGGGGTGGGAGGGGGATACTTTGTCATTGAATTACTCTTGAACTACAACTCTGACAGAATTGAAATAACACTCTCCAAAGTCCAAATACTATGATGATTAATTAGAGATGCTGTTATTATGAAACATTACTATCCCTTTAAACACATAATGCTCAGCCTACATATACTCAGGAAACTGTTGTACTATAGTAGGATCTGGAATGGATATACTGGGTTGGGTCTGCCTGTTGCCTATGTACTGTAAACTACTGACATTTTGTTCCATTGCGTCTGTTTAACAAAAACAAGGAACAGGGGAAGTTGATGCAACTCTTGAGTTCTTTTCCTGTGCATGCTATAGAAGAGGACATCAGGGCTTGCACATATTAAAGTCCTAACAATGGAGTGTGTGTGTGCTAGAAAACAATAAATGGGTATTTTACTGAACTTACCATTAATTCCTTTTTTTCTTACTCTATGTGAAACACAGGAATCATGGGGCAAAGTTCCCTCCTGCGTAGGGAAGGGAACCTCAAAAAAAAAAGACAGGGCCTTTTAGGAGGAGACTCCCCTCTTCCCTTCAGGTTTTATTCATTGCCCCTTAGCATCAATCAATGTAGAGCAAACCAGACTAAAAGGGATCCTGCTTGTTGTTCTCCATGGCAAAATTAAGTGGTCACAGAAAAGTGACGGCCGCACAATAACACAATCAGTAAAGCCAGTACAGACGGTCTCAGTGTGTAGTGGCCAAGCTGAGGAAGGGGGATTCCTCCGAAATGTCAATGACCTGAGAGCATTTCTGCCTTGAACAAAAATATATGTACAAGATGTACGCTGTTTGAATAAAGCATTGGAGATAACCAACGATCGGAAAGTTCCTTTCTCTTTCTTTACACAAAAATGAAGTGGTTAATAAAGCAGGTCCAGCAAATCACTGAGCCCACTCTGACCCTTGTAGGAGAAATTGGTGCAGAGATATGTCCCTGTAGATAATCTACATATCTATGGATCAAAAAGAGGATTTTAGCCTTACCTGTTAAATCCTTTTCTCTTAGTCCATACAGGTTACTGGTAACTTTGGGTAGGCGATCCACCCATTTAATTGTAGACAGGAACAATTCTAGAATTGTATGCAGGGGGTGGAGTCTACCTTCCCTCCTTGGCTGCACCTAGCCAACCAGCTCCAGAAAGATTTGAGAAACTAACTATTGATTACATAGTGGAAGGGAAAGAAGACTCCTGTGAGCATGACCCCAAAGGACCCCCACGGTCTGCCACAGGACAGCCAAGCATGGTCCCTTGACAGGGTGGGAGACCAGTAACCTGTACGGACTAAGAGAAAAGGATTTAACAGTTAAGACAAAAAGCCTATTTTCTCTGTCGTCCAATACAGGTTACTGGTAACTCTGGGATGTCCAACCATTAAAGGGGAACTATCACCCCGCAATAACTTAAGGCTAACTTATTGCACACCTGGCGACTAGCTGCTTAGTAGCGCTAGTCGCCAGCAATATTACCTGGTTCTTCAGATATCGGCGTTTTACAGGAGCAGGAAGCACGGACGTCTCTTCACAGTGACGTCTGTGCGCCTGCGCTGTCAGTCCCTTTTGCACCGTACGGTGCAAAAGGGACTGACAGCGCAGGCGCACGGACATCACTGTGAAGAGACGTCCGTGCTTCCTGCTCCTGTAAAACGCCGATATCTGAAGAACCAGGTAATATTGCTGGCGACTAGCGCTACTAAGCAGCTAGTCGCCAGGTGTGCAATAAGTTAGCCTTAAGTTATTGCGGGGTGAAAGTTCCCCTTTAAGTTTCCCAGAGGTGGGAAGTAAGGCAAGGATCAAGCGCAAGGCCCCCAAAGTCACCAGAGCAGATATGAAACATCAGATCAGAGATAGCCCAACGAACAATGAAGTGTCAACGGACATTAAACAGGGGTAACAACACTCCAAACTGTTACACAGCACACTGAACTAGAGCCAACAGGGCTCAAAAGTCAAGGAAGCACCAAGAACAGAAGAAGATCCTAGACAGGCAAGACTGCCTCCAGGATTTTCCTCCTAAAGCTGGCATCAGCCGATGCCAGCACATCAACATGGTAGTGCTTCGAAAAGGTGTGCACAGACGACCAAGTGGAAGCCTTGCACAACTGATCAGCAGAGGCCTGATTCTTGTAAGCCCAAGAAGCCCCAATAGATCTTGTAGAATGAGCCATGACCCGAAAGGGGACAGGCTTCTTCCTCAGCTTGTAAGCCTTACAAATAGTGGACTTGATCCAAGAAGCAATAGTCACTTTGGATGCAGGTCTTCCTGCTCTGGAGAGCCCTCTCCTTGTCAGAGGTGGGGTCAGGGCAGAGAGAAGGCACCACAATCTCCTGATTGATGTGGAACATCTAAACCACTTTCGGGAGAAACTCCTGAGAGGTGCGAAGCACCGCCTTGTCCTTGTGAAACACCAAATAGGGTGGCTCACAGGACAGAGCATGTAACTCCGCGACACGGTGAACAGACACGATCGCCAGGAGAAAGGCCATTTTCCATGTCAAGAGGCATAGAGGAATAGTAGCTAAAGACTCAAATAGAGGGCGCTGAAGAACGCCCAAAAGAAAGTTAAGATCCCATGGAGGAGCAGGATTCTTGAAGGCTGGATGAGTATGAGCGACGCCCTGGAAGAAAACCTTCTTGACATCAGGAGGGATGGCAATGCGACTGAAGAAAACAGAGAAAGCAAAAGTCTGAACCTTAAGGGAACTCAAACTGAGGCCCTTATCCACGCCATCCTGCAAAAAGGCAAGGACCGCAGGAAGATCAAATTCCTGAGACAGGTCCTTGTCAGTACACCAAGATAGAAAGGCTGAGCAGACACGATGGTAGATCTTGGAAGAAACAAGTTTGCGGGCACTGACCATAGTAGCCACCACACCAGAAGAAAAACCTTTCAATATTGAGGACTCAACTTCCAATTCGTCAAAAAGTTAGCCAATGAACATCCTCCTTCCACAGGTGACCCTGTAGAAGAAGATCCAGATGGCAAGGGAGCCGGAATGGCTCCGCCACTGAGAGATGCAGAATCTCTGGATACCAAGCTTGGGGAGTCCAGTACGGACTGTGTCTTGTCGCCATCAGGTCGATGTAAGGAAGACCCCACCTTCTGAACAATGAAGGTGAACACCTCTGGGTGCAGCTCCCACTCTCCGCTGTCCACTGTGTGTCGACTGAGGAAATCCGCCATGACGTTGTCTACGCCACGAATGTGCACTGCAGATATGGTGAAAACACGTTCATCTGTTCAGGACAAAATAGCCTTGACCTCTGATCAAGTGGTGAGACTTCATATTCTGTCCTGCTTGTCGATGTAAGCCATAGCCGTGACGTTGTCAGGCTGTACCCAGACTGGACAGTCTTCCAGCTGAGATGTCCAATGACAAAGGGCATGAAATATCACCCAAAGCTCCAAGACGTTGATGGGAAGGAGAGATTCCTCCGGAGACCACTGACCCTGAGCAGTCAGGCGACCCAGGACCGCTCCTCAGCCGGAGAGGCTGGCATCCATCGACACAGTGGTCCAGAAGGATACCAGGAAGGACTTGCGTTTCAGCAGATTGGAGAGGTCTAGCCGCCATGACAAACTCAGTTCCACATGAAGAGGGAGGGACACTGACATCTTCAGAAGGTCCAGCTGACTCTTGCACACCTGGATCACAAACCTCTGGGAGTTCCCTGGTGTGCACCATGGCAAACGGGACCACTTCTATGGTGGAAATTAATTTCCCCACTAGCGAGGACAGCTTCTTGGCTGGAACTGGATCTTGAGCCAGAACTGCAGAAAACATGTGGGCGATCAGGTGAGCTCTCTCGTCTGTGAGAAACACTACTCTCTTCTGAGTGTCGTTGAGAAGGCCCAGGAAGACCAGACGCTGGGATGGGACAAGATCTGACTTGTCCATGCTGACGATCTACTCGTGATGGGTGAGAGTGTGAATGCATTGCTGAACCTGCTGATGAAGTTCCGCAGAGGGGGATTTCAGAAGCAGGTCATCCATGTATGGAGTAACTGATGCTGTCCCGGAGGAGGACAGACACTAAGGCTCCCAGGACAAGGTTTAAAGCGATGAGCTGTAGTCAGACCAAAGGGAAGAGCTGAAAACGCCCTCGGTCGCAGGCAAAACTGAAATCCAGAAATGCAAGGAATTCCCCCGGGGACATAGCAGCAATCATCGTCTGTAGAGACTCCTGGTGATAATGGGTCCGGATCACAAAGGAATTGAGATCCTTCAAATCCAAAATGGGGCGACAACCGCCATCCTTTTTGAAGGCCACAAAGAGGTTTGAGTAAAAACACATACCTCTGTCCGGAACTGGAACCAGCTCTAGAACATCCTTGTCCAGAAGAGCCAGAATAGCGTCTTTGAACAGCCTGCGTTTCTCCACGCCCTGAGGCGTATAAGAAGGAAAGAAGCGAAAGGGAGGAAGAGAGACAAAAGGGATCCTGTATCCATCCGTCACCACCTGTAAAACCCACGGGTCTGCCACTGAATCCTCCCAGATGCTGTGATAGTGAAGCAGAGACAACCAACCACAGCAGAGTGGGGACCTGGGTTCGGCGAGTCTTGCTGAAGTTGGCTTGAAGGAGACCTTGGGCTCCATTGCAGCTTGGGCTTGGAGGAGGCACGCGGAGCTGAGGGAACTGTCTGGTTCGCCGGACGTGTCTCAGTCTGAAAGGAACGAAAATACAGATTACGCTTAAGCAGCGTTTTCTTCCTGGGGGACCAAGGGTAGAAGTGTACTCTTACCCCCTGTGGCCTCACTGATCAGATCTTTAAGATCTGGCCCAAACAAAGTAGTGTCAGAAGACCAGATCTTGAGCCAAAGAGCCCGTCTGGCAACCACAGACATGGTGGAAACCCTAGCCACTAAACTGATGACATCAAATAAGGCAGCAGAAACATAGTGATGTGCCTCAGAAATGTTGGCAAGAAGGCGCAACATATCCGAAGTAGGAACATCCTGATGGACAGCCAGGGTAAGCCGTTCAGTCCAGACCGCAATGGCCATGTTTACCCATGCTGCAGAGAATGCTGGACTCATGGCAGTACCAGCAGTGGCAAAAATGGACTTGAGGGAAACCTCAAGTTTCTTGTCAGTCCAGTCCTTCATAGCAGAAGCATCAGAAACTGGCAAGGCAGTAGACTTAGATAGCCTGGAGATAGGAGCACCCACCTTGGGAGGATGAACCCACTGAGCTAGCGCTGCCTCAGAGAAGGGATAAAGCTTGGCAATTTTCTTGGACACAGAAGGTTTCTTGTCTGGAGATTTCCACTCTTCAGACACAAGCCGGTCAAGAGTGGGGTTAGGTGGAAAGCAAGTAAGGGGCATTTTAGGTTCCTGAAACACAGAGGGATCAGAAGGAACCTCCTGAACTAAGGCAATGTTAAGGGTATGCAAAACAGCACTGATCAGGCCCGCAGCCGAGGGCTCAGGATCAGCCTCAAAAGGATCCCCAAAAAACTGAGAGGAGCCCACAGCAGAACATTCCTCACCATCTGAATCCACCAGCAGTTCCTCCTCAGAGGAATCTGACTCATCAGGTACTCCCTGAGGTTTTGGCAGGGAAGACTTGATGGAGGAGGGGGTCTGCCAAGAATGGAAGACCCCCTGTAACTTGGATGGAAAGAGTTGCAATGTAGACCTAAGTTCCCTGGTAGCAGCCTTGAACTCTTGCACCCAGACTGGCTCTAATGCATGGCTGGAGGTCCCTGTAATACTCTCAGGGACATCAGAACATGCTGGGCATAAATTACCTGAGAATTCTCTAGGTAACCCTGAATGACAGGAAGAGCAATGCGCAATAGGGGATACAGAGACCCCAGCATTCTTAATCTTAGTTTTGGCCCCAAGCTCCAATGGTATAGACATCCTCACAGTGTCAAATAACCTTACAGTATAAGAAATCACCCAAGTACAGTGTGTAGGATTAAGGTTTCACCCGAGAAATCCCTAGAGAGAGAGACTAATCTGGCAGGTGAAGGGTTAATCACCAGAGGAGAGAAGGAGGGTCCAAGCCCTGCGTAGGATACTCATTCTGGAAATGGCACAAAATGGCTGCCTCCGCAGAAGCCAATCAGAAACGAGCTCGCTAAGCAAAAGCTCATGGGAAATGTAGTTTTTGCAGAAAGTACCCAAACAGTGCCCGGAGCCCCCTGAGCCCCCCAACAAACTGTAAACATGAACTGGATGATAGAGCAAGGGCAGAAAAGAAAAACGAGCCATCTCTGAAGTCGATAGGTTAAGCGGTTGCAGAGTTGTCCCAAACAGTACAGTACCATAGGAGTGAATGGAGCAATGGCGCCTATGCGGTAAAGCGCGCACAGTAAAATAAAAATGCATGAAACATCACTAGAACATGTTAGGATACCCAAAAAACACTGAACCAGTAGGAAAAGTGTCAGGAAACCCCCCTCCCCCCACCAAAAGAGGCAAAACCAGCAGCTAAAAGGTTAAAGAACCACATAAACCTGCTCCAAAGCACCCAACAGATATACAGATAGACCCAATGAGTACAGGGGTGTGCAACAGGAACTCCAAAGGTAAACCCCTGTGTGGAGGGGCACTGTGGGACATGTGGACCTGCTGCATTCAAAGGGCTGCTCACCCTTCCTGCAGATCTTCTGTCTTCAGACTACCATGTATTAAGAAGCAGCCTTGGTGGGCAACTCCTGAGGAAAGAACTTGTAGCCAAGATTTTACCCCAGGGCTTAAGGTCCACAAAAATCACCTGGTTACTGAGCTAGCCACATCTAAGGGCATTGTCAGTTATGGTAATCCGCCTAATGGTGGTATTCCATTTCCAGAGAAATAAAAAAAAAACTATAGCAGAACTGTTCTCTTGCCTGTGTCTTCACCAAGGAACAAATCTTTCTGGAGCTAGTAGGCTAGCTGCAGCCAAGGAGGGAAGGTAGGCTCCACCCCCTGCATACAATTCTAGAATTGCTCCTGCCTATTAAAGGGGTAGATCACCTACCCAAAATTACCAGTAACCTGTATTGGACAACAGAGAAAGATAGCCACTGTGTGGACTTCTATTCTTAAAGGTGAAAAGTTCAACAAAATTAAAAAAAAAATGAAAACACAAAAGCCAAAACACGTGTATAAACCTATAGAGATGCAATAAAATGAAACTGGAATAAATATATCTGGTAAAATGTAAACAGAAAGCCCATAAATAGTGACCAAGAGCTAAACAGGGAAGTGCTAAGTAATAGCACAGATGTGATATAAGCACCATAGCCCTCTAAAAGTGTGAACTTTACCCCATGGTCCTTGTGTTCCACACCAGACACAAGAGAAAGGGACAATAACCTAAGTACATCTGCATAACTTTATGGACAAATGTGCTAGTGGACACCCCCACCCATTGCTCACACAGACACACACAATCATTAAATGCACCCTGCTCTCAGTCACTTTTATAGCCAGACCCAAGACACCATGACAAACCAACTCGCACATACCAACCTTTATCTATATAATAAGTGGCTTTTAATGCGTGTCATACAGAGTCATATATTTATACTCATTTATTCACGTATAGGTGCATGTAGAGCAATGACTCTCAGCTCCTCCTCAGGGAACACCAACATGTCAGATTTTAAGAATATCCCCACTAAGAACAGGCAGCTCAACAACAGTGACTGAGTCACTTGTTTCTCACCACTGAATAAGAAGGATGTCATGCCAAGGCATGATTTGGCCTTTTTAGGGCCTCTGGGTTGTATAATATTTGTGTTTATTTTGAATTTGTATGTTATTCAAAGTGCACCAGTCATAAGCCATAAAATTAGTTGAGGAGATATCACCAGAAACTGAATGAGTAAATCACCAGAGCAGGACATATAGAGTGCCATAAAAAGGTCTTGGGCCCTCTGCTTTGATGGGGTTCATGCAGAAGACAGTCACATATTATGAAATAAGGAGAACATGTATATACAGTGTAAAATGGTTCAATACAACTATATATTTTAAAGGGATAGTAACACTTCGTTTTAACTTTATTTTATTTTGTAGGCATTAAAAAAACATGAAGAATGATATAAGTCTTATCTCTCAAACCTTTATGGTTTATGAGATATTCACAAGCAAAGTTCCCCTCCCCGCCCCTTTTACCTAGTGTAAGCCATCTCTTCTCAGATGTGAGTCTGGTTGTATGACAGGACAGATAACAGAAGGGGACAATTTTCTTTGTATGAAAACAATGAAAGCCCTTCCCCCCTTGACAAGTTTTTCAGCTTTTTCCATTATCTTAATAGAAGATTGTCCCTCTCTGCAGTCTATCTGGGCATCTCCCTTCTTATCTGGCTGAACAGGGGGGGATACTTTGTTTGTGAATATCTCTTAAACCATAAAGGTTTGAGAGATAAGACTTATATCATTCTTCATGTTTTTTTAATGCCTACAAAATAAAATAAAGTTAAAATGAAGTATTTCTATCCCTTTAAATGCCCAGGTTTTACCCTTTTGGTGGGTACCAAACATGCCAGGGGGAGGTGTTCCTGTTATGAGTTATAAGAATAGCCACTTTGCAACCAGTTAGACCCAGCATGTTTGGTGTCCAGATATTCACACAGGTATGAGGAATACGAATATATTAACATTATAGAGGTGTGCTATGGGTTGCAGGTTTTGGGAAACCTTTTGATTTTTCAGGTACAACTCTGCAGTGACATCCCTGACAGGTCTGACTGATTGGTCCGTAAACTGTCAAACCAATCCTCCCCCCAGGCAACACCCAGGGGGTTTGGCCTCATAGAAGGAATTGTGGAAAGTATTTAATATGGGTTTTTGGGTTAAAAAAAAGGGGAATTTCTTTTTTACAACTTAAGGGGGAAATACCATGTGAAGTTCCTGCAAGGACTCTTAAAATATCGGTAATTGTACTTAAGGATTTCTTGTGTTTCTCCCATTTTATGGACTGTTTTGTCAATGTGTAATCTTTGTTTCTGGATGTCCTTTATTCCTGTATTTTTGTACCCAGCACTGTGAAGCCTTTTTCGGATTAAATGTTCAATTAATCAGCTTGTCTCTGTTCTCTAATATGAACTCACTACTCTGAAGGAAGCTCAGGCAGCACACGTTACTAAAGGTTTAATTATATATGTCTTATTATTAAGGTGCGTTTACACTGTAATTCTGTTGTGTTTGGGGTAACCTAAGACGCCCAGATATAAAGTCTTGGTGGTGGCAGCAAATTGTAGTACTGGGGAGATCCTGCAGGAGGGATTTCAGGGGTTAAAGTGGTGGTTGCTAGGAATATTAACAGGGAACCAGGGGTCTGGTATTATTAACCTTTTCACTCCCACACTCTCCCCACTGTCTGAGCAGGGCCTATAGCCCTCGCTTGTGACAAAGGGATATACTAAAAAGCGACCTGTTGGTGTGCCCCGGTGAATAACACCGAGAATCATTTATGTAGAGAGATGTATGTATATAGATCACAACCACCATTTAAGAAACAGAAGTGAAATGGTAGGAACCAGGCCACCTTGTTCTAAAGCCCCATGGTAGGATCGCCTCTATGTGTCATCTCATACACACACACACACACACACACACACACACACACACACACACACACACAGACACACACACACACACACACACAGACACACAGACACACACACACACACACACACACACACACACACACACAGACACACACAGACACACACAGACACACACAGACACAGAACGTGGTATGATGTCTGGTCAGATAGAAAGTAACAAATGGCAACATACAAACATTTCCCCCTTTCATATAGTAACAAACATCAAAGTAAGCAGATTAAACCAAGATCTACTGTATGCATACATACCTATACAAATGCAAACTAGAAGTGATTCCTTACCAGGATTTTTTTGGTGGATGAACATTAAACAACCTTTTTATATCTTCGCATATTATTCAAAGTCATGAATAGTAGGAAAAGCTCACCAGACTTGATGCAGTCACTTCACTGTACAGGAGACCGAAGGGAACAATCATGAAATGCTCTTGTTCCGAACTCACTCTGACCTGCACACCATCAAAACATAAAAGAATAGTGTCAAGTAGGTTTACCACTAAGCCGTAAAGACCAGAGGAGTCTACAACATGTTAAAGAGTTACCCATTAAGGTCAGTGGAGTATTCTGTACGCTCGTTAAACAATTACATTGATTTAAATAGTAGCTTAAAATTCATGCAGTGCAATGGAGACTCCACAGTGATTCAAGGTTTAAGAGCCCCATTAAAATCAATAGGAACTTGGGGATTTTTTATGTTTGTTCTCTACGATGCAGCTGGCTTGTCCAAGAATTACTCCACTTTAGTGCATATGACTTCTATTGGCTACAACAGAGGTTATTAACCAGGGCGCCATGGCATTTTGGTGTGCTGTGAACAGCAGTTTAGGGTGCCCCACGTTTTCTACAAACCCTTTAACAACAACGTTAAAGGGGATCTATCACTCCTGTACAAGTGTGGCTTAAATGATAACTTATATAGCGAATATGACAATGTCTTAATTATTCCAGATTGTAAAACTCTATTTGGCCGAAAAATAGTAAGTACCATGCACCCTACTTCTGGACAGACTGTGGGTACAGCTCTCTACCCGCAGCCTCTCACTCTGCCTCTGCTCCCATCCCTCTATCCAGCCTCCTCTGATGATGGAGGCTTCTGTCTGTAAGCAGGAGTGCTCTCATTGGCTAGATATCGATATCTACCAATTAGAGCACTCCATCTTACAGACAGAAGTCTTCGTCATCAGTGGAGGCTAGATAGAGGGATGGGAGCAGGGGCAGTGTGACAGACTGCGGGTAGAGAGCTGTACCCGCAGTCTATCCAGAAGCAGGGTGCAGGACACTTGTTAAACATTATTTTTCGGCCAAAGAGAGTTTTAAAATCTGGAAATAATAAAGACATTGTCATTTTTGCTATACAAGATATAAATTAAGCCACACATGGCAGTAAGGACCACCGCACTGAAAATGTGAAATCCCCAGTCTTCAGACTCCCATTCTATCAATACAGAACCTCAGAGAGTTTAGTAATCAGGTATTGACTTGCAATAAAATCCACCTCCACAGGGAAATGGCCCAGAAATACACCTGTGAACTGGTCAATCCAGCTCCAGGAGGCCAATTATTGGGTGCCAACCTAATAGGGGGTTATACAGCTCCACATCCAAGACAAAATTAAAAAGGACTAAACTAAGAATAGTGGCAGCTTACTCTTTTGCCAGTTCAGTTCACATGAAACTGAAGGGTGGAGTAAAGCTGGAAGGGAGTCTCTTGCCTCAAAGATCTTGCCTTTTTTTTTTTTTTTTTTTTTAAATGCCTTCCCTTCTGGAGGAGGGAATTTTATCCCATGGTTCCTGTGTTCCACATTGGACATAAGAGAAAACATAATATATTGTTAACCATTAAAGGACCAGAAGCGTGTGCAATGCATTGCAATGTGTTGCACATCTCTGTAATACTTAAAAGGTTTCAGATTAGTAGTCCTACATGTAGTGCACCAGAAACAGTACTGCGATCTTAATTAAAACTTACCGTAATATGATTGTAGATCAGCTGGGACCATCCAAAAAGATCTGCTAATCTATAAAATGCTGCTAGCTTACAGCGTAACAGTTTTTCACCCTTTTCATAGGCGATAGAATCTGATCCCCTGAGATCATTCACTGGAGTTACCATTCCAAGACCTGAGAGAAAGAATGTAATAAGGGATATGAACAATGAATGAGAAATAAAAACAATAATAAAAACATAATTTCTGATTCAGATTTTGCTGAAGTACTTCAATGACAAGTATTTAAAGCAAAAATCTTCAATTAGACCCAGACAACACCTTCCACCATACACAACATAAGAACTGTGTCTAGTTACACAGTAAACCACAGGAAGTCATCTGTTGGACCTTCAGCTAGTAGGGATAACTCCTCCCATTATTCCCATCCAGCTAATAGCTTGGCAGGCACCACCATTACAACTGACTAACCCTTCAGTAAGTCATTACTGGAACGAAATCAAGCACAGACTTCCTACCTATCGCAATGCAAAACAGTATTAGACACATATCTAGCATTCAAGGGGTTAAAAAGACCTATTTAAATACATGTACATTTTTTTCTCCCGACTGATGCAGCTGGTTTGCCACAGAGTTGCTCCTCTTTTTGCTGTGTGTATGTACGTTTTTCCTTATGACTGTTTAACATAAATGACATTTACACTCATGCGCAGACACGCACACAGGCAGACGCAGGCACGGGTAGGGAGAGAGAGGCAGACAAAGGCAGAGGCAGGCAGGCAGAGGCAGACACCTGCTGTATAGAATGAGATACTTACTCAGGTTTAATGCTGCCATTCCACCTTGAGGAGCTGATGGGTAAACACTAGGTACGCTTGTGGTCATGAAATCTGCTATCTGCTGTAATGCCAATAAGCCAGTAGGATTTTTGCCTTTCTTAAGTTGGTCCTGGATCATAGTTTCCAGTTCATCACAAAACGCCTAAAACAGGATTTAAAAAACTATATCAAGGCAGCAAATTTAATAAACATCTCATTTATTCATTTTGTTAGAGCTATGTATAAAACCAATTATTGGAAAAATCAAGCGAGCCACAGGGAATTTACAAGACTTCACACGGATAGTAATTGTCTCTTTAACCCACTGCATGTTAGACATTTAGAATGTTTAAATTAATGGAGCTTTTTCCATCATTTCACCATTTAAATCAATAGAAAACTTGGATCCTCTGTATTGTCACTTGTGATATAGTTGGTATGCCACAAAATTAACCATCTTCGGCATTACGCATGGTGACTAGAAAACGTGACAGATACTAATGGTTTGCATAGAGCCGACCTCAGTGCAACTCGGAAGTATCTGGTAAAGCAGA
This sequence comes from Rhinophrynus dorsalis, assembly GCA_037306005.1. Classification (NCBI taxonomy): domain Eukaryota; kingdom Metazoa; phylum Chordata; class Amphibia; order Anura; family Rhinophrynidae; genus Rhinophrynus; species Rhinophrynus dorsalis. The sequence goes on from CM074718.1 coordinate 48,850,224, forward strand.
TCAAGCGGCAGCAGCATGCTACAGTGTTCCTCATTGCTGCTGGTGATAGGTCATAGTCATGGAGGAGTAATACCGGTGATCAATGCTAGAAAAGGGGCAGATGGGAGAAAGCATGGGCGGAGATTAAAAAAGGGTTGGAAAGGCTTAGTCTCTCCAAAATGAATAATGTTTATTTGCAGCATTTATGATTGCATCCCCTTAAAGGGATAGTAATGAAAGAAAAAAGTATTAACTATATGGTATATACAATTAAAAGAGTACTTGCACTTATTCGTATCTCTCAAACCCTTATGGTTTGAGAGACATAGGAAAATAAAGTTCTCTGGTCCCTCCCCTTTTTGCTTGACGAGCTGTAAAGCTGTCAGAAGCAGATTCTGGTCACTTGATCAGATGTGGCTCTTCAGCTGCGCCGATATAACGATATCTAAAGATAAATACTTAATTTGGAACTGTCTCCAAAGTGTACCTGGCTTGCAAGCACACTTTGTAGACCGTTCCAATGAAGTATTTATTTCTAAATAGTGTGATTTCAGCTCTGCTGAAGAGCCTCTGGTCAAATGACTGGAATCTGCAGCTGTCAGCTAGATGGCAGACTTGAGTAAAACAGCCAGGAAAAGGTAACTTTAGCAAGTTATATCTCTCAGACCATAAAGGTTTGAGAGATAAGACTTACATTGATGTTAAAGGGATAGTAATGGTTAATTTTAAGTTGATTTAATATTGTGACACTCAAAGGTTAAAGTCGCCTCTGACCCACTAAGGTGCAATCCATCTGACGACCCAGGATCACTCCCCAGCCGTAAAGTCTGGCGTCCACCATCACCAGAGTCCAATACTGGATAACAACCGGATTCCCTTTCCTCAGGTTGGAGCTGTCCAACCACCAGAGGAGGTCCTGCCTCAATTCCAGGGGAGGAGAGACGAGACAATCCAGGTGTTCCAAATTCCCCCAGCAAGTCCTGATAGTGAACCTCTGAAGCTCCCTGGAGTTCTTGCATATAAGGGATGAGAATTTTCGAACTAGGGCCGAGGTCCACCCCAGAGCACAGGACAACTTGCTTATGATCTGCTGAACAGGATCCTGTGTTTCAGAGGAAGAATCTGAAGGGAGGCAGGGATGTGAAGGGAATCCTATAGCCTCTTGAAACCATCTGTAATACCCATTGAGCCGCAACAGAGCCTGCCCAAATGCTCGAAAAATGACTCGGGCGACCACCTACCAGCATATGCAGACCAGCGTTCGGCAAGTCATGCCGAAGCAGGTTTTGTGGAGGAGTGATTGGACCTCCACTGCTGCCTGGGCTTGGGGGTGGAGCTTGGGGTGCTGGCCTGAGAAAAGGGAGAGAAATTAGTGACTTCTTAGATGAGAAGTCAGCAGACCAAATCTTAAGGCACAGAGTGCATCTGGCAGCCACAGAAAAGGCAGAAGCCTTAGCTTCAAGCCTGACCGCATCAAAGAGGGTATCAGTCACACAGTTCTGAACCATGTTGGCTAGAACAGCCAAAAGGTCCTCCTTAGGGGCACCTTTGCGGACCTCGTCAGTAAGCTGTTCAGACCAAACAGCAACGGGTCTGGTAATACATACAGAAGCCAAGGTAGACATCAAGTGAGGCACCTATGACAGCAAAAGTAGACTTCAGGATAGCTTCAAGCTTCATATCAGTTAAATCCTTAAGTGCCGTGGCATCCGCCAAGGGCAAAGCAGTGGATTCAGACAGTCTAGAAATAAGGGGATCCACCTGAGGAGGTGTAGCCCACTGAGCCAAGGCTGCATCAGAAAAGGGTACACCTTAGAGAATCTGAGAGAGCAAGACACTTGTCCGGAGTCTTACACCCATCCAGGATAACCTGATCCAGAGCGGGATTAGGTGGAAACATAATGCAGGACTTCTTGCGCCTTTGAAAGACATCAGAAGTAGACTGTCTCTACAGAGTGAAAAGGAGCGTGTAGAATAGTCAAAACTGCCTTGATGAGACCCTCAGCAGAGGTTGCAGGGTCAGCCTCAAAGAGGTCAACATAGGTATGGGAAGAAGCCCCTTCTGCACACTCACCATCTTCAGACTCCTCAAAATAATCCTTCTCAGAGGAATCAGAAAGATCAGGAATACCAGGGGCCTTACGGCCCACAAACCAGAGTTAAATGGGGGGGTTTCAATGACTGAAGACCCCCCTGAAGTGAACGAGGAAACTTTGCCATAGAGGACATGAAGTCCTTGACCAAATGTGGCTCAAGTTCAGTGCTGGAGGGCCCAGGAGGAGAGGCAGGGTCACAGGAAGGGGCATAAATGTCCTGAATACTCCCTTTGGCATGAGATACCGTAATCAAAGGGTGTCCAAGATGCCCCTGAATCATTAGCCTCCTTCCTAACAGGAGAAGTGTCTTACAGTAAAAGGGAACCCAAATGCTGTCACCCAGATTAAAAAAAAAAAAAAAAAAAAAAAAAAAAAAATCACCCCAGAAAGTATAAAAATTTACTTATCTGGCAGCGTTAACATGTGGAGGAGAGTAAGGGAATCCAGACCCTCAATAGGATAATCATGTGAAAGGAGAAAGAAAAATGGCGTCCAAACTCAGACGCCAATCAGTGAATAGCCCACAAAAAACTGGCGTCTATGGGAAATGTAGTTTCTCCATTCAAAGTACCCAAGAACAGAACCCATACCCCCCAGGGACCCTCTAAGACACTGAGCATGTAAACTGGAATGCAGGGCAAGGGGAGACAAGAAGAATGAGCCCTCTCTCAACTCGGTATATGGAGTGCTTGCAGAGATATGTACCAAAGCAGCCTGTCCCATTGAGTCAATGGAGCATTGCAGTTATGTGCGCCAAATAAAACGACTAAAGGAAGGAAAAAAAAAAAAAAAAAAAAAAAAAAAAAAAAAAAAAAAGTGTCTAAAAAGTGCCAAAACACATATATTAGCATATTTTTTTTTTAATAAATTAAGACATATTTAAGCTCTTGTCAGTTTTATGCACATTAGTTAATACTGCTCCACATCTTAACTGCTACAACCTGCGAGTAAGGCACAAATATTCCACATTGTTCTCCCAGTTACCATACCTCCCAACATTTCAAATGGCAAAAGAGGGACACTTCTGTTTTAGGTGGCGTGGCTGGGGGGCGTGGCTGGTAGGCGGGGCATTTCCAATAATTTTTAGGTTATTTCTTGACCCATCTGCACCGCTTTGTGTAACTGATAAATGATTTAGAGCAAGATCAAAGTATTTTAATTACCCATATTAATGTATAAACACTTATACTGACAATTAGCAACACATTTATGTATGTTTTATTGCTGTGGAGCAATGTGATACACACCACTCATTCTGATGTCCTAAAAAGAGGGACAAAAGGGAAGAAAAGAGGGACAGAGGGATTTGGGTCCTAAAGAGGGACACTTGGGAGGTATGAGTTACATCAATTTTTTTTTTTTTTTTTTGAGGGGGTTAACAAATATGGTCAACTTTGAAAGTGCTTTCAAAATTACAAACTGACAGGTTCACTTTAAAGGACTACGAGCCCCAACATGCATTACTCCAACCCGTTCCCTAAACTTTTTTTCATAGTGATTAGGCTAGCGGTACTTACTGGGCTCTGAAGTATCATGGAGACCCTTTTCTTCTGTTCCATCATGTTGAAATCTTGGCGGAGGTCAGGCGCCATGTTCCTTTCTCGCAGGTACTCAGGGCTGTTTTCATCCACTCTGTCAAAATATTTCTCCTTGTGAGGGGGATTTATTGGGGGTGGTGAAGTCACCACCCCAGCACTCGAATCACCATTCATAGCACAGTCTTAGCGCCTCCTACAGGGGAAAACATTTTTTGTAAATTTTAGATATCTATGGGAATATTACCGTAATTGCTAGTTCATCAAGAGTAGCTGCTCTCTCAAGGTAAATTTTATGATTAAAATTGCTTCTAACACTGAATACTAGATGGGTGTGAAACTCTGTTCTTTGCAATGCATTGTACATGTTTTAAGAGCAAAGGTTTAAATGGTTTATAACCATTAATTATTCAAAGAGATTTGCCAAATGTTTCAGAGACCATGGATCAAGACATTTCAAAGCACATTTCCCAACATGCACTATTGACCTCCACAACTTTTGATCTCCACAAGCAGAGAACCCAACAATAATGAAGCACTGTACAAGCAAACAGAGCAATCTACAGTGAAAACAGAATACAATTTCCAGTTCTCCTGGAAGCATTATAGATGGTATGAAAAGCAATTCACAACATGAACACAGGTAACATTTTAACCCTGTGTGTGCCAGAGGGGTATGCAACTGCATTGTTTTGCAGTGTTGCATACCCCTCTGGCTTTCAAAGGGTTAAAGACTGTTCCACTTTTGGACATTCTAGAGCCAGTGCCAATGCAATAATTCTATTTAGCAGAACCAGTACAATATATGAATAAAGAAAACTAAAAAATGTTTTTCATCACCAGTGGGTGTTTCTAATCTTCCATCATCTTTCAGCACTTACATGAGAAAGATGCCAAGATGCACCTCTGAACAACCAACCACCTTCATTATGACTTTTCAGAGATCAGGCCTTCACATAATTTAAAGGAGCAGTAAACTTTTTTTTTATGAAAAAATATATATTGTAGGGATTTTCCTATTGAGTAAAATAATAGTACTCCCACTGCTGAGAGATTTAGATTTCCAGAGTTATTACAGTTTAAACCCATGTTTTGTTTTTTTTTTACATTAGCAGTGCCCTCTAGTGGTCAAGTTCTAATTAGATTTCCTGGTAGATTCTAATTGAGAGAAAAGTCAGAAAAGTCAGACATACAGTTCTCCATAGAATGTGATAGAAACTGCCTGTCACTTCCTGTCAGTTAGAACTATCAGGAAGTAAACACAGTAAATTCACTTCCTGGTTATTTGAACTGTTATAAATTTTGAATAAAACATCTGACAGCGATGGGAGTGACCTTGTTTTATTGAGCAGGAAATGTGTTTTCATAAAAAAAGTTTACTGCTCCTTTAAGTTGTACACAGAGTACAAGTGGTACAACTTGCAATATTTTTTTTGCCTTCAAGGGAGGCTGTGACCATTGAAAAGGCTGGAGTGGAAATCACACTGGAAGCAGCATCCATGTATCTCTATTACAAATGAGGATATTGTTGCCATGCTTAATTAAGGGGTGTTAGGCCTCGTTCACACTGGTCATTTGAAATAAGCAGTGGTGATGCCAAATTCAAAATCTGTTACTAAGCTATGTTTTCCTATGTTCTCCCAACAATACTATAGCAAGGTGAGAATGTCAAGAGTTTAAGTTGTATAAGGACATCAAATACAATAGGCTGACACAGACATGAGTCCAACTAGATGTTAGGAAGAATGTTACATCTCAGTCTCTAATGTGAACGGTCTGCACTATGGTGCTGTACATAGCTGTAAAGCAATATCAAGCTGCAGCATCTCTGTGATCTGCATTGTTAGCAGAGAAGCGGAAGTATGCTGCTTTGAGGCAATTAATGTGTGATGGCCTGTCACAAGAACAGCCCAATATGACAGTGTTATATTGTGCATGAGAAACAGCAGAGATAATTTAGAACGACTCCAATGATGTTCTTCTGAACTGTAGACTCTAAATCTCCAGAAAGAAGATAATAGTTCACAGCATCTTGTAGCTCCATATGAAGCAAATATCTAAAAGCACATGCAGTTAATGAATCTTGAATGTTAGTAAATTATGCTACTGATGTAGTAATGGTGACACCACCACCAGACACTGCTGAAATGCATTCCACCACATTGCATTCACGGGCTCAGTCACTCCACTCTTTGCTTCAGTGTCAGCATGACGTAGCTGTCCAGAATTTTCTTGGACCAAAAATAGCAATTCTTCTCCAAAAATGTATTAGCTTCCATTAAGTGCTTGTTTGGAAGATGGCAATAAAACAGAAAATGAAAAACAGACTGCCACATTGCCCATAATGCATCACACCAATCAGGACACCGTAAGACCTGCAAAATTATGAAAACCAAAATGTATCAAAGGGTAAAACAAAAGCCCCATTTAAAAATCAAAGGGAATTTTAACCCCTGGAGTACTAGGTCTCCAATGCATTACTTTGCAATGTGTTATAGATCTTTCTAGTAATCAAGGGGTTAAAACCCACCTTTCAGTCAACGCAAATCTGAGTAATTTGTTTCCCTATGATGCAGACGGCTTGCCTCAAAATTGCTCCCCTTTCTGCATACTACCCATAACACTAAGGAAAGCGGTGTCCGATCAAACCAAAACGCGTGAGTTACTAATATTACAGGAGAGACCGTGGAAAAGACAAATCCCATTGTCTTGTATTTACTAAAAGGTGAATTGCCCTTAGTTGTGGTACTAGAGATTTTTTTTGTTGTCATCATAACACTTCAAAAGTCCCATTATTTCAAAAGAAAGAGATGTACTCTATAGAGCTATACATGAGATACAGTTATGCATGTCATTAATCAACCCATATCTTAAATATAGCATTCCTATGTCTACATGGGTTGTTTTTTCAATTTAATCTTTTGGTAAAAGGACATGTCCTGTTTAGGCCTGGCTCACAAGGGTAAGTGTTGCAGCATCTTTGTTGCAAGATCTCACATGGCTGACCACACAGCCCAATAGAGCTTTGCTGTCCCAAGAGGTTCTGCAGTTGTTCAATGGCACTGGGGCATAGAACATATTTTTGTATATTTCAGCCTCTCAGTGCTCAGGTTCCATACATAAGATACAAGCTGAACAACAATGCAAAAGTATAGAAGAAAAAGCCGGTACTTACTCAATTAAAACAGTTTCTTTATTTAGTGCATAGGCTGTAGTATCGAGGCGAACATAGGGGTAAGCAGGGGTTACCACATTACATATAAGCAGGCAGCTGTTGCAGGCCTTTGTAGAACTTTGTCAAGGCACTAATTACGTGCAGATGTGGGTTTTGTTGATTTGTTTGGTCGGTTTCTTTAATGCACTGTTTTGGTGATCAAACTTTCAAGGGGTTATCACCTTTATGCCAGAGGCATACTCAATGCATTTCTTTACAAAGTGTTGCGTACCCCCCCCCCCCCCGGCACTCATAGGTTTAAACCAAGAAGATATATTATTTCCCCCCACCACCACCCATACTGACAGTTGGTAACTTTATCATCCTACAACAGATTTATTTTGTAACTGCATCACGTTTACTCTTTATCTGTCTGCAAATCCCTTCAAACTGTACATTACCAGTGCCGTCTGCTCAGCTGTGTAACTTGCTGGATTCTAGAGGTGTTTCCAATGAAGGTTGACCCTTTGAGTGCCAGAGGGTTACACAACACATTGTTTTGTGAAACTCTCTGGTGCCAAAAGTATACAAGTAGTTAAAGGCCCTCCAGTGACCATCTAACTACAACTCCCACCATTCCCTGTCAGCCTTGCAGCAGGTGGAGGGCCTAATGTGCCATTCCTGAGTGAAGGGAAGCTAGAAAGGTACTTAATGTATTGAGTGAGCTGGAACTATACAAAGATAATGGCTGGAAGCTTGTACGAGCATTGGACTAGAATCTTACCAGCTGAGGAAAGTTACACATAGCACTGGAATACATGTATACTGTGGGCTCTCTGATGTTTAGATAGATATATCTATCAGCCTAGCTAGCAGCTATTTTGCAATATGCTGCAACGCCCCCTGGCATTCAAAAGGTTAAATCGATGGGAATCTTAATTTCCCCCTCTATGGTACAGTTGGTATGCTCCAGAATTGCTCAATAACTACTTTCTGCATAAGATCCAATTAGACTTCTAATCAGTGTAGAAAGAATGAATGAGAGTAAAGGTTCACCAATAAATGACCCTTATCATTTATAACAGTGACACATAGTAAGATGTTGAAGTCAGAGAAAAAGTATTTCAAACATAAATAAATAGATCTGTAAAGCTACAATTTAAAAACTGGTGGAGAAAGCGTATTTTGCTATTAAAGGGACAGTAATGCCCCAGAAAAAATATTTAACATTTTGTAGGGATTAAAAAGTTGAACTGAATGCAAAAAACCTTATCTCTCAAACAGCTATGGTTTGAGAGATCTGCATTCAAAGTGACGTTTACTGCCGTCAGCAAGAGATCAGTGTCGGCCGACACTGGGGCACTTCAGCAGAGCCACAACCGCTTTTTTTTTTTTTTTTTTTTTTTTTTTAAAGAATGACTTCATTGGAATGGTCTACAAATTGTGCCTGGTCTGCACAGCAGGAAAAGTCAAACATTGAATGCAGTTATCTCTCAAATCATAGCGGTTTGAGAGATAGGGATTTTTGCATTCAACTTTTTAATCTCTACAAAATGCTAAATATTTTTCTGGGACATAACTGTCCCTTTAAGTATGGATGCACATAAGCCTTCATGATGATGGGATGTTGTATTAAATATTCTAGTGTGTTCCACACACTACATCACTTCCCGAGTGTATGGCAGCTTGCAAATCAATGTGTTGCCTACCCCTCTGGTATTCAAAGGGTTAAGTGATTTCTGAAGTAGCTACAGAGAGAATCAATTGTTGCCGCTCCGGCTGATTGGCACTACAGCCCACATAATGTCCAACCAGCATTTGTATATCTAGAAATAACAGTGTACGAGAGACACCTACCTAGGAAAGAGTCTGTGGTGCCATTCAGGACCTATGGGGTGCGCAATGTCAGACATTGCTACATTAAATTATAGTAGCGTTTTAATAAACTAAATTGAGGCAATTATAGACATGACTGCTCTGTTAAATCAGCTTTTTTAAATTCTATATTAAATTACAAAATGACTTGAAAAGTCATTAACTTCAATCAGGAATGCCTGAATGAACATGTATACCTCATAGGGGCTGCATGAACACAAGGGGCTCTACAAAAGTAAACCATTTAACCTCTTGAATTCTAGAGCTCTCCAATGAATTGCTTTACAGTGTGTTGGAGACCTTTAACATTCACGGTGTTAGTATCTGAGAGACAATGTACAATCTAAATTAATAATTTTAAAATTAATTACAAGGCGCACAAATGATCTTACACAGCAAGAGGAGAGATCAAAATGCACAGAGCAACACAATTAACAATGTACAGGCAAATCACACATTTAACATACATACATTTGTAAGGAAAGAACTAGTCTGAATACCATGTAAAGCAAATGACTGCCATCACCTCTCACTTGCACAGCTAGCATTACTTGACTGTTGCCTCTCCTAAGGCATCTAAGAAAATAGCTTACAATTTAATATATATTTCACTAACAGTGCAATTAATGACTATTTCAGAGACACAGTTGGACGCGTGAGTACAAACACACACACGTGTGTGTGTGTGTGTGTGTGTGTATATTTTCAGTTTGTCTGCTGTAACAAAGGGTTCTAGGGGCAGAAAACACAAAAGAAACTTTCCAGGAATAAAACAGTTAACTTACAGGTCACTGGTGACCACACTTTTGGCACTGAAACTGCAAGATGCTGTAGACGGTAAGCTCTCACGAGCAGGGACCTCCGATTCTTCTGTTCTTCACATCTAATTTACTATTTATTATCCCTATATGTCTATTCCCTATTATACAGCGCTGCAGATTAAGTTGGTGCTATATAAATAAAGAATAATAATAATAACCTGAGCTGCCCAAACCTGGGATGACAGAGAGAAAATCCCTGGGACTAGAGTGGAGGAGTGGTGCTCTGCTGAGATTCACCAACTACTAAACCAAAAAATATCTAAAACAGTTGCAGCAAAGATGCTCTTCATATACAAGTGGAAACCTAACACTTCTTGCTTATGAGTGGCGGCACTCGCTACCTTTGGAACGTGAGCTGCAGGACTTCCAATTCTTGCAGTTTGGTCCAACTGCATTATCAACATGACTGCCGGAGAGGCTGCACAATCCAAAATGGAAGTTCTGCTCCCACAGGACCACACATGCAAAAAGAACAAGTCAGATGATTGTTCTGTTTAAATAATTAAACAAAATTCTAGAAATAATGGTCTCTCACCCCTTGCATACCCCCTCTGGCACTCAAAGTGTTAAACTGTTTGCCAGATTACCTCTCTTATGTAGATTTCATTTATACAACAGTCAGGTAGAGCTACTACAACGGGTTAAAGGGACAGCAAGGTTCCAAAAATATTTTTTTTTTGTTTTGTAGATGAAAGAAAAATAAATTCTATGCAGCAAATCCTCTCTCTCAAACCTTTACGGTTTGAGAGATAGTCACTGCTAAAGTGCTCTCTCTCCTGATGTCAGCTGTAAAGCTGACAGCAGGAGATCAGTGTCAGCCGACATGAGGAGGCTCTTCAGCAGAGCCGCTATAGCAAGATTTTAAAAGAAATCCTTCTTTGGAACAGTCTAAAAAGTGTGCTTGCAAACCAAGCACACATTGTACACCGTTCCAATGAAGTATTTCTTTTAAAATAACAATATTGCAGCTCTGCTAAAGAGGGAGGGGAATTTTGCGGTTTGAGAGATATTCAGTCCTAAAGGTTTGAGAGATGGGATTTTGTTGCACAGATTTTTTTTGGGGGGGACATTAGTGTCTGCCTCTAAGCCACACTTCCACAGAATAAAAGGGCCTCAATATACCAGAATGTCTCATAAGGGCTGGATTATATAGGTAACCCTTGTAGCAACTAAAAAGGTTTGTGCATTTTAGTGTTACATCATAGCAAATATTTTCAGAGTATCCCATTCTTTAAATATATAAAAGTGACAAAATTACAGGAAAAACAGAGGAGATAAGTGTATGATCTCAGTGAAGTTACAGGGAAACCCAAACTACAAGTCTGGAGCTGCATTATCATGACACAGCAGATGAAAGTTGCACTAGGATTGCTGCTGAGTGAAACGGCCAACAGGATACAAGGATTCACAACTCCTGTGTATTTATTTATTTTTTTAAATCATGCATTGCTGTCACTGCAACAACGTTGCTGTGTAAAAAGGGGTTAAAAAGGGGTCACAGTTCCTAGATTAAAAACAAACAATTAGCAGTGGCAAAACAGCGTTTTCAAAATAAATACAAATTAAGTGGTATATAGAAATAACTGACTAGTGTTTGAAGGACACACGCCTATGTAAGACCTTTAGTTACAGTAATCTAATAAACTACTTATCCTAGGGTATACTTCCCCTTTAACTAATTGGGAAGGGAAAAAAAAAAAAAAGCAAACACTGTTGCAATATTGTCCCTCATCTGTAATGACGGATGATTAAAGTCTCCAGTGTGCCATCAAACAACACACTAGGGACTCCTCTACCATCAGAGGTAGAAAGACAGCAAATTAATGTGCAAACAATCACTCAGTTATGAGCAGATAAATAGCTGACACTGAATGACACGACTTGGTCATTCCCTTATCACAAACTGATCATTCACCAAAAATACAACTCCCATAATGTAAAAGGGAAACAGCCTGGTGTAAGTAGTCCAGAAAAAGTAGCCTCTTCAGTTCTTTGATTGTATTCTTTCCACACAATGTCCAGATTTGTTTACTACCCTTCAGTTATTTTACCACATTTCTATTAGACAGGAGGGGGGGTTTGATTCCCTAAGGTTTCACATAATTGCAGTTTTTTATTATATAATAAGAGCACTTTGCATTAGCAAAAAAGACATATTTTGCCTTATGTACCAAGAATTTGTCATGCCAGGAGAGGGAGAAGGACACTGGCTATTAGCATAGGATGTTGGTAGTGTTGTAATGGTATGTTTGTGTTCACTTTAATAATCAGGATAATGTCTACCTACTAAATATCAATATATTTAAAGGGATAGTAATACTTCATTTTAACTTTATTTTATTTTGTAGGCATTAAAAAAACATGATTAATGATATAAGTCTTATCTCCCAAACCTTTATGGTTTAAGAGATATTCACAAGCAAAGTGCCCCCCTCCTGCCCCTTTTACTGATGTAACACTGCTCAGCCAGGGCAGAACGGAGGTGCCCAGGTAGACTGCAGAGAGGGACAATCTTCAATTAAGATAACAGAAAAACCTGAAAAGCTTGTCAAGGGGAGCAGGGATTTCATTGTTTTCAAAGGAATAAGAGTGTCCCCTTCTGTTATCTGTCTGGTCTATGGACTGCATTCCACATCTGAGAAGAGATGGCTTACACTAGGTAAAAGGGGCGGGAGGGGAAACTTTGCTTGTGAATATCTCATAAACCATAAAGGTTTGAGAGATAAGACTTATATCATTCTTCATGTTTTTTAATGGCTACAAAATGAAATAAAGTTAAAACGAAGTATTACTATCCCTTTAAAAGTTCTCCATAGCAGACTAAGGTTAAAGTATTAGTAATGTCCCATAAAAACTTGTTATACTTTTGCAGAGGATGAAAAAAATAAGCTTAAAGCGGAGCTAACACCGCTAACAAAGGTTGTCTTTAATAATTCCCTATCTGGCGACTACCTGCTTAGTAGCGCTAGTCGCCAGAATTATTACCCCTTCATGAAGAAATATGAAGTGATCCTCGGCTGACAGGCAGGACGGAGCGCGGACATCTCGCCTTAATGACGTCCGTGCGCCTGCGCTGTCAGTCCCAGGCGGCTGTAGGAGGCATTGCTAGGAGCCATTCGGCTCCGGAAGGGACTGACAGCACAGGCGCGCGGACGTCACTAGGGCAAGATGTCCGCGCTCTGCCCTGTCTGTCAGCCAAGGAGCACTTCATATTTCTTCACAAAGAGGTAATAATTCTGGCGACTAGCGCTACTAAGCAGCTAGTCGCCAGATAGGGAATTATTAAAGACAACCTTTGTTAGCGGTGTTAATTCCGCTTTAATGGTGCAAACACTATCTCTCAAACCACTATGGTTTGAGAGATAGTCGCATTGAAAGTTCCCCTCTCCCTCCCCTTCTCCTGACGTCAACATCTAGCTGACAGCAGGATATCTAGGTCTGGGGATCGGCCTGCGGCTCTGCAGCAGAACCGAAATCGCATTATTGCAAAAGAATTACTTCATTGGAAAGGTCTAGAAAGTGTGCCTGGTTTGCAAGCAAACTTTGTAGACCTTTCCAGCGAAGCAATTATTTTGCAATAATGAAATTTCGGCTCTGCTGAAGAGCCTCCTCGTGTCGGCCGACACAGATATCCTGCTGTCAGCTCTACAGCTGACATCAGGAGAAGGGGAGGGAGGGGGGAACTTTAAGTGCTTATATCTCTCAAACAATAGTGGTTCGAGAGATAGTGTTTGCGCCACTGAGGTTATTTTTTCATCCTCTCCAAAATTATAACAAGTTTTTATGGGACATTATGAACACTTTAAAGGGATAGTAATGTTTCGTTATTAAAGGGATAGTAATACTTCAGTATTACAAATCCCTACATTAAAGCCCTAGAAAAAAAAAAAAAGAAAAAAAAAAGTATTGTCCCCAGTGTCATCTCTCAACCCTTTATGGTTTGAGAGATGAACGCTTCTAAAGTTGCCCTCTCCTTCCCCCTTCCCCGTAGTCAGCATTTTAGCTGACTGCAGGGAACAGTCGTATGACTTTCAGGCGGCTCTCCAGCACAGCCTGATCGCGTTACTAAAAAAGAAAACTTTCACTGAAATGGTCTTCTACGTGTGACTAGTTTGCAAGCACACGTAGAAGACCGTTTTAGTGTTTTGTTTTTTTTTTTTTTTGTTAACGCGATCGCGGCTCTGCTGCAGAGCCACCTGATGATCTCTGACCGTATTTCCCTGAGTCAGCTAAAATGCTGACTACGGGGAAGGGGGAGGGAGAGGGCAACTTTAGAAGTGTTCATCTCTCAAACCATAAAGGTTTGAGAGATGACACTGGGGGCAATACCTTTTTTTTTTTTTTTTTTTTTACTAGGGCTTTAATATAGGGATTTGTAATACTGAAGTATTACTATCCCTTTAAAGTACAATCAAGTCGTCTTCTTACTTTAACACGTGTAGCAGTAAAACCTTATAAAACTTTGTTATTTTACATTTATTCCCTAATAAAGTTTTCCCCTCCCTCCCCTTTTACTTATCTCAAACTGCCTCTCCTATCTGGAATCCGGTCCCAGGAGTGGACAGACTGCAATGAGGGACAATCTTCCCTCTTTCAGTATAAGGAAAAGCCTGCCCCTTGTTGAAGGAGGGCAATTTTTTTTTCTTTTGCAGGAAGAACATTGTCTGTCATTACGTTCTGTCCAGAGAGGCTTGCTGAGGCAAGTACAAGGGACAGGACGGGGGAACTTTGAGAATAAATGTAAAACTGTAAAGATTTATAAGGTTTTACTGCAGCACATCTGTCACAAGCGAAGGATATAGGCGCTGCTGAAACAGTGGGGAGAGTGTGGGAGTGAAAGGGTTAATAATACCAGACCCCTGGATCCGTTACTATTCCGAGCAACCACTACTTTAACCCCTGAAATCCCTCCTTCAGTATCTCCCCAGTACTACAATTTGCTGCCACCACCTAGACTTTATATCTGGGCGTCTTAGGTTACCCCAAATACAACAGAATTACAGTATAAACTCACCTTAATAATCAGACATATATAATTAACCCTTTAGTAACATGTGCTATCGGAGCTTCCTTCAGAGTAGTGAGTTCATATTAGAGAATAGAGACAATAGCTGATTAATTGGACATTTAATCTGAAAAAAGGCTTCACAGTGCTGGGTACAAAAATACAGAAATAAAGGACATACACAAATAAAGATTACACATAAGCAAAACAGTCCATAAAATAAAATGAGAAACACAAGAAATCCTTAAATACAATTACCGATATTCCTTGCGGGAACTTCAGATGGTATTTCCACCTTTAGTTGTTACAAAAGAAATTCTCTGTTTTTATCCAAAAACCCATATTAAATACTTTCCACAGTTCCTTCTAAGAGGCCAGACCCCCTGGGTGTTACCTGGGAAGGTCAGGGCTTTGGCCTGACAGTTTACAGCCCACTCAATCAGAACTGTCAGGGACCTTACTGCAGAGTTCTACCTGAAAAATCATAAAGCGTACCAAAACATGCAACCCACAGCACACCTCTATAATGTTATAATAATCATATTCCTCATATCTGTGTGAATATCTGGAAACCAAACATGCTGGGTCTAACTCTTTGCAAAGTGGCTATTCTTGTAACTCATTGTAGGAACATCTCCCCCTGGCATGTTTGGTACCCACCAAAAGGATAACACATGGGCACTTTAAATATATAGTTTTATTGAACCATTTTACACTATATATTATATATATATATGTATACACACACACACACACATGTTCTCCATATTTCATAATATGTGACTGTTCCCTGGATTACCTCCAAAGCAGAGGGCCCAGTACCTTTTTATGGAACTCCGTATGTCCTGCTCTGGTGATTCCTATCTACTCAGTTAATTTTATGGCCTAGGACTGATGCACTTTCAATAACATTAAAATATCAAACGAATTACACAAACCCAACTCATGCCTTGGCATGACACCCATCGTTCTAAAAGTAGGAAGAAGACACTATTGTACTTTTATAATGAAACATTACTATCCCTTTAAACACCTCCCTTTCAGTCATATCTAGTTACAGATTAGAGGGCTATGGAGAAGTGTGAAATACTCCTCTGTGCAGAAATGCTGAATGTGGTAAACAGTCAGATATGGAGAGCTGTGCCATGTGAGGCCTGAATAGAAATATATAGCAAAATAGAGAATTATCCAGTTTTAGGAAGCTAAATTTGTTACTGTGAGTTCAAACAATCGTCAGTAATCATACCTTAGTGGATGTGGTAAAAGTTCATATTAAAGTGGAACTTTCAGCGTAGATAAAGTCTCCCTGCAATAACTAGGCAGGTGGCGACTAGCTTAAGAATAGTTATTATACCACTTAGAATTACTCCTTTCTACAGAAATCTTTAATCTTCTGAGACTGAAAGCCAGATTAATGGAGTCTGCATGCCTGCGCCGTCAGTCCCTTCTGGTTACCCTGTGACACAGTGCAGTAGTTCTCAATGAGACTGGGGCTGACAGTGCAGGCGCACAGACAAGATGTCTGCACTGATGCCTGGCTTCCGGCTTCGGAACAGTAAGGATTTCTTTAGGAAGGAGTAACTCTAAGAGGTAAGATAGCCATCATTAAACTAGTCGCCAATATGCCTAAATTATTGCAGGGTGACTTTACATATGCTGAAAGTTCCACTTTAACATATAAAACACACCCTCAGGAATACTAAAATGGCTCATTAATTCAAATTTCAATATGCAAAAGAAAAACATTTTAAATGCAGCAAACGCATGGCAATATAGTTTTATTTGAGGGATAAAATGGTGCATAACCCATAATGGATTTGGGTCAAATCTGCCAATGACTAAATACGACCCTTATCAAACCTTAATGCATCTCCCCCCCTCGTTTCCTGACCTAGTAAAATATACACGAGGAGAGACTTTACAATTATGCATAAGGAAAAGGTTACAGTCAAATAACTGGAAACATTTTACCCAGTTAAGAGATGAACCCAAACATATTTCTACATGGTTAGAAACAGATTTAAGCTCTTCTAAACGAAGAATGACATGTTAAGTGATGCACTTCGGCTTTTATTTTAGGTTATCCCTGCCGCAGATTATATCTCCTATGACAGCTGCAGCTGGGATCGCATCACAAGAGAACTTTGTTCTTCTATTTTGGAACTAGTACTAAAAAGTCACAGGTACTTTAAGCCATGATATACATACATGTCAAGTGCAAGGTTAAAAGGAAAAGGCCTCAGTAACCCAGCGAGTTACAGTGCGACATTTTTCCTTTGTGAATGCCAAGGATGTTACAGATAATCCTGGAAGCTGACTATGCAAATAACTGGTTTGCAACCAGAGGACACGTGTGCTTAAAGTGGAGCAGTCACTTTGTAACAAGTTGAAAAGAGGATTTTAGTGAATGTCATGCAAACAAACATGTGAACCTATTCCATGGTTAAGGAAGGGATAAAGAATTATGCACATGCCCCAGAAGATCTAAAGACATCTTTTCCAAAGGACAGATACTGCCTAATATGTTACCTAGAAACCTAACAAGACACCACTGTAAAACCAGTTGCCTGAAAGATTAGCCAAGCAAGGTAGCTTCTGTCTTTGTGCTTTGAGCGGAGCTCATAGCTTTTGGAGATGGCAGATTTTAGCAAATTATCCTTTTTCTATCATTTACAGTACATATTTTTGGCTGAATTGGGTTCTATACAATTGTAGTCCAGGGGATTACCAAAGCCTCCTTAGATATTTACAAAGCCTTAATCATAACTTGGTGGTGTCAGGTCTTTCTTGGGTTTAGGCGTAGCTGCTCTGTAACCTACCGAGGAGAGTGACAAGTGGGCCTGCAGGCTGGTAACCCTTTCACCCACTGTCACGCGCCAGCCTACAGTTTTCTCTGACAGTGAACTTGTTAGATGCCTCTCTCTTAGTCCAGGGGGGAACACAAGAACCAATGAGCCAAATCCTGGCTCATCTCTGCCCCTGAAACGTGTGCCTTATCTAACTCTACTTATACAAATAAATGGAGCCATATTCTGCACTGCACACTTTGGCTAAAATTGGCAAGACTGATAACTTGGTAGTTGAAATGCAACTTATGCACCTGTCTAGCTGGTCAGACTTACTTGGGTAGACGTCCTTCAAGCACAACAACAACGTATATATATTTTTTACAATGCATCTGCAATGGCTAACTATAAGCTCAATTTTAACTTATTATAATACTTTTCCTTACAACATAGAACAGGCTTAAAACATTTCAGTGTGATAATCCTCACCAATTGTGCTGTAGAACCACACAAGCACTTTTTAGATCTCAAAATGCTTTCAAATAGGGGAAGACAAGAACATAGATGTATAGAAGGCTATATGAGAAACACCTACATCTGCAAATAATTAAGATAATACTAAATGAAATTTTACCATGATAATAAGTGGTTCTGCAGTGGTTGGACAGAACACCATAGGTGGATGCCTTGCATATGGCAGTTAGGATTTTTTTCAATCTGTAGTTTTGTTTATATAGTGATCTACATTGACATCTGTCCCACCTCATAGCAATAAACCAATAAACCAGTACAGCTATTAAGGGTAGGAACTGAAACAAATTGCAGCAAACTTAGCAATCAAATGCACCTAAAATAAGCATAAAGATAAAAGTCTGCTGTATAAAGGACACTTACCCAAGCAAGTGCATATATACACGGAATACATTTTCCCTTTTGGCCATTTATGAATAACGTTAATAATTTAAGTACCGGCACATACAGAATGAAGTTAACAAAAGGCGACTCTTCTAATAACAAAACTGCATTTGCAGTATGAAAACAATGGGTGGATTCTTATACAGGACTAACAATTTAACAATCTATCCTAGTAGTTAGTCATTCTCTCTATGGATAAATTAGTAACCGTATACTGCTCTAGTCAACATGATCCAGAAAGGCAATGTTAAGTAAATATTTTTAATTTAAAATAAATTAAATTACTTCTAAAGTAATTAGATGTTATTTGTTCCATCTAACACCGAGACAATATATAAAGATAGAGGAGTTTTGGCAACTGCGTTCAGACGCACAGAGACCGACAGATGCACAGAGACCGACAGACGCACACACCAGGACGCACTCTCAATACAATGAGTAAATGCCTGGGTGCACAGTCAACATATTTCCACAGTTCATGAATAAATCAGCACTCTCAGGTCTTTCAGGATGCAACAAATTTTATTCAGGTCAACGTTTCGATCCGCACATGGATCTTTATCGAGATGCCAAAATGCTGCTCACATCCCACTAAATACTCAGTGTCCCTCACCCAATCACCACATTTCCACTCCCACAAGTAAGTAGAATACAGTGTAGCATTTTAAATTACAATGTAGCTTTTTCAAATTGCACACACTTGTGTAAAATAATTCCGAACAGATAAAATATTACCACAGTGGATTAAAATAAAATATATAGAAAAGTAACCCTCCAAAAGCAGAGCAGAGTGAATACCCAGATACTTGGGACTTCACTTGCCACTGCTGAACACTAGAATAATAGCGGGTCTCCAGTGCGCACTGTGCAGCACCCGAATCCGCTTTGAATGCATACATGATCTATGTATTCCTAGAAAAGCCATGAATAACATATCATACCCTATAATAAGGTTTCAGAATCAAAAGGAAAAGAAAATGATAACTGTAGCATATTACGATACCAGAGGTCAGAGTCCTATGGTGATCCCCGGGATTCCCTACCGCTGATAAAACAGTGTGTAATATACGAATCGGGATCCTCCCAAATAGCCACATAACCATATTTATTTATTAAGTCCTATCATCTCTAGTATATCCTGTAATACCTGCAGTGTGGACAGAAAAGGACATATCCGCCAGAAAAATAGGGGCAGTAGAACTTATCCACCATGCCGCTAATATCAGGTATTATATGTGCACTTCTAATAACACGATCTATCAATATATTTTCACTTAATCTAATGTCTAATTTTCAGACTAGACTAACTCATATCTATAGGATACCAACGAGGACTCTCTAGTCACGCTCTCAGATGACCTGGTAGTCATCGCCTGCACGGGGCAGACATTTCACATACAGCATTTACACATCCTTAGACAGATCTTAGCATAGATGTTACATAGATTCCACGGGGTACTGAAAATAAGAACAAGATCCTGAACAGGACGGAGTCTATTCAGTCATAAATCCATTTGGGACCTATCACATCATGCTACACCGGAGCTGTAATAATGTTACGTCATGCTCCGTGCTGCCCCGGAGCTGTAATAATGTTACAATGTCATTTTCTTGCGCCAGTTACATGGTAATATTATTAGAACTCCGGGGCAGCATGGAGTGCAAGAAAAATGACATTGTAACATTAATACAGTTCCGGGGCAGCAAGGAACATGACGTAACATTATTACAGCTCCAGGGCAGCATGATGTGATACAGCCGGGGCAGCATGCAACGTTTTAATATATGTGACATGAGAATCTTGCGCTGTTATGCAGTACAAGATTCTCATGTCAACATTTTTAGTATGGTAACTGTCACAAGCAAAGGCTATAGGCCCTGCTGAGACAGTGGGGAGAGTGTGGGAGTGAAAGGGTTAACAGTACTATACCCTTGGTTACCTGTTACTATTCCTAGCAACCACCAAATTAACCCCTGAAATCCCTCCTGCAGTATCACCCCAGTACTACAATTTGCTGCCACCACCAAGACTTTATAGGTGGGAGTCTTAGGTTAACTCAAACACAACAGAATTCAGTATTGAAAAAAACAAAAACAAAAAAAACCTTAATCAGACATATATAATTAACCCTTTAGTAACATGTACTACCTGAGCTTCCTTCAGAGTAGTGAGTTCATATTAGAGAACAGAGACAAGAGCTGATTAATTGAACATTTAATCTGAAAAAAGGCTTCACAGTGCTGGTTACAAAAACACAGAAATAAAGGACATACACAAATAAAGATTACACATTGGCAAAACAGTCCATAAAATAAAATGGGAGAAACACAAGAAATCCTTAAATATGATTACAGATATTTTAAGAGTCCTTGCGGGAACTTCGGATGGTATATCCCCCAGTTGTTACAAAGAAATTCCCCTTTTTTATCAACAAACCCATATTAAACAGGAGTCCACAGTTCCTTCTAAGAGGCCAGACCCCCTGGGTGTTACCTGGGAGGGTCAGGGGTTTGGCCTGACAGTTTAGAGCCCATTCAGACCTGTCAGTAATGTTACTGCAGAGTTCTACTTGAAAAATCAAAAGGCTTCCCAAAACATGCAACCCACAGCACACCTCTATAATGTTCTAATAATCATATTCCTCATATCTGTGTGAATATCTGGACACCAAACATGCTGGATCTAAACTCTTCCCCTGGCATGTTTGGTACCCACCACAAGGGTAAAACCTGGGCATTCTGAATATATATATTTGAATTGGACCATTTTACACTATATATACATGTTCTCCCTATTTCACAATATTTGATTGTCCCCTGGAACCCTCAGAGCTAATTTTATGGCCTAGGACTGGTGCACTTTGAATAACATACAGGGCATCAAACAAATTATACAACCCAGAGGGCCAACTCATGCCTTGGTATGACAGTAACTGTTAAATATGGTCATATGCTCTTTTGCGTGCGACCATTTACAAGTAAAACCCCTTCATTTTTAAATTAATAGGCAAAACTGTTTACGTCATTAACACACACACACACACACACACTACCACCACCACCACCAACCCTAGTGAAAATCACACTGCCAACACAAAGAACAGCTAGAAGGCATAATCATCTAAACACTTTCAAAACCAGATAAATGTAACAGTGGCTCTCATGAGCGGTCTCTCTCCCCACCATTTGTATCCATGTTGTGCGTCATGTCTTTGTAATGAATTCCTCAATTGTACAGCACTGTAGAATCCACTGTTGCTTTATAAACAAATGATCATTTCAGTGATTAGTTATTAAAATGTTTGCCAACACTGGCCCTTTGTGTGCACGTGAAGAACAGGAACAGATTGGGAACCACAACAGTACACTAAAAGCAGAAGTGGTAGCTGGTGAAGTTGCAGTGCTTCCTACTATGGCAGTTTGTAATAAAAATTTTATATAAGGACACACCCCTGCTATTAAGGGCCAGAGTGGTACAGATGCATTGCAAAGCAAAAACGTTCTTGACACCCCATACGCCGCGATGCAAAGCAATGCATTCCATACCCCTCTGGCACTCAAAGGGCTTTAAATATGTTTTACTCAGAAGGATAAAACATACAATATAGATTTTATGTTTTATCCTTCTGAGTAAAACAATGGCAATCCCACTGCTGAGATGTGTTTTATTCAAATGTTTTTGCAGCTCAAACTTGAATTTTTAAGGCGCAATATCTCACTGGACTGAAATGTTACAGTGGCGCTGTTTGTATACCATTCTACAGACAACTCTGGTCAGTTGACCATAAACCTTCATAGAATGGTGTAGCAACAGCACCACTAACAAATATCAGGCCATTGAGATAATGTGCCTTAAAAATTCAAGTCTGAGCTACAATAACTTTGACCAAAACACCTCTCAGCAGTGGGAGTACCTTTGTTTTACTCAAGAAGATAAATCCAACAATAGATATATATTTTGTACTTATTAAGTGATACTATCCCTTTAATCCTTAAGGGTTTTTTTTTTTGTATTCTGGAGGCCAGACATTTTCTACACATTGCTATTCACCTCTTTAGGTATAATTCCAGGTAGCTGAAGCGGTCTCATTGGCAGAGATCGATATCTAGCCAATCACATCACTCCAGCCTCTGTCATTGGAGGAGGCTGGATAGAGGGAGGGGAGGAGAGGCAGAGTGACAGACTGCGGGTATAGAGCAGGTAACCGCAGTCTATCTGGAAGTACAGTCTTTAAACGTTAATTTTCAGCAAAATAGGATTAAAATTATTCAAGAAATCTACCTAATCTCTAGGTACCCTAATGTTTAACACACATTTGTAAAGAGGTAATAGATCCCCTTTTTTTTTTTTTTTTTAAAGACAGGCACTTTAAATCATATTCGCTACATAACCTAACTATTTAGCCTAACATATATAGGTGATATATCCACTTTACCAAGCTATGAGGTCAAATGCAAAAAAAAAAACAAAAACAAAAAAAAAAAAATTATTACTTATTTTGCTAATATACATTACATATCAAAAAGGTTAGTTGGTTGTGAGACTTAATTACTATTAAAAGCCCTGTCACATTCATAAGAAAAGTACAGGAGATGGAAGCCAAGAACACAAACTGCTCCTAGGAGGTGGTTGGAGGGAACACACTAGCCTGGCCTGGTGTGTCTCCATGTCAAGCCTAATACAAGCTAAGCCAGAAATCCTGTTCTGTCTGTGACCCCCCCATCATATGAGGCGTGTAGCCCTGATGTTAGGATTGCAGGCTTTCTGAAGTAAATAGCCTTATGTTCTGTTTTCCCCATCTGTTTAGATTTCATTTCTCTGTACTGTACTGTAGTGCATACATCAGTGATCAGTAAAATACACACACAAGTATATGCCAAGGCTGCACTTGTGTTCTTCCTTCTAATGTGCTCTGTGCAGCGCAATGTTTGGCACCTGAGAAGAGAAGGGTAGCTGGAAGCCACAAATACAAACATCTCCTGGGAGGGCAATGAAGGCACTATAGGCCAACATATCACCAGACACCCTACACAAGGGCAGCGGTACACTGCTGAGCAATTTATGCAGATGTGACATTGGCTCCGCGGTGAATCTGCGCAAAGAAAATTAGAAGGGACGGACACCATTGACATGTTTCTGTATATTTATTGAGTCATGATATGTGGACCAAACTACGATTTACTCTACAGGACAGAGGAATACTCCTCATATGCTGTATGTGGGTATGAGTGTTTGCAGACAGAACATATCTAGGGAGTTATACATGGCACAGCTTGTGTGAGGCCCAAAACAAAGATACTAGGCCAGGATACTGTGCGCCCACATCACCCTTCCATGACAGTGTGTGTCTTGGCTTCCAGCTCCCCTTCTCTACGGATGAATGTGGCTGTGTGGTCCCAGAGGAGGGGGGGGGGGGGGATAAATAAATAATGATGTAAGGTCCTCAGTCCCCGAACCCCACAGTGTTACAATGCGTACATGTTGCAGACACCATGATCAGAAGCACTGTCCAGAATGTGAAATGAACTTGGCTTGTGCTTTGACTTTTGTTTTTCATTTAAATCAGACAGTGCATGTTTTTCATTTACAAGTAATCTCATGACACTTAATACTATTAGAAGTGCACAACAGAACTTGGATATTTGCTCAGATCCTTGAGGCGCTCATCATTAAACCCTACGAGTGGAGTATGAGGCCAGTTAAAGAGGATGCTTCACCTAAAACAAATTTTTGCTCATGAGTTTTGCAAGTATTTTTTTTTTTTTTTTTTTTTTTAAGTAAATCCTTTTGCAGATATTTAATCAAAGAATCAGAATACTGCATTATGCCGACCGGCAGAGCTCTGGCTACCTATTTCTCATCCCAACTCCCTCCCAGCTGCCCCAGCTTCCTTAATAATACTTTACTAACAAAACCTATGGGCAAATATTTTTTTTTAGGTGATACATCCCCTTTCACCCAGTACCTTCACGTACTCCCACATTGTCTCTTCAGTAATATCCTTGGAGACTAAGACTGAAGCTTGTCATCTGTGAGAAACATGCTTCCTAGGAGGGTATCGAATCTCATGCAGAGAAAACTAAGGACCTGGGATGGAACCAGATAACATTTCTTGAAAACTTACTACCCAACAGTGCCGCTCCATAATGGAGATGCACTCCTGAATCTCAGCGTGCAAGATGACCTCTGAAGGGAGCCTTGAGTAAAAGGTCATCTAAACTATGTCAGCTCATGCTGCTACTTTAACAAAGATTACCGATCTGTTACGAAAGGAGAAGAGACCAGAAAATGTTCTGGAACCCTATGTTTAAGTGAACACCATCCCCAATAAGATCAGCGCTATATTTTGAAAGGATAGTATTTTTTTTTCTATAGCCTCTTCAAACAAGACACATGAGGCTTTAATTTTAACATTAAAAAGGTGCAAATTATTCACTAGATAGCACAAACCAGAAATCCATCTAGTATTTGAGCTAATGTTGTAATTACAATTGGTTTTAAGCCAAAACCTCTCTGCCAAAAGACAATGAGATTTATTAACCTTTTGAAAATAAGTGCATGCATATGTCTAGAAAAATCACCAGAGACACCACAGTTCAGGAACCAGGACTGACTCCACCCTATGGATTTACTGCAGAAAACAGCTGAAGAGACAATTGACATACATTTTTATTCTTTGCAATATCATTTTTAACACAATTCTATTGATAAAAAAAAAAAAAAAAAAAAAAAAAAAAAAAAAAAAAGACATTATACTTCAAAAAGTATTATGGCAGTGTTGTTAATGGGATAGTAATGTTTAAATGTAAGTTTATTTAATATTGCTGACATTATAAAAAAATAAGTACATCAACGCAAGTCTCATCTCTCAAACCTTTACGGAGAGGTTCCTCCCTCCAGGGTGCTCTATGGGACAGAAGCAGATTCCTGCAATTTGGCACGACGGCAGCTCTTCAGCAGAGCCGAAATTGCGCTATCTACAATGTGTGCTTGCAAACCAGGCACACTTTGTAGACTATTTCAATTTAGTATTTATTTCTACATAGCCAGATTTCGGCTCTGCTGCAGAGCCGCCAACTGGTCCCAGGACCAGAATCTCCTGCTGTCCACTAGATGGCAAACTTGTCTGAAACAGCCTAAATGGGGGAACTTCAGCAAGTTCTATCAAACCATAAAGTTTTGAGAGATAAGACTTACATTGTATTTATTTTTTTAATGCCTACAATATTAAATAAACTTACATTTAAACATTACTATCCCTTTAAAAGCATCATTTAAATACATGAGGACATTTTAATTTCTCCTTATGGTGCAGATGGTTTGTCCCAGAATTATTGCTCTTTTATGAGAAAAGGACCCATAATTATTAGTCATATCCAATATTACTGTAAAAAAAAAAAAAAAAAAAAAAGAATGCACAGAAAAAGCTGGCGACCTACTTTCGGAGATGTTAATCCTTTGAGTGCCAGAGGTACGTAATTCATTGCTTTACAATACGTACTCCTCTGTCACTCAAACGGTTAGTACACAGACACAGGAACTAAGATATTTTTCAAAGGAAACAATTAACTTACAAAAGTAACTTTTTCTGCCCTTAAAAGAGAACATTTAGAAGTAACAAACTGTCAGAGTAATTAATGAAACAAGTGCATGACTTGGCAACAAAACAGTTGCTATAAAGACTGTCCATCTGCAAGAACAGTAAATCTGACCCAGCCAACAGTAATCAATACAGACTTGGCATAAATAAATACAGATATTAATTTGTTCGTTTTCCCAAATACATTTTACACTAGAAGATATTTTAAGAACCTGGATTAGGCAGGTCACAAATAAAATATAGGTTGCAGCCACTTCCAGCTACTTTTTTTTTTTTTCTCCTTTTAACTATTTTAGTGCCAGAGAGGTACGCAACACCTCTGGCACTCAAAGGGTTAAGTAACCACAATATTTTAAAATTGGAATTGAAAACTGTATTCCACTATTGCCTTTTTTTATGGTAGTAAAGGGTGACTTGTGTTCATTTTTGTTAACCAATAACTTCAATGAAAATTCCTTCCATAACATAGAACGTGGGAACACATAATGAATGGTTCTAGGTTCTTTACAATGTCTACTTCCATGAAACGCATGTTTTACATCAACAAAAATTCAAGAGATTTTGGAGTTGGATCCTATATAATAAGCATACCTGGAAATGTTCAAAATGAGCTGACCCTGAGAGTGTGTAAAAATTAACCCTTAAATTCCCCATAATATAGATTATCCGCGATATATCCCTGATCGCTGTAAATCGAGAGTTGCTCCAATCAGCATTCAAGCAGCCATTAATACACAACAACTTACAGATATCACTGCATGAACACACACAAATCAAGAAGGACTTCTCCCTATGTCTTCCTGGTACAAGTGGCACCAATTTAGAGACTTAAGAAGCATTTAACTGCAGCAGAATATATAACAGGTAGCACTGAACTCTCTCACCCTGAGATTTTGGCTCTTCACCCTGAGATTTGGGTCAAACCCTGAGTTCCCAGGCATGATAATAATTTGCCATAACGTGTGTAACGACAAAGTCATGCACGGTAGAGCTCTGTATCCACCATGGCGTGGGCAGTCTCTACTGCGCATGACTGCCTGCGACTGGCCAGCAGTGGCACTGTGGCCCGTGTAACGGGCTCTTCTACTAGTATTGCTATAAACCATGATTTTAAGATTTAGTGCGGTTACAAAATTGAAGTCTAATAAATCTTTTTGCCAATTTGAGGTATATGCCACAGTTTCTTTAACATACACTCTATGTCAGGGCTCAAAATTTCCACTCACCACTAGCCAATGGCGAGTGAAAATTTAGCCCTGGCGAGTTCAGCCCTGGTGGGTATGTTATGTCTTGCAGTGGCGAGTAACTTTTCACGTCTGGCTAGTAGCAAAGGATTTTAAACCCTGCTCTATGTGGTATTCAAATATGGTACTTAATTGTTACACTAATCTTGTGTGAAAACATGTGGAAAATTGGTATCTATATAAATCAATGTATTCATCCTCATGTGAGGAGATGCTGAAAACCAGCACTGTTGGAGGAGCCCGCGGGCCAGTTTTCAGCACCCCAGTGCTAAATAACTGATTAATGCACTTTTTTTATTCATTACTAGGCATCTCGTAAATCCAAAGTGAAAAGAGTTAGGAAAATTGAAGCAATCCTGCTTGTTTGATTACCCTGAAAATTAATCTGTATTTGGAAATTGGCCAGAACAAGCATCTCACGTAATATGTATGTAAAAGGAAATGGAGAAAAGTATAAGAAGTTCAAAAAGAGGCCACAGAAGAAGAAAAAAAAAAATTAGACTAAAGACAACATAATCAGGACACAGATCTATACAATCAATGGGAAAGGTGACTTCAATTACTTAAAAAGCGCTAATAAGAAAAGTCCATCATTTTTTATTTTTCACTATCCTTCCTGATCATCCATCCATAAAAGGTAGACATTTTTTCCACTTCAATGCCAAATTAGTTTGTACAACAAAACAAAGGGATAGTAATACTTAGTTTTATGTTTATTGAATTTGGAGGCATAAAAAAAACACATGCACAAAGATGTAAGGCTTATCTCTCAAACCTTTATAGTGTGAGATATACACCTTCCTACAGTTGCCTCGTGAGAGAGGTCAGTGCTGTAGCTGACAGCTGCAGAATCCGGTCATTTGATTGGATGGAGGCTCTTCAGCAGAGCCAAAATCGCTCAATCATTAATACTTCATTGGAACGGTCTACAAAAAGTGTTCCTAGTTCGCAGGCACACTTTGTAGACCTTTCCAATTAAGTGCCAGAGGGGTACGAACGCATTGCTTTGCAATGCGTTCTGTACCCCTCTGGCACTCAAAGGGTTAATGTAGAGATAGTGCGAAGAGACGCCATCTGATCAAATGACCGGATTCTTTAGCTGTCAGCTACAGCGCTAACCTCTCTCACGAGGCAACTGTAGGAAGGTGCATCTCTCACAACAAAGGTTTGAGAGATAAGCCTTACATCTTTGTGCATGGTTTTTTTTATGCCTCCAAATTCAATAAACTTAAAACTAAGTATTACTATTAATTTAAGTGGCCCACTTTTGTATGTGTGTTTATATTTTTAGTTTCTCTATTTTACGACATTACTATATTTTTAGGAGCTGCATACATTTTGGAAGCATGCAAATAAAGTGAACACATACTATCAATATTACAGTTAAATACAAACGTTAGGAAAAGAAACTATAGCCCTTTGAGCCTTAAAACAAGAAATGCAAAGCCCACCGCTCTACTACTAAACATGATACACTGATTACAGAAACGTATGTTTTCTCCACTTTTACTAAAAAATATAAATCTTACATTTGTTCACTTTAAAGAGGAATCTATGGTATAAAACATCTGACAACTTTAAAGGGATAGTAATACTTCATTTTAACTTTATTTTATTTTGTAGGCATTAAAAAAACATGAAGAATGATATAAGTCTTATCTCTGAAACCGTTATGGTTTAAGAGATATTCACAAACAAAGTATCCCCCCCCCTGTTCAACCAGTTCAGAAGGGAGATGCCCAGGTAGACTGCAGAGAGGGACAATCTTCAATTAAGATAATGGAAAAAGCTGAAAAACTTGTCAAGGGGGGAAGGGCTTTCATTGTTTTCATACAAAGAAAATTGTCCCCTTCTGTTATCTGTACTGTCATACAACCAGACTCACATCTGAGAAGAGATGGCTTACACTAGGTAAAAGGGGCGGGGAGGGGAACTTTGCTTGTGAATATCTCATAAACCATAAAGGTTTGAGAGATAAGACTTATATCATTCTTCATGTTTTTTTAATGCCTACAAAATAAAATAAAGTTAAAACGAAGTGTTACTATCCCTTTAAAGTAAACAAAAGTACCAAAATAGCATAAGTGTGGATGGCCTGCCTAGAAACAAATGCAGTACAACAGATGTCACAGTCCTAACTAGATAAGAATCAGATTGAATTCTTTACAAGATGTAGTGTAAATACTACAGCAGATTGAAATCTCCAAGAACCTGCCCACCTCAGCACTGAAGTGTAAAAGGTCATCATGTAAATGATAAGGAAGCAGTATGGCAGAGATCTGTAAACGGTCTTGTTATTCTATCTAGTGTAACTACAATAAAACCTCTTTCCCTATGGCTGCTAGACAGTTCTCCAAAGCCTTGCATGTCAACGCCCCCTGGATTCCATGGGGTTAAAGCGCAACTACCACATTAACTAAAGTCGCCCTGCAATACTTAGGCAGGTGGCGACTAGCTTAATAACAGTTATTTTTCCTCTCAAAAGTAGCCGCTTGTAAAGAAATCCTTAATCCTCCAAGACCGGAAGCCAGGCATCAGCACAGACATCTTGTCTGCGCGACTGCGCCATCAGTCCCGGTCTCCCTTCAGAACCATAGCACTGGACCAAACAGCACCGGAAGGAACTGACGGAAAAGGTGCGCAGACCGCATTAACCTGGCAGTCAGTCGCATAAGACTAATGATTACTTTACAAGCGGCTACTTTTGAGAGGTAAAATAACTTTTTAAGCTAGTCGCCACCTGCCTAAGTATTACAGGGCGACCTTACCTAGCGTGGTAGTTCAGCTTTAAAGGGATAGTAATACTTCGTTTTATCTTTATTTTATTTTGTAGGCATTAAAAACACATGAAGAATGTTACAAGTCTTATCTCTCAAACCTTTATGGTTTAAGAGATATTCACAAAGTATCCCCCCCCCCCGTTCAACCAGATCAGAAGGGAGGTGCCCAGGTAGACTGCAGAGAGGGACAATCTTCAATTAAGATAACGGAAAAAGCTGAAAAACTTGTCAAGGGGGGAAGGGCTTTCATTGTTTTCATACAAAGGAAATTGTCCCCTGCTGTTATCTGTCTGGTCTATGGACTGCATTCCACATCTGAGAAGAGATGGCTTACACTAGGTAAAAGGGCCGGGAGGGGAAACTTTGCTTGTGAATATCTCATAAACCATAAAGGTTTGAGAGATAAGACGTATATCATTCTTCATGTTTTTTTAATACCTACAAAATAAAATAAAGTTAAAACGAAGTATTACTATCCCTTTAACATAGTATTATCATCAGATACCAATAAGTTAGGCTAAACAGTATCCAGTAACAGTTGCCAGATAATTGTATCAAGATTTAGAATTTAAAAAAGTTTGAGCGGCGCAAAATATAGCCCAGCAGCTGGATACAAGACATGGACAGATTTTTGATGGTCCTGTCTGGCAGTACAGCTAGAC
Source organism: Rhinophrynus dorsalis (assembly GCA_037306005.1). Taxonomy (NCBI): domain Eukaryota; kingdom Metazoa; phylum Chordata; class Amphibia; order Anura; family Rhinophrynidae; genus Rhinophrynus; species Rhinophrynus dorsalis. Next base: position 48,880,677 of record CM074718.1, read on the forward strand.
AGAAAAAGATCACTTCTGGTTTCTCTACAAAGGAACAGCTATGTACTTTGTGATAACATGTATCACTCTTCCTTTGCAGTGAAATCAGAACCGATACGTTCTCTATGCAACAGAGAACATATCAATTCACTTCCTGAGATCAGACAGCCAGACACAACTGTCACTTGCACTCACATCTCTCTAACATCTCACTCTGTTATCAGTCAGGAATGGTGTTACTAGTGGGGATTAATAGTATGTATACTGATCTGTTCAGTTTGAAGGTTTAAAATAACTGCTCAACACAGAGCTAGGAGATAATGCCTATTAGAGAATAATTATGGATGTTAAAATTGTATTTTATGTTCCACCGTGTCACTGAAGACACAAACACACACACACACACACACACACACACACACACCCTTTCACTCGTCTTTGCCCCCTGCCCATCACTATTTTCATTTGTTCTGTAGAAGTCCTTTTCTCTCCATAAAACCCTGAAGTTACTTGTAACACATTTTTAAAGGGATAGTAATGTTTCAAAATAAAATCAGCTCCAATTAATCTTCATAGTATAGCATTAGGGCCATTGAGTGTTATTTCAGTACTGTCAGAGTTGTAGTTCAAGAGTAATTGAATGATAAAGTATCCCCCTCCCGCCCCTTTTACCTAGTGTAACACCGCTCACCTCAGATGTGGAATCTGGTCCTGGGACCAGACAGATCACAGCAAGGGACACTCTTCTTCTTGCTCCCCTTTGACAGGTTTTTTTCCTTATGATCACTGAAGATTGTCCTTGTTATCCATCCGCACAGTCTTGCTGCTCTGAGGCGAGCAGTGTTACATCAGTAAAAAGGGAGGAAGAGGGATACTTTATCAATAACTCCTGAACTACAACTCTGAGAGTATTGAAATAACACTGTCCGTGGCCCAAATACTCCAAATAATTGGAGCTGCTTTTCTTTTTGAAACATTACTGCTATCCCTTTAAACCACTGCTGCACAGTCAACCAGTGTCCCAAATAAGGTGGCTCATCAACCTCCTCCATGGTAACCCCCTGCCGCAGGCAACTTTCAGCACTGCAGCTGTTGGTTGGAGAAGATGGGAGGAGCGGTTTCCAAAAGCTGGGGTGCCAAAGGTTGCCTGGACCTCTTCTAAGACAAGGGAGGGCATATTGTGGACCAGCAGATGGAATGCAAAATTCATCATCTCAGCTGGCAGAGTTGGCGCTTAGGGAGACAAATGTTATGATGCCATGAGTACCCCTTTGGATGCCAGTGGGGTGACCATTTAGTTATTGTAGTTTCATTCTCATGAAGAGATGTGTAAAATGATGTTCCCGTTATACTCTTATGTTCCCAACCTGTATATAAAAATGGGTTCTCAAAATGCATTCCTAGGGGGCCAAGACAGTGCATGCTTTTGGGAGATCTGCTTTGCACGGGTGTAATAAAAGGGGTAGGAAACATTTGGAACTCCAGCTGTTTGGGACCACAATGTTCCTAGCCGGTTAGAGATTATGGGAATTGTAGATCACAGCAGCTGGAGAGCCAAAGATTGTCAGCCACTCAGTCATAATGGTCTCAGTTGTTTTGATTCAGACACCTGTGCGAAAACACATCCCAAAAGCATGAACATTCCTGCGCCTCTAGGAATGTATCTAGAGATGTCTGTTATACATTCCTATCATATAGAAGCCCCTTCAAACCCTTTAAGTATCAGAAGATGGTGAAACATTTCAAAGCAATGCATTGTACACCCCACTGGTCTTTAAAGGGATAGTATTACTTCAAAATTACAATTCCTCATATTGTAGCCCTTAATAAACGGAGTTAAATGACACCAGCAGCATCTCTCAAACCTTTATGGTTTAAGAGATAGCCGCTTTCAAAGTTTCCTCTCCCCTGCTGTCAGCGTTCTGCTGCCAGCAGGGGAATCCGGTCCCGGGACAGGCAGAAGCTCTTAAACAGAGCCGATCTCGTTATGGAAGGAAAAATGATTCACTGAAACAGTCTTCTACGTGTGCTTGGTTACCAAACACACGTAGAAGACTGTTTCAATTAATCATTTTTCCTTCCATAACGAGATATCGGCTCTGCTGAAGAGCCTTCGCTTGATTCAGAGACCGGATTCTCCTGCTGGGAGCAAAACGCTGACAGCAGGGGAGAGGAAACTTTGAAAGTGGCTATCTCTTAAACCATAAAGGTTTGAGAGATGCCGCTGGTGTCATTTAACTCAGTTTATTAAGGGCTACAATATGAGGGATAGTAATATTGAAGTAATACTATCCCTTTAAACCTTTAACGACCAGCCACACATCCGGTAGTTAACCTCTTAACGACCGGGGCAACGTCACTTAAGGACAACGGAGCATTTATTTATTTATTTTTAATATTATTCCGGTTCCGGACTCCCCGAACGGCGTGCAGCTGCAAGGGGAAACCCAGAATTCCATGACGGTCATAGTACGTCATGGGCCGTTAACTCAGATCTACCCATGACGTACTATGACCGTCAAGGGTTGTTAAGATTTAAGGACCATGGGGCATTTATTTTGTGCAGCGGATTATGAGGACCCGCAGCGATGTGCAGCCACGCAGGGACCCCTAAATTCCATGACATGCCAGGACCGTCACAGTCCTTAACGGGTTAAAGACTTATCTACCAACATGTGAAAACCTGCTGCACATGCCATTCTGTTGCCATTTACAACAAACCTTATTTGTCATTTTTCTGTGAGAAATCAACACGCCTATCACAGATGAGAAAAGTTTACCAATAAAATGAATACATCTTATATAATTTGCTAATGTAAGTTTGTCAGAAGCTGTCATGTGGAGTAAAAAAGCATTTTCTTATATTTCTGCCCCTTCAAATGTATGAAAACCATGGAATTTTCAACTGTATTCATTAGTTAGTGCTCTTAGGAGTCAAACGACACCCCATTGGTATGAGCTGACATACCTTAGGGGGTGCTAGAAGTAGAAAACTACACCTACTACAAACTCTGATGTTTCTAACATTTTCTCAAACTTGACTTGCCTGTACAAAAATGGCTGTAACACCTTCAGAAGTGAAGAAAAGGTAGATAAACAATCCCATTTTGGAAAGAAGATAACCTGCCGCATCTAATGAGGGGGTCACTTGCCTTCTTACCCCAATACATTGAACCCCCCCTCCCCGTGGCACACACAGGGTTAATTTTTATTATTATTATAGACCTCATTGAGGGGCATCAAGACCCCTTCTGACCCCCCCCATGAGGCCTTAGAAGAAAAAATTGTTGTCAAAATAAGTGACCTGTGAGTGCCACAGGGGTCTCCAGAGCATTGCAAAGCAATGCATTGGACCCTTGTGGCACTCAGAGGGTTAATTTTTTTTTTAATCATTACTTTGTAATCTGAGCTTGTTGGGGGCCATCATGATGGCCCCCCAAAAATCTCTGATTACAAAGTAATGATAAAATCCCTGTGTGCGCCACAGGAGGGGGGTGCATTGGACCCCCCTGTGGCACACACAGGGTTAATTTTTTTTTATTTATTTTTTTTTTTTTTTTAAATTATAGACCTCATTGAGGGGCATCAGGACCCCCCCCCCCCCGATCCCCCCGTGAGGTCTTGCAAAAATGTCCCCAAAAGAAGTGACCCTGTGAGTGCTATGGGGGTCTCCAGCACATTGTGCTAGGGACCCCTGTAGCACTCACAGGGTTACTTTTATTTATTTAATCAGACCTCTCCTTGCAACATATAAAAGGTAAGTTGCTCAAAAACTTATTACAAATAGCGCAACATTTAGGCAGTTTTTAATTCTCTTTACATTAACTACAACATATCTGACAGGTCCAGCTTTAACCACTAGGCTTCTAAGGACAAGCCACCCGCCAAAAAGACAAACACCATTTTGAGTATCAGGAGGTACAAAAAAGTGACTCAAACTGAGGCTTCTGGAGTATGCCTAATACCAAGTTCAAGTACCACAGAGGAGTAGGATACTGAAATAGAGCGCAGCTATGAGCTAACACTGAGGTGAGGGGAGCATCTGTGCGACTTGTTGCTAAATTATTTATTGTGCAAAGAAATGGTCAATGTTTCAGTCGCAAGACTTTTATCACACATATAGATTATATACACACACAGCATATGGCCATGATCTCTTCAATGTGAATAGGAGGCTCCACAGAATAAACTGTAGAGATTTATCGCTCCTTAATGCATATCCCAAGTGAGCCCCATCATTGCTTGCAATGATTATTTGATGCTGACAGAAGGTCTCAGGACCAGGATATGAAAAATATCAGCAGATATGTATTTCCTGCTTGTAGGAAAATCTACACATCAGGAAATATTTCTTCAAGTGGTAACAGCAAGGAAGGAAGGAAGCTCCTTCATATCTTTAACTCACATCCTCTCCTGACGTGCACGTTTTTTTTTTTTTTTTTTCCAGAGTCTCATTTCCTATTCAACAGCTGATCATTCTGAAAATCAATCAACAATGAGGAAAATATGACAATACATTTTTATTTTGATAATTGTATCTACCGTAATAAAAACAAATGTCTTTTTACACAGATATGTTGCTTTTTTAAATATTCTATAAAAGAACCAGTAGCTCTACATAACATTAGCGCTGATAACAGTGAACATTTCCAGCTCTGTAATTTAACCCTTTGAGTGCCAGAGGGGTATGGAACGCATTGCAGAGCAATGCGTTCCATACCCCTCTGGCACTCAAAGGGATAATGGAGTTTAAGAATAGTGTTTTCCCAAGTTTAAACATTTAGTGAAAAGATATTTGGTTAAGGTTCAGTATTCACTCTGAACTTAGACAGCATTGAGAAAGATAAACACACACACGGACGCGCACACGCACGCACGTGCCAAACAAATAGCCACTCTGCAATGCACTTCTTTGCCATCAGCAGTTGTAGTCCAAGAACATTTGGGGAGCTGCAGGTTGCCCAATCCCATGTGTAGTTTAATACAAGGTGCTTTGCCCGTCACCTTCCCAGGACCCCTCAGAAGGGGAGAGATACAGCAAGGCAGTTTGAATTACTTACATTATACCAATTAGATGGTATACTTTTAAAATGTTGCACGCAAAATAGAGTGCGACATGAAGGCGCATTCACCATCTCTCAGTGATTACAAGAGCGACAAGAGAATCTCACCCTGCATGAAAAGCACGAGATTCTCATGTCGCCAGCTAAAACAATCACTTCATATGATTTCTATGCTGCTGTTACTGTAAGTACTGAGATGTTTGGATTACTTGTGTTTTTAAAAAGATATTGTGTTGGAGTACTTGTGCACACCATATCTTTGTAAGATCATTGACATGTGTGCTGCATAATTCTCACTGTCTCAGAATCATTTAGCATGTAGTACTCAGGTGCTGGGGTTCTGTATTTGTCGTGACAAATCTAAATACAATATAAACGGAACCCCAGCACCTGAGTACTACATATTAAATAATCCTGTGAAGGCAGTGAGAATTATGCAGCACACATATCTAAGATCTTACAATGGTATGGTGCGCACAAGTACTCCAACACAATAATCTATTTTTTAAAGGCACAAGTAATCCAACCACCACATACACTTACAGCAGCAGCACAGAAATCAGATGAAGCGATGTTTTAGCTGGCGACATGTGAATCTCACGCTTTTCTTGCAGGGTGAGATTCTCAGGTCAACCTTGTAATCACTGCAATATGGTGAATGCACTTTCATGACACATACTATTTTGTGTGCAACATTTTAAAAGTAAACCCAATTGGACAACATGTGGCTTCCCAGCTGGTGTTGATTTACAACACCTATTATCTTCAGTCTTCAAGATTCTGACTAAGGATAATGGGAGTTGTAATCAGACAACAAGCTGGAGGACCATTTCCAGCTTATTACCTGATGGAAATGCACCTGGAGGTGACTGTGCACCACATGGAGTCAGACCCTCACAGAATTAGTTAGCAACTGCCCAAGTTGCAGTCAGTCATGGAGTGGGCCAGAGAGCCACAGTTTGCAAACAAAACACAAAAAAGTGGAAAAGAATAGAGATGGGGGGGGGGGGGGGGGGGGAGAGAGAAAGAAAGAAAGAATCCACCCCAGGGAGTTTTGGTGTAAAAAGTGTTGGAATGTTCACTATAGCTGCTGTCTGTCCTCCCAAAATGAGAATCAAATATATTCCCCCTCAATATTCACTTATATAAAAACAGGCACTCTGCTGGTGGGGAGACTATAATACTTGGTAACACAGGAGAAGGTAGGGAGGAGCAACAGTATATTCTGATGTCAAAAAATTTACAGTTGTGCCCTGCAAACCCCCAGTACCAGATACAGGGCTTAAGCCCTTAACGACCGGCTGATCGACGCGGTCAGTTAAGGACCACGGAGTTTTTTTTTTTTTTTTTTTTTTTTTTTGTTTTTTTGTTTTTTTTTTTTTGCGCTCTTTCCGCTTCCGGACTCCCCGAACGGCATGCAGCTGCGGGGGGAGCCTGGAATTCCATGATGGTCATAGTACGTCATGGATCGTTCAGTCAGATCGACCCTTGACATACTATGACCGTCAAGGGTCGTTAAGGGGTTAAAATTTTAAGTCTTTTGCTACTAGCCAGACCTGAAAAGTTACTCACCACTGCAAGCCACAACATACCCACCAGGGCTGAATTTCTACTCGCCAGGGCTAAATTTTCACTCTCCATTGGCTAGTGGAAATTTTGAGCCCTGCCATATATAGCACCATAAATGAACAGGCTAACAAAAGTACTTGGAGATCGTCTCGAGGGATTTCCAGAGCTGTAGTAGGTCAGTGTGTCCAGTGACAGCATAAGGGCACAGATCAATTACTATACTATACTATATACTATAGTCAGATATACTAGCACACCTGGATAATGTAAAAGGCAAAAATAGGATTTAAATAGGATTTAAAAAAAAAACAAAAAAAAAAAACACACAACAGTAGCTTTACCTTGAGAGAAGTCTGCCTAGATATGATTGAGAATGTGAGACTAATTAATAATTTTAAAACCTTGCAGGCCAAAGTGCTACGCTATGTATTGGTTCACTATGTTTTTATCCAGTATCTGAAGGATTAAACAGTAACAGCACACTTGATTGTTTCTACAGGTATTTTAATTATCCTACATTCAAGGTGTTCTAGGATGCAGTACAAAAGCCATAACACTCAAGGGCAAACCCATTAAACAGCCAAACTGAAAAACATATTGTGTTTTCTTTTACGTTCCCATCCAGATGCTAATAGTTTACTTAAATGCTTCAAGTTAAAATTAGAGCAAATGAATAAATCCTGCCTGTGGCGCTGCTCCACATTGATGGTATGAAGTGTGCAGAGTCTACGCTACATAGCAAGCCAGGAACAAGCCAAGACTGCTGTACTCAAAACCATGGAGCAAATCAACTGCACCATGAAGGAAAATAGAAGATTCCCATTGATTTAAATGGGGTTGTTAATGTTAGTGGGGTCTCAAACAGAATGCTAAAAGCAGGGACAGCACACACCTATCAATGCACAGGCTCAGATTAGAAGGTAACATTGAATACTGTTAGTTGTGACAGCATTCCTATGCAATTGCCAAGTGAGCAGATAAGACTGTCTGCAACAGCCTGCTTCATTTCTTACTGCTGGGAACTGAATGAATCTGCTGCCAGCAGTCTGAAGTTAGAGAGAAATTCTAACTGTGACTAGGACTCAGATTGGTCACATTTAAGGTTATGCGTGTGCGCCCCATATTACAAATCAAGTTATGTAGAAAGGTATAGAAATAAAGTTATAATACAAACCAAGCACACGTAAAAGACCTTTTTAGTAAAGGATTTATTTTTATTAACGTGATCTCAGCTCTGCTGCAGAGCCGCCGGCTGATCTCAGAAGAGAATTCTACTGCTGTCAGGTAGAACGCTGACGTCAGGGGAAAAGCCAAAAAGAGGGAAGTTTGAAAGCGGATATCTCTCAAACCATAAAGGTCTGAGAGATGCCTCTGGTCTCATTTAACTCCGTTTTTTACTGGCTACAACATGGTGGATGGTAATTTAAGTATTACTATCCCTTTGAGTGCCAGAGGGGTACGGGGCACATTGCAAAGTAATGCATTCCATACCCCTCTGGCACACAAAGGGTTAAACAGATTTATAGCAAATACTGAAAAAGTGCCTGGCCTCCCCATGGATAATTCACCAAAACCCCCAGCACTCAGAGTGTTAAGTATGTAAGTCTCGTTCACTTATTCCTTATGAGTTACATGCCCTCCCCACTGCTATGACATTTATTCCTGAAGGCCTCTGCTGAAATTTACACAAAGAAAACAATACACATATATAAAAATAGTATTTAATCATATGCACTATGAAGAAAATTATGCACATGACTAACATTTCTCAAGACTTCATCCAATGCAAACCTCCCACTCCATCCATTACACACACTCCTACTCCTTTACAGATAATATTCACTGCCTCCAGATAAAGATTCTCATTCATTTTAATGAGGCTTTTAGACTCCTGTATTCTAAGAATGTGTTGGTGATATCTAGTACTCAAGGGGGTAAAATCCCTTATTTAAATCAATAGTGAGTTTTATTTGGGCCCCTCCCCACCATGAGCTAATGTTCACCTCAGAATTGCCCTAAATCTTCCTAGTTCTTTAGCCGTAATGTAGTCAGCATGACAGGTACAGACTAGCACTGTATGTATCACATCCCCACACTCACATTAACCAAGGGGTTGGCAAAATTAATCACTCCAACAGCTGCAGACTACAACTTGCATCAATTTCATTCATCAAAAGGCTAGTTAGTAATGATGGGAACTGTTGTCCCAAGTGGTCATAGTAAAGAATGTAGTCTACCCCTGCATAATCCCTTAAAGCATCAGAGTGGTCTGTAACACACTGCAGTTATTGACTGGACGCCTGGAATTCAAAGGGTTATCCTCCATTATGACCTACTTCAAAGACTTGAATTGCTGCAGTACTTATACTTAGTTACCCCACCAAGCACAATGTAGCAATATCCACTTAGTATCTTATATTCACTTCCTGAGTGTCACACTAGAAACACTCTGATCATCCCTCACCACAGATATCTACAAAGTTCCCACAACAACAAAAAGCACAGTCTAAAAACTGGTTGCTAAAATCTAGCAGCGTTCACATACAGAGATCCCTACACCACTCAGCATTTCATGTACAGCTCTGGCCCACCCAACATTTTCATACAGCTTTAATCCAGTCCATATCGTTTGCACTGCTGCTGCTCATGTGAACAAGAATAATTTTCACTGCGTCAACACAGCATAAAAAAGGGGTGGCCAGGTAATTGCTCATCAGCTGTTGTGGATCTGTAACACACAATTCCCAATATCTTCAACTGCAAAATGGCTAACTCAGGATGATGGGAGTTGTAGTTCTACAGCAGGTGAGCCAGACCTTGCTGGCCCTTGATTTAATCACATAAATTTAAAGGAAATTTGACTCCTAATAACACTCCACCCCCACATGCACTTACCCTGCTGCGGTTAAAAAAAAAAAACCCTATTGACCCATGATGAGTTTACCTGGTCCCTTGGTTCGATATCTTAACCTCTTAAGGATACATTCAGAGATCTCCGCTCAGCTGCACAATGCATGGGGACCCTTGAATCCATTCCGTAAAAAAGACAAAGAAAAAAGCTAACTGCCGGCTGCAAGGCTGGTCATTAAGGGGTTAATATAGTGCAAGATGTCATACTTACGGAGGCTGACATGATAGTTGCTAGCAGGACCACAAGACCGGAAACTCTGCTCACTGCATGTCATCTTTAATCCTTTAAGGAAAAGAAGGGTGTACAACATAATGCTTTGCAGTGCGTTGTGCGGGATCCCTATGGTCCCTGAAGTGATAAGGAGGCTTGTGCACTCTGCCTGCTTCAGTTTCAAAAGGATTGTCAGCAACTGTCATGTCTGTCTCCATGGACAGAGCATGCCTGACTGATTGAACTATGTTACCTTTAGAATACAAAAGTTATAAGGGCCACTAGGATTTTCTGATCACAGTAAGGTAAGTGGGGGAATTATGTGGTGGTAGTCCAGTTTACACAATTTCCAAATCAGTCAATTCCCATCATGCATTATATAGTAACGTAGTTGATGAGGCCGGAAAAAAAAAAAAAAAAAAAAAAAAAGGCATGCGTCCATCAAGTCCAGCCCCTGCCAAAAACATCCGTTGCTCCAGAGGAAGGCAAAAAAAGCCATCTGAAGACATTTCCAATTTAGCCCCAAGTGGGCAAAACAATTCCTTCCTGACTCCAAATGGCAGACAGATAGTTCCCTGGATCAACATCCTATCCGCATTGAAGCCATCAGTCAAAATTCTAAATATTGTTCTGTGCTACATAATCAAAACTGCTTTAAATAAAGCAATGGATGCCTATATGTAAGTACATCATTCCAAGACAAAGAATTCCATAGCTTTTCCGCCCTTACTGTAAAGAATCCCTGCCTTTGTTTTTATCTAAAGCGCTTTTCCTCTAGTCTTAATGGATGGGCTCTTTGTGTAAATAATTCATTAGATAGTTTTTTTATATTAACCTTTAATATATATGTTTAAATTGTAATCACCCCTTAGACGTCTCTTCTCTAATGTAAACAAACCCAGTTTGGCTAATCTCTCTTTATAACTCTGATACACACACACACACACACACACACACACACACACACACACACACACACACACACACACACACACACACACACACACACACACACACACCTATTATATACATTCCATTTCACACACAAACCTTCTATAGATGGGGAGCACTCATCTCTTGAAGGCCAGACACTTGTCAATAGCATTGCTGTGTCTACCATGCAGCAATGGCCCTCTTATCCACTGTATCAGTTTGCTTCTACTAGCCCAGTGTTCACTAAACTGTGTTCTATGGAACTCCAGGCTTCCCTGAAGAGATTCAAGGTGTTCCACAGAACATATTTCAGCAATGGTGGACAAAAGAATAATACAATAATCTAGTAGCCCTTATCTGATAAATTTAAAGTGGAACTACCACCCCTTCTGAACTTGCCCCCAAATAATTACCCATCTGGCGACTTTGCATAGTGATGTCTGCGAGCCTACGCCGTCAGTCCCTTCCAGTGCTGTGCGGCTCCTAAGCAATGCCTCCTAGAGCAGACTGCGACTGACAGCGCAGGAGTCACTATGAAAGATGCCTGCGCTGTTTCCTGGCTGTCAGACCAGGTAACAGTAGGAATTCTCAATAACGCGGTAATAATTCTGGTGACTAGCACTATTTAGCAGCTAGTTGCCAGATAGGTAATTATTTGGGGCAAGTTTAGAAGGGGTGGTAGTTCTGTTTTAAGCCTAATACTTCCCCCAGTTACATTTACCATATCTGCACCTACTGGAGCACTTGGTAAAAAGCCAAAGGCTGCACTGCGCAGCCCCAAAATGGCTTCCATCAGTAGTTCAGGAACACAACCAAGACTTATGTGGCTCTCCGGCTCAGACATTGCAGGCTGTGTGCACATCCTCCATAGATCCTGTCAGGCTTTCAAACCAAAAGCAGAGGGTCTATACAGATAGCAGCACACACGTCAAGAGACAGCAGTCTCTTTTTGTAGAACATTAAAATGGAGTACCAGGTAATCTCTTTTTAGACCTCCCCCAACTTTGCTCCCCAGCTTCACTGGACCAGACATGCTGATAGGACTCTGTCTAGCAGAGGTTACCACTACACTAAGCAACATTCTAATACATATAATATTGATAACTAGTTGAACAGCCTGTTACACGGGCCACAGTGCCAGTGCCACTGCCACCCGGTCGCGGGGCAGTCACGCACAGCAGAGACTGCCCACACCACGGCTGATACAGAGCTGGATGCTCCTTCGGAGCACCCAGCTCTGTATCAGCCGCAACGCGGGCAGTCTCTACTACGCATGACTGCAGCACGTGCAGGAGTCTACTGCACATGTCGCGGCGTTACACACGTTTTAGCGAATTATTATATAGGATAGGTAAGAAATAAAAAATTCCCATCGATTTAAAATGTGGCTTTTAACCCCTATGGATACTAGGTCTCCAGCACATTGCACAGCAATTTGTTACAGACCTCTCATGCACACAAGTGGTTAAAGTGTTTCATTCTTAGGGTTCTACAGATTCTGCAAGAAATTAACCCTTTGAGTGCCTGATCCATTGAACAGCAATGTGTTGGGCACCACTCTAACACTCTAAGGGTTAAATGGTTCGGCCACAAACAAAAAGCTTGATTGCAAGGCCAGAACTAGTATAGCAGGTACAAGCCTCATGTCACAACCAACTAAACTGATTATCCTATGCTGCAAATATTAAGGATTTTCTAGTGCCTTAACTTCTTAGATACCAAATCCATCCCATCTTCAATACAATGGAAATTTTGCTAAAGGTTTAACATGAATTGAAGGCAAAAAACAATATTCTACCACACAGGATGGGTTTGATTGAAATTAAGTCGATTTAAATCAATAGTCAGTAAGACTCAATTTAAAGGGATAGTAATGGTTCATAATAAAAGCAGCTCTAATTAATCATCATAGTATTTGGACTTTGGAGAGTATTATTTCAGTTCTGTCAGAGTTGTAGTTCAAGAATAATTCAATGACAAAGTATCCCCCTCCCGCATCTTTTACTGATGTAACACTGCTCAGCCAGAGCAGAAGGGAGGTGTCCAGGTAGACTGCAGAGAGGGACAATCTTCAATTAAGATAAGGGAAAAACCTGAAAAATTGGTCAAGGGGGGCAGGGCTTTCATTGTTCTCATAGGAAGAAGATTGTCCCCAGCTGTTATCTGTCTGGTCTATGGACTGCATTCCACATCTGAGAAGAGATTGCTTACACTAGGTAAAAGGGGCGGGAGGGGAAACTTTGCTTGTTAATCTCTCAAACCATAAAGGTTTGAGAGATAAGACTTATATCATCATTCTTCATGTTTTTTAATGCCTACAAAATAAAATAAAGTTAAAAAGAAGTATTACTATCCCTTTAAATCATGATTTTTAAATGAGAAAACTCATTCTTGCTGGTAGTTAAAACCAGAAGTCATATTTAGAATATAACCTGTCAGATTAGTAAAACAGCAATATCAGAACTGATTTTAGTTTAATAGATTAATCACTCATATTTGGAACACATAATAAAATATAACTATAACATAAAATATAATTGCATGACTATACAGCCTCAGATACATAACTAAGCCCTATTTCATGCTGAATAACCTTTAAACTATAAATGTATCTTAAATAGAAAACTATCTTTAGAGAGATTTTTCCTCCAAAAGCATTTAATTAAAATAAATTTGACTTAACCCTTTCAGTTCCAGAGAGGTACACAACGCATTGCAAAGCAATGCATTGCGTACCCCTATGGCACTCAAAGGTTTAAATAAATAAATTAAAAAAAATGTATCCACCCTACTACCACATATTACTGTGTTTGGCCCAAAAGAGTACTAGGTGCATTAAGCCAAGAACAGTATTCTATAATATATTAGTGCATATATTCAATTTAGCCCAAAGCCAGTGAAAAAACATAATTTGCACTGTATGTAACAGTAAAGTATGGCTTGTTTGGTGCTACTGAACTGTAAACACCAAGTGCCGCAGTTTCCCATTTTATAAATGCCACATTAAAAGTCATCCTATGCACAGCCATTCAGCTTCTTACAAAAATACTTATGGAACATCAACATCTTCTCAGATGTCAATCAGCACATCCTCCCCCAGGCTAAGCAGCCCCACAACCTCCGCAAATCTGACATCCAGCCCTTAATCATTTTAACACCAGGAATAGGCAACACATCACTGTGCAATGCTTTGCACACACAGATGGCACTAGTGTCCAAAAACAGAACACTGTCCACCAACTCCAAGCCAAACATATAGCCAGACACCTATTATGTGGCATCTAACAAGCACACAACACCAGAAGCCTTATGCCAGCCATCACTTACTTACTAATCAATCCTGATCCCAACAGCTTGCCTTCATAATCCTATACAAAAAAATATGTCACCTAACTGAAAAGCCCATGATAATCTGCATCCACCAGCATGAAACTCCATGGCAAACAACTCCCAACATTATACAAACCGAGCAGTCTGTCAGAACAGCATCTTCTATCATGACCCAGCATCTCTTACCCAGGAGCCCCATGACAACTTATAGTATGCGCATAGCCCAGCCCAATGCACACAGCAGGCGGTATAAGTCCCTACACCAGGGGCCATATGTATCAGAACAAGCAGATCAATTCTGGAGCAAACCAAATGCACAACAGAGGGACAGATAATCATTTATTTAAGTTGGTCTTCAAACCACCCCTAAATTTAAATGGCTTAAAACCAAGTTTACATCACTGTGAATTGTCACTTATCTCCTATTATGCAGATTCATTGCTCCAGAATTGCACCGAAAATTTACATGATTTAAATATGGATTTTACCCCTTGGATTCTGGAGAGGTCTGCAACTGATATCCCTCTAGAATCCTAATGCTTAACAGTTTGAGTGCAAGAGGGGTGTCCCCTCTGGCATACAAAGGGTTATTGTAAGCCCATTTTTCGTGAATGTGCATCCTGAAACCCTCCGGTTGTGTAAGAACTAAGACTCACATCACCCCTAGTTATCCAAGGGCTGGTTGGGGATTATGGGAATTGTAGTTCTTCACAGCTGGATGGCCTGTTTGCCAATCCTTAGTCTAAATCAATGATCATCTCTATGTGTCCACTGTGGTGCAACTGGTTTACCCCAGAATTATAGGCTTTTGATTTTGTTCTAATGGCTCCAGACCACTTACCACCAATAGATCCAGATGGATTTGTTTTCGGGCTCCTTGGCTTGATAACAGGATGAATCCCCGGCCGCCGCTCCCTTGTGTAATGTTTATAGCGGACTCTCCCCTCCCTCTAGCACAATAATATGTCCGCGCCTCTCCCCCTCCAGTGAGACGGTACGGGACTCACAATGCGCATGGACACCGCCTCAGCTCCTCCTTCCTGTCCTATCTCTCGGCGGGGTCACTGGACACACGCCCCCTCGCCAGCCCAAGTGCGTGGGAGCGGTTTATTCACACAAGTCAAGGACAAGAAATATCCCACCCGCCCTCAGACTACGTTTTCTATGAGAGTGTAGCTCAGCAGCACCCCCTTCCGACACTCGCTGTCGCTCCCTCTGTATCCCCTTCCTCCACACTGACAACCTCCCACATTCAAATCCCTCCTCTGTACAACAGCCATACACGGAAATACGTCTACATCACCGATTGGTTTGATGCGGCCAAGCGCAGAGTATTGTGTATCCTAATTGGTTGGGATTGGAAGGCGGGAAAAGTGGGCTGGATGTGACGCCTCTTGTAAGGAGGGGGATGTGATCGGGCTACTGAGCCAGTAGCTGATGAGGTAGTGCAATGTTCGAAATGACTGATGGGAGTTGTATTTCTTAACAGCAAAGCTCCACTAATTAACCATTTGAAAGCCAGAAGGATATGCAACGCATTGTGAAACAATATAATATCTTCTCCTCTGGAACTCAAAGGATTGAATTTCCCTGGCTAGTGTATCCATTATGTGATTTTTAGTTGCATTTGGACTACAACATAACAAGTACACATCGGCCAGCATACGTGGGGAATTTGAAAATCAGCTGACTTTGTGATATCAACCCTTTGAGTCAGAAAGGGGTAACAACACTTAAGCCGAGCAA
This sequence comes from Rhinophrynus dorsalis, assembly GCA_037306005.1. Taxonomy (NCBI): domain Eukaryota; kingdom Metazoa; phylum Chordata; class Amphibia; order Anura; family Rhinophrynidae; genus Rhinophrynus; species Rhinophrynus dorsalis. The sequence goes on from CM074718.1 coordinate 48,896,418, forward strand.
ACAATTTTATATGTGATATGTCCCTGCTTGTGCTAGCCCAATCAGTCCACAAGGAAAACATAATATGCTACAAAATACAGATCTCTTTTGCTTGAGTGCAAATAAGATAAGCAGGGCTTCTCTCAGCTCTTGTAAAAATGATACTCTTTTAGAGACTGAAAATAGTTTAATTGGGGCAAATCCCGTAGTAAATAACACTGGACTTGTTTATACCCATACTTCTCAACATTTCAGATTGGTAAAGAGGGACACGTGTGTTTTAGAGGGTGTTGCTGGTGGACAGGGCATTTTTAGGCTATTTCATGACCTATTGGCACCTCTTTGTGTAACCTAATACATTATTTCTAACAAGACCAAATTATTTTATTTAGACAGACTAATTTACAAACACATATACTGGTGTTTAAAGTGTTCGTAAAGTCACAGAATAAATATTTATAATCTTGTAGTGCTTAATAAGTTTAACTAAATGCAAAAAAATCCTGTCTCTCAAACCACTATGGTTTGAGAGATATTTCTATTCAAAGTTCCCCACTCCCTCCCCTTTCCCTGACATCAGCAACCTTGCTGACTGCAGGAGAATCCTGTCCAGGGACCAACCGGCAGCAGAGCCATAATTGCATTATTTAAAAGGAATGACTTAATTGGAAAGATCTACAAAGTGTCTCTGGTTTGCAAGCACAATTAAGTAATTCGTTTTAAATAACGTGATTGTGGCTCTGCTGAAGAGCCTCATCGTGTTGGCCGACACGGCTCTCCTACTGTCAGCTGTGAAACTTTCACAGTGAATATCTCATGCAAACCATAGTGGTTTGAGAGATAGGGTTTTTTGCATTTAGTTCAACTTTTTAAGCACTACAAGATGATAAATATTTATTATGTGACATTACTAACACTTTAAAGAAACATTAATGTGAGGGGTTTTTTTACAGTAGAGCGGTACGATACTTATATACACACCACACAGTCTGATCTCCTAAAAAGAGGGACAACAGAGTGGGAAAGAGGGATTTGGGTCTAAAAGAGGGACACTTGGGAGGTATGCACCCCTATTATTTGTCCCTTCACCCTGAGACTTTACTTAAAACCCTGAGTCTTGGGGTCAAACCCATAGTTTCCAGATATACCTGCCAATTGTCCCAGATTTGAAGGGGCAGTCCCTTTGGCACCCTGTCCCTGAATCCTGATGTGTCTAGTTTTTAAAAATATATTAAACCCCACAGGTGCTTGTCATTAAAAGATCAGCCCATGAAGAACTGAGACTTGTGTGCAAAGTATTGTTTCAAAATGTATTTTGCAACCCTCTGGTCCTCAAGGGTTTCACAGAATTAGTGTGTCAGCTCACAGAGTATGTCATTTAATACCATCCGTACCTCACAATGAATCCTGGGTATCCAGATACTGGACAGAGAATACAAGGTAGCAGCTTACGCGCATGACATATTCTTCACTTTTTCTAACTCACTAGCCTCTCTGCCTCGAGTTATTGACGCAAAATGTGATTATTCATCTATTTTCAACTTCAAAATAAATAGGAGGCTTTAGCTTTTACTGTTCCCCTTTCCACTACCACTTTGATAGAACAAACTTTTCAGTTGAGTCTATGTAAGCCATCTTTGATGTACTTAGGGACAGACATGACTAACGATTGCTCGCACTTATGCAATACCAACTACAAACCCCTTCTCCAATTTCTCTGTAAAGATATGTCAGGGTTTAAAAGTTGAAGTCCTTTGCTACTAGCCAGACCTGAAAAGGTACTCGCCACTGCAATCCATAACATACCAACCAGATCTGAATTTCTACTCGCCATTGGCTATCATATGTATTCCTTGAAGAAGAATAGTACCTCTTGGACAGGTAGAATCCACTGCATAAAGATGAATCTCCTACCCTGTCTTCTCTATCTATACCTAGCACTCTTTATCCCCAGCGACCTCCTTGAATTTTCACTCTTACAAAAACATATTGATACTTTTATTTGGAATAATAAAACCTCAAGGATATCTAAAAAAGTCAAGTATGCTCTTAGGTCCCAAGGTGGGTTAAGTCTCTAGGGTTATTGAATATTATCATGCAGGGCAGTTTGCCCAGATACATTCTTGGCATGTATATTTTAATAAGAAATGTGTGGATATTCAGAATGCACTAACATCCCCGAATCCTACCTCTTACCTTATATGGTTCCCAAGGCTTCTTTGTTAATAACTTCCTGAGTGTTTTGGACAAACAAGTTGTGAAGAAAAGCTGGTCTCTAACCTTATCACCTCTTACACCATATCTCAGAAACTCTTTGCTTGAACCGGGTCTAACCCCCAGAATTGCCAACGTCTGGTTGACAGTGGTCTCCCCTGTTTTGGGATATTTTCAGAGATGGCAAACCTATTACTTTCTCAGACATCAATGCTAACAGGCATCTCCCTCTTTACTCATTATTTAATTTTTTTTCAAGCTATGAGTTTTGCCTGCTTACCTGCTAATGAAAAGGAGGGCACCACCATGTATATAAGGTTTGAAAAGGCTTGCTCAGAGAACCATTCCTCAAAGGGCCTTTTCTCCTGTATTTATACTAGCCTCACTAAAGCTTGATGCCAAATTTAGCTACAAGTTAGCTACAAGTCCTTGTCCTTCAAGGACTGGTCAGAAATATGGTAACAGATGTCTAAAATCTCAACATGCATTACTTATAGTGAGCAAGAATATACAACCCTAATGAGGTGGTATCTTACCCAGCTCTAGACTTTTTGCTATTCCTAAAGATCCTTGGACTTTTCTCTTACCCAAACCTCTTGATATCCTCTCTCGCTCTCAAAAGAAATTGGTATCCCAGATTACCATGGCTGCCTGGAGAGCTCTGAATGAACAGTGGAACAGGACATTCATGCTAACTATTCACCAGGTGAAGCAGAAAATCATGGAGAATTATAAATTAATAAACTAACATCTGCTTTTGGGGTACACACAAAAAGTTGCCATGAGTTTGGGAATCTCAGTTCACACCGAGGGGCTATTTGGCTGGATCCTCCTGATTGCATGATTCCCTCCCTTTCTCTCTCCTCCCCCTTCTTTTTCCTATCTTGCATCAGTTTATGTTAATATACATTTAAAGTAGGGTGACCAGACCTCACCTTTAACCAGGGACACATATGAAAAATGCATACTTCAGGGCTGCTTTGATTTCAGTCAGTCCTGAAATATGCCTATTTCCTAGGTGTTTCCGGTTAAAGGTTAGGTCTGATCAGCCTAATTTAAAGCAGATGAGGTAGTGTTATCTCTCAAACATGGACTTGCTATTTCACTTACCCTTTATCTTATTTGTTATAATACCCTTGTTAAAACTTTAAATAAATTGCTAACAAAAGTTAACTAGGAAGGGGCTCTGCCTCCAGGACTTTATGTCCAAATCTAGTTTCTTCTTCCAGGTAGTGGCTCTACATATCTGATCCACTGATGCTTTTGCCTTTTCAGCCCATGATGCTTGTCACATGAACAGGACCATCCTGCCTGTTTTAAAGGACACCAGCCTTTGGATTTTACACAGGTTGCCCTGGGTGGCAAGATTAAAGGACCCTCATGGACATTACATGGAGAAAAGTAGGTGTCACCAGATGGAGTGATTTGGGACTATATCATTTGAAATGTTGATCACTGTGTTGTACATTGTGTGACATGAGTTAATTGTGTGACATGGTGTAGTACTGTGGGTCCTATGGAGGGATTTGATATTTGAGAGCTAGAGTGCAGAGATAATGGGGGTTGGGCGTTGCTTCCAGTATACTCCAGGTCTGTGCTAAGGAATGTTAATTGATCCCTGCTGTGCTTCCTTGACCAATCAGGGGAGGTTAGTTATGAGCCAGTTAAGAATGTCTATTTTTCAAGTCCTAATTTGCATGCTGATCTTGATAAGTGTGTTGATGACTGATTGGTCAAGAGTAGAAGCACTGAACCAAGTCCTAGTTTGCATGGTGATCTTGATAAGAGTCTCTGTAAGTGTTTATAAGCTGTGTGTTCCATTCAATAAAGTGTTCGGATTCTAAAGCAATACACTAGTCCTGCCTGGTGGTTGTGGAAAATTGTGGTATTCCAGCAGAGCAGTCTTGCACAGAATTGAAAGAAGCAGCGACTGACAGAGACACCCAGATGGGGGGGTCCACTGATACTGTCACAATGCTGAAATGGCTCTGGTGGACTAAGCCTTGATGCTTGATGTAGGTTTGAGAGCTTGAGACCTATAAGCTTTTTAATTTGCAGACTTAATCTATCTTGCACTAGTACCTTTGGAAGCTTTCTTCCCTTTATGGAACTCCCAAAAGGTTGACAAACAAAGAATTGGAGGATCTGAACTGATTGGTTGTGTCCAAGAATATCTGGAGACAGGGCTTGATATCTAAGTTGTGAAGAAGGATTTCCTCATCCAGTGAAGGGTTAGGAAAGAAAATGGGCAGACACACCTCCTGCTTTGTATAAAAAGGGGAGGAACCTTAGGAACAAATTCCGAAGCAATTCTTGGAATCACTGCTTCATGTGAAAATAATAAGAAAGGTTCCCTAATAGAGAATTCCTGCAGTTCTCCCACTCTTCTAGCTGAGGTAAGGGCAACCAGCAGAACTGTCTTAAGTGACATTATCTTTAGAGAAGTGAAATTAATCTTGTAACCTTGATTGACGATGTCCACCATTCAGGAATCGTTTGTAATAGCCTGTCATTGGGGAAAGAAATGGCAGCACCTTCATCCCAATGGAACCTTCTACCTGGAGTCAGAGTTGCTTGTGTGAAGGATACTGGACAGACCTTCTAGGAGATCTGCCTCCTTTTTGCATATTAGGGCTTGTTAGCTGGCCTCTTTCCCTTTTGAGGACTTTTTTTATTCCCTTTGAATGGGCAAAGTAAGGATTTCTGAGATTTCTACAGTCTTGAGGAAGAAAGCTTTTTTTCCTTTTTCAGAAAATGAAGCAGAGAATCCAACTCTTTCCCAAACAAAAAGCTACCCTCAAAGGGCATCTTGCAGAGCCAATTCTTAGAGCTCATACAAAACAAAGAACATATCTTCGCTCCTCCATACCAGTGTGTGTAAATGTGTGCCCTAACTTAGGCATATATAAAAACTGTATTGATAAATATGAGGATTTAGTCCATGATTTGGCCAAAAGATGTTAAGCTTGTCAACCCCGTCAAGGTACCTCAAGATCTGGCAAGTACCTACTCTAATGCACCTTCAAATCCCTATCTAAATTAAAAATAAAAAATGTAGTGTTTGAGAAGATGTTATACAGAAACGCGCTACTAAGTTGTTAATAACTTGAATGAACAATACTTAAATGACAGTGTATGCAATTAAAAACAAGGGGACAAACAACCATTTTAAAGGTGTAAAAAAGAGAGGAATTGCCTGATATAAAACTTCTTTGGCCTGCAGGAAGTGGATACTGGCAAAAGAGAATTGTGGATCCTTCAATCCTATTTATAAGCCAGAATTTTAGCAGCAGGCCACATGAGGAATAGCAATTGCAAACAGACAAGTTGTATGTAAGCAAAAGCAGGCCAAGCTCTGTGGGCTTTTTTCTGTTTTTGCTTTTATTCCTAGAGCTAACATCTGCAGTCAACTGCCCAAGCCATAAAGCTCCGTGACCAGCAGTAGCCAGAACCAAAGTCCTAGCCGCCATTCGGGCACTCTCTATAGAGGCATCACACAGGGAATCTGACACCAGATAAAGAGATAAGATGGATTTTAATGCATCGTCTCTAGTCACCTTAATAACAATGTCTTCTTCTAATTGAAGAATCCACAGACACATGTTTCATGACATGCAGGTAGTTGGTATTCCTGGACAAAATACGGAGAGATTGGCTTCATAACATCTGTGAATGAACATATCCAGTTTCCTGTCCATGGGGTCCCTGAAACCAGAGCTATCTTCTACAGGAATAGTAATTTTCATTGATAGTCTGGCCACATGGACATCTACTTTTGGGACCTGATCCCAGTAGGGAGAGTCCTTAAGCTCAAAGGGTAATAAGCGCTTGCGTTTTTTGGGAAGAGGCAAACATTTTTCTGGGTTATACTATTCTCTTTTAATTACATTAGAAAATGCCTCATGGACAGGTAAAACCGTATGCTTCCTTTTGAAGCCTAGGTATAACTCATCCGAGATAGATTTAGAAGAATCTCCTTCCTGAAGGTCTAAAGCATATCTTATATTCTTATTGTTAATGCATTTGACTGAGAAAATATATGAATCGTCCGTACCTCCCGCTGATTCGGATACATCAGTAGGTTTCCTACGAGAGGGCACCTCATCCCTGGAAGCAAAGAAATGGGAAGGCACCGCCATCTCCCTTTCTGCCCTCATAGACCTCCACGTCTCGTTAATAGACATAAAATAAGGATACCACTGAGGAAAAATCCAAAGGCATACTGGCCTGGGGGACAGGGGACTGAGCCACTACATTTAGTGTTTGCATGTTGGAGACAGGCTGGACACAACTTTCTCAAATAACCCTCAGCTAGAGGTGATGTTCAAAGTAGGCATCAGGCAACATTTAGAACATAAACAAATATGAAAATATGCCTGAGTAAGAAAAATCCTACATTATAATTCGCTAAGGATGTTTGTCAGGAGCCATCATGCGCAGTAGAGACGACTGCGTGCTCTGCAGTCATGCACAGTACAGACTGCCAGCGCCACAAAAGCCTTTGATACAGTGCCTCACAACAGGTTACTGCATACATTAAAAGGCTTCGGTTTGGGAGGTGATATCTGTCCATAAATAGAAAACTGGTTAAATGATATCTGGCAGAGTTGTTGTAAGCGCAAACTTTTCAAGTTAGTCTATTGTCCTTTATGATTTACCAGCAAGGTAGGAGTTGGGTATATCCTGATATGTTGGTATGTTTTGGATCATTTCTTTGGATGTATATATATATATATATATATATATATATATATATATACACACATTAGTTAGTAAAAAGCCCGTGTACACACATCCAAAGGAATGCTCAAAAACATACCAACATATCAGAATATACCCAACTCCTTCCTTGCAGGTAGATCATAAAGGTCTTCAGCAGTCCTTGCACTTGAAGAAGCTATCCACCAAGGCTGGGTGAAGCTGCCTTTAAAAAACATAAAAAGCACGCTAGAGAGGAGCTCACCCTCTCCTGACGCTGAAACAGAGTACTTCCAGTTTGTGGAAAGCATGGTCTGGAAGCAATATGGCCACCACGTAAATATCCATTCCAGTGTCGGAATGCATCGGAAAAAGTACCAAGAGCTTGATGAAGTAGCAGCGGCTGCTAGTTCAGAGAGGAAAAACCGCAGCACAGATCTCCAGGGATGAAGGGAGGGGGAACATGGCCAGAAGGGAGAAGACTCTGTTGTCCTGGAGTGTCCTCGATGGTGCTTGCCAAGGGCCAACAGAGGTGCCCAGCTGGATTCTCAAGCAAAAAAAGTGTGTACCTGTCTGAAGGGAGGACAGGAAAATAACTGAAAGGTTGGTGGGAGGAGGGGAAGGTAGTTATAGTTTTTTTATTTTATTTGTGTACCTGTACCGAGCAGGAGACTGGGCTTTTTCTCTTGGTGTGCTGCATTTGCTAATGAGTTCAGTAACATTAAAGGGGTGCAAATGTAAAAATGCAAATTACCCTTCATTAGATGTATTGGAATAACTACTTTCTCGAAATCTATGCATTTAGGGGATTACATAGTAACATGATAGTTGATGAGGCTGGAAAAATATGTGTCCATCAAGTCCAGCCCATGCCTCATCACCCCAGATGATTCAGAGGAGGCAAATAAAAATACTGAAGCCATTTCAAATTAAGCCCCAAGCGGGTAAAAAAATCTTTCTTGACTTGAAATGGCAGCAGATATTTCCCTGGATCAGCATCCTATCTGTTTTGAAACCAACTGTCATAATTCTCAATATTGGTCTGTGCTAGATAGGTATCCATTGCCTCTTTAAATCAGTTACAGTATATGTAAGCATCCCGAGGCAAAGAATTGCATAACTTTACTGCCCTTAGTGTAAAAAATCTATACCCTTGCTTTAGTCAAAAATGCCTTTACTTTAGTTTTAATGGATGACCTCTAGTTCTCAGCTCAGCTCTTTGAGTAAATAGTTAATTGGCGAGACCTATGTATTGACCTTAAATATATTTGTAAATGGTAATCATATCAACAGTTAGACTTCTCTAATGTAAATAAACTCAGTTTGGCTAGTCTCCGTTTATAACTCAAATCCTCCAGTCCACTTTATCAGATTTGTTAGATGTCTCTGCAATTGTTCCAGTTCAATCATGTCTTTTTTAACTGTTACCCAAAATTGTACTCCATATTCTAGATGCGGCCTTACAAAGGATTTATATAGAGGTAGAATTCGATTTGCATGCCGTGCATCTATACCCTTTTTTATGCAGGATAGTACTCTATTTGCTCTTGCAGCAGTAGAGTGACTCTGCACACTGCTGTGAAGTCTATCGTCTATCAGTACTCTTAAATATTTATATAATGTGGATTCTGTGAGTAGTTTCCCATTTAGTGTATATGTAGCATGCTTGTTTCTACAGCCCAAATGCATAACCTTACATTATCTACATTATCTGCCAGTTTTCTGCCCATTCACTCAGTTTATCTAAATCCTTCTGCAGAGAAAAAACATCCTGCTCTGTACATATTTTCTTACATAGCTTAGTGTCATCTGCAAAGATTGAGACATTACTTTCAATTCCCTCTTCTAGATCATTAATAAACAAATTAAAAAGCATAAGGCCCAGGGCTGAACCCTGTGATACCCCACTTACAATAGACGAACTTGAAAAGTTTGCGTTTACACCAACTCTGCCATATATCATTTAACCAGTTTTCTATTTATGGACAGATTTCACCTCCCAAACCGAAGCCTTTTAATTCATACAGTAACCTGTTGTGAGGCACTGTATCAAAGGCTTTTGCAGAATCCAAGCACACTACATCAACAGCAATTCTCTTGTCCAAATTAATACTTACCCTTTCGTAAAATGCAAGTAAATTAGTTTGACATGATTTGTTCTTCATAAAACCATGCTGGCTCCTACTAATAATATTGTTGATCTTCACATAGTTCTGAATATTGTAAGCTGGTAATTATTCTAGTATCTTACCCACTATGGACATCAAGCTCAAAGGTCTATAATTTGCTGGTTTTGTAACTGAAAGTGTTACATCTTCAGGGGTAAATAAAATAGAAGAAAAAAACTGACCTTCAAAATCCTGGGTTAAATAGTTCAAAATTGAGACGTGATCATACTATTTCCATCTCGCAATGATGAAGTAACAGGGGCAACCATTGGCCCAGAGCATCCACATGATAAGATCTCTCTGTAAAAAAGATATCTCCCTTCTCTAAGAACGATGTTGCTACGTCACTCTCAGATATGTGTGTATGTCTCTGTTTCTACCTGGAAGGGAGACCACTATCACATTGGCCCAAAACACCTACATGACTAAGTCATAGAGATGGGAGGCACTTCTGTTCACAACTTCTTTCACCCTATGAAATGTGTAGGCTTATTTTATAGTAGTTGCCTATTTTTATTCAGCATGTGGCAACTTATATATATTTTTTATTGTGCACTGTTTTATTATTTTGATTTTTTTTGTTTCAAAAATTATTCTTTTGATAACATATTTTAACCCCTTAACGACCCTTGACGGTCATAGTACGTCATGGGTCGATCTGAGTTAACGACCCATGAAGTACTATGACCGTCATGGAATTCTGGGCTCCCACCGCGGCTGCACACCGTTCGGGGAGTCCTTTAGTGACCGCCGCGTGCCTGCGCGGCCGGTTGTTAAGTTTAATGGATGTGGTTATTATACATTAAGAGACAGTGCTTGCATATTGGACTTCCATAGAGAGGACTTGGGATTATAAAAGGAGCATGGGATCAGGAGTGGGAATGGCCAAGTTCCGCTAATAAGGAGGTGCCAATGATAAGCTTGATAAAAGGCAAATACATGCTTCAAAGGATGGAATTTTTCAGAATGTCAATAAGATGAAATGTATGGATGTAAATATTCTTAGTCTGGCTGGTAAGATGGGAGAACTAAAACTGATTGCCGTATTATCTCATTGAGTTGTGTGAAACCTCGTTAGATGATGCATGTGACTTGGCAGTCAATTTAGAGGGTTATTCAATTTTTAGGAGGGATAGGGTTAATAAAAGGGCAGGGGGTATGTCTATTTGTAAAGCATGCCTTAAAGCAATAGTAATTTATCCACATAAACAGAGCTTCTATTAATCTGCATAGTTTTTAGTCCATGTACTATCCAATTTGTTGTTCATGAGCAACTTAATTATAAAGTATCCCTCTCCCACCCATTTTACCTACGTAATGTTGCCTCTCCAAGCCGGTCTGGTTGGAGCGCAGAGAGGGACAATATTCAGTGAGCATAAAGAAAATCCTGACCTCCTTCATCAAGGGGAGCTAGGTTTTACTTATACTCACAGCGTGAAGATTGTCCCTCATTGCGAGCTGCCCAGTCCAATGACTGGATTCTACATTTGAGGGGAGGTGGCTTAATATGGGTAAAAGAGGCGAGAGAGGGATACTTTATAAATAAATTATTCATGAACTACAAATCGGATTGTATTGAGATACCGCTCTACATGGACTAAAAACTATGCAGATTAATCAGAGCTCCATTTATTTGGATAAATTACTATTGCTTTAAGGCATGCTTTACATATTGGCTCCATATACTATGCCTTTAAAAACTAGTATAAGGGAATATATTAATGAAGGGTCCAGTGAGAATGTAGAGGCCCTGTTGGTTGAAATACACATTGGGGCCATACGGAAAAAAAGATGTATATTGGGATTTGCTACAAGCCACTTAAAGGGATAGTAATACTTGAAAATAAGTTTATTTTATGTTGTAGCCCTTAAAAAACAAGAAAAATTATATAAGTCTTATCTCCCAAACCTTTATGGTTTGGGAGATATTAAGAAGTAAAGTTTCCCCTGAAGTGACGTCATTGCTCCACCCTTCAGATTTGGAATCCGGTCCCGGGACCGACTGTGCCTCTCCAGAAGTGCTGAGATCACATCTTTAAAAAGAATTTCTTAATTGGAATGGTCTACAAAGTGTGCTTTCAAGCCAGGCTTACTTTGTACACAGTTCCAATTAAGTAGTTCTTTTCAAAGATCGTGAACTCGGCACTGCTAAAGAGCTGGCGGTTGCTCTGTGGACCGAATTCCAAATCGGTCCACTAGATGGCAGACTTGGCTGAAACAGCCAGGAAAAGATACCTTTACTTTATTTTACATGTGAATATCTCCCAAACCATAAAGGTTTGGGAGATAAGACTTATGTCATCTTTCATGTTTTTTTAAGGGCTACAATATAAAATAAAATTATTTTCAAGTATTACTATCCCTTTAAAGGGATAGTAATACTTCATTTTAACTTTATTTTATTTTGTAGGCATTAAAAAAACATGAAGAATGATATAAGTCTTATCTCTGAAACCTTTATGGTTTAAGAGATATTCACAAACAAAGTATCCCCCCCCTGTTCAACCAAATCAGAAGGGAGATGCCCAGGTAGACTGCAGAGAGGGACAATCTTCAATTAAGATAATGGAAAAAGCTGAAAAACTTGTCAAGGGGGGAAGGGCTTTCATTGTTTTCATACAAAGAAAATTGTCCCCTTCTGTTATCTGTACTGTCATACAACCAGACTCACATCTGAGAAGAGATTGTTTACACTAGGTAAAAGGGGCGGGGAGGGGAACTTTGCTTGTGAATATCTCATAAACCATAAAGGTTTGAGAGATAAGACTTATATCATTCTTCATGTTTTTTTAATGCCTACAAAATAAAATAAAGTTAAAACGAAGTGTTACTATCCCTTTAATATTGGTGAGTTTGAGGAAGCCCGGCTGTTAATGCAAATGGCAAAGGCTTCTCGGTCAGTAAATTTAATCATAAATTATAACCTCAACTATCTTGAAATTGTCTGGAGAAATCTGAACTATTTTCATGTTATGGGGTAATTATGCATTTTGATTATCTCTATGAAAATGAAATGGCAATTTAATTTCTGTTATGTATTGTTACCAATATGGGGCCTCCAGAGGAAAGGCCACACATTTGTACATCTATACATATTGGGTATCAGTATATTCAGAAGATATATTGCATTCATATTTCATTCATTTTGTGTCTTAAACTGTTTGTCTGAGATGTTGTACAGTTGAAACCTTCCCGAAAACCCTAATTTTTAACCCTTTGAGTGCCAGAGGGGTGTGTAACACACTGCAGTGCAATGCATTGCGTACCCCTCTGGCACTCAAAGGGTTAAGAACATTTCCTTACTATATCATTTTGTTTTGGAAGAAATTTCAACCATTTTCTGATTCACAAGCTAGTCTACTTTCAGGAAATATATGTTTTCTTTTCTAATATTGTCAGCCTAACTAAGCTGGAGATAGGGGAACCCACGGGGAACCTAAGGGGCAGGAGCACCGGAAGCCATAAGGATACTAAAAGACCTATACTACAAAATAAACAAGGAATACTACAAACCGAGGATGTAAAAATATATATATATATATATATATATATATATATATATATATATAACAAGAGACAGGGCACTATATATATATATATATATATATATATATATATATATATATATATTTATAACACGATAGCCAATATACATGTTTATAAAAAGTATAAATACGGTACCGGTAAGAGGGAGTCAGATATACTGCAGATCCACAGGTCTAGAAAAGTCGAACAGCGTAGGTTCAGGAGGGAGGATTTGGGTCGAAGCTGGCCAGAGAAGGTGGAGAGATGCAGTTGTCAGGCCAGGCTGAGATCAGGTGCAGTGGTCAGCAGACAAGCCAAGGGTCAAGGCAGGCTGAGAACAGATGCAGTGGTCAGTGGACAATCCAAGGGTCAGGGCAAGCTGTGATCAAATGTGGTGGTCAAAGGAACATGCCAAGGGTAGAATACCAGGAAGTCAAACTCAGGAAGCACAGGCACAAACAAACCTGGTTTATATTGTTAACATCTTCTGCACGCTGTTATGCCATAAACCTACCAGTGAATCAGCTAGTTGCCGTATGCCTGCATTGATCTCTTCCATACAGCTTGCATCATCCTACCTCCATATTACCCCTGTGTCTGTTGAGGAGGCATGTGCCTGAGGAGCAGAGAGCCCATGAATCCTGGTGATGCAAGTGGACATCTGCCTGCAGCAAGAATGCCATCAATTGTGCTGTCCAGGCAAAATATATAACAGCCACAGGTGACCACAGGTCCAAAAAGACTGGGTGATTATCCCAGAAGAAGGAAACACTGACAGATGTAGAATGTACCAGACCAGAGTCACACTGTTTGGCATGGTGGAGAATGAGGCAAGAGACCTGTGCAAGTTAACATCCCAAAGCATCATCTAGCTCTATCAGGACATAAAGAATGACAGCAACCTCACTGTGGCCACAATCATGCAGTATCTGGCATGGAAAAGCTGTTGTGTTCCATCCATTTCATGGCTTTCTGGATCCTTTCAGTGCACACAGGGCTATGAATCTGAGATGCCACAACCTACATATTCCAAGATATTTGTTAAGGCACTTACAACTTTGAAAAGGAAGTCTATAATGTATTCACTTCCCTTTTACTTATATGCATTGACAAAGTGTCAAGCAAGTATCCTACAGAATGGAAGGCATGCTCAGAATAATGGGAGTCATCAATTATACATGAGGACCATGAGGAAATATATAATATCAACTCCCAGATGTTCTGTAATGCCAATCAATTACCAGTGTGTTTGCAGACTTTCCTGGGAGTAGCCACAACTCCTATCTCTTGAGGCAAACCACTGTGTTCAGGGATCTGTGAATGAGACCCTTACTGGATCATGGCTGTTGGGTAAGTAATTAGTGTTAACACAAACATCAGTTAATTCTACTGAAGACAGGTGCATTGACAAAATAATAATCATCAAGGTAATCTGAAAATCAATGACAAACCATAATTAAACACTACACACATCATGGCTCTTCACTCGTGTACCCAGTCCCAAGACACCATCACAGTATAGCTACAATGAGACTCATATAAGGGCAAGTAATGCAACTGAACGCACCTCTGCCCTTCTCAAAACCATATACAGGTGTGTGGCTAAATGTGTTGAAGCCCTACAGCTCCCACAAAAGTGTGTGACGTTTTCCTGACTTGCTGTAGATGCATATCTATTAGGGGACATTGATCCAGATCTATTCGAGGTGGTCCCTATGTCACAGGCAGTGGAGCATGATACTGTGGGAGGTGAGGAGACATGGAATGGAGTTGTGGACTTCTTTTCATTTAAAGGGGAACTGTCACCCCAATACGACTTTGGCTAAAAGATACCTTTATATAGCGACTAGCTGTCATACTAGTGTAAATTTTTTTTTTAATTTTTTGTTTTACCGAAGTTAAACATTGAAGGATGATCCTGTGCCTTCCTTCTGGACAGACTGTGGTTACATCACTGCACCGCAGTCTGTCACTCTTCCTCTGCTCCCCTCCCACATGGAGTCTGGATCCAGCCTCTCTAGTAAGCTGAAGTGCTCTCATTGGCCAGAGATCGCTCCAGCTTACAAGAGAGGCTGGATCGAGACACTGTGTGGGAGGGGAGCAGAGGAAGAGTGACAGACTTCGGTGCAGAGTTGAATCCGCAGTCTGTCCAGAAGGAAGGCACAGGATCATCTTTCAACTTTTAATTTTGGCCAACAAATTTTTTAAAATAAATTACACTAGAGACTATAGTCTCTATATAAAGTTACATTTTACCCAAAGCTGTATAGGGGTGATAGTTCCCCTTTTAAAAGAATGTATGAAACCACCACAACTTATTTAACACAATGAAATCTCCATTCTGCCTCATGTATTGGATAAACCTCCTACCCACAATATGTTATGGTATGTTTATCTCTACAGGATGCTAAACTCCTACTTGACCCTTTGCCACTGGATCTGGATGGTAGAGAAATGAACATACCCCCTGGAATTCCTTTTGCTGAGCTGTAACCATCCCACGTACCACTGTGGAGCATGTAGGCTGGGATATCTCTGTTACATATCCCTCTGTGGATTGAAAGGATCCAGATGACACCCAGTGACCTTGTAAGTTGAGCTGACACATGTAATTTTTAAATTCACTTTATTTACATCGCTGTTACGAATACATATATCTTCCTGCAAAAAGAAAGCTATGATACAAATATGTTTTATGTTTATTTTTTTACAGAAATCTGACATAAACCAGCACAGAATGATAAGGAAGATGCTTACAGAGATTGCCTGTGTGACCTCATCCCCTCCCCTTCCTATCAATGATGTTTATTTTCTCAGTCCCTACTAATGAATATCAATACATCAAACTTGTTATGTCATGTGAATAGTATGAGCCATATTCAGTAAGATAAAAAGGAGCAATTCTGAAATTGTCCTAAATTCCCATTGCTTTGTAATGTGTTGGATTCCCCTCTGCCACTCAGGGGTTTTTAACCCACTGAATGTTAGAGCCGTCTCCAATGCATTGCTTTGAGATGTGGTTGAGATCTATTGAGAATTCAAGGGGTCGAAAGCCCCATTGAATTCACTTGGGAATTTTCATCTTTCCCCTGTGGTGCAGTTGTTTTGCTCCTGAAATGCGTCTCTTTATTGAATTGCACGGAGTATGCCATGGGTGTGACCGCTGAATCAGGTTGGCATACACATTATCATTAGGACAAACTGGACCTTTGTGTATTGTTAGTTTCCCAGTTTTGTAACCGTCTTCATTCATGAGACCATGGTTAACCATTTGCATGTCAGTTGAACATTCCATACCCCTCTGGCACTCAAAGGGTAAAACAATTGTTAGCTCCTCAGCTGTTTATGAATTCCAACCAAAATTTATTACTATTTATTGTACAGAAAAAATGCTAGTACAGCTTATAGGTAGATTTGAAAGATCTGTAAACCAACTGTCTTAGGGTGAGAGGTCAAATTTAAAGGGACAGTAATACCTTGAAACAAATGCAGCTCCGATTGATCCTCCTATAAAGAGGATTATGTAACACTTTATTTCAATGTGCTCTGTGTTGTAGTTCAATATAAATTCTCTGGTAAAGGATTCTTCTCCCCTTTTATTCATGTTACGCTGCCTCTTTCAGCCGGACGGATGAAGCACGGCAAGGGACAATCTTCACTGAGCATAAGGTAAATACTCCTTCGTCAAGGGGGTCAAGGTTTTCCTTATACTCAGTGAATGAAGATTGTCCCTCGCTGCACACTGTCTGGTCCCACATCTAAGGGGAGGCAGCATACAGGAGATAAAGGGGCAGGAGGCGGAATCCTTTAGCAGTGAATTTATTTTGAAGTACAACACGGAGTATATCGAAATAAAGCGTTACATGACCCTCTTTATAGGAGGATCAATCGGAGCTGCATTTGTTTTGAGGTATTGCTATCTCTTTAACCCTTTGAGTGCCAGAGGGGGTACGGCATGCATTACAAAGAATAATTGAGATTTCTCTCATTTTGAAGTATGTCTCCAGAAATGTGTATTTTTTCAGTGTTTCAGGGGTTAAAAGGACTGTGTTACTGGGGGTTTCAACTTCAAAAACTCCATAATATAATACATATGTTCTTTTAAGAATGCAATCCTAGGCTACCCCGTATCTTATGCTGACCTTAGTTATGATTCCACCGTTACTTATCTGTGACTGGCTTATCTGACCCTTTACAGATACGTTAGCCTGAGATTCCATTCCATCCGAAAATACTTGCTGAATGACTATTTTGAGCTTCAACAGATATTTTCTCCTGGGCATCTGTGACAGAGGGTCCAAATAAGATTGTTAAAGCGGAA
Organism: Rhinophrynus dorsalis; assembly: GCA_037306005.1. Lineage (NCBI taxonomy): Eukaryota > Metazoa > Chordata > Amphibia > Anura > Rhinophrynidae > Rhinophrynus > Rhinophrynus dorsalis. The sequence goes on from CM074718.1 coordinate 48,913,323, forward strand.
CTTTCGTTCAAATTAAAGTGCTCCCCAAAGCACTATGCACATAGCAATAGCATATCAATACTAGCATTATCCTGAATATGTCCGGTGTTATTGAGTAATCCACCTTGTTCTGAGACTCACAGGCAGGCATCTTGCTGTAGCGGCATCTGTATGCAAGCACCGTCCGTCCCTTAAGGTACAATGCAATTCCCCCCTCACCAGTCCTGGAGGAGACTAAGGTAAGACTAAGGCAAGATGTCGGCACTGATGACTGTGAGTATCAGAACAAGTTGGATTTCTCAATAAAGTTGAACTTATTCAGGATACTACTAGTATTGTTATGCATATCCCTATGTCCATAATGAATTTGGGGGCACTTTAAACTGAGTGAATTAAAGTTCCACTCTAAATTCCTCTTTTTTTTTTTTTTTTTACACTTTGAGTGCCAGAGGGGTACGGAATACATTGCAAACCAATGTATTCCGTATCCCTCTGGTATTCAAAGGGTTAATGGATAACCCCCTTAGAGTGCCAGAGGTGTATAGAACGCATTGCTATGCAATGCGTTGTGTACCCCTCTGGCACTCAAAGGGTTAATGACCATATAAAAGCTCACCAACCAGAGAGATCCATCTACTCATCTTAGTTCTCTTTAAGGTGAGCACAAGTGATTGACCCAGCACTGAAAAGGTTAAAGAGGACTGTTTGTGAAGGACTGCAATGGAATAACAGATACACCATGTTGCCCGTCTAGTTTTAATTACTCTTTTAACTGATTAATTGCCAAGTGGCTCACCTTGCAGGGAACACTGCTTCCCAGGTAGGACAGTAAATTAAAATACATAAAACGACATCCCACCCCTATCATCCTTTAGTGTTTCAACAAATATGAATCAGACACACATACCTCCCAACATTTTAAATGGACGGTGTATGCTGTGGGAGTGGCTGTTGGGCAGGGAATTGCCAAGAAGTTTTAGATTACTTCATCATCTGTTAATAGCTTTTTATTTGACTGAATAAATGATTTAGAGCAAGACCAAAGTATTTTATTTACACAGACTAATATATAAACCCATATACTAGGCTGACCAGATCTCATCTTTAACTGGGGACACATAGAAAATAGCCATTTTGCAGTACTTCACTGAAATCAATGCAGACCTGTAGTATGCATTTCTTGTATGCATCCCCAGTTAAAGGCGAGGTCTGGTCAGCTTACCATATACAAACATTACTGTGAATTTTATTGCTGTGGAACAATGTGATACACTTATATACGCACCACACAGACTGATCTCCTAAACACATGGTCACCAGGGTGATACACTTCTATACACACACCACACAGACTGATCTCCTAAACACATGGACACCAGGGTGATACACTTCTATACACATCACACAGTCTGATCTCCTAAACACATGGACACCAGGGTGATACACTTATATACACATCACACAGTCTGATCTCCTAAACACATGGACACCAGGGTGATACACTTCTATACACACACCACACAGTCTGATCTCCTAAACACAGGACACCAGGGTGATACACTTATATACACATCACACAGTCTGATCTCCTAAACACATGGACACCAGGGTGATACACTTCTATACACACACCACACAGTCTGATCTCCTAAACACAGGGACACCAGGGTGATACACTTATATACACACCACACAGTCTGATCTCCTAAACACAGGACACCAGGGTGATACACTTATATACACACCACACAGTCTGATCTCCTAAACACAGGGACACCAGGGTGATACACTTCTATACACACCACACAGTCTGATCTCCTAAACACAGGGACACCAGGGTGATACACTTATATACACACCACACAGTCTGATCTCCTAAACACAGGGACATCAGGGTGATACACTTATATACACACCACACAGTCTGATCTACTAAACACAGGACACCAGGGTGATACACTTATATACACACCACACAGTCTGATCTCCTAAACACAGGGACATCAGGGTGATACACTTATATACACACTACACAGTCTGATCTCCTAAACACAAGGACACCAGGGTGATACACTTATATACACACCCCACAGTCTGATCTCCTAAACACAGGCACACCAGGGTGATACACTTATATACACACCGCACAGTCTGATCTCCTAAACACAGGCACACCAGGGTGATACACTTATATACACACCGCACAGTCTGATCTCCTAAACACAGGGACATCAGGGTGATACACTTATATACACACCACACAGTCTGATCTCCTAAACACAGGGACATCAGGGCGACATATACACACCACACAGTCTGATCTCCTAAACACAGGACACCAGGGTGATATATACACACAGTCTGATCTACTAAACACAGGGACACCAGGGTGATACACTTATATACACACCACACAGTCTGATCTCCTAAACACAGGGACACCAGGGTGATACACTTATATACACACACACCACACAGTCTGATCTCCTAAACACAGGGACATCAGGGTGATACACTTCTATACACACACACCACACAGTCTGATCTCCTGAACCCAGGGACACCAGGATGATACACTTATATACACACCACACAGTCTGATCTCCTAAACACAGGGACACCAGGGTGATACACTTATATACACACCACACAGTCTGATCTCCTAAACACAGAACACCAGGGTGATACACTTATATACACACCACACAGTCTGATCTCCTAAACACAGGGACACCAGGGTGATACACTTATATACATACCGTACAGTCTGATCTCCTAAACACAGGGACACCAGGGTGGGAAAGAGGTGACAGAGAGATTTGTGTCTCAAATAGGGGCACTTAGGACTTATGGACAAAATAAATCTGTTACAAAAAATATTGAAGTAAACACAGCAGAGAGATAAAGCTGAACAGACTGGAAGGGCATAAAAAAACTGCTACTAAAATGTTTTTCCCAAAAGCAGCCACCACTGGAGCTTACAGGACCAAATTTTAATGCTTTGTTACTGTGTGGATACCTTCCCAGGTAGGGGCTCTACAGATCTGCTCTGTTGAAGCTTCTGCTTTTTCAGCCCATGATGTAGCTGCAGATCTGGTTGAATGTGCCTTGATTCCATCTAGAAGGTCCATATTCAGAACTTTATAGGCTTCCATGATTGTGGAATGCACCTATCTAGCAATGATAGCTGTCAGTATTTTAAAGTCCATTGACTGGCCAAAAAACATGACAAAAAAGGAAAAAGTATTTTGAAAGGTTCTAGTTCTCTGGATGTATATTTGAAAAAAAGGTTTAACATAATCAAGTTTATGTAAGTCCTCTTCTCTCTCTCTGAGGATCAGATAAAACCCAGGGTTCAAGTATCAGAGGTATGCAAAGTGTGACAGAATCCTGCTTGATTAAGCAGGAGATGCTTGGATAGAATGAGTCGTTTTAAGTGATAAAATCATCAGGAAATATAGGATACAGATATTTAGATTCTCCTTTAGTAAGGCTTTGAGCAGAAGGTAGAGATGCCAAGGTGGTAAAGAAGTAAACGTTAAAGATCCCAAGCAAGTGGCAGATTTTAGGAACCTCTTCAGGTGATGATTGACCAAGAAGCGACCCAGAAAATTTCTCAGTGCTTCTACATAGACTTTAAGAATGCTATGACTCAAACCAACTTTGCACCAGAAGAAGAAACACTGGTATGTTTGTAAGTTGATGAAGTACTCTTCTTCCCAAACTGCAGGAGCAGATGAAACGCATTTGTGGATAGTAGGTCAGAACTTAAGAGCTGGACCTCTGGAAGCATGCCAGCAGTTTCAGGTTGACTGAGTGGTGGTGGTGAGGCACTGGGCCTTAGCATAACATATTCTCTCTTGTTGGCAGTAGGACTGGGTCCTTTACTGAGAGAGCCTTTAGAATGACAAACCAAATTCTCCTCAACTGGTATGTTGTTATGAAGATCAATGTGACACGTTGCACTGGGAGCCATATTGCCTAGAAACGCACACACACATATTATACAGAATATATAAAGTCAAACATGAGGTTGACTGTCATGTTAAAGGGGGTTTTGCTAACATGGTCCCCAATGAATTGGGTTCACAAAGTTAAAAGTCAAATTTAAATAAATTGCAATTTTTATCCCCCTCCCCCCAATACACACACTACAGTGCAGTTGGTTTTCTCTAGAACTGCTTAATGTTTGGTTTCTTCATGTAGCCCTAAGTGGACATTCCACTGGGATAAAATAAAATAACCAATGGGAAGATGCACTAAGGTGTAATAAAAAGGTGATTAAGTGGAGAGCACTTCTTCAGTGTGATACAATCTCCTATGTTATTCAGTGGAGCCAATACACTAAGATTTTTCCAGCTTTAGAGATCTGAGTGAATCGGCTCCATAGAATAACATAAGAATTGGAGAAGTGAAATCACTGGAGAAGTCACCTCCGCTTTATCACATCTTTGTCACACAATGGTGTATCTCTCCTCAAGAGTTGTAAAATAACCACTAGGGAATCTAGAGGAATAGATATTTGTTTGTCCTTTAAACCAAAAGAGAGAGCCCCAAGATTTCAAAATGGTCATGTAAATGTTCAATATAATAAATTGTTCCTGTTCAGAGTGCAGCCAAGTTCAAGTGCTAAAACCAGTAAATAGATATATCTGACTGATGTACGAATGACTCTTAGATAAGTCCTTCTTTTACAGTATGAGCCTCTTATGTCAAGGGTATATTTTAATTTTAACCCCTTGAAAGCCAGGGAGTACTCCATTAATTGTGTTGTGGACCTTTCTTACATTTCAAGGGTTAATAAATGTAATAAAACTTTTTTTAGCAGTTTTTAATAGAATACATTTTGCTTCAGACTATTATATTATTTAATTTGTATGATTTTCTGTAAATGTTTAGTTCTGTGATTTTATACCTGGAATATTATCACATTGTAATGCTCATGTCAACATTTTTAAAATCCTCACAACGTGTATAGAAGGAGGAAAAGGAAGGTAAAAGGAAAAGGTTGTGTTGAATGTTGAAACAAATCCAATGTGTATAAACAAATCAACCAACCAAGTCATATACTGTTACACCCATTTTAATAAAAGCTTTGCACCGCAGTGGTAAGTGCCACAGACCTGGGGCTTGAGTGCTCTTAATCCATTATTAGTGAGCCAGGCAAACTTATTGTTTAGGGAAACTTAGGGTTTTGCTTTGCTTTGCAATGCATTGCGTACCCCTCTGGCACTCAAAGGGTTAACAAGGAACGAGAAGGCTGTCACAGAGAGCACCTGTGGCAACACAGACCTCTCCTTCAAAATATCGTGGGACGGTGAGGTGAGATCCTCTGATCTCCCTCACCGGCCCATGATCTAGCGGCCCACCGGGGGATGCCCGATCCCCCAATAGGACAATCCGCCCATGACCTCCTCTCTCTCTCGTATAGTACCTAGCAGTGACCCTGGTGAGAATTATTATTTGTTGATTACATTTGCTTGTCTCTGAAGGTTTAGATTAGAGTTTTAAAAGTGGACCTAACAGCTTATGACAACTTGTGCTAGATATTTTGTGTTAGCCATTTGTATATAAAATAATAGCTGATGATATGTTTCGCTTTGTTCATGTGTCAGTTTATTCAAGTTAGACGGTACTAGCTGGCGCAGTCCTGCGCCAAATACCAACGTTCCACAGAGCTTTTCTTCCCAACAGCCATTTCCGCCTTCTTATTTCAATAACTGGAGAAAGAGGACTCAAAAGACGCTTCCACGCAGTCAAAAGTAATATAACCAATCTTATTTAACCCTATGAGTACCCCTCTGGCACTCAAAGGGTTAACCCTTTTAGCGCCAGGTCATAAGGAAGTGTCAGTTGGCAATGAGAACAGTGTAGTATGAGAATGTTAGTGTTTGGCATACAACTGTGCCAGGCAGTACTGTCTGACTTGCCTAAAGTGATAAAGAAATAAAGCTAAGTATCTCATAAACTATTATTTTAAATAAAAATGTCTAACCTAGTATATAGCTGATTTAGAAAGTTCTTTCAAATGAACCTAAATTGTCATAAGGTGCTAGTTCCATTTTATCATCCACTAGATGTCATTATGCTACTAGGAGACACAGGCTGACTTACTAAAAACAAGAGACTGGTAGAGCAATAATGATTTTTATTGGCTAATAGAGTTAACTCAGCCCATAAAGGTATCATTTTACACTAGCAGTCACCTGCTTTTTATTTCTGTGCAGCTGCTGGCATGCTTGCATTTTACACCCACTTCCTGCATTGCCCTTCCTGAATCTCCTTGCAGGGCAGTACTGTAGTTTCAGGGTACAGAGGTGTACACGTTGGATCTACAGTGGTGTCCTGCAAGGCTCTTCAGGTCCTCACAGAGCACTACCTGTAACGACAGAAAAAATGGTCTAGGTTTGTTAGCTAGAGAGCGAAGCTAGAGAACATAGTTTGGGTTCGGAGACAGCACTAGGTTCCCTTACTGTAGCTTAGCTGAGATAAAGTTGCTGCCCATGAAGCCAGATGTCCGACCCCAGTTGAGCAGGGCCCAGACCTGGATGGGCAATCTAGTACAATGAATGATGAACCTAGACCTAGTCTAAACTATGAATCCTCTACGCAGAGATGAATCAGAGGGAATTCAAAATCAAACAACCCAGAGAGTCCTCAGAATATAAGCGGGCTAAGAATGCTATAGTGCAAATCTGAGTGTGACCACGTCCCAAAGCAGTCTAAGACCGCTATCGTGCACATCTGAAATAAACAACTAATCAGCGAGTTAAGACCGCTATAATGTAAATGTGAGTTGACCAAGTCCCAAAGCGGGCTAATACCGCTACAGTGCAAATCTCAGTGTGACCACATCCAAAGGAGGGCTAAGACCGCTATCATGTAAATCTGACAATAACCAGATTCAAGCAGGCTAAGACCTCTATAAGCACAAATCTGAGTAACGGATATTCCAGAAACAGCTCTAAGACAAGAACGACCAATGGAGAGTGGGACCCAGTCAACAGCTGGCTAATATAACAAAATTCTGAGGTAAGATACCCAGAACTGGGTAGACACAGTACAAGAGTAAATATTAGGATAAGCAACCTCTTGAATATAAGGAAGATCACAAGGACCAAGAGGAAGGTTTCTCTGGCTGGAAATATTCACCTCGCTAGATAATGGGAAACCCAGAAAATACCCCTGAATAACCCTAGGGTTATTAGGAAAACAAGAGATGGGCCGCAGCCATCTCAATAGGTATGTGTATAAAAACAAGGACCTCACATCTAAGCACTAACGAGCTGGACCGCTACAAATAGGCCCAGAGGAATAGACACTAGCTGCAGGCCAGCAACAGAAAGGCACAGAGGAACAGACACTAGTGAGCAGGACCACAACAGAAAGGCCCAGAGGCCTGGATGCTAGTGGGCAGGACCATTACAGATAGGTTCAGAGGACCTGTACTAGCGGGTAGGACCCTAACAGAAAGGCCCAGGGGGGCCGCTAATGAATAAGACTTGAGAAAGGTCCGTGAGAAGGACCAAAATGTTGACCATAATTGTTGGCTCTTTATCAAATAAATAGCAATATAAAAAGTCCCATGGGTGCTGCCCCATCCTTTCTTGTTTCGTATATATATATATATATATATATATATATATATATATATATATATATATATATATATATATATACACACACACATACATACACACACTAGTTGAACAGCCGTGTACATGGGCCACAGTGCCAGGCAGCAACGGCCGTGGTGCAGTCACATGTAGAGACACAGTAGAGACTGCTCACGCTGACTACGGTCTGAATTCAGAGCTCCCCACTCCGTTATCAGCCGCGGCACAGGCAGTCTGTACTATGCATGACTGCAGCAAGCGCAGGTGTCTGTACTGCACATGAGAGCTTCTGACAAACACACATTAGCAAATTATTATATAGGATATATATATATATATATATATATATATATATATATAAGCTTGGTTTTTATATATCAAAGGGACGTCTTCGGATTACATTTATTTTTTGCACTTCTGACCTTTTTTTCATTTGGAAAATTTTGCCTTTCATATACCGGTATATTAGATAAGGAAAGTGGGGGATTGGTACATGAGTGTAGTGTATTCATCCATATGGTTTGGTTTTATATTGTTACATGCTGAGTTTGGAGGTTAGCCCTTTTGATGAGATCTCACTTTGGGAGAACACCGGAGCTCAGCTCATACATATGTTTTTGCATGATGTATATTGTAGAACCATGGTAGAATATATTTCTTCATATTGGTGACATTTTAGAGCAGTTTCGGGATTTTTTGTGGACATCCTGTTGTGATTGGTGGACTAGAGGTCACATTGATTATCCCGACAATATTTTAATATATGTGTTGATATATGTTTTTGTCTATAACAAGTTTTGGTGTTTATGCACTGTGTACATGGACTCATGTAACACAGCAACATTAAAAGTATTTTTATTTAGCTGAACATGCTGTGACAAGTTTTATTATGGTACATTTTTGTTCCAATTTATATCCCAAACCACCAATGTAGCGTCAGACTTTATGTTTTCATTTTTTAATATTTTGTGAACCAGGGGAATAGGGGTTCGTGTCTGGCTGCTTGTGGTGGTATATAGTTCTCTGATTCCTTCCTGCTGAGCACCATCCATTGTCTATATCGGATATATTTCAATACCGTCAGAGTTATAGTTCAAGAATAACTGAACGATAAAGTATCTCCTTCCGGCCTCTTTTACCTAGTGTAACCCACCTTCCCTCAGATGTGGAATCTGGTCCTGGTACCAGACAGGTCACAGCAATCTTCTTACTTTGAGCATAAGGAGACCCCAGGCAACAAAAATATCTCATGATCATCCAATTGGCCTGGAACTTGGAGGATCTGAACTCATTAGTTCAATAAAGGTACAAAATCTCGAACTGATGATTGACTCTGGACTGTCATTTAAACAGCAGATCTCTTCAGTAATAAAATCTTCCTTCTTTCCTCTGAGAAACATAGCCAGGATACAACACTTAATTCTACTGGATGATATGCCAACATTAATCCATACATTTGTGACTACTGTAATGCACTTTACTTGGGCCTCCCAGAAAAAGAACTTCATCGCCTACAGACAGTACAAAATGCAGCAGCCAGACTATTGACCAATCAAACTCATTTATGTCACATAACACCTGTTCTTCACTCCCTGCATTGGCTTCCGATTAAATGGCGAACATATTTTAAAATTGGCCTGCTGACTTTCAAAGCCTTAAATAATCAAGGCCCACAGCACCTGAAAGAGCTCCTGACACCCTATATTCAATCTCACTCACTTCGGTCAGCCAACAGATCCCTCCTGTCATTGCCCAGAATAAAGACAACCTCAGGTTTCCGGGCATTCAGCCATGCTGCCCAGACATTCTGGAACTCTTTAAAATCCTCAATCAGAGAGGCACCATCATTACAGACTTTTTAAAAAAAAAAAGCTAAAGACCCATCTCTTTTATCAGGCATTCAGTCAACTCATGTGAACATAAGGAACTCTTACGTTTTATGTCTGTTTATAGATTTGTAAAGCGCTATGAGTCTCACAGGGAGAAAAGAGCTATAAAAAAATCACAAATTATTATTATAAGGAAAACCTTGTCCCCTTGACAGGTTTTTCCTTATGTTCACAGAAGATTGTCCCTCTGTGATCCATCCAGACAGTGTTGCTGCTCTGAGGTGAGCAGTGTTACATTAGGTAAAAGGGGTGGGAGGGGGATACTTTATCATTCAATTACTCTTGAACTACAACTTTGACAGTACTGAAATAACACTCTCCATGGCCCAAATACTATGAAGATTATTTTTTTTTGTTTTTATTAAACATTACTATCCCTTTAAATACCAGAGAGGTCTTGGGAAGCAATACATTGGAGACACCTCTAACATTCAATGGGTTATAACCCCAATTTAAATAGTTGGGTGATTTTGGAAATGTTTATTTGTCCCCTGTACTACAGTTGATTTATCCTAGAATTTCTCATATTTTGTTTTCTTTACAAGGCCCACATTTCATAATCATGCAAAATTCTGATCAATTTTTCTTATTTTTACCAATATTTCTATATATCGTTGAGATAAAAATAAGGAATCTATATTTACATGTTGCACAAAATCCAAAAAACTATATATCGAAACAGATTTTGATGGCATTAAGAACAGGACCATCTGGACCATCCAGTCTGCTTATGTCCCTATCTAATACAACTCACAGTATTACATACTTCTCAGAATAGACTTATGTCTACTCCAAGCATTTTGAATTCCGTAACATTTTCTGTCCGTATCATCTCTGCTGGGAGGCCATTCCATGACTCTATCACCCTGTTTGTAAAGTGTTATATAAATTACCTCTGAATTTTCCACCCTCTAACTTTAAATCATAATCTTTACTATTCCTCTTATTTAGAAAAAAAATGCTTCCCTCCTGAACTATATTAAACCCCTTAATATATTTAAAGGTTGCTATCATAACACCCCTTTCTTCCAAGCTCTACATATTCAGTTGTTTCTGTTCTGGTACCCTGTGTCATGAAGACTGCACCATTTTGGCGGCTCTTCTTTGAACGGTCTCCAATTTAATAATGTCCTTCTGGAGATGTGGTCTCCAGTACTATGACACAGTACTCCTGACTGCTAATCCCTCTTCCTATACAACCATGAACCTGGTTTTCTTTCCCTGCAGCTTAACTGCATTGCTTGCCTACGTTCGTGTCATCCGATCCGATAATAATAAAACCCAAGTCCCTTTTCTCTGATGTTTTTGTCAGCATAGTACCATTAAGCCTGTATTCCACTCTGGGTTTCTATGTTCCACATGCATTATATTGAACTTTTCAGCATTACATTTTAGATGGTATATATTTGTTAATTCCTTCAGTTTTCTAAAATCCTCATGCATTTGGTTTATCCCTCCTGGACAGTCAACCTCTTTGCAGATTTTTGGATCATCGAGCAAGATCTGGCCTCAAGACTCCGGTTTTTATACTTACTTACCAGGTCTCTGGGGACAGATGCTGAGTCTCAGGGCTTAGCAAGTTCCCTTGTAATGTTGGGCTATCCTATATAATAATTCGCTAAGTTGTGTGTAACGCCCGACATGCGCAGTAGACACTGCTGCGCGTGCGGCAGTCATGTGCAGTACAGACTGCCCACGCCGCGGCTGATACTCTGTATCAGCAGCGGCGCGGGCAGTCTCTGCTGCGCGTGACTTCCCTGCGACCGGCTGCCAGAGGCACTGTGGCCCGTGTAACGGGCTGTTCAACTAGTTTTACTATAAAACGCTAAATTGTATATATATATTATATATATAATAGCCAATGGCTAGTGAAAATTTAGCCCTGGCGAGTAGAAATTCAGCCCTGGTGGGTATGTTATGGCTTGCAGTGGCGAGTAACTTTTCAGATCTGGCTAGTAGAAAAGGACTTCAAATTTTAAGCCCTGAATATATATATATTTTTTTTTTATAACTCAAGTTTATTGAAGATTGAAGGGGGAGAGGATATGGAAAAGAGGGAAGGGATATAGGGATGTCAGTACAAATTATAAGGAACAGCAATGAATGATATAAAATTAGTACATATTCAAAGCTTCATATGACAGAAAATGAAATCTTGGACCAGCACGATAATGTCTCTCTAATGGAAGTATTCAGTAAATGAACATAATGGAGATCTGGTGGACCAGGCACATTGAAAGGGGGACTTCTGGGTTGGATGAAATACAGAAGGGGTATTATATTGGTAGGAGAAAAAAACAAACCAGTGAAATTAAACCCCCACTGTATCAGCATACCTGGGAACTCTCCGGTTTTGCCCCGGAAACTCCGGATTTCACACTGAATTACCGGGTCTCCGGGGCAATGTGTGGATTGCCGGGTGGGCAGAGTTTAAATAGAAACTCTGCCCACTTGTGCTCCGTCCCGCCCGGTTCCTCCCACTCCCCGCCCTCTTAGATACATTTTTCAGGTATTTTTTGTTTTTTCTTTTGCCCCGCCCCCCCCCTCCGCGGCTAAGCCCCGCCCCTTTTATGACGCGAATCGCGTCATTTTCACCCGGGGTCGGCACTGACAGGGTTACCCTCCGGGTAACCCTGTTTTAAAAGTTCCCAGGTATGTGTATCAGTATAGTGTCCTAGGTTGACTAAATCAGATGTATCAGGTGGGCTTGTAGCAAGGGAGTAAAAAGTAGAAGGGATGAGGGTGCTGAGAAGGGGGAGGATTTAAACACAAAAACTTACAGAATAAAAAACAAACAAAAGAAAAGCAAAGATGTAAGAAAACAGAAGAGAAAAGCACTTTCAAAATATCCGCCCCAGGTCCAGGCCCCGCTCAAGCATCAGGACTCCAGAAAGAATCACTGAATGCAATCCATGGCTCCCAGACCCTGGAAAACTTCTCCCAGGAATTGTAGAGAATGTTATATTATTTTAAAGTGATTGATCAAAAACCTAATATGAATATTCTGTGTATGTTAAAAAGACCCAAATCTGATTTCATGTGCTTGTACTAAACATAATGATAAACAAGTATCCTTGTCTGAAACAGAAAGTCAACATTAGGCTCATTTGTAAACAATGGATACACTTGCAGATGTGTTTAGCATTGAGAAACACTGAATACACTGTTTAAACATGCCAAACAATGGTTAAAACATGACAATGTTTATACCTTATTGGCATCAGTGTTAAGGACCAGGAACCAGACAGGACACAAAAAGGTAAAATGCAATACACCTTTATTAGTGCAACAAAAACAGAAGTATGATTCAAGAGCATAAACCAAAAGTCACGCCAGAGTCAGGAACCAAGACAGGTGTTCAGCTGAGCCGGAGTCAGGAAACCAGAAGTCTCCGATGTCAGGAACAAGCCAAGGGTCAGAAGCACAGAAGTCCACAATGTCTGGAACAAGCCAAGGGGTCTGGAATACAGCAAACAGGAGTGCAGGGAAATCCACAGCAGCCAGCAGCAACAGGTCAGCAAACAAACACAAGGACAATGAGGAAGTGAGCCAAGCTACTTTAAATAACCTGGGAGGGTTGGCTGATAACAGTCAGGTGAGCAATCAGCTGATCAGCCTGAGCCAGAAACTCAGAAGACAGCAGCATTGGATTAGCTCAGACATCAGAATCAATAGGTAGAATAGAGCTGCTCAGCAAAACCTTGACAGTACCCCCCCTCAACGACCAATCCCCCGCGGGGCAGAACCAGGTTTATGGGGAAAGCGTGCATGGAAAGCAAGGAGGAGGGCGGGGGCATGCACATCTGTGGCTGGAACCCATGAGCGTAACCCTTCCAATGGACCAAATACTGAAGGCTCCTTCGGAACCTACGAGAGTCAACTATGGATCGGACCTCTTACTCCTCATGGCCGTCAACGGGCACCGAATGAGGTTAAGGAGTGCCCATAGTGAAACGATTACATACCACAGGTTTCAGCAGCAAGACATGGAACACATTGTGTATCCACATATTGGGAAGAAAGTGTAGGGCATAGGCCACAGGGTTCACACATCGGAGGATATAGAAAGGCCCCACAAAACAGGGAGCCAGTTTCTGAGAGGGCACTCGGAGGTGAAGATTCCTGGAGGACAACCAGACCCTCTCCCTGGTAGGATGGTGCGGGTAGGCATTTACGATTGGCCTGGAGCCCCTGGGATTGTTGTGAGCGTTGCAACAACTCTTGAACCCGCACCCATGTGGAACGGATTCACTGGAGATGATCCTCCAATGCCAGGATCTCCTGGGGATCAAATGAATCTGGAATCATGGAGGGTTGATACCCATAATTCACCATAAAAGGGGAGATCCGGGTAGAAGCTGAGACAGCATTGTTATGAGCAAACTCCGCCCAACACAGCAGGTCCGACCAGTTGTTCTGATGGTTTGAGATGTAATACAACAGGAATTGCTCCAAGGCCTGATTAGCCCTTTCCTCTGCCCCATTTGACTGTGAGTGAAGGGCCGAGGAGAAGGAGAGCTGGATACCTAGTTGCGCACAGAATGCCCTCCAGAATCTCGAGACAAACTGGCTACCCTGGTTGGAAACTATGACTTTGGGAACCCTGTGTAGCCAATAGACCTCTTTTACAAAGACCGTAGCCAACTCTTAAGCGGATGGAAGTTTTTTGAATGGTATGCAATGAATCATCTTAGAACATCGGTCAATGACCACGAGGATGACAGTGTTACCAACAGACAAAGGAAGGTCGATAACGAAGTCCATGGCAAGGTGTGAGCATGGCTTCTCCCCACTGGGGATAGGTAGGAGAAGGCCCACTGGAAGGTAACGAGGTGATTTAGTCTATGCACAGACTGAACAGGCAGCGACAAAGGCAGCAACATCTTTGCTAAGTTCTGGCCACCAGAAGAGACGGAAACTGACCAAAGAAGCTGGTTCTTTCCGGGATGACCTGCTGGCTTAGTATTATGGTCCGTAGAGAGTACCTTAGTATGGAGGTTAATAGGTACAAAACAACACCCAGAGGGAGTCTCAGCAGGTGCATCTACTTGGGCGGTCTGTATTTTCTCCCCAAGTGGAGATGTTATGCTGGTACGTATGGTGGCCAGTACTTTGTCCTGAGGAATAATAGGACTAGGAGGACTCTCCTCCTTAGCACCCGAAAACTGTCTGGATAAGGCATTAGCCCGGACATTTTTGGTATCTGGCAGGTACGAGACCACATAATTAAAATTAGACAAGAATAAGGCCCATCTGGCCTGCCTTGGTTAAGTGCTTAGCTTCAGACAAGTAGATAAGGTTTTTATGATCATTGAGGATTAGTACTGGCATGGAAGTTCCCTCAAGCAAATGCCTCCATTCTTTGAGAGCCAGTATTATCGCCAGAAGCTCACGATCGCCAATTTCATTCAGCAGGACTTAGCTTCTTCGAGAAATACCCACACGTGTGCAACTGGCTTTCAGGAGTAGGACGTTGAGACAGGAGGGCGCCTACTCCTGTCTCAGATGAATCAACCTCAAATACAAACGGAAGCTCGGGTTTTAGGTGTGCCAAAATGGGTGCTGCTGCAAAAGAGGCTTTCAGTGACTCAAATGCTCTAATGGCCTCCGGGAGCCAGTTAGTGGAGACACCATCTTTTTTGGTCATTGGTAAGGGGTTTCACCATAGAGTAAAAACTGCGGATACATTTATAGTAGTTAGTGAACCCAAGGAAACGTTGGAGGGAGCGGAGACCTATGGGTCGTGGCCATTCGAGAACTGCCAAGAGTTTCTCAGGGTCCATATCGAAACCAGCCTCTGAGATTACATATCCCATGAAGGTAACCTGTTTGTGGTAGAACTCACACTTCTCCAATTTGCAAAACAGGTTATTCTCTCTTAACCTTTGCAGAACTTGGCCTACATCTGTGTGGTGGCTTTCCAGGGAGGCAGAATGGACCAAAACGTCATCTAGGTACACCACCACGCATTGTTGGAGCATGTTCCGGAGAACATAATTCAAGAATTCCTGGAAAACTGCGGGTGTTAAACGCAGTTTTCCATTCATGGCCCTTCCTTATCCTTACCAACTTGTATACCCCATGCAAATCGAGCTTAGTAAACACCTTGGACCCTTTTACTCAATCAAACAACTTAGTAATAAGCAGAATAGGGTAGGCGTTTTTAAGCGTGATACTGTTGAGCCCCCTATAATCAATACAGGGTCTCTGTTCACCACTCTTTTTCTTCACGAAGAAGAATCTGGCCACAACGGCAGAGGAGGACTTGTGGATAAACCCCTGGGACAGCGCATCCGCAACATACTCCTCCATGGCCTTATTCTCCACGACAGAAAGAGGGTAGAATCGACCTCGAGGAGGTATGGAACCCGGTTGAAGTTCAATGGTACAATCATATGGACAGTGAGGAGGAAGCTCACCAGCCGGGCCCTTATTGAATACATCACGGAACTCTTGGTACTCGTCAGGCAGCAAAAAGACTGAGGATATGGTTAGCACCCTCCCCACTTTTACTAGGCATGTCTTGGAACAGTTGGGTGACCATGCCATGACTTCAGCCCTTGCCCAATCAACCGTGTGATTGTGTTTACTCAACCATGGATAACCCAGGATCACAGGATAGTGAGGAGAGTGGATCACCAAGAATTGTAAGGTTTCGTGATAGAGAGCCCCTACAGCCATAGACAAAGGAGCGGTTTTGTGGGTGACCTGCGGCGGCTGTAGGAATCTACCATCAACCGCCTCGAGGGCAAGTGGAGTGGTACCGAGCTGCAATGGAATTGAGTGATTCTGGGCGAAGTCACTGTCAACAAAGAGGCCTGCTGCACCAGAGTCAATAAGTGCCTCTGAAGTAATGAAACTTTTGCCCCAAGAAAGCCCAACGGAGACTAGTGGTTTATCAGTATGAATATCCGGGGACGCTGAGACGCCACCTAAGGTCTGTCCCCTATAACACCTTAGGTGCGGTCATCCCGGACGTGTGGGACAATTTCGCAGCAGATGCCCTGCCTTACCGCAGTACAGGCACAGGCCCTCCCTCCTCCTCAAAGACCTTTCTGCAACTGAAAGACGAGTGAACCCAATCTGCACAGGCTCCACATCGCCTGAGGTTTCGAGACTAGGAGGTGTGGGAGGAGAGGGAGGTACGGGTGGGGACGAAAGGCTCGGAGTTAAATAGATGGGATGCCTCTGCAGGAGCTCCCTAAATTAAGGTCTTTCACGGATTTGGGAGTCAATCAGAATACAATATGAGACCAGTGACGCATGGTCACACTCTGCTGGGACAGGGAAGAGCATGGACGCGGCAGCCGCAAGAGGAGAGACAGAGGAAGCCAGCTGCCCGACTGAAGATCAGAGCCTCCTGCTCTCTGGGACAGGACGCGGCTCATGCCACGAGGCAGCAGCACAGGGGGCCGGCCGTGCAACAAGCTACATAGCGGCCGGCTCACCCTAAAGGTAAGCGGAACGCTTACAGGATCCAGATGCTCAGTACGGAGCAACAAAGCCTGGAGGGCTGCAGCAAACTGGTCTATGCACTGGTCTACCTGGTCCAGCTTGAAAAAAATATTTGGTGGATTGCCTGCATCTCCTGAGTTCATGGTCCTTGTGTACTGTTAGGGACCAGGAAACAGACAAGACACAAAAAGGTAAAATGCAATACACCTTTATTAGTACAACAAAAACAGAAGCATGATCCAAATAGACCCCTGAGGGAAGTGATTTTAGATCAAGTAACACGTAGGGTAAAAGAACTAGAGTAGAGTGCTCTATTTTATTTTATTTGTATTTTTTGTATAGCAGCAATATATTTTTATTGTAATGGCATACTCAGTGTTTGCTTTTTAATATTATTGTTTGCTGCTTATATTCATATATATGTTTTTTTGTATATGCAATATTTGGTAAGATCAAGCAGTACCAGTGTATGATTTATATTGATCAGGTTTTGATGTATTTGACTCCCCAAGAATCATAGCCCAGTCTATAGGATCAGAAGTCTCATATAGAAGGTAGTTTACCCACTAGATATAGAGCCTCTAGGTGGATCCTTTTAAGCTGCAGACTTAGCAGACGGATATCTGAAGGAGTGCTCTGGGTGTGGTACAAGCCGTATTTGAGATGTTTGACGGAGGCAAAAGGGGAGACATACAGATACCTGAACTGGAGTTTTGTGCCTCTTCTACAAACGAGTAGAAAATTCAGCAAGTGAAATATGTGGTCATATGGTGGTGGTCCATTATCAATATCAGCAGTCTGCTGTTAAAGCGTGTGTGCTTCTCTCTTTTGTCTTTGTAGAAGCATGATCCAAGAGCATAAACCAAAAGACACGCCAGAGTCAGGAACCAAGACAGGTATTCAGCCGAGCTGGAGTCAGGAAACCAGAAGTCTGCGAAGTCAGGAACAAGCCAGGGGTCAGAAGCACATAAGTCCACGATGTCTGGAACAAGCCAAGGGGTCTGGAACACAGCAAACAGGACAGCAGGAAAATCCACTGCAGCAACAGGTCAGCAAACAAACACAAGGACAATGAGGAAGTGAGCCAAGCTGCTTTAAATACCCTGGGAGGTTTGGCTGATAACAGTCAGGTGAGCAATCAGAGAGGTCAGCTGATCAGCCTGAGCCAAAAACTCAGAAGACAGCAGAAGTGGATAGCAGAGCATTGTATTAGCTCAGACATCAGAATCAATAGGCAGAATAGAGCTGCTCAGCAAAACCTCAGGAAGTAGGTAGAAGGAGCAGGCTCAGAGGAAGGAAGTAGGTAAGAGGAGGCTACAGGAAGCATGGCATAAAACAGACGCCTGCTTCACTCTGAAGCCTCGCGTCTGCAGATGACGCATGGAATGACGCAGAGCATCGCTGAAGCGATGGCGCTGGAACCAAGGTAAGCTGTAACAGTAACCCCCCTCAAAGGCCCCTCCCCGAGGATCCAATCGGGGTTTGTCAGGGAATTGAGCAAAACCTGTGTACCAATACAGGAGCGTGTACATCACTAGCAGGTATCCATGAGCGCTCCTCATGTGTTGTGATCCGTAAGGATCAGGATCGGAGAGGTAATACCCTCTAGTAGATGCCGCCACTCCTTCAGGGCCAAAATAATGGCCAATAATTCTCTGTCCCCGATTTGGTACACCATCTCGGCTTTGGACAGTTTCTTCGCGAAATAGCCATACGGGCATAGCGCTTCACCGGGGCTGAGCGTTGAGACAATAGGGCGCCCACTCCAATCTCGGATGCGTCCACTTCCAGGGTAAAGGGCAGGGAGGTGTTCAGGTGTACCAGAATCAGGGCTGAAGCAAATGCTGCCTTCAGTCTTTCTAACGCCATTATGGTCATCTGGGACCACTCAGTGGTCTTGGCACCTTTACAGGCCATGTCCATCAGAGGTTTGACAATAGTGGAGAAATCTTTAATAAATTTCCGGTAATAATCTGCGAACCCTAGAAATCTCTGAATCGCTTTGAGTCCCACAGGACGAGGCCACTCTACTACTGCGGACAATTTCTGGGGGTCCATAGCGAACCCAGATGCAGAAATAATGTACCCCAGAAATGTCACTTTTGGTTTGTGGAACTCGCACTTTGAGTTTACAATACAGGTTGTTCTTACTTAATAGGCTCAATACCTTGGATACATCCGACTGATGGGTCTCCAATGAAGGAGAGTGAATAAGGATGTCATCCAAGTACACCACAACACAGCTCTGTAAGAGTTCTCTTAGCAGATTGTTGATGAACTCTTGAAAGACAGCTGGGGCATTGCAGAGGCCAAACGGCATCACCAAATACTCATAGTGCCCATTTAGTGTATTAAAAGCTGTCATCCGATCGTGACCCTGCTTTATCCGAACCAAATTATACGCAGCTCTGAGATCGGGTTTTGTAAAGATCTTAGACCCCTTGACAAAGAGTTCAGTAATCAAGGGAATCGGATAAGAGTTTTTAACCAACAGTTTGTTAAGCCCGAGAAAACTGATACATGGACATAGCTCTCCGTCCTTTTTTTTTTAACAAAAAAAAATGGGACTTACGGTTGATGCCTCTGGACAGACCACCAGAAACATATTCCTCCATTACTCTATTCTCTTCTACTGACAAGGGATAGACATGACCCCTAGGAGGTGATGTGCCAGGCATAAGCTCCAGAGAGCAATCATATGGCCAGTGTGGTGGTAAGGCCCCGGCCTGACTTTCACTAAACACCTCTTTAAATGGTAAATACTCCTCAGGTAATGCTGGAGAAGTAGCATTAGTCAGTCTCACAGGACAGGAGAGACATGATTCATAACACTGTGGAGACCAGGCCAAAATGTCGCACGTGTGCCAATCCATCCTAGGATTGTGCATCTGCAACCACAGAAACCCCAGCACGATGGCGTAATGTGGGGAGTTAATTACCTGAAACTTCAGGGTTTTGGTGTGAAGGGCTCCCACCTTCAGGGTTAACAGAGTGGTTTCATGTGTAATGTGAGATGGTAGCAGGGGTCTACCATCAATAGCCTCCACGGCCAGTGGAGAAGAACGAGACTGCAACGGAACCTCTTTACTGGCCACAAATTCCGCATCAATAAAGCAGCCCGCAGCACCCGTAACAAGTAGTGCTGGGACAGAGACCGACCTGTCCGCCCAAGAGATGTACACCCTCAACATGGGCTTATCAGAAAAATTTTCTGGGGACTGAGAAATGCCACCAAAGATCTGTCCCCGACAGGATCTTAGGTGCGAGCGTTCTCCCGAACGTACTGGGCAGGAATGCAACATATGTCCTGGTTTGCCACAGTACAGACAAAGTCCTTCCCTCCTCCTGAAGGCCCTCTCCTCCTAAGAAAACAGCTGGGTAGCATCCACTTGCATAGGTTCACTCCCTTCAGAGACAAGCCCAGGAGGCGAGGGAGGATAGGATGGGCCAGTATTATGAGGAGATAGTCTGCCCGGAGCCCTCCACAGGTGCTCCCTAAACGAGGGTCGTTCTCTGAGTCTGGTATCTATTAAGATACAGAATTAAATCAATTTGTCAAGTACGTCAGGTAAAGCGTGGGCCGCGATTTCATCCTTCATAGCATCATTTAGGCCCTGGAAGAAGGCGGCTGCCAGGGCCTCGTTATTCCAGCCTACTTCGGCTGTCTGAGTGCGAAACTCAATGGCGTACTCAGCCACAGTACGAGCGTCCTGACGAATGGTCGTGAGGTTTTTTGAAGCCAAGACCACGCGGCCTGGAATGTCAAACACACTTTTGAATGATCTCACAAATTCCATAAAGTTATGCACAATTGGTTTATCCGTCTCCCATAGTGGATTAGCCCAGGCCAACGCCTTGCCCGTAAGGAGAGAAATAAGGAAACCGACTTTGCTGCGCTCAGTCGGAAAGGCATGCAACACCATCTCTAAGTATATGCCAATTTGGATGAGGAACCCACGGC
Source organism: Rhinophrynus dorsalis (assembly GCA_037306005.1). Classification (NCBI taxonomy): domain Eukaryota; kingdom Metazoa; phylum Chordata; class Amphibia; order Anura; family Rhinophrynidae; genus Rhinophrynus; species Rhinophrynus dorsalis. The sequence continues at coordinate 48,934,223 of CM074718.1, forward strand.
AGGACTCTGGGTCTCCCCCATACGGCTAAGGAGACAGAGAGGAACCAGACAACCTCTTAATTGTGCTTGCAACAGGAGAGGTAGAACCCAATGGTGACAAGGGTGGAGGGGGGGGCCACCGTTTGTGGGTTAAGGCATTTGAGATGCGCAGTGCACTGCAACAAGGTCTGCAAAGCAAAAGACGATCAATACATTGATCATTTGTCTCGATTCTATCCAGGATGCTTTGAAAAGCTGAATTACTATTACCATACGTATTCATGGCCCTTGCGTACTGTCACGGTTTCCCAGGAACAAACCAGGAGTCAGTACGGTATAGTAAAACAGTCTTTATTGAATAAATATAAATATAGTAAATCACAGAACAATGAGTAAATAAATCACAGAACAATGAGTAGAGGTCCTCCTAGTGGCCAACGACTCTATCAGAAATAGGAGAATAATCAGACAGAGCCACAGGTCAGCACCAGATTGGATAGTCAGACAAGTTGGGTCATATACAGTTCAGGTAGTCAGCCAGAGCCACAGGTCCGCACCACATTGGGTGTCCACTACACAATGGGAGCAGGCAAAAGAGTAGTCAGGCAGAGCCACAGGTCAGCACCAGATTGGATGGTCAGACAAGCCAGGTCATACACAGAGCCCAAGGAAACCCAACTGTGTAGAACAACAACGCAAGGACAACTGAGTCAGGACTCAGACTTCCCATTAAACCCCTCCTCAGGAAGTAGGAAGGAGGAGCAGGCTCAGAGGAAGGAAGTAGGTAGGAGGAGACTACAGGAAGCATGGCATAAAACAGAGGCCTGCTTCACTCTGAAGTCTCACGTCTGCAGATGACGTGTGGAATGACGCCGAGCATCGCCGGAGCAGCGGCTTTAGAACCAAGGTAAGCTGTGACAGTACCCCTCCTCAAAGGCCCCTCCTCCGAGGATCCAATCGGGGTTTGTCAGGGAATCAAGCAAAACCTGCGTACCAATACAGGAGAGTGTACATCACTAGCAGGTATCCATGAGCGCCCCTCAGGGGGCTTGCTTCACTCTGACGCCTCACGCCTGCAGATGACGCTTGGAATGACGCCGAGCATCACTGAAGCGGCGGAGCTGGAACCAAGGTAAGTTGTGACAGGTAGAAGTTAATACAGTTGCATGGGATAGGCATAAGGCTGTCCTTAACATAAGAAAAGACCAAGGACCAAAAAAGGTTTGAGGGTTTTACTGTAGGAAAATGGGCAAACCTGATGGGCCTAATGGTTCTTATCTGCCGTCAAATTCTATGTTTCTACATTGCAAATTATGCTTTTTCAGTGACATATATGAATCTCTGGGCTGCACCAGGTCATTTTACTTTCACTTTTCCCAGAATTAAAAGTGTGATTATATCCTAAACTATACATCTAATGGACTTTTGGGTTAACATGACACACAAGCAGTTTTGAATAAAGTTTTCAAATATATAAAGAAAATTCAACATTATAGATCCACTTTAAGTTGACCATCAAAGCACGATGTATAGTTTAAAGGGACAGTAATGTCCCAAAAAATATATCCAGTTTTGTAGACTTAAAAAAAAAAAAAAAAAAAAATCAATATGCTCCAAACCCGATCTCTCAAACCGCTATGGTTTGAGAGATATAAGGATTCAAAGTTCCCCCTCCCTCCCCTTCTCCTGATGTCAGCTGTAAAGCTGACAGCAGGAGAATCGAGTCGTACGACTCGAGGAGGCTCTGCAGCAGAGCTGAGATCACGTTATCTATAAAGAATTAATTTATTGGAAAGATCTACAACGTGTGCCTGGTTTGCAAGCACACTTTGCAGACATTCCCAGTGAATGAATACTTTATAGATAACGAGATCTCGGCTCTGCTGCAGAGCCGCCTGCTGGCCCCTTGACTGGGATTTCCTGCTATCAGCTAGACGCTGATGTCAGGAGGAAGGGAGAGAGAGGCGAACTTTGAATCCCTATATCTCTCAAACCATAGTGGTTTGAGAGATCGGGTTTGGAGCATATTGATTATTTTTTAAAGACTACAAAACTGGATACCTTTTTTTTGGGACATTACTGTCCCTTTTACACTATTCCTGCAGCACTTCATGCTCTGAATGCTATCTTTTAACACTGTATCCTTGTGGAATTTCATCACTTTCCATGCTGTCACAATCCCTGACAGAAAGCTCTCTGGAAAAAGATCCATCGGAGTTCAAGGTCAAAAGACATAATTGTGTATAGAAATAGGTGAGGGTAAAAATAAATAAATAAATAAAAAGTATACACAATTTGACTTTACACACTTTCATAATATGTCAATATGAAAGGCCACTGTCACCTTATGTGAATGTTATGGCAAATCTATAAAACTGAGTACTTACGTTTAACAGGAAAAGAAAACAAGGGGTTTAAGGCAAACCCAGAGATCCCTAAAACATACAATGAGTTCCATATATCTCATTTCAGTCAGGGAAACAGTACAGTTACCTTGTAGCGCTTGCCTGTACAGCTTTAGCCTATGCTTTCCCCATTTTCCACCAGCATTCAAATAAATTTGATACGGAGGCCTGTTTAACCATTCGAGTGTTAGCAGTGTATCTACCTAACACTCAAAGAGTTAACCCGTTGAATGGTCGAGAGGTCTCCTTGACCTTCCAAATTAGTTAAAAGCGGTATGCACAGAGATTTTGCATGAAACTAAAGGAGACCTTTCACCCTCAGGACACTTTATCTCATTGGATGAAATACATAAAATTGTCTCTAGGTTCTTATTGTTTTTTTTTTTAACTGAATACTTTATTAGATATTGTATTTTAAAATGTACTCAATGACATTACCATTTCCTCTTGCTACAGTACAAAGTGTACCGCAGAGCTCTGCAGGATATCTCCTGTTCATGAAATCTCCTCCCACCTCTCTCCCCAGCTCTGCCCCTGGGAGCAACCACACTCCCTTCATCTTCCTCCCCCACCAATGTCCCAGTGTATAGCAGGATTGCCTACAACCCATTGCCTAGCAGACTTTTCTGGCATTCAGGGGGGTTACAATCCAGATTTAACCACTGTGTGCCAGAGAGGAATCCAACCCACTGCATTGTGATGAGTTGGGGCTTTGTATTTATTTTTTACCTGTGCTAAATAAAAACGATGGGCCCAGTAGATCTACTGAACCCATAATCTATATTTGTGTAGTACAAGCACATTAGATAGGATTGTGCACAGTAGCACAGGGCGCGACCACGACTGAGGACACCAGGGGCAGTCTTAGAGTAGGGGGTGGAGGGAGACTTCTGCCAATCATTCTCAACATCATCAAGATGGCAGTGCTCTCCCTTTGGCTACCAAAGACGTAAGGTAGCTTTTTTTCATTATAATGGGACACGTTATTTCATTTTCATGAGCTTTATGAGCTTGTTGGGGGGTACAAAGCAATCTGGGAGGGGAAGTTGGAACGTGACAGCAAAAAGTTTGAGAGTCACTGTACTAAAGTGAGAAAAACTCCTCTAAGCTTCACTGAATACTATAGGAACTGGAGCGTTATGTCACTGGAGAGTTTATCTCACCTTCATCACACCTTAATGCACAATCCCCAAGGTGTTTTATTATATTATCTTAGGATTTAACTTCTTGCAAAATAGAAAAGTTTCCAACACATTTCAAAGACAGTTTTTTGAGTATGAAGAAACTTTCATCACCACCTGGGAATCCTCCAGATCTGACCCTGAGTCTTTGGTTAATATGCTTAATCTCCAGGCCTCCAGGAACAAAGGCACTGAATTTGAGGGCTCAGTGAGTTTCCCTGTAACACCACCTGCTTAGCTGTCAGTTCCAGTCACACTTTGTTCTTCCCACTTTTCACTGATTCAAGAGCAAACCCCACCCACTTTATGGCACAAATCACATCATTCGGACCCTCCAGGTCCCAGACCTTAGAGGACCTCCGTAGGCTTGGGGCGAAAAGATTCCCAGATATGCGGATATGTCGTTTCACCCATTTTTTATTTAGAAAACTATTTTCAGTTATTTAGATTATGCCAATTGAAGCTGCCATGCTTCCTGTTTGTGGGCTATATTATCTCCCCACTCACAGATGCTTAAGCCTTTATGTGCTAGGGGTGGTGGGCAGTACATTGAGAGCAATGGCAGTGAATGGTGGAGGTGAAATAGAGCTTTACAAGAAAGTGCTGCATGGCACGCCTTAATTATAATACTCTATACATCTAAATAACTTAAAATGCTAAATAAGAAATAACTAATAGGACACATAAAGCTCTTTTGCGCCAGCATCATGCACTATGTTGTTATCACACTGAACTTTGACCCATCTCCTGTTGAGTCTCTCTACAATGCTTCTATGGGGCTAATTTTCCTTAACCCTTTGAGTGCCAGAGGGGTACACAACGCATTGCAAAGCAATGCGTTGTGTACCCCCTGGCACTCAAAGGGTTAAACATGCCATAAAAAAAGAGACTATTGGAACTTTTCAAAGATTATGTTTTAATTCTTTGCGTGGATTCACATATTTTTACAACTGCAACAGCATTTGAAATTGTACAGACATTTACATCACAACGTACAGTGCAAAATGTAGAAGAGTCAGCTTCAGATTAAAGAGTGAGAATGTTGTTACCGACATTGTAAAGGGGAAACAAGTTTTGAGTGCCAGCGAGGAATCCCTTTGCAATGTGTTGAATACCGCTCTGGAGCTCAAAAGGTTACAAATGGTTTTTGCCATATGCATGAAGCAAACAGTTGCTATCTAGTCTTGTTTTAGGTCATTTCAAGGAGAAGTAACACCTCCAAATAATAGCCCCCACTTAACTTACTATGGCCAAAACATTTGAATGGCTCCTATGAATTTTGCCCTTGTGCTTGGATGCAGACATGACAGCTACTGGCGGGAATACAGGACACAAACTGCACATGATAATCTTAAAGGGATAGTAATACTTCATTTTATCTTTATTTTATTTTGTAGGCATTAAAAAAACAAGAACGATACGTCTTATCTCTCAAACCTTTATGGATTAAGAGATATTCACAAGCAAAGTTTCCCCCTCCCGTCCCTTTTAGCTAGTGTAAGCCATCTCTTCTCATATGTGAATCTGGTTGTAACACCAGACAGATAACAGAAGGGGACAATCTTCTTTATGTGAAAACAATGAAAGCCCTTCCCCCTTGACAAGTTTTTCAGCTTTTTCCCTTACCTTAATTGAAGATTGTCCCTCTCTGCAGTCTACCTGGGCACCTCCCTTCTGATGTGGCTGAACAGGGGGGGGGGATACTTTGCTTGTGAATATCTCTTAAACCATAAAGGTTTGAGAGATAAGACTTATATCGTTCTTCATATTTTTTTAATGCCTACAAAATAAAATAAAGATAAAACAAAGTATTACTATCCCTTTAAAATTAATAATGCCCCCCAAAAATTTTAATAGATTTGTAAAGCTTAACCCTTTAAGTGCCAGAGTGGTACGGAATGCATTGCGTTGCAATGCATTTCGTACCACTCTGGCACTCAAAGGGTTAAAAAAAAAATAAGCCAAATGCCACAAATCTTATCTCTCAAACCACAATGGTTTGAGAGATATCATTTGCTAAAGTTCCCCTCTCCCTCCCCTTCTCCTGATGTCAGCTGTAAGTCGAAGGCAGGAGTTCCTGGTCCGGGGACTGACAAGCGGCTCTTCAGCAGAGCCGCAATAGCCCAATTTAAAAAGAAATACTTCTTTGGAACCATCTACAAAGTGTGCCTGGTTTGCAAGCACACTTTTTAGACCATTCCAAAGAAGCATTTGTTTTTAAGTCTCGCTATTGCGGTTCTGCTGAAGAGCCTCCTCGGGCCAACACGGATCTCCTTCTGTCAGCTTTACAGCTGACATCAGAAGAGGAACTTTAGAGGAGGATATCTCTCAAACCATAGTGGTTTGAGAGATAAGATTTGTCGCATTTTGCTTATTTTTAAGCTCTACAAATGTATTAAAACATTTTTTGGACATTACTAACACTTTAACCTTTTAAGAACCAGTGGGGCATGCAATGCATCTTTGAAATGTGTTGCACACACATCTGATCCTTAAAGGGTTTAGCAGGCTCATGTACATACCTGGGAACTCTCTGGATTTGCCCCATACACTCTAGTTTTAGAGTTAATTATCGGGTCTCTAGGGACAGAGACTGAGTCTCCAGCATTGGTGAGTTTGCTGTGTTACTCCTCACAATTATTCTCCTTTCTATCTACTTCCCAGCTCAATTCTGATTAAGCCCCACCCACCTGATTAAGCCCTGCCCACTCTGAAGCAACTTGCGTAATTTACATAAGCCTAGCTGCAGCCCATGAGCCCTCTTCAGGGGATCCATGGAAGGAAGTTACCAGCTGGGCTCATTTACTCTGGACATGACACCCAGAACCGATTCAGCATGTATTCGCTTGAACCAGGCACAAGGGAAAAATTAATATCGGCTGTGTGTGTGTGTGTCTGGCAGTGGTATTATTATTTTAGGAATTGTTACTTCTCCATTAATATGAATGATCATTTGCTGGCTGGTTCGCTGTAATCATGTATATAGAATACACAGATGTGAACTGCTGAGTTGTACGTATAAATAAAAAGAGAAACGAAAGGCACAAATGAGATGCACCATAGGGACACAGGAACCACAGCACAAAATTCACTTTGAATTAAATAGGGTTTTTAACCCACTGCCTGCTAGGGATGTCTCTAATGCATCACTCTGCAATGTGCTGGGAATCTCCCTAGGAATTAAAGATTTTAAACGCCCATTATAAAACCATAAAATCGTAGGTCTTTTCCTACGCAAGGTACCCCACTGCCGGGAGAGGCTTTACTCAAACAATATTACAGCTCAACCATGTGTTTTCAGATTAAACTGATAAAGCGGAACTTTTACCCGCTATAAAGTCACCCTACGATAATTAAGCAGGTAGCGACTAACTTTATAATACACTAGTGTAAAAGCCGGTGTACACGGGCCAAGGTCCGGGTAATGTTAACCCTTTGAGTGCCAGATGGTTACGCATCACATTGCAAAGCAATGTGTTCCATAGCCCTCTGGTACTCAAAGGGTTAGGCGGCCGCTACCTCACTGCTCCACGTGATGCAGTCTTGCATCTCCTCACTCACGCAATGCAGTCATGCGCAGTAGAGACTGCCCGAACACGGCCAGTATCTACTGCACATGACTGCATCATGACAAACATCCTAGCGATTATTAAATAGGATAAGTTACTGATCTGATTATAAAGAAATCCTTTATTGCAGGAAACTTACAGGCAGGTTAGTGCAGTCTAGGCGCCTGCACTGTCAGTCACTTCTGATTACCTTGTGGTAACTGCAATGATTCCTAATGGAGATCGGGACTGACAGCGCAGGCGCACAGACAAGATGTCTGTGCTGATGCCTGGCTTCCGGTCTCCTACAATAAAGGATTTCTTTATAATCGGATACTTTTCAGAGGTAAAATATATATTATAATGCTATTCACTACCTGCTTAATTATTGCAGGGCGACTTTTTAGCGGGTGAAAGCTCCACTTTAATAATAGCACCATCTGGGCTTCAGAGAGCATTTTTTTCCCTCCTGCTGCCTAGAGAAAACTGAGCTATAGGTTTAACCGTTCCATAAAAATTTAAAGTAACAGTAACTTGGTCATGACAGTTTGAACAGTACTAACTTTTAAATGAAGCATCTCTCAGTAGTTGATTTACCCTTGTTTTACTAAGTGGGGAAAAGCCCTACAATATATGCATTTTTTAATATCAAAACATTAAAGATACTGTTACATAACATACAATAAATGTTCTTTCTCGAGGAACTTTGAGGATTTTTTTGGGGGAAATTCTATATATTTTTGGTGCTTTAGAAATGAAGGCAGCTCTCTAGTTGTTGCTGGACTACAATCTCCAGTGTTGGTATTTTATTCAGGTAACATGTGGAGAGTTGACTGAGGCACCACTATTGATCTAGGACTCAAACATCAGTTTTTGCCATCTGCTTGTTCCTTCCTTATCCACGAGAAAGAGGCTCTACAACATGGAGGCCGGTTTACAGAGATGAACGGAAAGCATTCTGGGACAAACCAACTGCACCACAGAGGACAAAGCAAAAAGTTACAAGGTTTAAAGGGGTTTTTTAATGCCCTTGTATACTAGAAGTCTACAGCATGAGACCTCTCACATTCAAGTGGTTAACCCTTTGAGTGCCAGAGGGGTACAGAATGCATTGCTCTGCAATGCATTTCATACCCCTCGGGCACTGAAAGGGTTAAAACCCTATTTAAATCAGTGGGATTTTTTTTATGTCCCTGCGGTGCAGTTGGTTTGCTCCAGAATTATCTCGGCTCTTCTCAATAAATCAACCCCATGGACTAACCAGAAAACAGATCCAATTTTCACAGGTAATAAATAATTAAAAAATGACAATTCACCAAACAGGTCTATTATATCATGACACTATAGTAATAATCAATAAAACAGGAATTTCCAGTTATAGTAATAATCAATAAAATAGGAATTTTATATGCTAGTATTATTCATTAAAACATCAATGATTTCTGATTTATTTGCACTAATGTTAAGTATTCACACTGTATATGGGGGGATGCAGTAAGGAATGATATAGAGGTGATAAAGTAGAGATGACTTCTCCAGTGATATCACTTCTCCAGTTCCTATGTTATTCTATAGAGCCAATGCACTAAGATCTCCAGAGCTGGAGAAGTGATATCACTGGAGAAATCATCTCTGCTTTATCATCTCTTTATCACTCCTTAGTGCATAACCCCCATGGTCTCTCGCACACCTACACGCTTGCCTCTTTATTTAAAAAATGTCATTTACCCAGGCACATTCATTTTAACCTTTTAGAGACTAGAGTGTGTGTGTGTGGGGGTCAACGTATTGCAAACGCATTGCAGAGCAATTACAACCCTCCCCAGACCTTACATGGTTAATATATTGAAGGAGAAAAACAACAAATTCTGCCCATATAAATACTGTAACCTATATGGAAACAGGCTGTAAGGGAAAAATAGATCCATTGGAATGTGCAGCTCTTGGAGCCTAATGCAGAATAGAAAATTAAAGGGACAGTAATGTCCCACACAAAATACTTATAGTTTTGTAGAGATTAAAAAATAAACGATATGCCACAAACCCTATCCTATCCTCCGTTAAAGTTCCCCTCTCCCTCCTCTTCTCCTGACGTCAGCTATAAGCTGACAGCAGGAGTTCGAGGTCCGGAGACCATCAAGCGGCTCTTCAGCAGAGCTGCAATAGCTTGATTTAAAAAGCTATACTTCTTTGGAACAGTCTACAAAGTGTGCCTGGTCTGCAAGAAGTAATTCTATTTAAATCGCGCTATTGTGGCTCTGCTGAAGAGCCTCCTCATCTCGACTGACACGGATCTCCTTCTGTCAGCTTTACAGCTGACATCAGGAGAAGAGGAACTTTAGCGGAGGATATCTCTCAAACCATGGCGGTTTGAGAGATAGGATTTGTGTCATATCGCTTATTTTTTTAATCTCTACAAAACTCAAAGCATTTTTTATGGGACATTACTGTCCCTTTAATACATTTTTGGGCATACTAACTGTAGGGCAAAAATAAACATTACCCAAATTCCCACTGATTTAAATGGGGATTTTAACTCATTGAATACCAGAAGTCTACAAAGCATTTTGTTTACAATGTGTTGGAGAACTCTGGCATCCAGGTGGTTAAAATTCCAATAAAAATAGATGAAAATATTTTTACTATCACTTTAATTTTCAATCTCCCTTTAGTGAGATACTGGCAGAAGCTGAGCTCTGATTGGTGCCTTTCCCTGAATTCCTCCTAAGAAACCAATACATTAGGGTTCTCAGTGTAAGTGGCACATTTACTTGCCCTGTAAAATTAAGAGATTGATAATGAACATTTAACTTGAAACTAACTTCTTTTTATAGTTTTGTGAATGGAGAATTTTAGACTAGAGTAATTCTGCTGGTTTAAAAAAAGGATAGTCCTGACACAATAATGAGTCCTTGTAATACAGATGGGTAAGTTATATCACTGCCTTAGAGGTGCATTGTGTATTCCACAGGATGAGGCATAAAGGTGTACGCAATATAGTGCACACCCCTCTGGTCCGCAATGGGTTAATACCTGTATAAGACAGAGACAGGCCAATCTAAAAATTATATACAATAATATCTACCATTATTAACTCTTTGGATGCTAGAGAAGTCTTTGCGGATCTCTGTCATTCAAGTGGCTAACTTTTATGTGTTATTTATGTTTTTCTTAAATAAAATTGTAAACCCTTTGAGTGCCAAGTGGTATGCAACACATTGCAAATCAAGGCGTTGCGTACCCCTCTGGCACTCAAAGGGTTTAACAAGTTCATTTGCCCAGATCTTCTCTGTTAAAGAGCAAATATATTAATAATATAAGAAAAAAACTGTAATATTTACACATCAACTATCCCTACATCAATTTCTGTATCCTTATAAGTGAAATTTTTAGTGTATTAAATACTTTAAAATATGTCAGCAAATGGCAGATTCCTTATGTTCTAGAACTGGTGAGTCATTGACAACCAAAAGTAGTTATCATGTAAACGAGACCTGTGCCCTTAGATATAATTTAGGTTATAGTGACTGATTAGATAATTATAATAGAGTATTATAATTAGATACTTTAAATAGCAAGTAGTAATTTAAAGGGATAGTAATGTTTCATAATAAAAGCAACTCTAATTAATCATCATAGTATTTGGACTTTGGAGAGTGTTATTTCAATTCTGTCAGAGTTGTAGTTCAAGAGTAATTCAATGACAAAGTATCCCCCTTCCGCCCCATTTTACTGATGTAACACTGTTCAGCCAGATCCGAAGGGAGGTGCCCAGGCAGACTGCAGAGAGGGACAATTTTCAATTAAGATAAGGGAAAAACCTGAAAAACTTGTCAAGGGGGGCAGGGCTTTCATTGTTCTCATAGGAAGAAGATTGTCCCCTTCTGTTATCTGTCTGGTCTATGGACTGCATTCCACATCTGAGAAGAGATGGCTTACACTAGGTAAAAGGGGCGGGAGGGGGAAACTGTGCTTGTGAATATCTCTCAAACAATAAAGGTTTGAGAGATAATACTAAGATGTTTCCAACTTTGAAGATCTTAGTGCATAGGCTCTATAAAATAACATAGGGCTAGAGATGTGATATCATTGGAGAAGTTATCTCCGCTCTATTACCTCTTTATCACTCCTTAGTGCATAACCCCCAAAGAGCTGCACACGCTGGCCTTTAAAGGGGTAAATAAACTATAAAAACTATACACCAAAAAATAAAACCAAGGGGAGTGCATGTGGGTAAAATCTAAATAAAAAAATAAAAATCTAACTAACATAAAGTGTTAGCCTGCGAAGCTCCCTATATGCGAAACCGCACATGCGCAGTATAGATTGGCCGAACGATGCAGTCATATGCAGTAGGGACTGGCCAAACGCGCTGAACCGGAGCAGGGAGCTCAGGACGGCTGACCGCCTATCTGTGCTCCCGGCTCCGGGGCAGCAGCTGAGGCAGCAGTGGAGACTGTGTATACAGGCTTTCCTACTAGTATATATATATATATATATATATATATATATATATATATCCTATCTAATAATTTGCTAAAACATGTGTAACGCCGCAGTCTCTACTGCGCATGACTACCCTGCGATCGGCTGGCAGTGGCACTGTGGCCCGTGTAACTGGCTCTTCAACAAGTATTTAAATAACTGGTTTGAAATTAATAATGTAAACATTGTGTGTATGAATATATGACAGCTGGCCAGTTTCACATTTTAATCTGATTAAAACAATATATGTGCAGAACCATGGATGTTTTTCTATCTGAGAAGAGATGGCTTACACTAGGTAAAAGGGGCGGGAGGGGAAACTTTGCTTGTGAATATCTCTCAAATCATAAAGGTTTGAGAGATGAGACTTATATCGTTCTTCATGTTTTTTTAATGCCTACAAAATAAAATAAAGATACAACAAAGTATTACTATCCCTTTAATTGAAAATGGCTGCAATATAATTTTATCTATGACTTCTGGATCAACAAAGGGTGATATGGCACGGACTAAACTTCACGTATGCATTGCTTTATTATTATATATTACTATGTATACCCGGCATTTTCTAATCAATCCGGAGTAGTGAATCGTTGGACCATCAGCTGTTGTGGACTACAACTCCCATCATTCCTAGACAGACAATGAAAACACACTACCCCTGTTCAAATGCAATTTAATACCTTGAATGCCTAGCACCTAAACGCCCCTATATTCAGGAGACGCGTGGAGCAATTCTGAAGTAAAGCAATTGCACCATTCAAGGGATTAACATCCCCTATTTAAATCACTGAGAATTTCTGTTCTTCCCCTCTGCTGCAGTGAACCCTTTGAGCAATGCGTTGCGTACCCTCTGGCACTCAAAAGGTTAAGCTTGCCCCATAATTACTCCACTTTGCTTTCAAACACGAGGCCAAAAAAAGTAATGACCCATCCAGCCACAAACAGCTCCAGTCTCATGTGCATCATTCTATATATGTTTTTAACCCTTTGAGTGACAGAGAGGTAGCCAACATATTGCAAGACAATGCTTTGGCTACCTCCCTGGCATTTAAAGGGTTAACCTTCAGGGTGCAGCACGTTGGAGACGTCCTTAGCATCCAAGGTGCTCCTCTCAGTATTTTTCCCAGTCCCTCCATGTTCCGCTATTCCTTCATATTCCTCTTCTCTTTTTCACAGTTCCAACACACTATTTTTCCAAGTTCCTTCTCCTATCTCCCACTTCCTCCATAATTGCATTGGTTATATTCAGTTTTCGAGACCATAAGCTGGACCACGCTGTTCCCTTATGGTCTTCAAACATATTTGGCCAGCACAAATTAACGCATGTTTCCTTTCACATGCTTTCAGAAGATTTTCATGGTTTGAGGAATATCTCTTCAATTGCAGAAAATGAAGTTGAACTTTTTTTCTCTTTTTTGTTGTTTCGTTTTGCTATTGTTCTCCATCTCAAAATTACCGCTGCATATTTCTGATCTATAATCGAGATTGAAATTGATCAAGGAAAATGGAACCCTTTGGACATTGAAATACTGTGATTTTGAATTGTTTATTCACAGAGATTGTGCCACTCACAAGAGCAGAAGTCCCAATGCACTGGACTTCCTGTCCATAGTCTTTGTACTAGGAGACAGGTCATTGTTCAACTATATAAACCAATTCAGCTTTAGAACAATCCATTAACCACAGTGTTTTTGTCACCTCGGAGTCGAGCAGCCATACGCGTGTTGGAGAAGCAGGTTGTTATGGCTGGGTAATTTATTTTCATAGTAGTGTTCAACTAAGCTCCCGATATCCGGAAACATGATATCTCCCTCGAGGTAAACTTCAGAACGCTCTGAGACCTAGAAAAAAATTAAAAATTAAATAGAACACAGAAATAAGTAAATTATCTTAACCCTTTATGTCCCAGAGGGGTGTCTATTATCTGTGGAGTACAACAAGGGTACTGCCACTGCTGGAAGATATTTCATTTTAACCCTTTGAGTGCCAGAGGGGTACGCAACGCATTGCAGAGCAATGTGTTGTGTACCCCTCTGGCACTCAAATGGTTAAAATGTATTACAGCTCAAATGTTTGTTTTTACATTAAACTGTAATTTTCTATGTGATCACCAGGTGGTGCTGTTCTATAATTTGCTATAAAGCAGTGGTTCTTAACCAGTGGCCACTAACAGGCCAGGATTTGAGGATTTCCTCGTTAGAGCACAGACAAGTTAATCAATATAAATGATGCTCTGATCAACACACGTGTTCCAGCAGAGAAATTCCTAAGTCCTGACCTGTAAATTGGCACTGAGGGCACGGGTTGAGAACCTCTGCTATAGAGGGTCGTGTTATACTCAAGTGCTCCCATAGCGTGCATTACAAAAAACATGGATTTTCACCCAACACGAAAAGGAACTGCCTGGCACATTTTGGCTGGAATGCCTTTGGGGCAGGGTCAGAATATTTTTTCTGTGTACCAAAAATAAATTGCACTTTCGGTAGGATACCAGTCCTATTGAGCCTGCTAAATACTCTGCCACACTTATTCCCAAAAACTGTAAATTTGAAAACACTAAATATGTTGTAGGGTTTATCCCCCTGAGTAGAACAAGAGTACTCCCACTGCTGAAAGGTGTTTTATCCAAAAGTTATTGCAGTGTGAAATTGTATAGTGGTGCTGTTGATACACCATCTTATGGACTGCAACAGCGCCACTGTACATTTTCAGGCCACTGTGATATTGCACCTAAAAAATTCAACTTTGAGCTGTAATAACTTTTGAATAAAACACCTTTCAGCAGTGGGAGTACCCTTGCTTTACTCAGGGGGGTAAACCCTATAACATTTTTTTTTTTACATTTTAAGTATTACTATCCCTTTAAAGCAGAACTACCACCCGTTGCTAAAATGGCCCCAAATAATTACCCATCTGGTGACTAGCTGCTCAATAGCGCTAGTCGCCAGAATTATTACTGCGTTAGTGAGAATTATACACTGCTCCCAGACTGACAGGCAGGAAACAGCGCAGACATCTTTGCATAGTCATGTCTGCACACCTGCGCTATCAGTCTCAGTCTGCTCTAGGAGGCGTTGCTAGGAGTTGCATGGTACCGGAAGGGACCGACAGTGCAGGCGCGCAGACGTCACTATGGAAAGATGTCTGCGCTTTTTCCTGGCTGTCAGTCCGGGAGCAGTGTATATTTCTCATTAAAGCAGTAATAATTCTGGTGACTAGCGCTACCGAGCAGCTAGTCGCCAGATGGGTAATTATTTGGGGCCATGTTAGCAATGGGTAGTATTTCCGCTTTAAATCCTTTGAAATGTAACATCACATGCTCTACGTTTAGTGAATACAGGGTTAAGAATGTGTCAGAAATAAGTACTCAGATTAGGGAAATCTACATTCTATGTCTAACCAGGTGCAAAACTAAGAAAATCCAGATTATCAATTCCATGTTAGCAAATAAAATAATTTCCACAAAAAGAAGTAGGATTCTGGTAAAGAGGAAGCTTACATGCTTCTAGAGGGGAAATTAGGAGAGCTGAGAAGAATACAGTAAGAATCACATTTATCTTCAGGTTATAAAAGGGGTCAATATAGGGTGAGGAAAATGGGCTTTATAACTGTAGGCAATTACCTGACAGCTATGGGAATCCAGTTCCACAACATAAAAAGAGGGTGGGCATCATCCCCTGCCAGCTATTGGATTAAATAACAGGGTGAGAAGTGTGAGGTCCTCCAGCTGCTACTAGACTCAAACACCCATCACCCCTGCCAGCTATTGGTTGATGGGGATGATGGGATGTTGTAGTCTGGAGGCAGATGGAGGGTCTGGCTAAAAACTGTGCAATAGTCCACTTGTTTATCCTGCAGATCTCTGGGATCTGCAGGGCTGCTGATAGGTCTTCTGTGATATTTCTCCACATGGGGATTCAGAATTGCTAAGTGATGTGCTGACCTCACCCATCCCTGCAGATCTCCATGACAGAATTTCAGTTTTAAAGGGATAATAATATTTCACAAAAAAAGCAGCTTGAATTCATTTCAAAACTGTCAGAGTTGTAGTTCAAGTGTAATTGAATGATAAAGTATTCCCTTCCCACCCCTTTTACTGATGTAACACTGCTCACCTCAGAGCAGCAAGACTGTCCGGATGGAAAAACCTGTCAAGGGGGGCAGGGCTTTTCTTATGTTCACAGTAAGAAGATTGTCCCTTGCTGTGACCTGTCGGGTCAAGAGACCAGATTTCACATCTTAGGGGAGGCGGCTTACACTAGGTAAAATGGGCGGGAGGAGGATACTTTATCATTCAATTACTCTTGAACTACAACTCGGACAGTATTGAAATAACACTCTCTATGGCCCAAATACTATGAAGATTAATCGAAGTATCTTTTTTTGTGAAACATTACTATCACTTTAAGCCATGGGAACTCAATTCCAATTGTGCCAGGTAACCCCCAAAAAGTCTAAAAGTCCCTTCATCTGATCCTTTTCTCCCTTTTTAATTATAGAACAAAGTGTTCCCTGACATCTACTGGTCAAGGAGAGAGGCACATCTGTTCCCACAGTTTCTCTGATATTACAGTTTATGTCACAGATTTGGCAACATGTGTCTCTCAAGCTGTAGCTGGAACATGTCTCCCATCGTCATCTGACAACATAACTGAATAATATGAGTTTAACCCCTTGAAAACTAAAGAAGTGTCCAACGTACTTTGCTGGAGACCTCTCAACATTCAAGGGGTTTATAACGGTTAAACTGTTTATAGGAGTTTGTGGTCACTGTGCTGCTCATTTGCTGGACATCTTAAACCTTTAAAATGTTTACAAACCTTTTCAAAAATTCTGTAGTTCCTCAATTTCTCCGCTAGTTTATCCCATACAACTAGAACCTGGGAAGGAAACAAATCAAAAAGGTTATTTTATTCAGATTTATTTATAAAGTGACAACGTATTCCATAACTCCGTAAAGCTAGACACCAAAAAATTTAATTACTACCCAACACGTTTTCACACTCACCGTCTACACATTTCTTATACCTTGGTGCTATTTGTATATATTTTTTGTATGTATTTTTTCACCAATATATTTTTTTTCTCATTGAGTGCTACTGAGGACATGGATTCCTTAGAGTATGTGTAACAGCAGGAATCCATGTCCTCAACAGCAAGCCAGTAAAACCAACCTCATGCTGATGAGTTGCATTAACAACGAAACAGCTGTCCATGAGTGGTTCACTGGCTTTGCATCTCTTCCTGAGTTGTGTCTTAAAGCTGTTGCTCAGCATACACATACTCTAAGGAATCCATGTATAAAGTGGAATCTTAGGCAAAAAGGTGATGTTTGTTGAACTTATTTGCATATGCCTAACCAGAATCCCTTGCAGTAGTAACAAAACTGCAAATGTGAGATTTCTGTGGGAAAAGCAAGTCTTATGGCTTGACTGGTGTGTCAAATTTTTTTTTAACATTGTATCTACCACCCACTATGTCTAATTTCGAAGAGCGTCCTTAGTGTATGAACAAGTGCCAAATGAGCATGAAACAGATAAGCTACTGAGACGTGGGTGATTTGAATGTGGCAATGGGTCTGCTGTGTACAGATCACCCATTTCAACATAACCTAAATGTCTCAATTTAGCCCCATGTCCTTCAGCCAGGGAAAGACAAAAATTCCACAGCCCAGTCTGCCTATTCATAAGAGCAGTTCAAGCCATCGTCATGTCACAGTGGTGTTAAAATAAATGGGAGTAGTTGTTTTCATTCATTTATAAGCAGCTTCACTCCAGCCATTTTCCTTTCACATTACACAGAGCAATCTGTATTTCAGCAATGGAACTGTGACATGACCTGTAGTATGTGAGGATGATGTGCTAAGTAGAAGTGAAGACCGTTAGAGGAGATCACATTATCAAGTACCTTTATTACACAGAAGGTGAACCCCCCCCATACACACACACACACAAAGTGTTACAAAACTGGGGTTCTCTCCATTAAAGGGATAGTAATGTTTCATAATAAAAGCAGCTCCAATTAATCTTCATAGTATTTGGGCCATGGAGAGTGTTATTTCAATACTGTCAGAGTTGTAGTACAAGAGTAATTGAATTATAAAGTATCCCCCTCCCGACCTTTTTACTTATGTAACACTGCTCACCTCAGAGCAGCAAGGTGGTGTCCAGATGGATCACAGAGAGGGACAATGTTCAATTAGCACAAGGGAAAAACCTATCAAGGGGGCAGGATTTTCATTGTTCTCACAATAAGAAGATTGTCCCTTGCTGTGATCTGTTCGGTCAAGAGACCAGATTCCACACGTGAGGGGAGGTGACTTACACTAGGTAAAAGGGGTGGGAGGGGGAACTTTATCATTCAATTACTCTTGAACTACAACTCTGACAGAAATGAAATAACACTCTCCATGGCCCAAATACTATGAAGATTAATTGGAGCTGCTGTTTTTGTGAAACATTACTATATCTTTAAATGAGCAATCTTCTCTCTCCTTCCGAATGCTCCTAGTAGTGTTACAGAGCACTGAATGGAGATCAGCACTGGCCAAGACAACAGTGCAGTGAGAGTGCACTGCACTAACAAGAACTGAGGAAATTCTAGGGTACACAACTGTACCGCTGGGGAAAATAACAATTATCAATGCAAAAAGTGAGTGCTAGAAAGGCAATCCATTGGAGACCTCTCAAGTACTCATAGGGTTAACCCTTTGAGTGCCAGAGCGGTACGCAACGAAATGCAAAGCAATGCGTTACGTACCCCTCTGGCACTCAAAGGGTTGAAAGCCCCTTTTAAATGAGAATTTAGTGAACTGTATTTGTCTCCTATGGTTCAGTTGGCTTGCACCAGAATTGCTCCAGTTCTTAGTCTATCAGTGTCATTGTGTTTTTTTCTTTTGATCTGGTCTGTCCCTCAGGAACCCCAGGAAATAGCTGTGAATAGGATAACTGTCCACATCTAAGCCCAGAGATGTATGAATAGTAAGAAGCAGCGTGTTATGTATTCAGTACCAGTTTTACCTTTCCGGTCTTTGTAGAGTTCCTAATACAGAAGAGTCCATTTGGGGGGCTTCCTCCTGAGCTTGAAGCTTTGAAAATCCTAAACACAGAACAATGCTCTCATTTATCTACAGCATTAAAAACAACCAGGGTGCAGAATTATTCTCGTTATGACAGCCAAGGCTTTTCCAAAATGTGCTGACATACACAGTGACATGTTTAGGCACTTCAGTACAGGAGCAAAGACGTTTAAAGGGATAGTAAAGTCCCATAAACACTTGTTATCGTTTTGTAGAGGACGAAAAAACAAGCTTAATGGCGCAAACTCTATCTCTGAAACCGCTATGGTTTGAGAGATATTCGCATTGAAAGTTCCTCCTTCCTTCCCCCTCTCCTGACGTCAGCGTCTAGCTGACAGCAGGAGATCCGTGTCTGGGGATCAGCCTGCGGCTCTGCAGCACAGCCGAAATCGCGTTACTGCAAAATAATTACTTAATTGGAAAGGTCTACAAAGTGCATACCTCCCAACTTCCCAACCTCAATGATGCAGACTTGAACGCTGTTCTTTGGAGATGTGCAGTGCAATAGCATCCTAGGAGTAACTTTTATCAGTCAGCAAAAGGGGCAAACAAAATATACCCAATCACCTTCTTAAGCCATTTGTTTGCCCTTTCCTGACTGATAAATGTTAAGTTACTCCTAGGATGCTAATGCACTGCACATCTCCAAAGGTCAACTGATTTGAGACATTCTTGTAAAGTGTTAACAAAGTAACATCCTTTAACCCTCTGAGCGCCTTGCGCACTCCTGGCACTCAGAAGGTTAACAGAATAAACGAGGTGAATGCTCACTGCATAGATGCCATACAACAATGAATGTCGTCTGAGGCCCCGCAGTACTGGTTGCTCATGCTGGCACGACTGGGCTTATTGGTTCAGTCCGGCCTACAAAACTTTACTCAAGAACTTCATGTACATGTACATCATGATCTCTGATTCACATTATCATCCTCGGTGCCGCCTCCGTTTCACTGCGAGGCCAGGCACTGTCACGATGCAGTCTACACTAGAACACCCATTCAACTCGGCGATGCAGAAGTAGTTTGTCAGAGTTGGATCATGAGTCTCAGTCACAGTACCTGGTAGAAGCAGATCAGGACAAGAGTGACACTTGGACCAGTTCTCAGGTGCGTCGGCTTTGCATGCATTCCATACTCAGGAATTGCCCAAAGTGTATTACAGAGCGAACACAGTGTGCGTGCGCATATATGAAGCGACACGCATGCGCAATTAATTGGGGAATCTCGCCATTCAGTGCAGCGCAGCTCCCAGAGTCGAGAGCTGCGTGACTGACTTAAATAAATGATAAAGCTGCTGGAGTAGTAGGGGGGCATATTTAGGAAGAGGGGAATAGGCCAGGAAATCGGGACATAAGCTAAATGCGGGTGGGACAGTGGGTTTGAGCCCTAAAATCGGGTCTGTCCCGCATAAATCGGGACAGTTGGCTGGTATGAACGTGTGCCTGGTTTGCAAGCACAGTTTGTAGACCTTTCCAATGAAATAATTATTTTGCAATAACGAAATTTCAGCCAACACGGATCTCCTGCTGCCAGCTTTACAGCTGACATCAGGAGAAGGGGAGGGAGGGGGGAACTTTCAGTGCTTATATCTCTCAGACCATAGTGGTTTGAGAGATAGGGTTTGCACCATTAAGCTAATTTTTCGTCCTCTACAAAACTATAACAAGTTTTTATGAGACATTACTGTCCCTTTAATTATTTGGTTGATGGAGAAACCATCAGATTATTACTGTAAAATGCTCCAGCCCAATTCATGCGAAATGTGTTGCCTCACTACTGTGACAAACCTATTTCCCCATTACTGTAAAATGCTGTGCCTCCTTACAGTGAAATGCATATTACTATGGAATCTGTTGGCAATAATTCTGAAAAACATTCTCCCCTCACCCATTGATGTTAATGTATTGCCTTGTTACTTATCACTTAAATGTGAAATATTGCCCCAATATTGTAGCCATTTCAAGTGTTGCCCTATCACTTTGAAATGCTTTGCTCGTTACAGTGAAATGTATTGTCCCATTACATTGAGACTGTAATTGTATTAGATACAGACTCCTATTTGTACAAATAAGAGGATTTTAGTCTTCCTGTTAAATCCTTTGTTCTTAGTCCATACAGGTTACTGGTAACTTTGGGTGAGAGATGCGCCCCTTTAAGTAGGCAGGAACAATTCTATAAGTGAATGCAGGGGATGGAGCCTACCTTCCCTCCTTGGCTGCAGCTAGCCAGTCAGCTCCAGTAAGATCTGAGACACTATTGACTAGATAGTAGAAGGGAAAGAAGAGTCCTGTGAGCATGAGAGCCAAGCAAGGTCCCTTGACAGGGTGGGAGACCAGTAACTTGTATGGACTAAGAGAAAAGGATTTAACAGGTAAGACTAAAATCCTCTTTTCTCTGTCGTCCAATACAGGTTACTGGTAACTGTGCGATGTTCCACCACTGAGTTTCCCAGAGGTGGGAAGTAAGGCAAGGACCAGGTGCAAGGCCCCCGAAGTCACCAGAGCAGATATGAACCATCAGATGAGATATGTCAACAAAGTGTCAATGGACACTGAACAGGGGTAACGACACCCCAGAAACTGTCACACAACACACTGAACTAGAGCCAACAGGGCTCAAAAGTGAAGGAAGCACCAAAGAACTGAAGAAGATCCTAGACAGGCAAGACTGTCTTCATGATGTTCCTCCCAAAGCTGGCATCAGCCGATGAGAGCACATAAACATGGTAGGGCTTCAAAAAGGTGTGCACAGACGACCAAGTAGCAGCCTTGCACAACTGATCAGCGGAGGCCTGATTCTTGTAAGCCCAAGAACCCCAGTAGATCTAGTAGAATGAGCCATGACTCGAAAGGGGACTAGCTTCTTCCTTAGCTCGTAAGCCTTATGAATAGTGGACTTGATCCAAGACGCAATAGTCACTTTGGATGCAGGTCTCCCTGCCCTGGGGCCCTCAGAAATGACGAACAGCACGTCAGATTGTCTAATGGACTCAGTGCGATGGACATAAAACTTGAGACAATGCACCACATCTAACAAGTGGAGATCCCTCTCCTTGTCAGAGGTAGGGGGTCAGGGAAAAAAGAAGGCACCACAATCTCCTGATTAAAGTGGAACTCAGAGACCACCTTCGGGAGAAACTCCTGAGAAGTGTGAAACACTGCCTTGTCTTTGTGAAACACCAAAAAGGGTGGTCTACAAGACAGAGCATGCAACTCCATGACACAGAGAACAGACACGATAGCCAGGAGAAAGGCCATTTTCCACGTCAGTAGGAGTAGAGGAATAGTAGCCAAGGACTCAAAGGGAGGGTGCTGAAGGACACCCAAAACAAAGTTAAGACCCCACTGAGAAGCAGGAGTCTTGAAAACAGGACGCATATGAGCAACACCCTGGAAGAGAACCTTGACATCAGGAAGAATAGCAATGTTCCTCTGAAAGAAAAACAGAGAGAGCAGAAGACTGAACCTTAAGGGAACTCAAACTGAGGCACTTATCCACACCATCCTGCAAGAAAGCCAGGACCGTAGGCAGATCAAAATCCTGAGAAAGGTCCCTATCAGAACACCAAGACAGAAAGGTCGACCAGACACGAAGGTAGGCCTTAGAAGAAACAGGGGTGCGGGCACTAAGCATAGTAGCCACCACACCCGAAGAAAAACCTTTCTTCTTCAGTATTGAGGATTCAATTTCCAAGCCGTCAAAGCTAGACGATGAACATCCTCCTTCCACAGGTAACCATGTAGAAGAAGATCCAGACGGAAAGGGAGCCGGAATGACTCCACCACTGACAGATCCAGAAGCTCTGGAAACCAAGCCTGTCAAGGCCAGTACGGAAGAATCAGAATGACTGGACAGCTCTCCAGTTTCAATTTCCGTAACACCCTGTGCAACATGGGGAGGGGAGGAAAGATGTAAGCCAGAGGAAATAACCAAGGAATGGACATGGCATCCACCACTAGAGCTAGAGGATCCCTCCAGCGAGAGCAGAACATCGCAACCTTCCGGTTGTGTCTTGTCGCCATCAGGTCGATGCAAGGAAGACCCCACTTCTGAACAATGAGGGTGAACACCTCTGGGTGAAGTTCCACTCTCCACTGTCCACCATGTGTCGACTGAGGAAGTCTGCCATGACGTTGTCTGCGCTAGGAATGTGCACTGCGGATATGGCAGGAACATGTTCTTCTGCCCAGGAAAAAAAAGCCTTGACCTCTAACCAAGCGGCGAGACTTCTTGTTCCACCCTGCTTGTTGATGTAAGCTATGGCCTTGGTGTTGTCAGACTGGACCCGGACTGGGCATTCTTCCAACTGGGATGTCCAATGGCGAGGGGCATGAAATATCGCCTGAAGCTCCAACACGTTGATAGGAAGGAGAGACTCCTCTAGAGACCACCGACCTTGAGCACTCAGGTGACCCAGGACCACTCCCCAGCCCGGAGAGGCTGGCATCAGTCGTCACCATGGTCCAGGACACCAGGAAGGACTTGCCCTTCAGCAGGTTAAGAGGTCGAGCCACCACGACAAACTCAGTTCCACATGAAGAGGGAGGGACACTGACATCTTCAGAAAGTCCGGCTGACCCCTGCACACCTGGATCACAAACCTCTGGAGTTCCCTGGTGTGAGCCATGGCAAACGGGACCACTTCTATGGTGGAAATGAAGGTTACCACTAGAGAGGACAGCTTCTTGGCTAGAACTGGATCGTGAGCCACAGCAGCAGAAACCCTGTGGGTGAAACACCATGCTCTGCTGAGTGTCGAAGAGAAGGCCCAGGAAGATCAGACGCTGGGATGGGACAAGATCTGACTTGTCCATGTTGATGATCCACCCATGATGGGTAAGAGCATGAATGCAGTCCTGAACCTGCTGATGAAGAAGTTCCGCAGAAGGGGTTTTCAGAAGCAGGTAGTCCATGTATGGAGTAACTCTGGTGCCGTCCCGATGGAGGACGAATACTGAGGCTCCGAGGACATGGTTGAAGACTTGAGGAGCTGTAGTCAGACCAAAGGGAAGAGATGAAAACTGAAAGTGCCCTTGGTCGCAGGCAAATCTGAGATACTGATGACTCTCTGGAGTCATAGCAGCAATCACCGTCCGTAGGGACTCCTGTGTCTTGATCACAAAGGAATTGATATCCTTCAAATCCAAAATGGGACAACAGCCACCGTCCTTCTTGGAGACCACAAAGAGGTTTGAGTAAAAACCCATACCTCTGTCCTGAACTGAAACAGGCTCCAGAACATCCTTGTCCAGAAGGGCCTGGATGACGCCATTGAACAGATGGCATTTCTCTGCGCCCTGGGGCATATGAGATGGAAAAAAGCAAAAGGGAGGAAGAGAGACGAAAGGGATCCTGTACCCTTCCGCCACGACCTGCAAAACCCATGGATCCACCACTGAATCCTCCCAGACGCTGTTGGTAGTGACGCAGATGGCCACCCACATCTGAGTGGGGTCCTCGGCTCGGCGAATCATGCCGAAGAAGGCTTGGAAGCCTTAGCCTTGGAGGAGACCTTGGGTTTCCACTGTTGTTTGGGCTTGGAGGAGGAACGCATAGCTGAGGGATCCACCTGGTTTGCCGGACGTGTCTCAGTCTGGAAGGAACGAAAAAGCTGATTACACTTGATAGGCGTCTTCTTCCTGGGGACCTTAGACAGAAGGGTACTCTTGCCCCCTGTGGCCTCACTAATCAGATTCTTAAGATCTGGCCCAAAGAGATGCCTTGAAAAGGCAATGAGAGCAATGCTTTCTTGGAAGCAGTGTCAGCAGACCAGATCTTGAGCAAAAGAGCTTGTCTGGAAAACACTGACATGGTGGAAACCGTTGCCACCAAACGGAAGGCATCAAATAAGGCAGCAGAAACATAGTGCTGGGCCTCAGAAATGTTGGCATGAAGCCGCAACATATCCAAAGTAGGAGCAATCTGACGGACAGCCAGGGTGAGCTGTTCAGTCCAGACCGCAATGGCCCAGTTAACCCATGCTACAGCGAATGCTGGATGCATGGCAGTACCAGCAGTGGCAAATATGGACTTGAGGGAGACCTCAAATTTCTTGTCAGTCCAGTCGTTCAGAGCTGACACATCAGCAACTGGCAAGGCAGTGGACTTGGATAGCCTGGAGACAGGAGCATCCACTTTGGGGGGATGAACCCACTGAGCAAGCGCTGCCTCAGAGAAGGGGTAAAGCTTGGCAAATTTCTTGGAAACAGAAGGTTTCCTGTCTGGAGACTTCCACTCATCAGACACAAGGAGATCAAGAGGCTCCTGAAATACATCAGTGAATGTTTAGGGTAGTTAAGATAGCTCTGATCAGGACCTCAGCTGAGGGATCAGGATCAGCTTCAAAGGGGTACCCAAAAATCTGAGAGGAGCCCACAGCAGAACATTCCTCAACGTCCGAATCCACCAATAGTTCCTCCTCAGAGGAATCCGATACGTCAGGTACTCCCTGTGGTTTCGGAAGCGAAGATCTGAAGGAAGTAGGGGCCTGCCAGGAGGAGAAGACCCCCTGTAACTGGGATGGAAAGAGTTGCAATGTAGACCTAAGGTCCCTAGTAGCAGCCTTGAACTCTTGCACCCAAACTGGCTCTAATGCATGGCTGGAGGTCCCTGGGACTTGAACCCAAGATTTTCCCCCCAGGGCTTAAGGTCCACAAAATCACCTGGTTACTGAACTAGCCACATCTAAGGGCATTGTCAGTTATGGTAATCCGCCTAATGGTGGTATTCCATTTCTAACAGAAAAATAAAAAAAATAGCTAAAACTATAGCAGAACTGTCCTCTTGCCTGTATCTTCACCAAGGAACAAATCTTACTGGAGCTGATTGGCTAGCTGCAGCCAAGGAGGGAAGGTAGGCTCCACCCCTTGCATTCACTTCTAGAATGATTCCTGCCTACTTAAAGGGGCGGATCATCTACCCAAATTTACCAGTAACCTGTATTGCACAACAAAGAAAAACGATTTGAAAGTAAAAATACAAATTGCTCTTTTATGAGGGAAGTTTTACCAAAAAAAAGCCATTCTCTTTATGAGTTATACAAAGTCACAATGAGGATGATATACTAAGAACTAGCACAATTCTGGGGGGTATACTATGTAACAGGGGGCCAATAAACACTCCTGATTATTTAAATTGGGCTTTTAACCCCTTGAATACTAGCAATGTCTACAGTGCATTGCTCTGGTATGTGTTGGAGACCGTTAGCATTCAAGAGTTTAATAGGCCTCCAATGAAATCAGTAAGAATTTGGAGAGTATTTGTTATATGGTGCAGTTGGTTTGCTCCTGAATTGCTGCAGTTTTCTTAGTACTCAGTCTCACTGCTTCTTCAGAAAAATAACGATAAATCTGAAATATCCTTATGATATGCACATTACCTTTCAACGTCTGCCGAATCAGTGGTGTCAACAAATACGCTGGCAGGTAAAGGAACCTGAAAATAGGTTACAACTTATGATTACGTACAGTATGTATCTACAGTTAGTAAATATAGTGTCATGTAGTGTCTTTCTATAGTGCCACGACCCTTTGATAAAATTTCCCAAGTTGTGTAAAATTATATTTGTTGCTCCTTCATCTCTGTAATTTTGCTACTGTTATGAATCGAAATATAAATATCTGATGGTTTTAGGCAACCCCTGGCAAATCGTCATTCGACCCCCCATGAGGTCCCGACCCACAGATTGAGAACCACTGTTCTATAGTCATATACAGCCATTCCTATATACGTGTCAACAGGATTATTCCTTTAGATTGTAGACATTTCACAAATTAACCCTTTGAGTGCCAGAGGGGTATGCAACACATTGCAAAGCAATGGGTTGCATACCCCTCTGGTATTCAAAGTGTTAACGTACAGTAAACTTTTAATATGAATAAATAAACAACAAAACAAAACAATTCAGCAACATACTTTAAGGATTTTCCTTTTGAAGGAAAAAAAAGGTGAAATTCTAGGGTTGGGAGATGCTTTGTTCTAAAGTTATCACTGTGCAAACTTGTTGATTTGTTTGTTTTGTAATATACTAACTTATTGAGTGAAAGAGGGTATCAAACTCACTGCTTTACAATGAGCTGGATACCCCTCTGGTATTCAAAAGGTTAACCTAGTGGAAATGCCAAACCTAGGGACACAGCAACAGGACAGGGTGTCAGGATAACCTTACTGAAGCACAGGTAGATCTGTTCGCGATGAATGAGCCACTAATTACTCGTCTGTAGTCAATTATAGGTATAATGAAAATCTGACCTGTTGTGGACTAATGTTGACAATTACTGTAATAAACTGTTTGTAACACTGCCACTAGCGTTCATGGAATTTTTCCTATTGCATTTTATGGGAGAAGCAAGCTCCAAGTTACAGTTCTCCATAGAATGTGATAGAGCTCCACCACTTTATGAAAGTTTGAACTGTAATAATGCACAAATTATGCATTTCCAAGAAGGGGAATTATAGTTTCTTCTTCTTTTTTTTTTTTTTTTTTTTTTACTTATCAGGAAAAAACCCTACAATAAATGTTTTTCTTTTATTAGACAATGTTATTGATGCTTTACATTAAATCATATCAGCTCTCAAAAGAGAAACATCATCCACTATAAATAAAGTTACAAGTGATGATCTTGGCTGGACATTCAACCCCTTTGGGGGGTGTGAGTTATTTTTTGTTGTTTTCAAATAAATGCTGAAGGGATGATCCCTTATAAAATATAGGGCTAGATTACAAGGAGGTGATAAATGCCATCATTGGTTTTATCTCAGAGATTCCTACTGACGTCTGAAGGGATAGTTTGAGACAAAACCAGTGATAACATTATCAGCTGATATGTAATCCAAACCATTGTAGGGGGACAGATCTTTGACACTATTTTGCCATGGATTGAAGGTAGTCTGGGGACCTCAGTTAGAACAGCATCTGGATGTATATAGAAATCCAAAGACGCGCAAGCAATTCTGGACCAAGCCAACTATACCAAATGGGGCAAACCAATTCAAGTTCACTTTGGTTTAAAGGGGATCTCTCACCCTTATAAAAGTTCGGCTTATTAGGTAGAGTATATATCGATAAAGTTGAAAACGTTATTTATTAAAAAAAAATGCTATTTGGGCTAAAAGTATTGCTTATAGAATACCTGCATCCTACTTCCACATACACTGCTCTTACCGAAGATTGCCCCTCTGCCTCTACGCCCTTCCCATTACCCAGCCTCGTCAGATGACGGAGGCTTCTGTCTGTAAGCTGGAGCGATCTCATTGGCAGAGATCGATATCTAGCCAATGAGATCACTCCAGCTTACAGACAGAAAGCCTCCATCATCGGAGGAGGCTGGGTAGTGGGAAGGGAGCAGAGGCAGAGCGGCAAAAGCAGTGTATGCGGAAGTAGGGTGCAGGGCACTCTGTAAGCAATACTTTTAGCCCAAATAGCGTGTTTTTTAAAAAAAATAAATAAAATTTTCAACTTTATCAATATGTACTCTACCTAATAAGCCTAACTTTTATAGGGTTGAGAGATCCCCTTTAATGGTTCTTTTAATCCATTGAATGCTAGAGAGGACTTCTCTAGCATTCAAGGGGTTAAAATCCCCATTTAACTCAAAAGGGGTTTTCATTTAGTTTGCTTCAGAATTGTGCAGGACTGCACTTAGGATACAACCATATTATAGAGAAGAATATTGTATTGTCATACTGTCACTACTGGAGGTGACACAGAGCAGTTCATGACAACACAAACAAAGTAATTCTGATTAGTTATAAAAGAGAAGAAGTAAATAAAGCTATAGAATCATGGATGGAAATGTGATGTACAGATCTGATCACCAGTTCTTGAAAAAAAAAAAAAAAAAAAGAAATACATTATTGAACTGGTAAAAAGTACAGAGACATGTAAGAAAAACATACTGATAGCCAATACAAGGTGCTATCTGGGAAACACTTTAATCAAAGAGAAGCACAAAAATACAAGGGGGGCATCCTTAAAGGTTACAGAAAAGCCTTGTTTGACTAAAAGCAAAGGCAGGATTTTTTATAGCAAGGGCAGTAAAAATTGTGCATTCTTTGCATTGGGAAGCTGTGATCACAGAATTTGTAGTTACTTGCAAAAAGTATTGGCTACTTTTTTAGCTCAGAACAATATAAAGAATTATGACAGATGGTTTCAATGAAGATAGGAAGTTGATCCAGGGAGATACACAACTGCCTTTTGGAGCCAGGAAAGCATTTTTTTTTTTTTTAACGGCCTTGGGATATAACAGGAAAGGTCTTCAGTGTTTTATTTAT
This sequence comes from Rhinophrynus dorsalis, assembly GCA_037306005.1. Classification (NCBI taxonomy): domain Eukaryota; kingdom Metazoa; phylum Chordata; class Amphibia; order Anura; family Rhinophrynidae; genus Rhinophrynus; species Rhinophrynus dorsalis. The sequence continues at coordinate 48,963,176 of CM074718.1, forward strand.
TTACCGCAAAATCTCAGGTATTGTACGCACCCGTGTATAATACGCAGGTATAAATTATACCCAATATTTTAGGGGAAAACAAAAGCACCTGTGTATAATACACACCCTTGTTTTCCCTCCCTCTACAAGCCAAACAAAATAGTTTCTTGCCTGTTTACCTCCCTCCACCCAGTTTAATATGCTCTCGCTTTCCCCTCCCTCTACTCACCCCCTCTGGAGGTATGTGGGATATCTGCTCAGTGGGTGGGATGCTTGCATTTGCCGCTCGCTTCCTGCATTCCCCCTGTGCGGTCCTGTGTTAATTCAAGGCAATGCTAGTGCCTTTTGAGGACCTGAAAGTCCTTGCAGGGCACTACCATAGATCTATATCATAGAACTCTGTGCGATTAAACTACAGTAGTGCATTGTGAGGCCCTTTGAGGACCTCAAAGGGCACTACCATTATGTTGAATAAATACAGGTCCTCACAGGGGGATGCGGGAAGTAGGAGATGCAAGCATGCAGCATACTGCACATATGTCCCAGATGCCTCTGGAGGGTGACTAGGAGGATGGGAAGGTGGGAGAATATTTAAGTGCAGGAGGAGAAGGGAAGCAGACATATGAGGCTATATTTTTTTTCTCTCGTGTATAATACGCACCTCCCACTTCACATAAGGGGAAAAGGGGCAAAAAAGTGTGAATATTATACGGGAGATTTTACAGTACTTATTTTTTACCTTCCTCTGGATCCACTAAAGATTCGGCTAATGTGAAACTTGATGGATCCAGGTCTTTTTTTTCCTTCTTCAACCTCATCCCCCATATTACTATGGGTTACATTATTTTAGGATACTCTTACCTTTTCATAGTCGCTATCACTGTCACTTTTGCTGTCTATGGATGGTTTTTGTTTCAAGGGCCGAACTGGTGTCTCCACTGGAAAGCTTCGGAAACTCTGTCCATCGGGTGGCGATCTCCTAGAAATAGCACAATAGCACTAAAATGGACAGGTAATATACACACTGGGCAATGTATAGGTGAGATGTGGGAGCTGTCATTATATCCATTTAAAGGGATAGTAACACTTAATATACAGTAAACTTAATATTGTAAGGTATATCTTCCCGAGTAAAACAAGGGTACTCCCACCGGTGAGAGGTGTTTTATTCAACAGTTACAGCAGCTCAGACTTGAACGTTATAGGTGCAGTATCTCAATGGCCTGAATTATTCAGTGGCACTGTTACTACACCATCCTATGGACAGCTCTGGTCAATTGACCATAAACCTCCATAGGATGGTGTAGAAACAGCGCCACTGTACAATTCAGGCCATTGAGATACTGCACCTAAACAAATCAACTTTTAGCTGCTATAACTTTTTAAAGGAACTGTAATGTCCCAGAGTTTTAAAAAAGAAATGATGTAGCATAAATCCTCTCTCTCAAACCTTTATGGTTTGAGAGATATTCGTGTCTAAAGTTGGAACGGTCTATAAAGTGTGCTTGCAAACCAGGCACACTTTGTAGACCTTTCCAATTAAGTATATATGAAAAAATATATATATATGTCATCTCTGCTGCAGAGCCGCCGGCTGCTCCCAGGACCGGGATCTCCTGCTGTCAGTAGAGCTCTGACATCAGGAGAAGGGGAGGGAGGGGGGAACTTTAGATGCGAATGTCTCTCAAACCGTAAAGGTTTGAGAGATGGGATTTGGGCTACAATCTTTCTTTTTTTTTTTTTTTTTTTTTTTTTTTAACTACAAAACCAGAAAAAAAAATTATGGGACATTAGTGTCCCTTTAGTAAAACCCCTCTCAGCAGTGGGAGTACCCTTGTTTTACTCAGGAGGATTTACCTTACAATATACATTTTACTGTATATTAAGTGTTACTATCCCTTTAAGGACCAAAGCAATGTGTTGCACACCCCTCTGGACCTTAAAGGGTTAATAAGGTTTGGATGAAAATATTTTTTCTTATATAAAAAGGCTAATTAAAACACAAGACATGTGACTCTCTTAAATGAACGGAAATGCTGGGGAAATTTTAATTGTCCAATACAATGCAGTTAATGTGCTCCAGAATCACTCCATTAGTCTTATTAATTAACTATTAACCCCTTAAGGGCCAAGGGCCTAGATTTAAAGGCAACCGTTAAACCAGCCGCTAAGTGAAAAAGGCACATCGCTCGCAAATAATACAGGAGTTACGGCAGATTCAATAACTACTCTACGAGAATAGCTATCGAGCGTAGGCACACAAAAAACACGTAACACAAAACCCGTTGTCGCTCATGTTAATGCACAACGGGCGGACAAATCACACGATAACTGAGCTCCAAACAACATGTAACATAACGGCTGCCGTTGTCAAGCAACCATGATTGATGCCAAAACAAATTCAAACACACATCCAATCCCAAAGCCCCAATGTATCAAATAACTTCAAATACACCTATATATACCCAAAAATAACCGCCACACACTGTCTGTTATCGAGTTCTTCAGAGCCAGATATCAGGACCCAGGAGCGGAGGATAGTGATCAGAGAGAGGGAGACAGGAGCGTTCATTGGAGGTAGAGGAGTTTTGGAGTTTGGAGAGAGGAGAGCATTGCACAGAATACGACACATAGCACACCTTTGCACATATTACATACACACATACAAACACATACACATACATACACATAGTCCTTTTATTTTATAACACCTCACACATTTTACTTTTATTTTTGACAGTGTGAATCTGGGAGTGAAAGTGTGTGACAGAGAGTGACTGGATCGAGTGTGTCTGTGAGGGCCTGTGGGAGTGCCTGGGTGAATGATGGCGAGGAGAGGAGGACAGGAGAGAGGGATGGGGAGAGTAGTGGAGGAGGAGGAAGATCAGGAGGGGATCCCTCAGCAGAGCAGGGGTGGGAGAGGGAGATCCGCAGGGCGGAGGGGGACCCGGCCCACAAGAGCAGGAACACGCAGGACAGGGACAGAACCTGCAGTGGGACGAGGGGTAGTTGCTGGGGAGCACCCCACACAGTCAGGGTCAGACCAGGCAGGGCACTCCGGCTCTGAGTCATCCCATGCCGGAGCTGATGAGGCCAGGATCAGAGACCCAAAGTATACAGAGGAGGAGAACACGGCTCTTGTGGAAGCTGTCCTGGAGAGGCAGAGTGTTCTCCACCCGACAGCGAAGGTCCCTGGCCTGTCAGCGAGGAGGAAAGCAGCCTGGAACCAGATCTGCAGCCGGGTCAACGCGGTGGCTCCATGCAGACGGGACGTGGAGTCCATCAAGAAGCGATGGGGCGACTGCCGGAGGGTGGTCAAGAACAACCTCTCCGAACTCGCCAAGCACGCCCGAGGCACTGGAGGTGGCCCACCTGTCCCTATCACCTTCTGCGGCTGGGAGGAGATGGTGCGGCAGAATATGTCCCCAACCCTGATCGAGGGGGTTGTTGGAGGAGCTGACACTGGGGATGAGAGGACCCTCCACACTACCGGTAAGTGCAACACTACAGAACAACACACTACAGCAACCAACACCAGCTGCACACACACTCACTCCTCAACACATGTCCATCATTCATGCACACAACTGCACCAACACAGCACCCTGAGGGTTAAAAACAGGACACAACACAAGGACAAATATCAAGGTCCAACTTGGAACAAACCTGTCCAAGTCCTACTTCAACCCTCCTGTCGCTGTGCTCATCACACACAATACACAAACCATGCAGTTCCAAATGTCGACTGTCATCACTGTTCACACACAATGTCACCCATGTCCCCGCTGGGATGTCAGCACTTAACCCCTCGAGTGCTAGAGGGATCATCAATGCATCGATCAACAATGCTTTGGCAACCCCTCTGGGACTCAAAGGGTTAACCAGACAACAATCAAGTCAATAGGCCAACGATCACATGCTACACAGGGGACATTCACTAAGCGGTGACAAACACATGGTGGAGAGAAATTCACCCTCACACATCCTCATTTCACCAATACCAGTGTTAGCCTATGGAGAATATGCAATAACATGAATCAAGTTGCTAAGGTCCCATTGTATACACTCCATAGAAAACACTGGAAATGGGGAAATGAGATCACTGGAGAAGTCAGCATTATGTACACTCCATCATGTCAACAACACCGCTTACTGAATCACAAAAAGGATGGAGCAGGTCACACATCACAGTGGCACTGAGAATAACTGCTTGTATGTGCAACACACAGGCCTCAAACAATACCCCAGAATTAAAGGGGGAAAAAGTAGGCCTTGGTGTTGTGTCTGCAATCATTTACCCTAACTTCAAATGACATATCTCACATCTGATTCCCACATGGATCCTCAGGGGTGCTGATGCCATGGATGGATGGTACACCAGACACTGTTTGCAGGATACACATGGGAACCAAATATCATCCATTGTACCTTGGTCACCAACAGGCCATGAATGATAGATATCTCGGACTGAGTACGGTTGCCTCACTCAGAAGGATGGATGGGCTCATACTCAAAGAAAAACAGGCCTCAATCAGAGATATCCCTCACTACTGGCGTGATTGTTGCCCTTCAGGATTCAACTGGAACACACGACATGGACAGGATCCTGTCCAGTTCATCAATCTCTGATTGCCAGGGTGGTATCCCATGCCCTACAATGAAATGCATAGGATATGATCCTGACAACCAGAGAGTCACCTGTCAAGTAATGAAAAATTGTGAATTGGACGGGATCAGCTAAGAAGATAGGGTTGAATAACACTTGATTCCCACTGCACATCTGTTCAAACAAAGATATGCACACAAAGGAAAATGGTCAGATATGTACCTTTCAAATGGCTCAAAATATGTCCCAACACGATGTGAACCCAGAGATCATCTCACTGCCTGTGATTGCCCTACTGGCCAGATATGTGCATCCATCAGAAACTAACTTACATTGATACCATCCAAATACACATACCTAGTATATCCCACTCTACGTAGATGGGATATACGAGGTATGCTCATATCCATCATATCAATCCAATGTATATTTTGATGGGTGCACATATATAGCCAGTAAGGCAATCACACCTACTGAAATGATCTCTGGCTTCATATCTGGAAAGGATATATTCATATCCATATGAAAGGTACACATCCACATGCATATATGACCATTTCTCCTTGTATGTAACTGTAATGGCATAGCAATTGTTAATTTCACCAACATGTGGATCCATGTTAGTCCTATCCCGCCAACCCTCATGGTTAGACAGATATCGCTCTATTTGACAGCTGGAGATTCCAGTCATTAGAACACACGGAGGCTCTTCAGCAGAGCCTAAATTGCCCCATTCAGAGATGGAGACATCTTTGAGATGGTCAACAAAGTGTGCCAGGTTTGCAAGCACACTCTGTTCACCATTCCAATGAGGTTTACATCTCTGAATGGGGCAATTTAGGCTCTGCTGAAGAGCCTCCGTGTGGTGAAATGACTGTCAAACATGTCAAAATGACTGTCAAATAGAGCAATATCTGTCTAACCATGTGGGTTGGAGGGATAGGACTAACATCGATCCACATCTATCTCTTACAATGCCTACAATATTACATCATGGTGAAATTAACCATTGCTATTCCGTTAAAGGGATAGTAATACCTAACATGTGAAAAGAAAAATATATTGCAGGGTTCATCCCCCGAGCAAAACAAGGGTATTCCCACTGCTCAAAGGTGTTTCATTCAAAATGTAGCACAGCTCATAGTTGACTACTCCAGCGGCAATATCACAGTGGCCTGGAACTCTAAAATGGCGATGTTGCTAGACCATCCTATGGACAGCTTACGTCCAGACGCAATAAATTCTCATAGGATAATGTAGCAACAGTGCCAATGTACAACTTCAGGCCACTGGGATATAGCACCAAAGCAATTCTACTCTGAGCTGGGAGACTTTTTGAACAAAAACCTCCTCCAGCAGTGGGAGTACCCTTGTTTCACTCAGGGTGATAAACCACAAAACATATATTTCCCTTTCTGCATTTCATGTATTAGTATCCCATTAATCCCATCATGGCTACGTTTACTAATCACACAATCTCAATTCTCCACACAGCTTATGGGCCTCCATCGCAGCAGGAGCCCGTGGAGGAGCCGACCACACCACCCAGTGAGGAGGATACAGAGGAGGGGACTAGCCACTGGGAAGCATCTACAACCACCACACCTCCTCCCCAACTGGCTGCATCACCACTGCCTGCCTCTCAACTGGCTGCCTCTCAACTGGCTGCCTCTCAACTGCCTGCCCCACCACAGGATGCTCGACAAATGTACAGCGGCTGGATTCAGGGGGAGAGATGGATGCATCCCACTAGCACCGGGAGCTATTACCCTCCAGCAGCAGCACCACCACCACCAGGGAGGCAATGGCTGCCCGGGAATGTGGCCACCAGCCAATATGGGCCATATTCCACCGAGATGGATCTACCCTCCTGGATGGCTCCCCAGCATGGCCCCAGGTATGATCCCAGGTGGGGGCCAAGCACCTACCACTGGCCAAGGTATGACCCTTGGCCACTTGACTACCAACACCTGGGCCTGATTGGGGAGCCCCAGCGCCCTCAGCCAAGGGACTTGTTCACCCCACCACCTCAACCAGCACAGACATCAGTGGGCAGCAGTGGGTCCCTTGATGTGGTGGGCACCCACACACCGTCTGTGCAAGCCACTCCACCAACACAAACAGCAGTAGCAGCCACAGCACACCCAGTACCAGCAGAGGAGACAGCAGAGGCTGGGGAGATAGAGGCTGAGGAGACAGCTGAACCTGTTGAAGCAGAGGCTGAGGAGACAGCTGAAGCTGGGGAAACAGAGGCTGAGGAGACAGCTGAAGCTGGGGAAACAGAGGCTGAGGAGACAGCTGAAGCTGGGGAAACAGCACATGTGTCACCGGCCACTCCCATCTCCAGCAGTCAACGCACCCCAGATCTGGAGGCTGAGTGCATGGCCCTTCAAAGAGGACAGCTCCGGGCAACCCACGCCACCAACGACAACCTCACGAGGAACCGGAGGGAATCCCGGAGGAACACGAACAGGTTGGAGACCAGAATCCAAGCTCTGGAGTCAGAGGTTGCCAGGGGGAACACACAACTCCACCAGATACATACGGGGATGATGGACATGTTTGCACAGGTGCTCGTGGAGTTGCGAGAGATTAACCGCAGGGAGAACCTGAGGATGGAGAGGGAGAACCTGCGTTCCACAGAGGGGTCCACTGCACCCACCACCCCTTCCAGTGTTACCCCAGAAGCCACACCTAGGGGACAGAGGGTGACAAGGCAATCAGCCAGGGCATCCACCTCTGGCACCAAGTCTAAGCCCCCCCCCCCAAAAAAAAAAGAAATGAAAGGCCCAACCTGTCATCTGCCCCCTCAATAAATGAAAATTGTGCTTTTGAATCCTGTCTGATCTGCTGTGTAATCACTTACAGATTGGGTGGCAGGGTTGTCTCCAATGCATTGCCAAACAATGCAGTGAACTCAACTCCTGCCTGGGGGAAATGTTTGTGTGATGTTACAACATGGGTTCACACACACCCACACCGTTGTCCAAATTCACCTGGCAACCCATCCCTGTAGCCATATAACACAACAGTGTTACATGGCCATGATGTGTGTCAGATTTGATCAGAACATACCCCTTAGCACAACAACTGGTGCAACACTGAACATTCGTCTGCATCAATTGTTGTGTTTGAGGGGAAAACCAAACTAACAGCTATGCGACTTAGCAGGGAAATAACAAGCAGGACAGATTGAACATGCATCAATATGGTCTTTAAATCAAAATTCTATTGTGCAGCTGACATACTGGGGAACACAATGTACACCCTAGGATCTCAATGTGTGTGTTACACATTGTGATCCTAGGGTGAGCATTGTGTTCTCCAGCAAGTCAGTTGCACAACAGGAGTTTGAATCACAGCCTAACTTACTGCATAACCCAAAAATCTTCCTAAGATTTCATTGTGTAGCACGCACATTGGAACCTTAGGCTGAGCATTGGCTTATGTATTAAAGGGATAGTAAACCTTGAAAATAAGTTCATTCTATATTGTAGCCCTTAAAAAAACATGTAAAATGATATAAGTCTTATATCCCAAATCATATATGTTTGGTAGATAAGACTGATATCATTTTTCATGGTTTTTAAAGGGCTACAATGTGAAATAAACTTATTTTCAGGGTTTACTATCCCTTTAAGTTGTGTTGTTGTTTAACTAAGGTTATAACACACTTCACCAGTAATAACACTTGTCCATATGGTTGTTTTTGTTGATGTAGCCCATGTACTGAGATATGACAACCTACAGCAATCTCAGGACATTGATTATATTGAGCAACACACAAACCATGGACATCACATCACAGTGGAAGTGTGTCCCCTGTATCACCAGCTAATCACTCACATCACACATCAGTGTATCACTGCCATCATGTCATTGCATGTATACATCACAAAGTCCACTCATGGTCAGGCAACTAGTGGACTCCTGTGATGTAAATCATGCCTTCCTTTGTATGAGGGATACTCTAGCCTTGGGTACGGTTCCACATTGACAGGTGTTTGATCCAACATTCATTCATACAGACACGGATTGAGTAGTGATGTTTCTTGTGTATGTAGCCAATATGCATTAAACACTTGTATGAGCACAAAAAGGTACATCTGAACTAAATAGGAATACATTTGAAATGCTAGTGAACTGCTCATGTGTTGTCTACATCGTTTGGCATCTGTGTATGAGCAGTCTTACTGTACAGGTCTGATACCTGGATGTTAGTACACACATAAATTTGTGTCCATATGTGAATGTTCCAGTAGAGGTTGCTGTGAACATCAGGTCAAACATTGCATCACCAACACAATCACTTGGAACGCCAAGGGGTGAGCTTCATGGAAGTGTTGTCCAGTCTTCAGTCCAGTCATATGGAAACTCCTCTGTTCAAGGATGGATCGTGCTATGGATGCCTGTGGGACAAGAGGACAGGATTTGGAACATCACCCTCGAAGTGATCGTCATGCAACAGCTACAACATCATGATCCTCTTAATCTTTCCCGTTACATAAGTCTACACAAACCACTGCTTTGTAATGTGTTGTGTACTGGTCTATGAACCATCATGGGGGGAACTAAGGGGATGTTAACCATCCTTAGGGATATTTGCCCCTGACATGGTTACACACATCAACAAATATGTCCTAATAGCTTCCTGACAACAATATATTTGGGCTGCCACTGTCAGAGACAGGCCAAATATGTTTGGTTCATGGAGCTAGTAGGACATATTTGTTAATGTGTGTATTTCTTTCTGGGGCACATATCACTGCACACACACACACACACAGGGCAGCATGGTGTCCATGGAGATGTGATCCACATTTCATGAGCTCCATGTTGTGTAACACACTATTACTGTCGATCCACCCCTCTGCTGCTTTCTTCAACTGTAGCAAGCTACTGGTCCCATGTCCCCACGAATGCCCCCTGAACCCCTTATATGACAGAGTTCTATCCGATGCATTGGCTTGGATGAGACTCCCTTGCTACAGGGGTACCATGGTTGCTATGGGTCTGATCCTAGCAGAACACTTTAGTTGGTGCCTAGGGAGCTGTGGGATATGCTGAACAAGGTTAAAGTGTTGTACCTTGGTTTCCAGGGGGGGCATGCATGATATCCTTGAGGTAGCAGTATCAACATGGACGACAGGTTGTCAGGTGTATTCGGAATCTCTAGGCCCAATCTGACTGGTCCACGGAATAGTTGATGCTGGTGGTCCATACTGCAGCCAGTGACAGGGCTGTGTCACTGATCCTGTGGGGTGAAACAGAACATGTGTGTTGTGGTGGGTGTGTATGCATGGATTGTGTGCATACATGTATTATACTCACAGCAGAAGTGATCCCTGATCAATCTGTCCCTTGTCTGCATCCCTGTTGGGGTTTCCTCACACTCAACGATATCCACAGGGTCTTCAGGTCTGGGTGGGGGATGGACATCGTCGATGAGTCTGGTGTCCACCGCGATATTATGTAGGATGGCACATGCCACGATGATGTCGCAGACCTTGCCTGGTTCATACTGCAATGCTCCCCCCGAGTGGTCCAGACATCGGAATCGGGACTTGAGGAGGCCGAAGGTCCGCTCAATGGCATTCCGTGTTCTGGCATGAGCCTGGTTATATCGTTCCTGGGCATCGTTTTGGGGATTGGCGACCGGGGTGAGGAGCCATGGCTTGCATCCATAGCCAGCATCACCTGTGGAAAGTGAGTGACATGGTGTGACAAGGAGCACATATTGTGGTGAACATACTAGCACATGTGTATGTGGTGTCATTTGGTGCTATTAACTCACCCAGTAGCCATCCGCCTGTATAGGTCCCATTTTCGAAATCCCTCTGCACAGATGAATTTCTGAGTATATGTGAATCGTGACAGCTCCCGGGAAATTTCGCACAGACATTTATTATGGCCAGGTTGCTGTCACACACCATCTGCACATTCATGGAGTGGAAGTTTTTGCGGTTCAGGAACATATGTCCCTGACGTGCTGGTGCTTTGATACGGACATGGGTGCAATCTATTGCACCCATGACCCTGGGCATGCCTCCCCTTGCATAGAAGCCCTGCTTCAGATGTGTCCACTCCATATCGGTGATGGGGAAACGTATGTAGGTACTGGCCTTGGCTTTGAGGGCTGGCAAGACCTGGGCCAGCACCCTGGAGAATGTGGCCTGGGACATGCCAGATGCGTAACCCTCTGTCGACTGAAAGGCGCCACTTGCCATGAAGTGTATGGCACACAGGAGTTTTTGAAGGCCAGTTAGAGCATGGTTATGGGTGCATATGGGATCCACCTGCTCCTTGATGACCTCATACAGGGCTATGATGCTGTGTGGCCTCAACCTGTAGCGATCAATAACCTCATCATCGGTCATTCCAAAGAGAGTGACCCTTGGACGGTATACCCTGGGCCTTGGTGGTCGTCTATGCATCCTGGGCTGCTGCAGGGGTCCCTGTGGCAGCTGGGGAGCATCCTGTTGCTGCAGCTGTGCATCTGCAGGCAGGTGTCCTCCGGGTGGGGATGGGCTCCTGTGTGGCTGCTGAGCCAGAGCCTCCTCACTTGCAACAGGTGGAGGCTGTTGATGAGGCGTGCTTGGAGGTTGCTGATGTTCCCCAGCTCTCTCCCTTGCACGCCTTCTCCGCAGCCTTCGCAACAATATGTAACCCAACATACTGTTTGCTCTCTCTATCTGTCTCTATCTGTCTCTCTCTCTCTCTCTCTCTCTCTCTCTCTCTCTCTCTCTCCCTCCCTGAGTGGAAAACAAGCCACAAGTGAGTGTGTTGAGTTGTCCCTTTAAGTACTTGCTAGGGCGTTGTGTAGGTGTGTTGATGAGGTGAGTGCTGACCAATGGTGAGTTGTTTTTGTCCAGGTAAGTGTTAGCAGGTGTGTGTGTGTTATAAGATGTGGTGTGTTGTGCTTGTTCTGTGTGTGCCATTTGCGGACGTGCAGTTGTGGGGTGCAGGTGGCGTGTTGATGTTGCCCAGGTGAGCTTGTATTTGCAGGTGTCCGCTTTGTGTGATGACCCCCATTGTTCCGTGCCATGTTGTGTTGTTGTTTTTGTGTGTTGTTGTCCCTGTGGTGTTGGTTGTTGTTGTTTGTGTAGTGATTTGTGTTGTGTGTGCATGTTTTTGTGTTGTTTTGGCATTGCACGGGTTAATTTTCCCATTTACATGGTTGTGCGGTAAGCATTTGGTGTGTTTTCCTCTGTAACGGGTGTTTAGTTTTGGCCGTTAAGTGTCTAACGTGTGTGAGAAGTGGGTCTTAACTTTTAGCCGTTAGGTGTGTCTTTTTTTCAGCCGTTATCAGTACCGCAAGCCTTTGAATAGCTCTGGGGTATGTTGTTCCATGCGTCTGAATGCACGTAGGTGTATCGGCCGTTAGGATTGTGCAACTGCCGTTAGCTGTTGTTTAGACGGATCTTTGAATTGCAACATGACACTTAACGCACCCGTTTGTGAGTTTTTTGGCTAACGGTTGCCTTTAAATCGAGCCCAAGTGGTCCAAGGCTATGGCGCTCTAGTGGCACACGGACCTTTTTTTTTTTCCCTTTTGATGGCTGCATTTTGGGATTGCAGAGTGTCAAGTAGAAGCAACGCGATCCCATAATTCCATGACGTACCATGACCGTCACTGGTCCTTAACCCCTTGAGGGCGAGAGGGGGACGCAACGCATTGCAAACAAAAGCATTGCTTACCCCTCTGCCACTCAAAGAGTTAATGCCTGGACAGGCATACACTAGCACGGCTTTGCATTATTATTATTTTTTTTAATAAAACATACATACATCACAGAGCTTATCCTAATGAGCACAAAAAGGGAACTAATATTTAATTATGGAAAAAAATATAATTTGTAGGTCTTTTATTCCTATATACAGAAATTGCACCAATACAAACATTTTTAACAATTCAAACTGTTGAGAAATGGTAGAACTGTTACTATAACATTCAGTGGAGGACTGTATCCAGTGTTCTGTGTATCCAAGAACAGCTGTCTGGATACAGGGTTTGGTCAGAAGGTGGCACTATTTCTAACCGTTTAGAAAAAGCATGAACTGTTACAGCTTTAGGGTAAAGCTACTCCCAGTAGTACTGGTAACCTTGGTTAACTCAGCAAGAAAATTCCAACAAATATATGTATTTTGTATGTAATTAATGTTTACTGATCATTTAACCCTTTGAGTATCAGAGTGTTACCCAATGCGTTGGATACCTCTCTGGTACTGAGAGGGTTAACTGTCAGAATGTCACACAGCAATAAATTGAGGCTGCAGTGGGAAACAACAGTAAGAAGATATTATATTGACCAGATATGAAATGACAGTAGTAGACTAAAAGCATAGCGGTTCCCTTTCATAAATTATACTTTTAGAGAGGATGTATACACCTTATATACTACTATAAATAAATAAATAAATAACTAGATCAATAAATAATACGATTGAGACATTTTAGGTCCAGGATAGGACAGCATCTGCCATTTTTTTGGGGGGGAGAATGGAAATATCGAAATGGAATCCTGTGAACCTTTCCTGAAAAGGACCTGGTATTAACCCTTTGAGTGCCAGAGGGGTACGCAACGCATTGCAAAGCAATGCGTTGCGTACACCTCTGGCACGCAAAGGGTTAACACCTGAATGTCTAGCAGGAAAATAAACTGTGCCCCAAAACAGACGGCTTCACTCGGAATGGGAAGGAACTCTGGACAGGAAGAAATGATATAGCGGAAGGGTACCCATCTGAAATTACCCTAAAACCCCACTAGTCCACCACGGAAACAGCCCTATGCATCATACCTCAGCTGCTGGTGGGGGAATCATGGAAGCTGTAGTCCATAGCTGCTCGAGGGCTGCAGCTTGTCAAACCCATGTTTAAAGCCTCCTCATAGACACCTCCTTTCCAAAGTGAACATACCCAAGTGGTCTTTCTTCATAAATCTAATTTTCCACTCACTTTCAGCCCCTTTAATGTTCATTATCTACACTGAACTTGCGTATAAATATAGATAAATGTATCCCATATAGTCTACTGTGTCTTTAACCCATTGAGTGCCTAAGAGGTATGCAAAGCATTGCAACGCAATACGTTGGATGCCGCTCTGGCACTCAAAGGTTTAAAGGAGCAGTAAACTTTTTTATGAAAACACATTTTATAGAACTTTTCCTGCTGAATAAAACAAGGTCACTCATATCGCTGTCAGATGTTTTGTTCAAAATTTATAACAGTTCAAATTAACCAGGAAGTGAGTTTACAGTGTTTACTTCCTGATAGTTCTAACTGACAGGAAGTGACAGGTAGTTTCTATCACATTTTACGGAGAACTGTAAGTCACTGACTTTTCTCTCCATTAGAATTTAACAGGAAATCTATTTAGAATTTGACCAGTAGAGGGCACTGCTAATGTAAAAAAACATGGGTTTAAACTGTAATAACTCTGGAAATATAAATCTCTCTGCCGTGGGAGTACCCTTATTTTACTCAATAGGAAAATCCCTACAATATATATTTTTCCATAAAAAAAAGTTTACTGCTTCTTTAAGGAAAGGGGTGTAGATTGTGGAAGGGGCTATACAGAGAAAGCGTGGCAAATATGTACGGAGGTGTGCTTGCACGAGGTTGGTCCTAGGGCAACAGCAACCCTAACAACATCACTAAGTCCACTGCAAATGTTTGTTTGAAAACATGCAACTTCTTGTCTTACGTTACCATCCATTAAAGTCTACTGAATTCCATTGTTTGATGTGAGGTGGTGTGTCCTCGAGGGACTTCTCCAGTTCTTAGGATATTCTATGTAGCCAATGCACTACAATAATTTCACAAGTGGAAGACATCTTCACGGCAGGCTCCACAGAACAACATAGGGACAGGAGGAATCATATTACAGGAGAAGTTATCTCCTTTTCATCATCTTTTTACCACACCTTAGTGCATAACCCCCTCCAAGTTCTGCTTGGTATAGCAACCTCATTATTAGGCTAAAAATATTTATAACATTTACCAGGAGTTATAATGCTTGAAGGGGATCTATCACCCCTATGCAACTTTATTTAAATAGTTTTGTTATATAGCGAATATGTTGAAAAGTGTATTAATTTAAAAAAAACAAAAAAAAAAAACGCTTGTTTGCCAAAATTCAAAGAATGCAACCCTGGACCTACTTCCGGACAGACTGCTGTTACCAGCTCTGTAACCTCAGTCTGTCACTCTTCCTCTGCTTCCCTCCCTCTATCCAGCCTCCTCCAGTGACGGAGGCTTCTGTCTGTAAGCTAGAGAGGTCTCATTGGCTAGATATCCATCTCTGCCAATCAGACTGCTTCAGCTTACAGGCAGAAAGCCTCTGTCATTGGTGGAGGCTGGATAGAGGGAGGGGAGCAGAGGCAGAGTGACAGACTGCAGTACAGAGCAAGTAACAGCAGTCTATCCATAAGAAGATACAGGGCTGTATTTATTCTTTGAATTTTGGCAAACAAGCTTTTTTTTTTTTTTTTTTTTTTAATTAATACACTTTTCAACATTTTTGCTATATAACAAAACTATTTAGACAAAGTTGTATAGGGGTGATAGATCCCCTTTAATATTAGCAAGGGACATTTATCAAATAAACAACATATATGAAAAGTTTCACTCCTCCACAGATATATCCTATTGTTTGTCTATTACCCATTTAGACTGTAGGCTCCTTTGGGCAGAGACCTGTTTCCTATTGTTTCTATGATTGTGACTGTTGGAATACTGTGTATTTGTATTTTATTGCAACAACTACTGTGTATAATGTTTATGTGTTATATACTGTTCAGTCAGTAGGTGGTGCTGTATTTAGATTCACTGTTCACCGTCTATGGTATCTTCTTGTTTGTCTTTAATAAAAACTGCATGAAAAGCTGCAGCAAAGTTTTAGAGCAGATAAGACTGTGTACACTTTATTTCTGTAGAGCTTTATAGAATTTCCAGTAGTGACACTTACTTTAAGCCCTTTTATTGTATTTATTGTGACAGGCTACATTGTAAGGTGCTGTGTACACTGTATGGTGCCATATAAATAATACTATACATACACATATTGTTCACTAGTAGCTGCAGAACCACACACAGACTGTCTGACACCCCAGCCTTGTTCCACTGTTCACTGGTAGTCACAAAACCCCATATACACTGTGGCATCCCAGCCACTGTTCACTGGTAGTCACAAAACCCCATATACACTGTGACACCCCAGCCACTGTTCACTGGTAGTCACAGAACCATATATACCCCGATACGCCGAACTTTTCCTCTGTCTCCTATTACTTATCTTTGTTCAGTGGAACCCATTGTACTTCTTCAGAGAAAAAGGAGGTTCCATGCAACACAATGATCTACTAAGGAGAACTGGAGCAATACTAAGGCAAACCGCACTGTAGGGGACAAATAAAAATGTCCCTTGAATGTATTGGTGACTTTAACCCTTAGGATGCTAGAGGAGTCCCCATCAAATTGCTTGCAATGCATTTCAGGCATCTCTAGAATTAAAAAGAGGTTAAAATGTCCATTTAAATCAATGGAAAGTTTGGGAATTTGTATTGGTCCCATATGGTACAACTGACTTACTCCAAAATTGCTCTTATTTTTTTTAGCATATCAGCCTCGTTTTCAGAACCACCAGCGGTAGCTTGTTGGGGATGATCAGAGTTGTAGTCCACAACTTAACCTTGACTTCACTCTTTCAGGAATGTGCAATGGATTGCTGAGTAAAACAAGGGTACTTGCACTGCTGAGTGTGGTTTAATTCGAATGATATAACAGATCAAATTTGTAATATTCTCTGGAAACAGAAAACCAGGGATCTTACTTCCTGAGAGGCAGGAAGTGACTCAGCAGCTACTATCACTTTCTGTGGTCACTCAACTCCCATACATTACAACAGAGTACCTAACTCTAGCCACTAGAGAGCAATGTTAGCGTAAAATACAACACTGTAAACTGCATCTCCCCACAGTGGGAGTACCCTTGTTTTACTCAGTCGGGCAAACGCCACAAATAATTCATAAAAATAGTTTATGGTTCCTTTAAATAGATCATTTTTAAAAGAGAATAAGTTACCACTAATAAGCATACTGATTTCTGCTTATACTTACACTATTGGTGAAGGTACAGGCTTATCAGACACAGACTTCCTTCCAGGCAATTTAGGTAAAGGGGGAGGTTTCTGTATATTGCAGGCCTTGGGTGGTCCTGCTGGTGCTCCATCAAAGGTCCCTTCTGAAGACACACCTATTGTTTTGGGTTTGGCTGGTGGCTCTGGAGCCATTTGACTAGCAGCTTTATCCAATTTGGAAATGGAGGGGTAAATGCTGGGTTTTTCTGGTGGGCATGGTGGAGATGATAAAAATCTTTCAGGAGATGGTTTGGTCGGTGGGGTTGGAGGGGGTTTCGATAAGATTTGTGTTTTTAACTTTGTGTTGAGTTCCCTACTTAGCGAGTTCTTCATGTTGTCACACAACTTCTGCGTACTGACATTCATACTCTTTGTTTCACTATTAGAGAAACCTTTTCTCGGGTGAGCTGTAGGGGGCATGGCTGGTGGATCAGTTTGGTGAGCTGGTGGTTGCTCTGGAACAGGTGGTGGCTTAGCACCTGGACCACACAAATCGTAATTTGGCACAAAGAACAACTCTTTTCCTGGATGTGGCGGCTCTCTCTCCGTTACTTCAGTTGAACTCTTTTTCTGAGGGCGTGGAGGAATAAATTCATTTATTTTGTAAGCTGCCGGAGACTTTGGAATTGGTGGTATTTTTACCCCTTTATCACACACAGAGTTGGTGGACTCCATCCTGATACGTGTATGGTTGAATTCTTTGATTTCTGGCAAGCCAGGTAAAGGCTTTTTGGGGGCAGGAATAGGAAGAGAAGGAAGGGGTTGCTTGGTCATCAATCCATTGCCAGGCATTGATCGTCTTTTTTTCGGCTCCTCTTCACTCTTTATTAATCTGGGAACCGGTGGAGGTGGATATGCAGGTGCGCTCTCTGAGTAAAACCAAATAAATGAATAGGTAGTTAGAAAGTCAACTGGATGATGATAGCCAGGCCCTAACATGCTGGATATGTAATCAATTTAAGGGTCATAAGACAAATACAAATACCCATTTATTTAAATTGGGCTTTTAAACCCTTGAATGCTAAAGAGGTCGCCAATGTTCTCTAGCATTTAACTGTCTAAAAGCCACATTAAAAAAAAAACAAAATATGTATTTTCTTTTTTATCCTATGGAGCTGTTGGTTTGGCCAGAATTGCTGTCCTTCATCTGTAAATTCTATACTGAATTTTGCAACTAATTCCGCAGCCACCAGTTTCATTTTTGAGATAGAAAGCTTGAAATGAATGGACTTCAATCATTCTCTCCGTAGACTTTACTGAATGTCAAATGCATTGGATACCTGGCATACAACATTTTAAATGGGAATCTGTGGCTTATTTGTTTCAAATTGCCTCAATAAATATATTTTGTATTTAGTGTAAATTCTGGGGTGTGTGCCTCTATTTAAGGGTTCTGCTGAAGTTGGAATGGAAGGATTTCTCCCTTTTTTTCTTCTCCTGCCTGCAATTGTTCTATTGGATTTTATAGACACCCACAAGTGCACCGGATTATTTAATGTTCATGACCCGGTTCTTTGATATTTAGCTAGTGCTGGCCAATGTTGTTAGTATATTGTCCTATACGTAAGTGCGACCATACACAGCTATATATATAATAAGATTGGCACTCACGTAGACAGGTACACGTATCAATGTCAGGTATTGCAGAAAAATTTTCAAATAAAGCTCAAACTACAGATACTTATTAAAACCTTTATCATAACATAAATAATCAACTTTAATCCATTTAAATTAATGAGCTATTGTATTTGTCTCATACAGTGTAGTGGGTTTAAAGTGTTAGTAATGTCTGAAAAAAATTTTTTTTTGCATTTAGAAGAGCTTAAAAAGCTGATCTAAATGCAAAAAAATGTATCTCTCAAACCGCTATGGTTTAAGAGATATGGGCGTTTAAAATTTGATTTCTCCTACTGACAGCTGTAAAGCTGTCAGCAGGAGATCCGTGTCAGTCGACACGGTGGCGCTTGAGAAGTGCCGAGATCTCATTACTTACACGGAATCCCTTCATTGGAATGGTCTAAAATGTGTGCCTAGTGTTCAAGCACACATTTTAGACCATTCCAATGAAGGGATTCCGTGTAAGTAACAAGATCTCGGCACTTCTCAAGTGCCACCGTGTCGACCGACACAGATCTCCTGCTGACAGCTTTACAGCTGTCAGTAGGAGAAATCAAACTTTAAACGCCCGTATCTCTTAAACCATTGCGGTTTGAGAGATACTTTTTTTGCATTTAGATCAGCTTTTTAAGCTCTTCTAAATGCAAAAAAAAATTTTTCAGACATTACTAACACTTTAATTCAGTATTACTCTAGCTCTCTTCAGTAAATCAGCATCACGGCTGGAAGATAGTTCATTGAAAGTTGTCATAGTGCAGACTTGTAGGATTTCTTTTTTTTTTTTTGTTAAAGCGGAACTTTCAGATAATAGCAAGTCGCCATGTGTTCATTAAATACATGGCGACTAGCTTGAAAATGTATGTCTTACCAAAAAAAAAAAATACTTGTGTCTAAAGGAATCCGTCCCGTTTGGAGAATGGAACTGAGGCTAGAGCGCAGACATCTTGTCTGTGCGCATGCGCCGTCAGTCCCGGTCTCCATAGAGTAGACTACTTTGCACCATATGGTCACCGGAAGGGACTGACGGCGCAGGCTCACAGACCGCACTGACCTGCCTGTCAGTCCTGAAATGGGATGGATTCCTTTAGACACAAGTATTTTTTTTTTGGTAAGACATATTTTCAAGCTAGTCGCCATGCATTTAATGAATGCATGGCGACTGGCTATTATCTGAAAGTTCCGTTTAACCATATATCATGTTATTGCTGGTTGCGCGTGCACGCACGCATACTCTCACTCACACACTCTCTCTCTCTCTCACCAAAACAGCAACAGTGCTGCCTGGCTATGAAATATGTCTGATGTATTTCTATATAACTTACCATCTACCCCGTCTGGCTGTACATAGTCATCCTCCTCCTCCTCCTCGTCATCATCATCATCTTGCAAGCTATCTAATTACGTAGAGAACAGCCTTAATGAGTCACAGCAGTTTCTCAGATGCATTGCTAATTAACTTTAACCCTTTGAGTGCCAGAGGGGTACGCAATGCATTGCAGGGCAATGCGTTGCATACCCCTCTGGCACTCAAAGGGTTAATAATTAGGCCAGGGTAGTCAAATGCTGGACCTCTGGTTTTCGAGAACTACAGCCCCCTTCATTCCCAAGCAGTCAGCCTCTGGGAGTTGTAGTCCCCAACAACTAGATGTCTACCTCTACCCCTGAATTAGGTCTTGTTCATAGAGACAAACTGATTATATCTGGGTTAAAAGGACCCAATGAAATTAAGGATTATTTGCAGATTTTGTTTTATTTGTTCACTACTGTGCTAAAGCTTTGCTCTAGAGTTACTGTACTCTGTCTTTACACATAAGCCCCATGGATTCACCAAAGACAATTCTCCCATCCCTAAAGGTACAACTGAAACCAGTTCCTATAGCAGTGCAGGAACACTTGTTTCTTCTTAAAAGATTCATAAAGTTTTATTTAAAAAAAAAAAAAAAAAATATATATATATATATATATATATATATATATATATATATACTGAAGGGATTTTCCTATTCAGAACAGCAAAGCTATTCCCACAGCCGGTAGATGATTTACTCATATTTATAACAGTTTATACTGACACTACTATCACAACGGTAGCTCAACTCTCCCAGAGAATGCAACAGCGTAAAAATGCCTGGATGCCACGCGAACTGCTTGGACACCAGGCGACACTGTTGCTAATGCACAAGAAACATATTTAACCCTTTGAGTGCCAGAGGGGTACGCAACGCATTGCAAAGCAATGCATTGCGTACCCCTCTGGCACTCAAAGGGTTAAAAAAAAGAAAAGGAAAGCAAAAATAAATTAGCAATTTATAAGTGTAGAAAATACAAAACAATATTTTTAAAAAATGTTTATACCGTCTGCTGGATTTTGCGTGTATTTAATATCCACAGGACGTTCCACGGATCCATAGAAGCTATCTGTATCCGAATCATCGTCACTGTAATGAAAAAAAGATTGATATTTTACTGAATAAGATATTTAAGTGGCTTTTAATTCCCTTGGGTGCAGGAGATAACGTCTCCTATGTTAGTTTTCCTTTAAAGGTCAACTATCACTCTGGTAGATGAAGCTGGGCTGCGGTATGAGCCTCAGTGGACCAACAGGGAGCTGACAATGGTGATCTTAAATGAGACTCCCTGGGCTCACTCATTGTTTCCATGGTAAGAGACTAAACTGTGAAACTGAAGTCTCGCAGATCAGTCTCTTCTCCTGTCTGAGGTTGTACCCATAGACCCTCTGTGTCTACCCTGAAAGCCCAACACAAACGGTCTATGGGATGCGAAGCACACAAACAAGGAGTCTGTGACTAAGAGCCACATACTTCCTTTGCTGCTGAGGGGGCAATTTCCTGCCCCCTCCCCTGCCCCAAATGGCAGATATGAGACCTTTTGAGGATGCAAAGTGAACCCCCTGGGGGTTTTATGTTTGTTTTTTTTTACCAAGACTGGGGTCACGAGAGTAGACTTTATAAAATGTTATAATTGCCCTTTAAAGATGTACTGTTTATTGTTCAGTATATCTATAGAGGTGATGTTCAGTTTTTAAGCTAATTTGGCCAGTTTATATAACTTTCTGCTAGCTGGCTTGTTTAACCCCTCTGATGCTAGAAAATTCTCCAAAGCTTTTGACTTAACAGCTTTCCTTTGTGTTTTTATGTATGAAGATAAGGGTATTTCTCAGCTAGGCAAGAGTGTACGGGCAGGAATGGGCCTATGTAATGAGCGGGGGGGGGTGGCCACTGGCAGGGCTAAACACACCAAGGATCCTTTGGCCACGAGCGCCTGTGGTTCAACCCTTTGAGTACCAGAGTGGTACTCAATGGGTTCGATCTGCCTCAGAGCCATATTTTTAGAAGATCAGGGTGTCACAAGGGGCCATACCAACTGCTCTGTGGGAGCTAAAAATCTCCATTGTTTTAAATGGGGCTTTTAACCCCCTGAACTCTAGAAAGGTCAGTAAGTTAAAGCCCATTTAAACATAGAAATTAACGGCAGATAAGAAACATTTGGCCCATCTATTCTGCCCAATTACCTACTGTAAAAACCTCAAACCTTATTTGGTCCTTGTTCTTGTCTTATGTTCAGGACAGCCTTATGCCTATCCCATGCATGCTTAAAGGGATAGTAGTGGGTCATTTTAAGTTGATTTAATATTGTAGACATTAAAAAAAGATTAACATCAATGTAAGTCTTGCTAAAGTTACCTGGCTGTTTTACTCAAGTCTGCCATCTAGCTGACAGCTGCAGATTCCAGTCATTTGACCAGACAGAGGCTCTTCAGCAGAGCTGAAATCACGCTATTTAGAAATAAATACTTCATTGAAATGGTCTAAAAAGTGTGCTTGCAAGCCAGGCACACTTTGTAGACCGTTCCAAATTAAGTATTTGTATTTAGATATTGTTATATCGGCGCTGCTGAAGAGCCACATCTGGTCAAGCGACCAGAATCTGCTTCTGACGGCTTTACAGCTCGTCAAGCAGAAAGGGGAGGGACCAAAGAACTTTATTTTCCTACTCTCTTTTAATTGTATATACCATATAGTTAATACTTTTTTTCCTGATATTACTATCCCTTTAAATTCTGTCAATGTATTAACTTTTACCACTTCTGCTGGTAGACTATTCCACTTATCTACTACCCTCTCAGTGAAGTAAACATTTTTTTCATTACATCTAAACCTGTATCCCTCTAGTTTAGACTATGGCCTCTTGTCCAAACATTTTTACTCCTTTGAAATGTACTTCCCTCCTGCACTTTGTTGAATCCCTTCATGTATTTGAATGGTTCTATCATATCCTCTCTTTCTTCTCTCCTCCAAGCTATACATGTTCAGATCCTTTAGTCTATCCTGATATGTCTTTTCCTGTAAACCAGTCACCATTTTAATAGTCCTTCTCTAAATTCTCTCTGTAGTATCTATATCCTTCTGGAGATGGGGTCTCCAGTGCTGTACACAATATTATAGGTGAGGTCTAACTAGAGATCTGTAGAGTGACATGACCACTTCTCTTTTTCTGCTACGAATACCCCTAGCTATACAATCCAGTACCCTGTTTGCATTCCTCACTGCTTTGTTACATTACCTGCCTACCTTTAAAGGAGCAGTAAACTTTTTTTTATGAAAACGCATATTTTATAGAGCATTTCCTGATGAATAAAACAAGAGTACTCCCATCGCTGTCAGATGTTTTATTCAAAATTTATAGCAGTTTAAATAACCAGGAAGTTAATTTACTGTGTTTACTTCCTGATAGTTCTAACTGACAGGAAGTGACAGGCAATTTCTATCACATTCTATGGAGAATTGTATGTCTGACTTTTCTGACTTTCCTCTCTATTAGAATCTACCAGGAAATCTAATTAGAATTTGACCACTAGAGGGCACTGCTAATGTAAAAAAACAAGGGTTTAAACTGTAATAACTCTGAAAATATAAATCTCTCGGCAGTGGGAGTACCCTTATTTTACTCAATAGGAAAATCCCTACAATATATATTTTTTCATAAAAAAAGTTTACTGCTCCTTTAAGTCATCCTATATAATAATTTGCTAGGATGTTTGTCAGAAACGTCATGCGCAGTAGAGACTGCCCGTACGCACAGCATGCTGGGAGTTCTGTGCTGGGAGCATTCTGTGCATTCAGGCAGTCTCTAGAGTGCATGACTGCGTCGGCGGCAGGACGCAGAGCAGGACTGGCCTTTTAACCCTTTGAGTGCCAGAGGGGTATGCACTGGCACTCAAAGGGGTAACATCACCCGGACCTTGGCCAGTGTACACAGGCTTTTACACTAGTTAGAAATAATTACTCCCAAATCTCTTTCCTCTGTTGTCTCTGACAGCACACTACCCTTAATAGTATATTCTTCCTTTGGAATTTTATGTCCCAAGTTCATTATTTTATATTTATCAACATTTAAAGCAGTGAGGTTTTCAGTTCTCGCTCGTGGTGTTATTTGCATCAGAAATGGTCCAGTCCTTGATACATCAGTCTCAGTTATTATGTATAAATACGAAGTGTAACAATTCTGGGACAAAACAAGTGAACCAGAGGAGGCAAATAAAAATACACATTGATTTAAATAGGCCTTTTAAGCCCTATACTGCTAATGAGGTCTCCAACACATTGTGCAACAATGTACTCACTAACATTTAAAGGGTTAACCCTTTGAGTGCCAGAGGGTTAAAGTCTCATTTAAATCAAAAGGAATTGAAGGAATTTCTGTTTGTCCCTTACGATACATTTGGTTTGCTCTAGAATTGCTCTACTTTCTTTTGAGGATATGGTCCATAGTGAAGAGGATTTTTACCCATGTGGAACTCTATGCAGCTACTGCAACATTATCAGACAGCCAATCAGATGACTATATGCTGCTAGTCCAACATTATCTGATGGCCATTCAGATGACTATAGGCCGCTAGTGCAACATTATCGGATGGCCATTCAGATGACTATAGGCTGCTAGTGCAACATTATCGGATGGCCATTCAGAAGACTGTATTCAGCTAGTACAACATTATCAGATGGCCAATCAGATGACTATATGCAGCTAGTGCAACATTATCAGGTGGCCAATCAGGTGACTATATGCCGCTAGTACAGTATTATCTGATGTCCAATTGGATGGCTATATGCAGCTAGTGCAACATTATCAGATGGCCAAGTATTACAGTAAAGCAAGGATGTCAAATGGAAAACCTCATAACTACCTTAAGTCTGTGACTGTCTCCTTCTTCTCATGGTAATGATCAATTTCTTTTCTCAGAGATAACATCCATTTCTGAAACAGATACATTGACTGCTTTAGAATACATGGCTGGGGGGAGATGTTCACTAAAGTTTCTGCAAAACGCAAGAAAAACCAAGGAGATTAAAACTGAACCAGCACGAGAGGTCTCACACGTCCCAATAAAGTCAGAGGATTTTAGTGCAGATTGTTTGCACCAGCATTTTTTGGTGCATTTGGCCCTATGAGTTCTGAAGCTGCATCCTTATATCCAGTCCCACTGAGATCCAGAATTTACGGATTTCTAGAATGGGCTCTCGACAAACTCTTATCAGTCTCCTCTCTCCCACAGTGAGAACTGATTATGATTTTGTTTTCCTTTTTAATGGAACATTAAGACCAAAAAATGAAACAGCGTTATACAATTTGGAATATTGTGTATCTCCTACTAGCATCTGTAAAAAAAAGTTTTATGTTCGATCTAACACTGAACATGAATTTTTAATGCATGTGTAGACTAACACAATGATGTTGTTTGTGCAGAGATCATTGAGCTTGATATGAGTACACCTTGATGGAACTTGTTAAAGGGATAGCAATAACGTATATATAAATATATATATGTTTATTGTAGGGTTTATCCTCCAGAGTAAAACAAGGGTACTGCAGAGAGGCGTTTTGTTAAAATGTTACTGCAGCTCAAACTCTGCCGTGAGTCAATGAAGCATTTGTGTAGTTCATATCTTGTCACAAAAAGGGGAGAGTCTCACTGCAAAAAAAAGTGTTATATTATATACACACATACATACACGCAAACACATACAGACGCACATAGATACACACACACATACACACTAACACATACAGACGCACATACATACAAACACACAGACGTTTGCACACACGCAAGCACATACAGACACGCATAGATACACACACCATATTTGATAAATATACCAATATTTTAACCCTCTGAGTGGCAGAGGTGTATGCAATGCATGGTACTCAAAGGGTTAAAGGTGCGGTACCAAGTACCACATAACTTCTACTTACAGGATCAGTATAGTTTTATTAGTAAAAAAAAAAAGCCGCTTTATTAATAATGTCTGTACAGTGCAAACTGTCAGAATGCAGTGGTGCTGTTCCTATGACACTCTATTAAACTGTAGCCAATGGCTCACCTCTTCCATAGACTGTAATAGAATACACCAGGCTGTTAATATAAGAATACTTTGAACTGTAATATGTTTGGAACAAAGCATCTGACAAGTACCTTTGTTTTACTCAAGCACGAAAAGTCCTATAATAGTTTTTTTCATAATATAAAAAGTAAATTGCTCCTTCAAGTGTATAACAGCCAAACAAGTCTGTACCTTCCTTTCATCTTCAGACGCTGCAGAGAAGTACCACGTGCGCTGCTTCTTGCTGATGTGAACCATTTTGAAGGGAAACACGTTACTTGATGTTGTTTCTTCTGCTGCCCTCATTACTCTGCAGAGCAAGCAGTGGAAAATGTCAATACAAACATGTCGTTGCGAGGGGAACGTTTCAGGGATTTCCAGTGCCCCGAACTGGGTTTTATGTGTATACAAGGAATGCAAGTGTCATTTAGTCATACTGGGTACACAAAGCCAGTCAATAAAAACACCCACAACCCTATGTATGAAGAAAAGAACTAGTTACATTTGCTACATTGTATTCATTTCCTTAAAGGGATAGTAATGTTTCATAATAAAAGTAGCTGCAATTAATCATCATAGTATTTGGACTTTGGAGAGTGTTATTTCAATTCTGTCAGAGTTGTAGTTCAAGAGTAACTGAATGATTAAGTATCCCCCTCCCGCCCCTTTTACTGATGTAACACTGTTCAGCCAGAGTAGAAGGGAGGTGCCCAGGTAGACTGCAGAGAGGGACAATCTTCAATTAAGATAAGGGAAAAACCTGAAAAACTTGTCAAGGGGGGCAGGGCTTTCATTGTTCTCATAGGAAGAAGATTGTCCCCTTCTGTTATCTGTCTGGTCTATGGACTGCATTCCACATCTGAGAAGAGATGGCTTCCACTAGGTAAAAGGGGCAGGAGGGGGAAACTTTGCTTGTGAATATCTCTCAAACCATAAAGGTTTGAGAGAGAAGATTTATATCATTCTTCATGTTTTTTTAATGCCTGAAGTATTACTATCCATTTAAGTGGAACTGCCATTCAAAAATTTGCATTTTTTTTTTTTAAAATGTATATTAACCCTTTGAGTGCCAGAGGGCTGCGAACCCCTCTGGCATTCAAAGGGTTAAAACCGGTCTATACCAGCTGCTAACCAAAACGCAGATAAATTCTTGTCATGCCCCTTCTCTCCGTGACACAGCAAATAATGTACTCTGCATATTGTACTATACAATTGAGAAAAGTGACATCACCACAAGAGGGCGTGGAATCAGACCAAATCATTGAATATCTTTAAAGCTGTATAGCTCTGTGAGCAGCTGCTTGATTGCCACTTTTCTTTTCTTGTACAAGGTGTAGACTATTTTTGGGGTGAGTACAACGTAAAAAAAAAAAAAAAAAAAAAAAAAAAAAAAAAAATCACATTACAATTCAGTTTTGCATATGTAAAAGCTAATCTGAATTGTCAAATATCACTTAGAGTCTCTGTCAGTGACAGAAAACTATACTGACATTTCACATGTGCTATTAGGATTAGATAGTGTGAATGGTATGGTACTAGCACTGTTATAGTAGATATGCACAAACCACTCATATAATATACTGGTTGCAACTGTTGCATATAATCCGATGTGGACAACCTTTGGCTTTCCAGCTGTTGGAAATTACAATTCCATCTGGGGATGACCGATATTGTAGTCTCCAACAGCTAGAGAGCAGGCGTTGCCTTCCCCTACCTGAACCCTAGTATACTACAGACGAGTTTATCTTTCATGCATTTTTATTGAAAGTCTTTTATTTACAAACATAGGTAACATTGGTTTGTATAGTAGTGTATTTACATAGGATTTATAACATGGCTCGCATATTTAGCTGTATGCTTATGCTTGTCTTTGTAAATAAAGAATGTCAAAAGAAACAGAGAGAATGATGGGAAAGGTGGAAAGAAAAGTGGCAATCAAGCAGCTGCTCACAGAGCTATACATTGTAGGATGGGAACAGAAGAACATTAGGAGGGTTATGCACTAAGGTGTGATAAAGAGGTGATAAACTGCTTTAAAGTCTCAGGTGATATTACCTACCCAGTTTCCATGTTATTCTATAGAGCCTATCTACTAAGATCTCCAGAGCTGGAGAAATCTTAGTGCATTGGCCTCATAGAATAACACAGGACTGGAGATGTTATCTCCCCCTATATGTTCATGAGTAAGAGGCCTTGATCTGACATCAAGTGGCTGGATAGCCAATTCAATTAATAAACGAGGAAGTTTATAATTTGTTAGAATGGATGATAATCACTTTTTTAACATTTTAAAGCAGCGGTTCTCAACCTTTTTAGTGCCGTGACCCTTTGATAAAATTTCCCAAGTTGTGGCGACCCCTAACAGTAAGATTATTTTTGTTGCTCCTTCATCGCTGTAATTTTGCTACTGTTATGAATCGAAATATAAATATCTGATGGTTTTAGGCGACCCCTGGCAAATCGTCATTTGACCCCCAAAGGTGTCCCGACCCACAGGTTGAGAACCACTGTTTTAAAGGGATAGTAATACCTTTAAAAAATGCAGCTCCAATTGATCATCATCTAACGCGGGCCATGTAACTCTGTGTTTCAATAATTTCCACTTAGTAGTTCAAGAATAATTCAGTGCTAAAGGATCCCCCCTCCCTCCCCTTTCACTGCTGTCAAGCTGCTTCTCTCAGTGTACGGACAGAGCGCAGTGAGGTACAATCTTCATTGAGCATAAGGAAACCCCTGCCCTCATTCGTCAAGGGTGGGGCAGGGTTTTCTCATACACAGTAGATGAAGACTGTCACTTGCTGTGAGCTGTCCAGTCCCAAGACCGGATTCCACCTCTGGGGGAGGCGGTATACAGGAGGTAAAAGGGACGGGAGGGGTATACTTTAGCAGTGAACGACTGTTGAACTACTAAACGAAAAAAATATTTAAACACAGCGTTCCATGGCCCACGTTATAGGAGGATCAAACGGAGCTGCATTGCTATTGCCATGAAGATCAAAGAAATTAATTTTCTAAGGTGCATGGAGAAACCTGAGATTTATTTTTATGTTATCTCAGCCACAGTCAAACGTAACCTAACATTTAAAGGGATAGTAATGTTTCATGATAGAAGCAGCTGTAATTAATCATCATATTTGGGCCCTGGAGAGTGTTATTTCAATTCTGTCAGAGTTGTAGTTCAAGAGTAATTGAATGATAAAGTATCCCCCTCCCGCCCCTTTTACTGGTGTAACACTGCTCAGCTTAGGGCAGCAGGGAGCGTCCAGGCAGATTGCAGAAAGGGACAATCTTCAGTTAAGATAAGGGAAAAAGCTGAAAAACCTGTCAAAGGGGGCAAAGATTTCATTGTTCTCACAGTAAGAAGATTGTCCCTTGATGTGAGCTGTCTGGTCCATGGACTGGATTTCACATCTGAGGAGTGGGGGTTTACACTAGGTAAAAGGGGAGGGAGGGGGAAACTTTATCATCCAATTACTCTTGAACTACAACACTCACAGTATTGAAATAACACTGTCTATGGCTCAATTGCTATGAAGATTAATTGGAGCTGCTGTTTTTGTGAAACATTACTATTACTTTAATTCAACCAAAAACAAACAAACATTCTTCCATAGTGCCTGAACTACTGGGCATAACTAGACATTGGGGATGTCTCTATCATCCAAGACTTTAACCCTTTGGGCCATATGTTCAAAGAAGTAGTGAAATACCTTTTGTCGTTTGTAACGACTTTTCAAAGTACAGTGTCGTTGGGATCATTAATATTTTCACAGTGTGTCAGTTGTGATCAGAAATATGTTGTTTGTCCTGACTGAAATTGTTGTATCTAACGACAAAAATATCCGTTATCAGCCTCTGCGCGGGCAGTCTGTAGTGCACATGACTGCAGTTGCGCAGCCATCTCTACTGCGCATGACAGCGTCTGACAAACACACATTTAGCAAATTATTTTATAGGATATTATATATATAAATAACTCTGAGAAATACTTTTAACAAGACATTTGTAAGCTGGGGTTCCAAAGGTTTAAAGGGATAGTAATACTTGTTTTCTGTAAGCTTTAATATTGTATTTATGAAATAAATAAAGCAAAGCATCAAAGTCTTTTTGCTATAACTTACTTTTAGTGTAATTAGTGTAATACTGATCATTGATATTGATCCCCCCCCCCCCGCTATATCACTACTGCTCTAGAGGACAAACTTGGATTCTTTTCTGTGGACCGGACAAATCGTGTGGAAAGCCGAAACAGCAGTGTATACACAGCAAATCTTCACAATAACGGTCTACAAAGTGTGCCTGGTTTGAGGCAGTAGACCGTAGTCATGAAAATTTGCTGTGTAAGCACTGCTATTTCGGCTCTCCAGACGAGCCGTCCGGAGTGCAGGCCAGAATCCAAGTTTGTCAGCTAGAGCGCTGACGTAGCTAAAAAACGGCAGGAGGGAGAAACTTTAGATTGAGATTACAGTATGAAAGTTATAGCAAAAAGACTTTGATGCTTTGCTTATTTATTTCATAACTACAATATTGAAGCTTATAGAAAACAAGTATTACTATCCCTTTAACTCCTCAAAAGCGAGGCATATTGCTTTGCAGTGAATTGAAAACATTTCAAGCACTCATGGGGTTAACAATCACCATACTCAGTGGGTGTATACATTAACAGTATATAAAGTATATGAAGTCATGCAGAATTGCTCTACTTGATGGTATTTATCATTAGAAGAGGAATAGATTGGTGCTGTGATGACGGTTATGTCACGTTGTGTGATTACTGACCTGTTGTAGCCATTTAGAGAGAAGGCTCCTTGCGATGAGGCAGAGGTGCTAGTTTTGAAGTAGTAAACACAACCCTTGTGTATGATCACAAACCGCAGGGGCCCTGGACAGAAGCAAAACAGAAGCACCAATAAGAGCATGTTTTATTTTGGCTTTTCTAATTTTAGTAGTCTATGTTAATCCATTTTACTCGCTGGCTTTCTTTTTTTTAAAATCCTGTGTAATTACATTTTATTAGCCATTTTCAGTTCTTTTCTTCCACATTCAGTGACATGAGCACCCTCTACACTCTGTTTGTAAAAACAGTCTGTGATACAACTATATCTCCAAAGGACTGTAAGGGCATTGTGTTTATCACTGTCTATACTTTGTTCAATTATGATATCATTAAAGTGTGTTTACTATAAAATCAAGCTTCTTGAGACATAAAACAAGGCAGCTCTCACTGCTGGAAGATGCTTAATTCAAAAGATATTACAATTCCCTGTCACTTTTGTAACTGCCAATTCGGTGGAATAAAGAACCTAAAGGTAATAGGTTTAGAGGCTGTTTCTTTGAGTGATCTGAATAAATACAGAGCATTATGTAAGAAGGAGAGTTTCTGGATAATGTCTCTGAACACTCAGGTTCCTTTGGGGATGAATGAAGGAATAGAACGGAGTTCATTTTTGTAGGCTGTAGGGTATTTGGGGACATAGGTTTTTTTTATATAGATTCTGCTGATGGAAAGCGTGAGTGGACCTGGGGGGCTTCTTTTGAGCGACACCTGTATTGATGTGTGGAATTTTGGGACCTCTCTCTCCCCTAGTGCATGCTGTGAATGATGCCAGATATAGATGTGTGTTCCTGGATTTTCGACTATCCCATAAGTGGCATGAAAAGGCTACATGAAGGGTTGCGCATGCGCAATTATGGGAGTGAAGGATGCAGAAAAGGAATGTCAAAGAATGGAACCCACTGAGTTGTGTGTTCCAATGAGGGAACGCTTCTGACATACGCCGTGTGTAGAGAGGGAATGGGACAAGCCCAGATAACGTATCTTCCGGGTGTTGCTGGAAGTACCCAATTCCACTCGCGCAGAAAGATTTGAAGTGGGCAGTACAGAGGAGGTGTTAACATGCTGGTAAGACTATGTAATGACTGAAAATATATACATTCATATTCCTACCCTTGAAAAAGTAACGATTCAGTTACGAAACGTGTAGGCGAGACGTAATATATTGTTTTATATTTTTTTTATTGAAGAACACTGGTGTTCTATATGTATTTTGGCAATATACTCTATGATCTGGTTCCCTGCTTCTCCAAATATCTGGGAAGCCTATAAAGAATAGCCTCTAAGTATATTTATTAAGGCATGTAATTATAAGGCTTATGAAAAATAGCTGAGAGAAAAAGAATTTTGATTTAAAGGGATAGTAATACTTAAAATGTAACAGTGGCGCTGTTGCTACACGATCTTATGGACAGCTCTGGTCCCTGGACCATAAATCTCCATAGGATGGTGTAGCAACAGCGCCACTGTACAATTTCAGGCCACTGTGATATTGCACCTAAAAAATTCAACTTTGAAAATTAATAACTTTTGAATGAAACACCTTTCAGCAGTGGGAGTACTCTTGTTTTACTCAGGGGGATAAACCCTACAATATATTTTTTTACTTTTTAAGTATTACTATCCCTTTAAAGAACCAGCAGAAACAAGATAAGCAAAGGACCGAGGAGTGAATACCGGGACTGAAGGGTTAAATCCAGTCAATGTGAATCGACTCAGAGGCAAGTTGGCCTCTAGAATATGTGAGCACCCTGAGAGGGATTTGAATTTATCTTTGGATTGAATGTCCTGTATACTACATTTAGAGGGTTGCACTGTTTTTCTTTTGTTTTTCCTTTGTGTTTCTTGACTGATAGTGTAACAGTGATCTATTTATTGGCTAACTGAGTAGCTATAGAGGCCAAGCTTTCAAGACCACTTAGGTGTCTTCATCAGGCATATTTAAACATGCACTTCTGAGAAACCGATACCCACAACGCTGTTCAGTGTGCACAGCCTAAGTATGGTTTGGTTACTGTGGTTTTCTGTTGAATTTGAAAGTCTGATGTGAAACGATACAGGAGAGAACACTTTAAAGGGACAGTATTGCTTGAAAATAATTTTATTTTATACTGTAGCCCTTAAAAAAACATTAAAAATGATATGTCTTATCTCCCAAACCTTTATGGCTTATGAGATATTGGCAAGTAAAGTTTCCCCTGGAGTGACGTCACTGCTCAAGCCTTCAGTTTTGGAATCCGGTACGCGGGCCGGCTGCAGCTCTTCAGCAGTGCTGAGATCACTATCTTTAACCCCTTAACAACCGGCCGATCGTCACGGCGACGCGACTGAAGGACCGGAGGGTAACCCTGTCAGTATTGAGCTGGGAAGGACCAGAGGGTAACCCTGTCAGTACTGAGCTGGGAGGAAAATGATGCGATTCGCATCATAAAAGGGGTGGGGCTTAGTCGCGGAGGGGGGCGGGACAAAAAAACAAACCAAAAAAACCACTGCAAAATGTATCTAAGAGGGCGGGGAGTGGGAGGAACCAGACAGAACAGAGCACAATCCGGAGTCTCCGGGGCAAAACCGGAGAGTTCCCAGATATGCCCTTGACGTACTATGACCGTCAAGGTTCATTAAAGGGATAGTAATACTTCATTTTAACTTTATTTTATTTTGTAGGAATTAAAAAAACATGAAGAATGATATAAGTCTTATCTCTGAAACCTTTATGGTTTAAGAGATATTCACAAACAAAGTATCCCCCCCCTGTTCAACCAGATCAGAAGGGAGATGCCCAGGTAGACTGCAGAGAGGGACAATCTTCAATTAAGATAATGGAAAAAGCTGAAAAACTTGTCAAGGGGGGAAGGGCTTTCATTGTTTTCATACAAAGAAAATTGTCCCCTTCTGTTATCTGTACTGTCATACAACCAGACTCACATCTGAGAAGAGATGGCTTACACTAGGTAAAAGGGGCGGGGAAGGGAACTTTGCTTGTGAATATCTCATAAACCATAAAGGTTTGAGAGATAAGACTTATATCATTCTTCATGTTTTTTTAATGCCTACAAAATAAAATAAAGTTAAAACGAAGTATTACTATCCCTTTAAGAGTTAAAAAGAATTTCTTCACTGGAATGGTCTACAAAGTGTGCTTGCAAGCCAGGCACACTTTGTAGACAGTTCCAATGTAGTAGTTCTTTTTAAAGATCATGATCTCGGCACTGCTACAGAGCCGCGGACCAGATTCCAAATCTGAAGGCTTGAGCAGTGATGTCACTCCAGGGGAAACTTTACTTGCTAATATCTACCAAACTATAAAGGTTTGGGAGATAAGACTTGCATCATTTTTAATGTTTTTTAAAGGGCTACAATATAAAATACAATTATTTTCAAGCAATACTATCCCTTTAAGGTCATACACACCGACATTCAACGTGACACCACACCTCCCAACATTTCAAATGGCCAAAGAGGGACACGTGTGCTTTTGTTGGTGCTGCTACGGGCATGGCTGCTGGGCAGGACGTTACCGAGAGTTTTTAGGTCATTTCATGACCTACTGACACCTCTTTGTGTAACTGAATAAATGATTTGTAGTAAGACCAAAGTATTTTATTTACACAGACTAATTTATAAACACATATTCTGAAGTTTATGCAAACATTAATGTGAGTTGCATTGCTGTGGAGGTACACTTATATACACACCACACAGTCTGATCTCCTAAACACAGGGACACCAGGGTGATACACTTATATACACACCACACAGTCTGATCTCCTAAACACAGGGACACCAGGGTGATACATTTATATACACACCACACAGTCTGATCTCCTAAACACAGGGACACCAGGGTGATACACTTCTATACACATCACACAGTCTGATCTCCTAAACACAGGGACACCAGGGTAATACACTTATATACACACCACACAGTCTGATCTCCTAAACACAGGGACACCAGGGTGATACACTTCTATACACATCACACAGTCTGATCTCCTAAACACAGGGACACCAGGGTGATACACTTATATACACATCACACAGTCTGATCTCCTAAACACAGGGACACCAGGGTGATGCACTTCTATACACACCACATAGTCTGATCTCCTAAACACAGGGACACCAGGGTGATACACTTCTATACACACCACACAGTCGGATCTCCTAAACACAGGGACACCAGGGTGATACACTGATATTCACACCACACAGTCTGATCTCCTAAAAAGAGGGACACCAGGGTGAGAAAGAGGGACAGAGGGATTTGGGTCTCAAAGAGGGACTGTACCTCCTAAAGAAGGACACTTGGGAGGTATGTGACACTCGACAGGAGGACTGCTAAAATACAAGCTGTTCTATGAATCAGTCTGTTGCAACAGCTACATATTTCTATACGTCTATATCCCTCATCATGTATTACAACCTGTTATACTGGAATCCACAAGGGCTCAAGAACCACACTCACTAAAAACAACATAGCAATTCTGGGGACACACCACCTGCAGCACAGGGGGAAATATAAACATTCTCATTTATTTACACATTGCACAGTCTGATCTCCTAAACACAGGGACATCAGGGTGAGAAAGAGGGACAGAGGGATTTGGGTCTCAAAGAGGGACTGTACCTCCTAAAGAGGGACACTTGGGAGGTATGTGACACTCGACAGGAGGACTGCTAAAATACAAGCTGTTCTTCTATGAATCAGTCTGTTGCAACAGCTACATATTTCTATACGTCTATATCCCTCATCATGTATTACAACCTGTTATACTGGAATCCACAAAGGCTCAAGAACCACACTCACTAAAAACAACATAGCAATTCTGGGGACACACCACCTGCAGCACAGGGGGAAATATAAACATTCTCATTTATTTAAATGGGACATTTAACCCCTTGAATGCCAGAGAGACCTTCAAACCCTTTATCAGTTCTACTGCATGCCTCTGCACTTTTTGCAGTTCAGTAATGTCTTTTTAAAGAACTGGTGCCCAAGACTGTACTCCATATTCCAGATGAGTCCTTACCAAGGATTTATACGGAGGCAGAATCAGTAATTGTCCTGCCAAGTAAACTAAAAGTACTCCCATTGTTATTACATCTCAACCTGTCGGAAGATGGTGTAAATGTTAAGTTTAGTCTGTCAAGAGAAAAAGAGAAAAAAATGCTCTCTGGTCACAACATGTCTGACCTGCATTCACTTTATAATGAAGAACCGGGTGTGAGTAGAAACACTGTCATTTCACTTAAAGGGGATTTATCACCCCTGTACAAGTTTGTCTTAAAAGTTAGGTTATATAACGACGAGGTGGAATACTGTATTAATTTATTTTTTTAAATCGTTATTTGGCCTCAACTTGTAAACATTATCCTGTTCCCTACTTCTGGATAGATTGCGGTTACCTGCTCTGTACCCTCCCTCTATCCAGCCTTCTCTGATGATGGAGGCTTTCTGCCTGTAAGCTGGAGTGCTCTCATTGGCTAGATATCGATCTCTGCCAATGACAGCGCTCCAGCTTACAGGCAGAAAGCCTCCATCATCAGAAGAGGCTGGATAGAGGGAGGGGAGCAGAGGAAGAGTGACGGACTGTGGTTAAAGAGCAGGTACCCGCAGTCTATCCGGAAGTAGGTGCAGGGCAGTATTTATTCCTTCAATTTCAGCCAACCAGAGCTTTAAAAAACTAAATTAATATTACTTTTACACATATTCGCTATATAATCTATTAACCCTTTGAGTGCCAGAGGGGTACAGAACGCACTGCAAAGCAATACATTCCGTATCCCCTCTGGCACTCAAAGGGTTAAGGTTAACATTTATAGGGGTGATAGATCCCCTTTAATGCTTCAATGTAATAATTTAAATAATGGCCTGAACAGGGATAGGGAATTTCTGCCACATTAGCACAATGTGGATTAGCCTTTACAACAGCGTCCCACTGGGAATGTAAATACCTTTGACACTTCCAGAGAGAGACTGCAGTTTAAATCACACTCCTTTCACCAATGACTGATCAAAGAATCTGGGTCTGGACTGAGCTGTCTTATCTGCTTTCCTTTCTAAACAATGCAATGTGTACTTGTATTTAAAGGGATAGTAATACTTCGTTGTAACTTTATTTTATTTTGTAGGCATTAAAAAAACATGAAGAATGATATAAGTCTTATCTCTGAAACCTTTATGGTTTAAGAGATATTCACAAACAAAGTATCCCCCCCTCCGTTCAACCAGATCAGAAGGGAGGTGCCCAGGTAGACTGCAGAGAGGGACAATCTTCAATTAAGATAAGGGAAAAAGCTGAAAATCTTGTCAAGGGGGGAAGGGGTTTCATTGTTTTCATACAAAGAAAATTGTCCCCTTCTGTTATCTGTCTGGTCATACAACCAGATTCACATCTGAGAAGAGATGGCTTACACTAGGTAAAAGGGGCGGGGATGGGAACTTTGCTTGTGAATATCTCATAAACCATAAAGGTTTGAGAGATAAGACTTATATCATTCTTCATGTTTTTTTAATGCCTACAAAATAAAATAAAGTTAAAACGAAGTGTTACTATCCCTTTAAGAGAGATGTTGCACTGTAACCCCCCGGAAGTTCTGGAGGTTCTTGTCATGGTCCGTTGTATCTGATGGCCTGACTGTATATGATGGAGTTCTTGTATATAAGAGAGATGTTTTCATATTGATCTGTATAACATAACGGAGGAAGAGACCTGAGAGGTTTTGAAAGCTTGCATCCTAAATCTGCTTAGTTAGCCAATAAAGGTATCAACTTGTCTATATTTGGCTCCTGTATAACTGTACTACTGCTCCATTAAATAAAAAGGAATGCCAATGTATTTGACGTGTATATTACGCATGCTTTGATTTTCAGCAGGGAGCAAAATGCACTGTGCAACTCATTGTGACTCAGTGGGATAAAGTACAGCATTTGTGCTTTGATACAGGATTAAAGAATTGTAAGTTATGTCGGTGATAGTTGTCCTTTAAAGGGAAAGTAATACTTCGTTTTAACTTTATTTTATTTTGTAGGCATTAAAAAAACATGAAGAATGATATAAGTCTTATCTCATAAACCTTTATGGTTTGAGA
Organism: Rhinophrynus dorsalis; assembly: GCA_037306005.1. NCBI lineage: Eukaryota > Metazoa > Chordata > Amphibia > Anura > Rhinophrynidae > Rhinophrynus > Rhinophrynus dorsalis. The sequence goes on from CM074718.1 coordinate 49,000,850, forward strand.
GATATTCACAAGCTAAGATTCCCCTCCCGCCCCTTTTACCTAGTGTAAGCCATCTCTTCTCAGATGTGGAATCCAGTCCATAGACCAGACAGATAACAGAAGGGCACAATCTTATTCCTATGAGAACAATGAAGGCCCTGCCCCCTTGACAAGTTTTTCAGCTTTTTCCCTTATCTTAATTGAAGATTGTCCCTCTCTGAAATCTACCTGGGCACCTCCCTTCTGATCTGGCTGAGCAGTGTTACATCAGTAAAAGGGGCGGGAGGGGGATATTTTGTCATTGAATTACTCTTGAACTACAACTGTCACAGAATTGAAATAACACTCTCCAAAGTCCAAATACTATGATGATTAATTAGAGCTGCTTTTATTATGAAACATTACTATCCCTTTAAATGCAGATAGTAGAACATAAGCAGAGCTGCAGCAGGTTCGCGTGCATCTGTGTGAGTTTCTACTGCTTCTCAGAAGACGCTGACCACAGAGACATGTGGTTTATCTGTCACAACTTGTTCTTTAGTGACCTTTCTCACAGACAGGTCCATGCCACCTCAGTACAGACCTTTCCGTCCAGTTCTGTGTAGTCTTGGCTTTAGAATCCGCCAGACTTTCCATGAAGGCCCAGGCCAAAAATAGTTATTACATATTTAACCCATTAAGGACAACAGGGGTGTGCAACGCACTGCAAAACCTTTAATGACCAGACTGGTGTGCAATGTGATCTTTAAAGGGGTAATAACTCCATTTAGCTTTAAACACAATATTAAACGGTGCAAGCTTTGGCTCTCCCATTCGGCAGGTTGGGAATGATGGGAGTTGTAGTTCCCAGCAGCTAGACAGCCAAAATATGTCTTCCCCTGCGCTACGCAAATTAGCCAGTCATCTAGGGCAGCAGAATTAGAGTCACCACCAGACACCTACATGGGCAGAACCCCATCTTGATTCCTTTCCCCCAAATTAAAATTTTCCAAATAAAATCAAGGTAGAGACTGTTGTAGAATTGTTATTTATATGAACTGCTGGTGTTGAAATCTCCCTGTCCCTTCACATGTCAGGAGAGGTGTCCAATGAACTGCTGAGCAATGCAGTCAGCTACATTGGGCATTTAAATGGCTAAGAAGTGGCGGGTTGTGACGGGTTATGGGGAGAGGTGAGGCGGAGCCTGATGTTTTCCCAGAGGTGCCATGTATCTTTGGCCCAGACCTGGTCTTTAACCCTATGAGCATTGCTCAGCCCTCTGGCACTCATAAGGTTAATAACGTTAGGTATCTTTTTAATTCTGTACTTTTGTATCTAAGCTTGGTTTGCTTTTGTTTGCCTTTCCAGTCTCTTCTGCTAAAGTAAGCTTCTTAAGCAGACGTGGGTGATTGTTTTGACTCAAGTGGCACATCTCTGTTAACCCTTTGTGTGCCATAGGGGTGCCCAATGCATCTAGCGCTCAAAGGGTTAAAAAAAAATTGAGCTATAGTTGTATTGGATTCCAAAATAGAATAAAGAGGAAAAACTGTGTAAAAAAATAAAATAAAAATAACAAAAACATATATATGTACATACAGTCCCTGCTTTGTACCTTTCCATGGGTAATACCCTGCCTGGCTGGAAATAGAGAGTGAGGCGTGTATGAGAGAGGAGGAGGGTGAGTTGTGAGCGAGGAAGAGGGAGAGTTGTGAGAGAGGAGGAGGGAGAGTTGTGAGAGAGGAGGAGGGAGAGTTGTGAGAGAGGAAGAGGGAGAGTTATGAGTGAGGAAGAGGGAGAGTTGTGAGTGAGGAGGAGGGTGAGTTGTGAGAGAGGAAGAGGGAGAGTTGTGAGAGAGGAAGAGGGAGAGTTGTGAGTGAGGAAGAGGGAGAGTTGTGAGTGAGGAAGAGGGAGAGTTGTGAGTGAGGAGGAGGGAGAGTTGTGAGAGAGGAAGAGGGAGAGTTGTGAGAGAGGAGGAGGGAGAGTTGTGAGAGAGGAAGAGAGAGAGTTGTGAGAGAGGAAGAGAGAGAGTTGTGAGAGAGGAAGAGAGAGAGTTGTGAGAGAGGAGGAGGGAGAGTTGTGAGAGAGGAGGAGGGAGAGTTGTGAGAGAGGAAGAGAGAGAGTTGTGAGAGAGGAAGAGAGAGAGTTGTGAGAGAGGAAGAGGGAGAATTGTGAGTGAGGAGGAGGGAAAGTTGTGAGAGAGGAGGAGGGAGAGTTGTGAGAGAGGAAGAGGGAGAGTTGTGAGTGAGGAGGAGGGAGAGTTGTGAGTGAGGAGGAGGGAGAGTTGTGAGAGAGGAAGAGGGAGAATTGTGCGTGAGAATGACTGATTCATGTCCAGCTGTGTGATCAAAGGCTGTCAATACACAGATAGTGTATCAAGTCTGTTTTTATCCTGTAAGAGTTACATTATATCAATATTGTGTTTAGTGATCAAATGTATCAATCTTCCACTGCAGTGAATGACAGAAATCATATTTTGCCTAGCAGTTCTGACTGGGAATAGCAGACTGGAGGGATTAAAGTGTCCTTCTTTAGAGGAACAGCCCATTTCTGAGACTCAAGTTCCTCTGTCCCTCCTTCCAACTGTGGTATCCCTCAATTCAGATCAGACTGTGTATGTGTGTGTGTATGTGTGTGTGTAGTATGTGTCTATGTGTAGTATGTACATTTGTGTATGCAGTATGTGCGTGTGCATGTGTGCAGTATGCGTGTAGTGTGTGTGTGCAGTATGTGTGTCTAGTATGTGTATGTAATATGTAACTGTGTGTGTGTAGTGTGTTGTGTGTGTGTGTGTATAAGTGTACCACATTACTCCCCAGCAATAAAACTCACATTAATATGCATTGCTTTCCCATCTGCATACCTCCCAAGAGTCCCTTTTTAGGATGGATAGTCCCTCTTTTAGACCCAGATACCTGTCCCTCTTTCCCCACTGGGTCCTCCTTTTTAGGAGATCAGCCTGTGGTGTGTGCATAAGTGTATCCACAGCAATAAAACTCACATTAATGACTGGATAAACTGCAGTGTGTGTGCATATAAATTAGTCTGTGTAAATAAAATACTTTGGTCTTGTTATATATCATTTATTCCATTACAGAAATAAGTGAATAGGTCATGGAATAACCTACAAATTCTTAGAAGTGCACCACCCACTATTCACACCCCCAGCAGCAGCACCTAAAACAAAAGTGTCCCTCTTTAGAAAATGTAAATGTTGTTAGGTATGCCTCTGGCACTCAAAGGGTTAAAGCATTGCTGTCTCTTTTTCCCCTTGAGTGCTAGAGCAATGCATTGAAGCCCTTTCTAGAACTGAATGATTAAAATCATTTAAACCAGAGCTGTCCAAGTTCAGTCCTCAAGGGCCACCGACAGCAGGGCCGGATTTGCCATAAGGCAGAGTAGGCATCTGCCTACAGGCGCACCCTACAGAGGGGCACCTGTCATTGGAATCAATTTTTTTTTTATAGCTGCATTTACATCGCTGCACACGGACCTGTAGCTGTTGTTGCTCCCTTGTCGGCTTTTTAATAATGCAGAGTGCTGGGAGATTACATCATCTCCATGACATCATCTCCCAGCACTCTGCATTCCTAAAGAGAAGACCGCGTGGGAGCAACAGCAGCTACAGATATGTGCTACAGGTATGTCGCTGGGCCACCAGGGAAGTAGGAAATGGATAAGGAAAGGCAAAGTGTGGGCAATGTGAAGATGATGGGGGCAATGTGAGGGCAAGTTGGAGCTGATGGTGGCAATGTGAGGGCAAGTTGGCGCTAATGGGGGCAAGTTGGAGATGATGTGGGCAAGTTGGAGATGATGGGGGCAATGTGAGGGCAAGTTGGAGCTGATGGGGGCAATATGGAGCTGATGGGAGAGATTTGGAGCATTGTGGAGGTGTCCATTGGAGATGGACAATGGGGGCGGGAGCGCTTCAGATTTCTGTGCCTACAGGCTCCTGAGATGTAAATCCGGCCCTGACCGACAGGTCAGGATTTAGGGATTTCCCTGTCTGAGCACAGGTGAGTCAGTCACAATGCATGAACCACTCCTCTGTGCATGGAAATCCCTACTATTCCAAGTACCTTAGCTCCATAGAAAATGACTGTTATAATAAATAATAATATCTGGTCCCCCTGGTTGAACAGTAGTTTTGCTAAAAGATCAAAGAGTATCTCTCAGGCAGTAATGAACTAAAACAGTTCTCGTCTCTTCCTTTGTGTTATACGTTATTCTTTTTAATAGTCGCCCATTGAACCCTTCATTTAACTTATTGTGTTACCCATAGTACACTCCCTTTCAGTTTCCATATTTTATAATCACCTGTTTCTATAAGAACACTCAACATTTATCTAAGATCAATTACTTTATTTTCTTTACAATTTATGAGAGGCTGTATAAAACCAAAAAATCTAGTTGTTGTTCTTAATGTTGACAAGACTTCACCTTATAATAAAACTATTTGTTTGGGGAAAAAAAATCAGGGAAATCCTTACACCCTGGCCTGTTGGTGGCCTTTGACAACTGAATTTGGACAGCCCTGATATAAATCAACAGGAATTTGGCCTATTTGTATATGTTCCCTATTGTGCAGAGGTGAATTAAACTGATTCAGCCCTTCATAGTAGTACATCAGACGCCGTATCTGTTTGATAAAAGCCAAATTCATATTCATATGACAGATGTGCTGCAAATTACTGGGTTGCAGAAATGGAAAACATTTACAGTAGGAAACAAGTGGTACAAGGGAAAAAAAATAAAACAAACAGTGATATTTTACTGATCCAACATGAACACTTAACCCCTTAACGACCAGTGACCCTGGAAGTGGATTCCCATTAAGGACCACTTTGATTTAAGTTGGAGAGCCGGCACATGTGACTGATCAGGTGTGCTGGCTCACTGAACTGGGCTCTGATAGTGATTGCTTAGGTCTTGGAGAGGTCCGTTTCAGACCCCTCTAGTGCTTGCAGCGCTCCCGCAGGAGCGCAGTGAGCAAAATATACATGACGTGCTAGGACAGGCATTGGACCTTTATGGAGGATTTGGTCCTAGTACATCGTTAAGGGGTTAAAGAGGAAGTATGCCATTAAATAAGCTGTTCTTAATCCGTGTAGCAGAAGAACGTGTTTAGGAATGTAACCTTCATACAGCAGTCAGGTGTATCTAGTCAATGTTAGTTGCATTTGAACTCTGCTGTAGCCCATAAAAGATCAGGGACCGTGAGAAGGTTTTCTTGTCCCTCTTTCTCTGTGGCTAATCTCCTTCACACTGACAGCAATGCGTAGGTGACCTTTCTAGCGTTCAAAGGGGAAAAAGCCCCATTTAAATCAGTGTTGATTTGGGGAAATGGTATTCGTTCTGGTTCAGCCACTTGCTCCAGAATTGCCTTGCTTTTGCTTATGGGTCACGGAGGCTGACAACATAAAACAAACTAGTGTAATAGAGCAGCAAGTCAACTGTGCCACAGGGCACAAATACAAACCCATTACATGGGGAACTTAACCTTCTTAGTGCCAGGGGTCTGGCACTCAAAGGGTTAATCCCTTATATGCTAGACAGCACTCCCAACACAATGTGATGCTGTGAGCTGGAGACCTTCCTAGCAATCAAATCAGTAGTTCTCATGTTTTCTTTGTTTAGGGCACCCCAACACACAATCCAGAAATGTAGGGGCGCCCCTAACATTTTCTATGCCACTTGTCAAAGGTGTAATGAAGGGTATAATTAATATCTGAAGATCCATCTGAAACTGAACTCTCACACTGCTGCCAAAGTCTTTATAGAAAACAAGGGGCACGCTAAGTGGACATCCATTGTGCACCAAAACACAAAGCAACCCTAGTGAGAACCATTGATTCAAGGAGTTACAGTAGCAGTTCCTTTTTTATGAAAACATATGTAACAGAGCTTTTCCTGCTGAATAAAACAAGGGAACTCCCACTGCTTTCCTGCCTTCATCATGCTCCTTGGAAAGCTTAGTACAGTGATTCTCAACCAGGGTGCCGTGGCACTTTGGTGTGCCACGGACATCAACTTAGGGTGCCCCATGTTTTCTATGAAGACTGACAAAAATGGACTTTTAAATAAAGATTTATAGAAATTATATACTCAAAAGATTTAGTTTTGTTATTATGATTATAAAACCTAATAACTCCATATTCATGTATCGTACCCTTCTTATGCTCTTGATAAAGTACATTAAATATGTTAGGGGTGCCCTGAATGTTGTAGATTATGTTTTAGGGGTGCCCCAAACAAAAAAAGATTGAGAACCACTGGCTTAGTACATCAGCTGTATGGTGTATATAATCCCCTTCATCACACACCATGGAAAGCTTAGTACATCAGCTGTATGGTGTATATGATCCTGCCTTCATCACACACCATGGAAAGATTAGTACATCAGCTGTATGGTGTATATGATCCTGCCTTCATCACACACCATGGAAAGATTAGTACATCAGCTGTATGGTGTATATGATCCTGCCTTCATCACACACCATGGAAAGATTAGTACATCAGCTGTATGGTGTATATGATCCTGCCTTCATCACACACCATGGAAAGATTAGTACATCAGCTGTATGGTGTATATGATCCTGCCTTCATCACACACCATGGAAAGCTTAGTACATCAGCTGTATGGTGTATATGATCCTGCCTTCATCACACACCATGGAAAGATTAGTACATCAGCTGTATGGTGTATATGATCCTGCCTTCATCACACACCATGGAAAGATTAGTACATCAGCTGTATGGTGTATATGATCCTGCCTTCATCACACACCATGGAAAGCTTAGTACATCAGCTGTATGGTGTATATGATCCTGCCTTCATCACACACCATGGAATGCTTAGTACATCAGCTGTATGGTGTATATGATCCTGCCTTCATCACACACCATGGAAAGATTAGTACATCAGCTGTATGGTGTATATGATCCTGCCTTCATCACACACCATGGAAAGCTTAGTACATCAGCTGTATGGTGTATATGATCCTGCCTTCATCACACACCATGGAAAGCTTAGTACATCAGCTGTATGGTGTATATGATCCTGCCTTCATCATGCTCCTTGAAAGTCATTTGTCTATGTAACATGAATTAATTGCATTCAACTTACATTTTAAAAGCTGGAACTGCTTGGCTCCCCTTTTGTGCAGGTACCCCGAGATGGTGACACCGCCAGGCATTGTCAGTAGGTTTTGAGCTCCGATCGCCTTCATTGGAGTGGGCCAGTTGGGCTCTCCTGAAGCCATTGTCCTGAAATAACAAATCACATGTGGTTTTAGGCATCACACCAGCAAATAATACTAATGTTTCCTATCTACCTGTTGTGTGTGTGAGTGTGTCTGTGTCCTCTGTATGTTTAATCCTTGGAGACAACCCAGTACTGGTTTCCTAATGCAACTAATGAGATTAACTAAACTCATTTGCTGCTATTTAACCTCTTGATGAACAGAAGTGTGTACAAAATGCTTAGCTTGTCCTCTGATCCTCAAGGAGTTAAATTGCAGGGTAAGAAAAAGAGTTGTATGTTAATATTTGTGACTTCTGTTTTGTTTTCGTAGTAAAGTGCAGAGCAGACCAGGACCGATATTCAGGAGAGACTAAGCACATGACTAAAGTGAAAGGAAAGATGAACCTGCTGCTCTTAGTAGCACTTTATACCAAGTCCTAACAGATCACTGCTGGTAAGCCTGCTTTTAGTAGCACTTTGTACCCAAACAGATCACTGCTAGTAAGTCCGCTCTTAGTAGCACTTTGTACACAAGACATAAAAGATCACTGCTAGTATGTCTGCACTTAGTAGCACTTTGTACCAAAGTCCTAATAGATCTCTGCTAGTAAGCCTGCTTTTAGTAGCACTTTGTAACCAAGACCTAAAAGATCATTGCTAGTAAGTCTGCTCTTAGTAGCACTTTGTACCAAGTCGTAACAGAACACGGTTAGTAAGTCTGCTCTTAGAAGCACTTTGTATCCAGCTTCTAATAGACCTCTGCTAGTAAGTCTACTCTTAGTAGCATTTTGTACCCAAGACCTAAAAGATCACTGCTCTTAGTAGTACTTTATACCAAGTCCTAACAGATCATTGCTAGTAAGTCTGCTCTTAGTAGCACTTTGTACCAAGTCGTAACAGAGCACGGTTAGTAAGTCTGCTCTTAATAGCACTTTGTACCCAGCTTCTAATAGACCTCTGCTAGTAAGTCTACTCTTAGTAGCATTTTGTACCCAAGTCCTGACAGATCGCTGCTCTTAGTAGCACTTTATACCAAGTCCTAACAGATCACTGTTAGTAAGTCTGCCCTTAGAAGCACTTTGTACCCAGCTTCTAATAGACCTCTGCTAGGAAGTCTGCTCTTAGTAGAACTTTGTACCCAAGTCCTAACAGATCGCTGCTAGGAAGTCTGAGCTCACAGAAAAAAAACAAACACTTATGGTTTTTCCTTACTCATATTAATGCAGTTAACATTACCCCCGAAGGATCAAAATGGTGTGAAACACATTGCTTTGTAATGTGTGCTCACATTTCTGGTCCACGAAGGTTTAAAGAAAAACAAACACCTCCTAGTATTAATGCAATCAATCTGGGCACAATAAATCCATGTTGCCTGGATTGGCTCTCCAGAATGAATCTTCTGTTAGTCCTTGGGGGAGATGCACTAAGGTGGGATAAAGAAGTGATAAAGTGATAACTTCTCCAGTGACATCACTTCTCCAAGTCCTATGTATTCTATGGAGCCAATGCACTAAGATTTCTCCAACACTGAAGATCTTGGTGCATTGGCTCCATAGAACAAGCCAGGAACTAGTGCACACCCCCCTTGAGTTCATGTCCACAGAGAAGAAAAACAGGATTCACTGAAGCTGAACTGCAGGATTCCAAACTCCTCCCAAACATCTCCACACACTATTACCAACAGGTTCAAAATGAAGTTGTTGGACTACATTTTTAAAGAGATGGTAACAATTTTAGTTTGACTACAGATATGATGTAAATTAATATGTAAAGTCAAATTGCCTATATTGATCAACTGACCAGAAAACTATCTGTAAAGAGAGATCCAAGGAGCTCACTGTTCGGGACATAAAATTGTAGATAAAATAATACAAAAATAAGGTAAAGATGAGTTGGAAAGTATATGCAGTTTGACCTTGATACATATAGAGAACAAATGGCATTTTCACTTGTCCCATAGAATCTGAAGGCCATTGCATACTTTGTCTTTTCTAGGTGTGCTTTTTTCTTCTTTCTTTCTCAGCAAGTTTTTAACTTGTAGAGCTTACAGTCTATTGTCGGTGTGCGAGGCACAGAAGTTGCAGCAACTTCCCCAGTCACAAAGCTTTGGTACAGAAACCAAACCCCACACTTCCTTGCTCCTCACTCAGAGTTTTTGCTCAGAAACAGGCAATTAATTAACCCTTTGAGTGCCAGAGGGGTGTGCAACGCATCCCTTTCCAATGCGTTGCACACCTTTCTCGCAATCAGAGGGTTAAATAGGATCTGTAAACTTTTAAAATGCATCCCCACAGTGTCAGCCTCCATCTTGAAATGACTTGCATGATTATTCCTCCCCTCTAGCGGAAACCATATTTGGCATCCTAAGATTTTCTGGACACGTGAGTACTTGGTAATGAAGCTTTTCCAGACACGTCAGGGAACAAAGCTCTGATGAGATTAGATTCCCCAACTACTAACCAAAAATCTCTAACATTATTAAATTGATGGGAAACAAAAAACATACATTATACGCTGTTTAAATAGGTACATTTTATGAGACTAAATGCTGTGACAGGTCCACTTTAAACTGAACATCTTTTTCATGAGGTGTTAACTAGTCCTTTAACCATTTGAGTGCCAGCGGGGTATGTAACGCATTGCTTTGTAATGAGTTGCGTACCCCTCTGGAACTCAAAGTGGTAAAGCGGAACTACCACCTGATATAAAGTCACCCCCCAATAATTAGGTATATGGCGACTAGCTTCTTAATAGTGTTATTATCTGCCACAAGTACCACAATCTGAAATGATCCTTTTTTCTTGAGAGACCGGCGGCTAGACTTACATGCAGACATCTTGGCTTAGAGATGTCTGCATGCCTGCGCTGTCCTTCCCGGTCTCCTCTAGGAGGCATTGAATGGGGCGAAATGCACCGGAATGGACTGACGGTGCAGGCGTGCAGTCGGCTCGAAATCAAGAAGCCTCACAAGAACAAGGATTACTTTGGATGCTGGTACTTGTGGCAGATAAGAGAACTTTTAAGAAGCTAGTCACCATATGCATAATTAGCGGGGGCAACTTTATATTAGGTGGTAGTTCTGCTTTGAGGACAAAGAGGAGTGTATAACGCATTGATTCGTAATAAATTGCACACCACTCTGGTCCATAAAGAGTTAATAAAGAAACCATATTACATTGGCCTATTTATTTAACTGGTCATTTAGCCAATTGTGGAATTGTGTAGAAAACAGCAATGCATAAGAAAGAAATGTACTAATTTATATTATACAATATAACACTGTGTATTAGCTGAGGGAATTAATGCTTCCCAAATCAAGATTTTTCACGCTTATAATAATGGCCTTGATTCAAGATCAAATTTAAAAATAATCTAATTTTATGGAAGCCTCTGTACCCGCAGTGGAAAATCTGCATTTTTACAATCCTGATGTCACAGACAGTAGTCTGTTTAGAAGCCTGAAGAGAATTCCGCTTTGTGGGAACTTGAATTTATAAGTTCAAACAGAGTTCATTTTTTCAGCCTAATAATGGGTTGGGAAACTGCAACTTAAATTTAATGGTCAATTGATAAAAGAATCTTCCTTATCATGTAAAATCAGGCATAACAGACAATATAGGCCACAGGAATGCTTGGGTCGAGGCGGTTACAGAAAGCTGTAAATAATTACCAAGCACTTCTACTTATGATTAAAAACAAATCAGCCTCAACATAAGGAAAAAAATATATTTCACTAAGGCTTAACCCTTTGAGAGTAAGAGGGGTACACAACGCATCAGAGGGTTAATTCACATGGGCATTTGCAATGCACGTTAATTGTAGTATCACAATTGTGTAGAAAAAGATGTGTTTAACCCTTTGGGCACCAAAGGGGCACACAATGTACTGCTCCACAATGCGTTTGGCACCAGTCTGGCACTCAAAGGGTTAATATACGTTTGTGTCTAGTTTCTTTTTTTTGTTTTTATTTCTGTTTGTCGCGGACATGGTATGTTATTTTTGAACGTTTATCCACATGTTACGGAGGCAGGAATTTAGCATTAAAGAGGAACTTTCACCACACACAACACCCCCTGAATCAATTATTTATATAATAAATAGTAAAATGTGGGCCGTTTCACCTACTAAACTATTTCACTGTAGGTGAAACTGTAGCCCGCATCTTAATCAGAGACAAGGGAAAGCACAGCCATCTTTCCCATATTACAACGCTCTCCCCGTCATCTGTTTTCCCCTTTTCTTCCAACAGCGCATCTAAACAGCTGCCTGCAGGCAGAAATGATATGAAGGAGCAAGCTGGGCAATTAATACACTGTAAAAAGCAATGTCCTGCACGGATAAGTACAGGAAATTGCTTTTTACTATATTGCCCCTTCAAGCCACTGCTGCCTGCAGGCAGCTGTTTAGACGCGCTGCTGGTGGAAAATGGGGAGGTGCTGGTTGGCAAAAAATGCCAAAGGCAAGCTGTATATTAAAGTGCAAAAAAAAAAAAAATTAACAGATTTTTTTTTTTAAAAATTACAAGACTTGATTTGTTTTCTTGCTCCCACTTCCAAATGGGAGCTAGTTATTCTAAGGTGATAGTTCCCCTTTAACTACTGCACATCCATTGATATCCATTGTAAACTACTGTTCATGCATTCATGCACAAAACGTTTGGCAATCTGCACTGGCCTGCATAGTGCGTTCTGATTAAAGGGATAGTAACACTTAATATATACATAAATACATATTTCCCATAGTTAAACAAGGGCACATTCCCTGCTGAGAGTTGTTTTATTCATAAGTTTTGAAGTATCTCAATGGCCAGAAATTGTACAGTGGCACTGCTGCTACACCATCCTATGGACGGCTCTTGTCAGTTGACCATAAAACGCCACGGCGCCACTGTATAATTCTAGGCCACTGAGATACTGCACTTAAAAACATTCATGTTTGATAGGCAGCAACATTTGAATAAAAATATTTCTAAGCAGTGGGAGTACCCTTGTTTTACTAAGGAGGATAAACCCTACTATGTATATTTTATTTTTACTTTTCTACTGATATTATCACTAACACTTGTCTGAACAGCCTTGCATGAACTAATGCTTTCAGTTTCAAATGGGCTTTTGATGCAATGAAAATACCCATGTAAACTAGGCCTAAGGAACCCAAGAGTCATTAAAAACAACACTGCTCGTAGCAAATACTATTTAACCCCTTCGTGACCATTGAAGTGCCGTCATGGCGGTCTGGCACTTAAGGACCAGTGACAGTCCTGGCACATCATGGAGTTCAGGGCTCCCGGCACGGAAGCCCTGATCCGGTACTAAAAAAAAAAAAAAAAAAAAAAAAAGCCCCGTGGTCGTCAAGTGCTGTCCGTGTGTGCGCACGCCGGGGTCTTAAGGGGTTAGAGGGGATCTATCACCCCTATACATGTTGCTGTCAATAGTCAGTATATGTAGCAACTAGCTGATTAAACAGTTTTGTTTTTTTAAATAAAATCAGTATTTTGCTGAAATTAATCAATACTGCCCTGCGCCCTACTTCTGGATAGACTGCGGTTACATGCACTGCCCAGTCTGTCACTCTTCCTCTGCTCCCCTCCCTCTATCCAGACTCCTGTGATGATGGAGACTTTCTGCATGTAAACTGGAGAGGTCTAATTGGCCAGAGACCGCTCCAGCTTACAAACAAAAAGCCTCTGTCATTGGAGGAGGCTGGAGAGAGGGAGGGTAGCAGAGGAAGAGTGACAGACTGAGGTTACAGAGCTGGCAACCACAGTCTGTCTGGAAGTAGCTGCAGGGCAATATTTTCTTGATTCATTTCAGCAAAATACCAGTTTTATTTAAAAAAACAAAAACCCGTTTTACCAGCTAGTCGCTACATATACGGACTACTGACACCAACATGTATAGGGGTGATAGATCCCCTTTAAAAAAAAAAAATCACAATAAAATAACTATATTCTCTAGAGCAAAAGTGTGTAAACTGTGGGGACCACAACTGACTGGCTGGGGGGAATGAGGGTGCTTGCAATCAGCAAGGTCATACAGAGAGTTCTAAAAATGTCTGAGGCTGATGAAAACCAACTGTACCCACGGGGGCAAATAAAAGTACCGTATTTCCCATTTATTTAAAAGGGGTTTTTAATCCCTTGAATGGCAGAGAGGCCTCAGATGGGTCGTGAAGGGGTTAAAATCTCATGTCAATCAATGGGAAGATTGCTTCCTAGGGTCCAGCTGGCATGTCCATAGTGGGACAGGAATAGAATGTAACACTATCCCTGCAGAACGGAGCAGTGTGTGCATGCTGTCTTTTCTACATTGTATCACTGCTCCTGCTTTCACAATCCATGACAGAAAGCTTTCTGGAAAGAGATCCAGTGAGCTCAATATCAGGAACATACAAATGGATACAAAAAATAGCTGAAGATGAAAATAAAATAAAAATAACAGGTACAGAGGACTCATTTTACATTTGCACATGCAGAATATATAAAGTCAAAATAAAGGATTTCTGTTGATTTAAACCCCTTTGCTGGCCACTGATCCAACAAATGGTTAACCCTTTGAAAGCCAGAGGGGTATGCAGTGTGTTGTAAAGCAATATACTGTGCACCCCTCTGGCACTCCACGGGTTAAACATGATGGCGTGACTGTAGAAAAACGATTCCACAGTGAAACAGATTTTCAGAGCCTACAGCTGCCTAACACCAATTTACTAACATACTTACTTACAACAACATTTTTCCCCTTAATGCTAACTGTGCCAATGGGATGATAAAGGGGCAGTCCTTTCCTCTACACCCCCGTCCTTGTGATTTTATACCATATCCCTGTTTATGCTATGGGACTGTCGTACGGGGCCTGCAGACATTAAAGTCCTATTGATGGTGGAGAGAGTGCGCTGGTACATACCTCACAGCATTTCAAATTTCCAAAGAGGGACACTTGTGTTTTAGGAGGTGTTGCAGGGGGTGTGGCTGGTGGGCAGGGCATTACCGAGAATTTTTTAGGCTATTTCATGACCCATTGACACCTCCTTGTGTAACCTAATAAATGACTTATAACAAGACCAAACTATATTATTTACACAGAATAATTTATAAACACACATACTGACGTTCAAACAAGCATTAATGTGAGTTTTACTGCTGTGGAGCAATGTGATACATTTATATACACACAATCTGATCTTCTAAACACAGGGACACCAGGGTGATACATTTATATACACACCACCCAGTCTGATCTCCTAAACACAGGGACACCAGGGTGATACATTTATATACACATCACACAGTCTGATCTCCTAAACACAGGGACACCAGGGTGATACACTTATATACACACCACACAGTCTGCTCTCCTAAACACAGGGACACCAGGGTGATACACTTATATACACACCACACAGTCTGATCTCCTAAACACAGGGACACCAGGGTGATACAAGTATATACACACCACACAGTCTGATCTCCTAAACACAGGGACACCAGGGTGACACACGTATATACACACCACCCAGTCTGATCTCCTAAACACAGGGACACCAGGGTGACACACGTATATACACACCACACAGTCTGATCTCCTAAACACAGGGACACCAGGGTGATACAAGTATATACACACCACACAGTCTGATCTCCTAAACACAGGGACACCAGGGTGACACACGTATATACACACCACCCAGTCTGATCTCCTAAACACAGGGACACCAGGGTGATACACTTCTATACACACAGTATGATCTGCTAAACACAGGGACACCAGGGTGATACACTTATATACACACCACACAGTCTGTTCTCCTAAACACAGGTACACCAGGGTGATACACTTATATACACACCGCACAGTCATCTCCTAAACACAGGGACACCAGGGTGATACACTTATATACACACAGTATGATCTGCTAAACACAGGGACACCAGGGTGATACACTTATATACACACCACACAGTCTGATCTCCTAAACACAGGGACACCAGGGTGATACACTTCTATACACGCCACACAGTCTGATCTCCTAAACACAGGGACACCAGGGTGATGCACTTCTATACACGCCACACAGTCTGATCTCCTAAACACAGGTACACCAGGGTGATACACTTATATACACACCGCACAGTCATCTCCTAAACACAGGGACACCAGGGTGATACACTTATATACACACCACACAGTCTGGTCTCCTAAACACAGGGACACCAGGGTCTGATCTCCTAAACACAGGGACACCAGGGTGATACACTTCTATACACACCACACAGTCTGATCTCCTAAACACAGGGACACCAGGGTGATACACTTATATACACACCCCACAGTCTGATCTCCTAGACACAGGGACACCAGGGTGATACACTTCTATACACACTGCACAGTCTGATCTCCTAGACACAGGGACACCAGGGAAGGAAAGAGGGATTTGGGTCTAATAGAGGGACTGTCCCTCCCAAAGAGGTACACATGGGAGGTGTGCTGGTATGCACTACAGTGATCCTACTCTATAGTGCTTACTCTGAAGGGCAGACATTGGCGTGGAAGGCTGACACCAGTGTGGCTGCACCAGTAAATTCACACACTCGCCCCACTGCACCTAGTAAACTAAGAAGAGTTATCACATTCTGGAGAGAACCTGCTATACCATTGATTTTATTGGGGTTGTTAAGCCGTTCAATTCTAGAGAGATCTCCAACACGGAAGTCCTCTCTGCCAAGCAATGCTTAACCCCTTAAGGTCCACGCAGTCCAGGGGTTGGGCGCTCTGGAGGACCAGGGCACTTTTTTTTTTCACTGAACTGATCTGTGATTACAGCCCACCACATGGGCACGCTGCGGTAACAAGTTTCCATGGCGTGCCAGGACGGTCACCGGGCCTTAACACCTATGACAGCTATGATGGTCCTGGCACGACATCGGACGTTAAGGGGTTAAAAGCCTCATTTAAAATAAATAAGAATTTGATGAATTTTAAATGTGCTCCTTATAAGGCAGTGAGTTTGTCTCAGAGTGTTCCACTTCTCTTTTGTGCCTATGACTACATGTATAGGAATATTTTGTGCATACGGCTATATATATAGTAATATTTTGTTCATACGGCTATATATAGTAATATTTTGTTCGTACGACTATATATAGTAATATTTTGTTCATATGGCTATATATAGTAATATTTTGTTCATACGGCTATATATAGCAATATTTGTAACCCAGAGTATATGTCCACCCTATAGTAGGGTGACCACATTTCCATTCTGCCATTCAGGGACACTGCAGAGTCTGAGAGCAGCAGAGTATCTGTCCCGGACTCTAGTGCAGCTGTGTGGGAGGGGTCACTGTACATCAGTGCACAACATGCTCCTCCTCCAGCGCACCACAGAGTTCTAAACACTAGAGGGAGAACTTTCCATTAACTACTGTGAAAGAACGCAATGCCTGTGATGGACTACAAGAACATGTACATCTCTCCCAAAACCTTAGACTCTTATTACACTGCAGCTCCTGTTTGATGTCATGATCAAGTGTTTAGACCTCGGTCTGGAAGCCATTTTCTTGTAGCCCAGCAGAGGCATCACTTTCTGTCACAGCAGACAATGGACAGTTCTCTTTTTAGTTTTTAGAAATCTTTAGCTGTGAATATGTCTCAAACCATAAAGGTTTGAGAGGTGGGACTTGCTTCACATAATTTTTTTTTTTTTAATCTATAATATGGCATAATCAGCGGACTTACTATCTCTTTAACTGGAAATGTTACTTTGTCCCCTGTGGTATAGTTGGTTTACTCCAGAAAAACTCCAGTGCTTTTATAAATATATAAATATAGGCCATTGGCCTTCCAAACATGGGATCCCTGGGATATATATATTTATTAATGATGTGTTATTTCGAGTCTTGGGTTAAATGGTAACCAATATGAAAACATGTTAACGCTCAATAAAGATCAGTCTTTCACTAGTTAAGGGCTAAAGGGCAAGTAATATGTTTAAGTGCCAAAGGTCAGTCTTTCCCTAGTTAGTCACAACCCCTCCCATATCTGGCAGTAGCAGCACAAAACAAATGATGAGAAATTCCAAAGCAAACCAGTTCTATCACAGAGGGCAAATTAAAGGGATAGTAATACTTTGTTTTATCTTTATTTTATTTTGTAGGCATTAAAAAAACATTAAGAATGATATAAGTCTTATCTCTCAAACCATTATGGTTTGAAAGATATTCAGAAGCAAAGTTTCCCCTCCCGCCCCTTTTACCTAGTGTAAGCCATCTCTTCTCAGATGTGGAATGCAGTCCATAGACCAGACAGATAACAGCAGGGGACAATCTTCTTCCTATGAGAACAATGAAAGCACTGCCCCCCTTGACAAGTTTTTCAGGTTTTTCCCTTATCTTAATAGAAGATTGTCCCTCTCTGCAGTCTATCTGGGCACCTCCCTTCTGATGTGGCTGAGCAGTGTTACATCAGTAAAAGGGGAGGGAGGGGGATACTTTGTCATTGAATTACTCTTGAACTACAACTTTGACAGAACTGAAATAACACTCTCCAAAGTCCAAATATACTATATAATAATTCGCTAAAATGTGCGTAACGCCGCAGTCATGCACAGTAGAGACTGCCCCCTCTGTATCAGCCGCGGCACGGGCAGTCTCTACTGCGCATGACTGCCCCACGACCGGCTGCCAGTGGCACTGTGGCCCATGTAACAGGCTCTTCAACTAGTACTATGATAATTAATTGGAGCGGCTTTTATTATGAGACATTACTATCCCTTTAAACTCCACATTGATTTAAATGGGGTCTTCAACACCTTGAATGCTATAGATGTCTGCAATATATTGTGGAGCACTGGCTTACCCCCAAAATACCCTTAGTCTGCGTGTCAGTCATGTGTGCAATGCATTCATTTAGACTGTAAGCTCTAGTGATCAAGGTCAGCTTATCCTTATGTTTCTTATGCCTTGTAATGTTGACTATAAATATCCTTATGTTATACGGCACTGTAGCTTGTTCTCTTGTCTAACTATTGCACATCATCGCGGAATCTTCTGGTACTTTATAAATAAAGTAGTATAAAAGCCTGTGTACAGACTGTCAGAATGCACGGCATGCTGGGAGGTATAGTTACACATGTGCGTTCGGGCAGCAGGGTTGCCACCTTTTCTTCAAAAAAATACCGGCCAAGGCATTCCCTCCATAGACTTAACATTGGAAGGAAGCCAATTTTTTACCGGCCTGCCGGTAAAATACCAGCTGGGTTGCAACCCTATCGGGCAGTCTCTACTGCGCATGACTGCATCAGTTTGTTTGTCCCTTCTATACTTTAGCATGACAGTAAACCTCCCACGTGTATGTGGTGGGGGGAGGGGGGCAGGATTACATTGATTTCCAAGCAATTAAAAAAAAAAGTAGAGAAATTAGGAAGAACTGCACTTTTTTCTGGAATTTCCACAGGAGAGAAGTAACATGTTTTGCACGTTTGACTTTTGAGGCAAAATGTTTACATCATTCCTATCCTCAAAAATATCATGACCTATTGTGTAACCTCCAGTTACTTGCTGAGATCTTCAGGCTCTGGCTGATTTCTAGCCATTTAGGACTGAGCTCTTACTAAAACAGGAAACCTACATTTCTATACTCATAACAGCTCAGTTGTCACCTGACAACAGGCCACTGAGATGCATGTTTGTTTTGTTTTTGTTTTTTTGGTGCCATGGTCTATTTCGTTTTAAGGAACTTGATTTTCTTCCCCTATTTTTAGACAAAGGGAGGTGGGACACAGTGTTGAGGGATTTGTTGTTTGTTTACCCCATGTTATTTTTCTTTAACCCTTTGAGTGCCAGAGTGGTACGGGATGCATTGCTGGCACTGAAATGGTTAATTGGTTCGTGGGGTGGTGCAGTTACAATTTTACTTTGTGTACACAGGCCAAAGTCATGTGCAGTACAAAGTGCCCGAACGCACAGAATGCTGGGAGGAGTAATTACACCTGCACGTTCAGGCAGTCTCTACTGCGCATGACTGCATCGGACAAACATACATCTGGCCTTTTATTAAATAGGATGATAATAAAAATAATAACTGCAATGCAATTACCCCTTTAGCCTATTACAGGTTAGCAACACTTTTTCAGCATCTGGCCCTCCTCAGCACAAATATCACAGTTGATTATTGGATTATGTGTAAAATAGGTTTATTCTGGACACCCCTTGAAAGATCAGCTGATCTGGACACAAGGGGGAATGTATGAATATTATTCCATGCTGGAACAGGAGCTTTTTTTATGGCCAAAAATCTGAGGAAGTGGTTGTTTTATACCATGAAATGCGTTAAGGGGCCATTGCAAGTGATTAAAAAAAACAAAAAAAAAACAGCAAAATTTTTAACCCCTTAAGGACCCTTGATGTTCCTGGCACATCATAGGTTGGCAAGCCATAAGGACGCATGACGTGCCAGGACCGTCATGGATTTCAGGGCTCCCCGTGAACCAGGATCACCTGGTCCTTAAGTGCCGACAGCATGTGTGCGCGGCCAGTCCTTAAGGTGTTAATACATTTTTTAGTAAACAAGTATATGTTTAGATATACTAGCATTTTATGTGATACTTTTGGGAAGATTCTATATTAAAGGGACAGTAATGTTTCATAATAAAAGCAGCTCTAATTAATCATCATAGTATTTGGACTTTGGAGAGTGTTATTTCAATTCTGTCAGAGTTGTAGTTCTAGAGTAATTCAATAACAAAGTGTCCCCCTCCCTCCCCTTTTACTGTTGTCACACTGTTCAGCCAGATCAGAAGGGAGGTGCCCAGGTAGACTGCAGAGAGGGACAATCTTCAATTAAGAGAAGTGAAAAACCTGAAAAGCTTGTCAAGGGGGCAGGGATTTCATTGTTCTCATAGGAAGAAGATTGTCCCCTTCTGTTATCTGTCTAGTCTATGGACTGGATTCCACATCTGAGAAGAGATGGCTTACACTAGGTAAAAGGGGCGGGAGGGGAAACTTTGCTTGTGAATATCTCTTAAACCATAAAGGTTTGAGAGATAAGACATATCATTCTTCATGTTTTTTTAATGCCTACAAAATAAAATAAAGTTAAAATGAAGTATTACTATCCCTTTAAGCCTCCACCTTGAATTGAGACAGGGCCAATTTCTCCAGGTGCTTGTACTGAATATGATGAGCATATGGTCACATTAACCATCAGTGCAGTGAATACAAGCTAAAGGTTTGGTGTATGTGTGTTTAAGACTGTGTAAGGCACCATAGATGTCCTCTTTTGCTTGTGTTTTTCTTTACATAAGTCCACAGATTTGTATGTGGTATGAGCAGCCTTAGAGATCTATCCAACAAAGTGGAGACTGAGTGAGGGGGGAATATATGTATTGTTCCAGCCAAAAACAATTGTGTGTACCCCACACAGAGTGCCTTTCATTATTACAATTATTATTACTAGTAACCTTCCCAAACATGTCACCCTACGCCTATATATGACAGCCTCGCTTCCAGAGGAAATTGGTTTTTATTTTCCTTTCTATTTTTATGAACGGATACCTCAAGTATGGGACATCAAATCACCGCTCATTCAGTGAAGTCAGGCGCTTACTGTAATGTGTGGGCGTCTCTTGTTTTTCTGTACAGGAAATACAACTGTTTTCTCCTTAGACTTTCATTGTGGTACACGAAGCAGAACCACAACAAATGGCAAAGTGTTCCAGATCCACGAGCAGGGGGGCATTAACCCTTCTAAGTGCCGCAGGGGTGTGCCACACATAGCTTTGCAATGCTTTGTGTGCCCCTCTGGCACTGAAAAGTCCCAGGTCTCATGCAAAAGCGGCACTTTAGTGCTTCATCATGTTTCAACAATTTTATTCCGGTAACAGAGGCAGAAGGTTCTCATCTTCTCTTGTCCATCCACCTCACCACCTACTTCTTGGACTCTTTGCCCCCCCACTTACTCAAACCACTTGCACCAGTCCTTACACCTATGTTAACACACATTTTTAATGCCTCTCTCCACAGGCACCTTCCCTTCTTGATTCAAGTAGGCACAAATTAAAGCCCTACTCAAGAAGGCTTACCTCGACCCCTCCTGTCTCTCTATCGACCTGTTTCCCTTCCACCTCTCACTTCGAATCTCTTAGAACGCCTTGTCTTCTCGCAAATAAACAAATTCCTTGACTGTAACAATCTTTCGGACCCTTTGCAGTCTGGATTCCGGTGTGGTCACTCAAATGAGACAGCGCTCTTTAGATTGGCTAATGATTTCCAGACTGCAAAATCCAAAGGCCAGTTCACTATGCTTACACTACTCAACTTATCCTCTGCCTCTGATACAGTTAACCATTATCTTCTTGCTCAGATTCTACACAATCTTGGTTTCCGCAATCAAGTGGCTTCTTGGCTCTCCTCCTCTCTGTCACAACATTCCTTTTTGTGTCTTATGGCAATAACCGCTCCTCTACAGTCCGGAGCACTAGGACCATGCACTACCTTTTGACAAAATCAGCATTTGAACTCACAGCTCTTGACACCCTCATGCCCTGTTGTCTGTCTCCTATTACCCATTTAGACTTTAAGCTCCTTGGGGCAGGTAACTATCTCCTATTGTTTCTATGACTGTGACACTTATTTTACCCCCATTTATTTATTGTAACCTACTACTATTGTAAGGTGCTGTGTACACTGTGTGGCGCTATATAGAGATATACATACATACTTTAGTCTTGAAATAAGTGGCAATGAGGGCCTCATTCTGGAAACTATAGAAGTTGAGCCAACTGACTGAAATGTGGCTTTTAACCCATTGAATACTAAAGAGGTATCCAACCCATTGGTTTGCAATGCACTGCACATACCTCTGGTCCTCAACAGGTTAATAGGTGGATTTTATTCTAAATTTGTCCTTCCAAAAAAAAATTAAACAAACAATATTGATTTGTTTTGAGTATTTCTGCATCCACAATTTGCAGCTCTCCCCTAAGTGTTGTTGAACTACAATTCCCATGATGAGTGCTCTAGACGTGCATGTAGGAGGCAGCACAGACACAGACACATCTCATTACTGAGCCCCATGGTCTACTGGGAATCAAGCAACTCCCTGCCTACTGAGGTCTAACGCAGAGCAGCGGACAGACCAATGAACAGCTGGCACAGCACCACCAAAACGAAACCTTTGCCCCAGGAATATTTACACTGAAGCATGACTTAGCTACAATAAAATGCGTTATTCATCCACTCACAATTCACGTTTTATAACCCTTTGAATGCCAACGTGGTATCCCACACACTGAGGGCAGGTCTAACAGCACAGGTAGAGGCAAGTTTGATCTAGAAGACTTCTGATTAACTTGCTCTACAGGAAATTTGCATAAAATGCCACACTGTGCCGCCAAATTAGAAAGGTATCTCAGAAATGACTTTTAACAAAAAATGGCTACTACATATAGACAAAATGTGATTTCTCTGTAACTCAAACTGAACTTGACTTGTCCAGCATAACCCGAGTGCCAGAAAGAGATCCAAAGCATTGAATTGCAATTTGTTGGATAACTCTCTGGCACTCCAAGAGTTAAAGGGTAGTTCTATTTACCAGGCAGATCATTACAACAAATGTATACTTATCTTGGGGACAAGCCCATATGGAAAGGAAAAAATGTGTATTATTATAGATATACATATACCTGGGACTTCTCAGGGTTTTGACCCAAATCTCGGGGTGAAGAGTCCGACTCCAAGGGTCCGAGAGTCCAGTGCTTTCTAATATAGGATCTGCACCAATTAACTGCTTCTTTAGTCTCTAAATTGGTGCCCTTTCTACCAGAGAGGCAGAGGGAGAAGTCCTGCTTATCTGGTCTGTGATCAGGTAGTGAGATCTTTAAGTTGTAGCATTGTAAGGGTTCCTTGCGGACTGACTGGAGCACCTCTGGTTTAGATCATGTAGGGACATTTACCTAGAATCTGTATTATATTATATATATATATATATATATATATATATATTATATATGTATGAAAATAAAAAAGTTTCCAGATCAGCTTGTTTTTAATGTTCCGATGGATGTAGAACGGTAAACATGCACAGAGACGCCTCCACGCACTGCCTCTTTGAACTCTGTCAAAGGAACTAGTGTATTTATTTAAACTTTTCTATTTATTTATGATTCCTCTGCCTGCTCTTTTGGGAAGTCCCTGTGCATAGAGAGGTACAGAGTTTTGTTCATAGGGCTCTTTCATGCGATAACAGAACAGAACAGCAGGCCCTTGCTACAGTCCTATCACTAGTGTTATAAACTCGTCTTCTGCAGTATTACCACATCTATCCTGCCAATAGAGTGTGTGTTCCTAATGGCCAGCCATAATGGCAAAAGTCAAACACAATTAGCTAACGTCCATGTGGGTTGGCCATTCACTAGAGTTTGTGCCGAGTATCACAACCTGCAATGCAGCTTGTGTGAAGATCTATCTGCGGCCCCATTGGCTACTATGCAGATAAGCCCGGCTGAAACTTTATCATACCACTGATTGAATGCAGCAAGGTTGTGGCATGCTGGCTCTTGTAGCATTCACAGTCACCTGTGTAAAATGCACCATAGACCACGTGGGTACCATTTTAAATGGGTGACATTAAACTCATGCCACATCTATGTTGTTGTTGCTTGAGTGAAAGCGCTCTTAACCCCCTAAGGACTGGCCGTGCGGTGATCATTTAAGGACCACAGAGCTTTTTTTTTTTTTTTTTTAATTGAATCCGATTCCAGAATTTCATGACAGTCCTGGTATGTCATTGGTCCTTAAAGTAGGGTGACCAGACCTCACCTTTAGCCGGGGACACATATGAAAAATGCATACTGCAGGGCTGCTTGATTTCAGTGCAGTCCTGAAACATGCCTATTTCCTATGTGTCCCCGGTTAAAGGTGAGGTCTGGTCAGCCTAACTTAAAGAAAATCCAGCCATGACGTACCAGGACCGTCAAGGGTCCTTAAGGGGTTAATTCTGTGGCTTACATATAGTGAAGTCAAGGGTAGACCTCCATGTCTGCATCCATATAAGATATGAAATGTATTGTTCTTTCTGAGTTAGATTTCATTAATGCAAGCAACTGTATCAAAGAAAATTTGGTTTATTTATTTGAATATCAGAGACTATTGTTGGACTACTGTTCCCATCATTCTCAGCTGGCCTTTTGATGGTTCACTGAGGGTGATGGGAGGCATAACTCAATATCAGCTAGAAAGCAGCAGACTGACCACTACAACTAGTTTATGACCGTAAATAGATATCAATAGAATAACATCTGATAATAATAATAACCACTTACCTTAATCTGGTCATTAGAATTTTCTGTCCAGATTAATGTAAGTGCTGGTTTCTATGTTCCTTTAAGCAGCTCACGTTTAACTGTACTGAGACCATTAAGGCTGTATACGCAGCATCGTTGGCTGCTTTGTACATAGCACTGAATTATGGCAGAATTGTGTGCCACGATGCAAGTAGAATAGAACTCTCTCACTAATCATTTGTTGCAGAAAAATATTCATGGATGTGAAACTGAATTTCCTGTCATTTAGGTCACTTCCTGTATCCTCGTCAGCACAGCCAACGTTATAACAGATAAAGGGGGCCCTTTAGTCTGTTATCAGGGGACTATACGTCCTGTTCTGTGAGTAAGTAGTATATGATATAATCCATTGGGATGTGACTGAGTGTTTCCTGTTCACTAGTATCTCATTGCTGTTAGAAGGGGCCAGGAACAAAACATGTAGTCCCGTTGTGACCTATAAGAGTGACATAGGAATGTTTTAAGTCATCCTCTCAATATAAATACGACTTCTTATCCAACAGAATGTAAGGACAGAAGTGTCATGTAAAAACATTACTCAGCATGAAAAGATGTACAGCAACCAAATGCCTACTCTATTCCATCATATGGATAAATATACATTGTGTCTGGGGCTATAAACATTAAATTCATAAACCATTTCTCATCACACAATATCCTAAATCCTGTAAGCAAATGCAAAGAAAAAAGCAAATAAAACGGTTACAACATTTTCTTTAATATAGCCCCTCCCACACTGCTCTGCAGAACCATGTAAAAAGGATCCGAATGTAAAATAGATATCTGCAGCTATATATTTCCAATAAAAAAAAATACTAAAACAATAATATAGATAATAAAAAAAGTAATGCTTTGGAGACCGGAACATGGTATGCGGCAACTAGAATGCATTTTGCGATGGACAATTTCAAGTTGCAGCATGAAAGATTTGTATGGCGGCCTATACGTTTCTATGCAGCAATACTGGCGGCTCATCATAGCTTCCAATAACTGTCCACCCCACAAGGCTGTGAGACAATCATATATGGCTGACGTCCACATCTGCTGGTCTTTTGTCACACCTCTGTCACTTCCCCCACTATTGGAGGGGGTAACCCATTAAAATCAATGGAAATGTATATATCTGTTCCCTATTTGCAGTAACGTTACACAGTATAACTACATTTTTGCCTTTACATGTATGAAAATAAATATGTATATCTGAGGAGATCTGTATGTAGGTCTTTAACGTGGACTACAACTTCTATCATCCTCAAATGGCAAACGGGGAGGTATAATCCAACAGCAGATGGAGGGACACATGTTGCTCACCCGCCCCTATCTTTGTTGAAATTATAGGAAAGGGAGCAGCTAGGATCACAAAAGTCCCGAGAGAGATTTCCCATTCAAAAGGTATTACAACTTAGACTTTCTTTTTAAAAAATATGAAGCTTGTCACATACTCTATAGCCTTCCATAGTATTACATGAACATCGCCACCTGGTGAACACAATAGAAAATTGCAGTTTAAAGTGAAAAACTTTGGGCCATAATAAATTGTAAAAGAAAATCCTCCCCAGCAGTAGGATTTCTCTTGTTTTTCTCAAAAGGAAAAGACAAACAAAATATACACCTTTCATTGCCAGAGATGCTCTCTGGAACTCTATGGGTTAAAGGTGATCTATCACCCCTTTACAACTTTGTGTAGATAGTTTTCCTATATAGCGAATATGCTTTACAGTTCTTTTTTTTTTTTTTTTAAACAGCTTATTTGCAGAAATTAGAAGAATAAATAGCCCCGCGCCTACTTAGGCATAGACTACTCTTGCCGAAGTTTGCCGCACTGCCTCTGCTCCCTTTCCACTACCCAGCCTCCTCTAATGATGGGGCTTTCTGTCTGTAAGCTGGAGCTCTCTGATTGGCAGAGATTGATTTCTGGCCAATGAGAGCGCTCCAGCTTACAGAGAGACAGCCTCTGTCATCAGAGGAGGCTGGATAGACAGAGGCAGAGCGGCAGGCTGCGGCAAAGGTCAGGTAACCTCAGCCTGCCCGGCAATAGGCACGGGGCTGTATTTTTCTAATTTCTGCAAACAAGTGATTTAAAAAAAAAAAAAAAAAAAAAAAAAAAAAAAAAGAATAAAACATAAAACATATTCGCTATATAAGAAAACTATTTTACACAAAGCTGTAAAGGAGTGATATATCCCCTTTAATGTGGTCCTGTTACCATAAGACAGCTGCACTTGCTGTCTTTCTGTACAACAGTTTTTCACAAACATTTTAACCCTTTGATTGCCAGAGACGCAATGTGCTGGATACCTCTCTGGCACTCAAAGTGTTAAATTTGGTGTCACGGTGTGGCATTTAATGCAAATTTCATTACTCCTCTGGACCAAATGTATAGCTCCCTAGTGTATTGGCCCTGCCTACATTCATAACTGAGCAGCGTGATGTAATATAGGGCCAGCATATAAGCTAATTAGCATAAAGTGCCACACTTTGCCACTAACAAATAAAGGTTAATTTCTCAAAAACTATATATATTACAAGCAAAAAGCTAGCACAGTGTATAGGCATTTTTATGTTTTGTTTAAAATTAACTCAACTCATTTTAGGTTCCCTTTAAATATGATGAGCACTTACTGTTATTTCACTTCCAGGTTGATTTATCAGCATCAACCATAATAATTCCAAAAGATAATAACCAAATCCTTAAAATATTTTGTGGTGAACACATTCAGTTCCTTCACAAAAATTACCTTTTCTATAAATAGATAACGACACAAACTCCCACCCACAATATAGCAGCAAAGTGCACTAAACTAATGAACTATCGGGGCTACATGAGATCAGCAGAGAAATAAATTACATGCCACCAGCAGGGCGGTACGTCAGTACAGGGTGAGGCAGCAGGGCAGTACGCCAATACAGGGTGAGGCAGCAGGGCAGCACGCCAGTACAGGGTGAGGCAGCAGGGCAGCACGCCAGTACAGGGTGAGGCAGCAGGGCAGCACGCCAGTACAGGGTGAGGCAGCGGGGGGCACGCCAGTACAGGGTGAGGCAGCAGGGCGGCATGCCAGTACAGGGTGAGGCAGCAGGGCGGCACGCCAGTACAGGGTGAGGCAGCAGGGCGGCACGCCAGTACAGGGTGAGGCAGCAGGGCAGCACGCAAGTACAGGGTGAGGCAGCAGGGCAGCACGCCAGTACAGGGTGAGGCAGCAGGGCAGCACGCCAGTACAGGGTGAGGCAGCAGGGCGGCACGCCAGTACAGGGTGAGGCAGCAGGGCAGCACGCCAGTACAGGGTGAGGCAGCAGAGCAGCACACCAGTACAGAGTGAGGCAGCAGGGCAGCACACCAGTACAGGGTGAGGCAGCAGGGCAGCACACCAGTACAGGGTGAGGCAGCATGGCGGTACGCCAGTACAGTGTGAGGCAGCAGGGCGGTACACCAGTACAAGGTGAGGCAGCAGGGCGGTACGCCAGTACAGGTAGAGGCAGCAGGGCGGTACGCCAGTACAGGGTGAGGCAGCAGGGCGGTACGTCAGTACAGGGTGAGGCAGCAGGGCGGTACGCCAGTACAGGGTGAGGCAGCAGGGCAGCACGCCAGTACAGGGTGAGGCAGCAGGGCAGCACGCCAGTACAGGGTGAGGCAGCAGGGCAGCACACCAGTACAGGGTGAGGCAGCAGGGCAGCACGCCAGTACAGGGTGAGGCAGCAGAGCAGCACGCCAGTACAGGGTGAGGCAGCAGGGCAGCACGCCAGTACAGGGTGAGGCAGCAGGGCAGCACGCCAGTACAGGGTGAGGCAGCAGGGCAGCACTCCAGTACAGGGTGAGGCAGCAGGGCAGCACGCCAGTACAGGGTGAGGCAGCAGGGCAGCACGCCAGTACAGGGTGAGGCAGCAGGGCAGCACGCCAGTACAGGGTGAGGCAGCAGGGCAGCACGCCAGTACAGGGTGAGGCAGCAGGGCAGCACGCCAGTACAGGGTGAGGCAGCAGGGCAGCACGCCAGTACAGGGTGAGGCAGCAGGGCAGTACGCCAGTACCAAATGAGGCAGCAGGGCAGTACGCCAGTACCAAATGAGGCAGCAGGGCAATATACCAGTACCAAATGAGGCAGTAGGACAGTACACCAGCACTAAATGAGGCAGTAGGACAGTACACCAGCACTAAATAAGGCAGTAGGACAGTACACCAGTACCAAATGAGGCAGCAGCACAGTACACCAGTACCAAATGAGGCAGCAGCGCAGACCAGTACCAAATGAGGCAGCAGCAGAGTACACCAGTACCAACTGAGGTAGCAGGACAGTACACCAGTACCAAATGAGGTAGCAGGACAGTACACCAGTACCAAATGAGCCAGTAGGACAGTACACCAGTACCAAATGAGCCAGTAGGACAGTACACCAGTACCAAATGAGGCAGCAGCACAGTACACCAGTACCAAATGAGGCAGCAGCACAGTACACCAGTACCAAATGAGGCAGCAGCACAGTACACCAGTACCAAATGAGGCAGCAGCGCAGTACACCAGTACCAAATGAGGCAGCAGCGCAGTACACCAGTACCAAATGAGGCAACAGCACAGTACACAAGTACCAAATGAGGCAGCAGCAGAGTACACCAGTACCAACTGAGGTAGCAGGACAGTACACCAGTACCAAATGAGGTAGCAGGACAGTACACCAGTACCAAATGAGGTAGCAGGACAGTACACCAGTACCAAATGAGCCAGTAGGACAGTACACCAGTACCAAATGAGCCAGTAGGCCAGTATACCAGTACTAAATGAGGCAGCAGGACAGTATACCAGCACTAAATGAGGTAGTAGGACAGTATGCCAGCACTAAATGAGGCAGTAGGACAGTACACCAGTACCAAATAAGGCAGAAGGACAGTACACCATTATAGTGTGAGGCAGCAAGTCACTACACCAGTACAGAATGAGACAGCAGGATAGTACACCAGTACAGAATGAGACAGAAGGACAGTACACCATAGCCTAAAATAGGGATAACACCTATCCATCCAACGAGTTAAATAAGTATTAAAAAGTTATATACTGACTGGAGAATAAACCAGATGCCATAAAACAAAAGCTGGTATGGGCTGACTGGGCACTGGGATTGCTGTGGACATCTTGCCAAACTCAGAATATGGACATCACTAACACAGCTACGGTTTTCCATAAAAATGTTATGCTCAAGCAGTTGGCGGTTTTGCCTACTGAGAAATCTGGCCCTGCCTAGGATGAGAAATGGACATTTGCTTTATGATGGTGAATGCTATGATAATATAAAAAGTATATATCAGATTAGTACAGAGAAATCTAACTTAAAGCAGAACTTTCACCCCTAAACAAGTTAGTCTTAATATGTAGGCTATATAGCGAATAGGTGTACTATAATAGTATTTTCTCTTTTAAAATCACTGTTTGCCTGAAATGTAATGATTAAATACAGCCTTGGCTCTACTTCCAGAAAGACTGCGGTTACCTGCTCTATACCTCAGTCTGTCACTCTTTTTCTGCTCCCCTCCCTCTATCCAGCCTCCTCCAATGATGGAGGCTGTCTGTGAGCTGGAGCGCTTTCATTGGACAGAAATCGCTCCAGCTTACAGACAGAAATCCTCCATCATTGGAGGAGGCTGGATAGAGGGAGGGGAGAAGAGGCAGAGTGACAGACTGTGGTACCGAGCTGGTAACCATAGTCTGTCCGGAAGTAGGGCCAGGGCAGTATTTCATCATTAAATTTCAGGCAAACAGCAATTTTAAAAGACAAAATACTATTATAGTACACCTATTCGCTATATAGCTTACATATTAAGACTAACTTGTTTAGGGGAGAAAGTTCCACTTTAATGAATGTTGCTAAAGAAAGCTGAATATTTACTGAGCAATATAAACCCTGCAATTCATGTTTGTCCATA
Organism: Rhinophrynus dorsalis; assembly: GCA_037306005.1. Classification (NCBI taxonomy): domain Eukaryota; kingdom Metazoa; phylum Chordata; class Amphibia; order Anura; family Rhinophrynidae; genus Rhinophrynus; species Rhinophrynus dorsalis. The sequence continues at coordinate 49,031,292 of CM074718.1, forward strand.
TTACGCCACACTATCCCTTTAACATGTTATCCATGCTTTGTACATACTAAACTAATTATCAGAAAAGGGGTAGTCAACCCTGGTCCTCAAGTGCCGCTAACAGAACATATTTTCAAGATCTCTGCTTGAGAACAAATGGATCCATCACTTAAAAACGGCAGTATAGAGCAGTAAGAAGTTGTCTTCTAACTGTAGGTACTGTCTAACAGTTCACATAGCTTAAAATTCTCTGTTTCAGTCTCAGACAACCTTGCAGATCTCTGTGATCTGCAGGTTTGTGTGACATCAGCGCCTCAGTCTGTGTGTTTGTGAAAGACCAACATTTTTCTTCTCCTAAGAAACCCTGTGTTAGTGAATCCACCAATAACGGGCTTCAAGAAGGAGGATAAAACATCTCCCATAAGTGCAAAGTAAAGAGCTGACATCACCCAGTCTTGCAGGTCACAGAGATCTGTGGGTTGATCTATGATTAATAGTGAGCTTTTAATCTACATTTAATTTAGAAATTATGGTCATATTCAGTAAGTTAAAGAAATGCAATTCTGTAGCAAACCAACTGCATCATATGGGTCAGATGAAAAAGCCAATGCGTTGCATACCCCTCTGGCACTCAAGGGGTTAACTCCCCCCTTGCTTCACATTGCTTTGGAGACCTCTCTACCATGCAAGAGATTTAGGGAATTTTATTTTGTCCCCTATGGTGCAGTTGGATTGGCCCAGAACTGCACCTCATTGACTTGCTGAATACGACACTCAATTTCAAAGTAATGAAACACTAACAATTAAATGTAATCTGGGATTATATACACTTAAACACCATGTACGTCAAGACGTGCTCTACAGGGGCAGCCATTTCTGCATTTCTCAAGCATCACTGACTACCATCTCCCTAACATTCCTGACAGGTGTATCAGAAGTGACAGTGCTAAAGTATCTGTAAATGGAACGAGATAAGAGAACAGCCTTTCTGAATACAAACGGTCACAACAAAATTAACCAAATGGTGTCCTACAAAGTGCAAGTATAGGATGGAATTTTAGACATCTGACATAAAATAAACCAGTTCTGTGTATCGGCGCTTTGGGGCCTAAAAGAGATCGCTCCAGTCTTGAAGCGGTCAATTTTAGGCCCCGGCTTTACTTACAGCACTCCCGGTGGAGCGATGTAAGTAAAAAGTACGTGACGAAATATAACCATCATTGTTCCTTAAGTACTTAAGGACCGGGACAGTCATAGTATATTACGTAGTCCTTAAGGGGTTAATGTGTTTCCTACCTCTTTATTTATATTCAGATGAAGTAAATATAAATAGTATCAGGTGTTTCACAAGTTCTCCCACAAGCACAATATTGCCAAATATAACCAAACCTAAAGCAACCAAGTAAAACCAACAGCGTGGAAACAGATATGTCACCTGGCTGTGAGTGTATGTGTGGGTGAGGAAGAGTCTGATATTTATACATCGTTGAGAAAGGAACCGGTCCAGGAAGTGTTTGGGTAGATAAACTAACACTACAACTGCATTAAAGGATGAAGTAGACCCCAAGTATGTTACACTTAACCCATTGCGTACCCCTCTGTAACTCAGAGTGTTAACACTTTGCGTGCCGGAGGTAGCAAAAACAGTTTGTGCATCAAAAAGACTTGCTGAGCGTCAGTCTCTTTTCAAGTTGTTAACGTCAGCAAATTTCTGTGACTGCATGGTTACTGAGAGCAGTGTGATTCTAACAGTAACATAGTTGAAAAGGCTGAAAAAATACATGCTTTGTTAAATTCTGCCCATATCACCCCTGTTGATCAAAAGGAAGATGAAAAAAAACAACAAAAAAAAACCATCAAAGCCATTTCCAATTAAGCCCCATGGGTAAAACAAATCCTTCCGAGAGTGAAAGGAAGTCAGATATTTCCCTGTATCAACATCCCATCTGCCTGGAAGGCAACTGTCATAATTTTCAGTATGGTTCTGTGCTAGATAGATAACAATAACTTTTTTAAAAGCAATTAGAGCATCTGCAAGAACAGCATCCTGAGGCAAAGAATGACATTACTTTACTGCCCTTACTGTAAACGACTTCTGCCTTTGTTTTGGTCTAAAGAGCCTTTCCTTTAGTCTTAATGGATGACCTCTTGTTCAGATCTTTGAGAAAGTTCTTTGTATTGACCTGTAATATATATTTACATGGTAATCATATCAGTAGAGATGCACCGATACCAATTTTTTAAGATCGAGTACGAGTACTGATACTTTATTTTTTCATTTGCCAGTTTTACAAGTACCTAAAGCGTGTATATATATTATATATATATACATACATACATACATACTTTAGGTACTTGGAAAACTGGCAAATGACCGCAAAAAAAGGTATCAGTAATTTGTATTGGCGAGTACTTTAAATTACATACATACACCATCTCTTGATTCTCCCATTTTGCCTCTTTCTCCCCCTCTTGATTCCCACCTTTTGCTTCATTCTCACCCTCTTGAGCCCCCTCCTTTTGCCTTGGCATTTTCTCTCCCTTTTGATCCCCCCTTCTCCCCCTCCTTGACTCTTGATCCCACCCTTTTGCCTCTTTCTCTCTCTTCCTCCTGATCCTCCCTCCAGTATCGGTATCGGTGCAACCCTACATATCAGTCCTTTAATGTCCCTTTTCTAATGTAAACAAACCCAGTTTGGCTATTCTCTCTTTATAACTCAGATCCTCCAATCCCCTTTATCAGTTTTGTTGCACGTCTGCACTTTTGCCAGTTCAATAATGTATTTTTGGAGAACTGGTGCCTAAAACTATACTCCATATTCTAGATGAGGCCTTGCCATGGATTTATATAGAGGTAGAATTATATTTGATTCATGTGTATTATACCCCTTTTTATGCAGGATAGTATCCTATTCGCTCTTGCAGCAGCTGAGCGACACTGTAAACTGCCTTGAAGTCTATCATTTACCAGTACTCCTAATTCGTTCTCTGATGAGGATTCCCCAAATCGTTTCCCATTTAGTTTATATGTAGCATGTTTGTTCCTGCTGCCCACATACATAACCTTACATTTAACTACAGTATATTAAAACTCACCTTTATGCCCATTCACTCAGTTTATCCAAATCTTTCTGCAGAGAAAAAAAAAACAACATTCTCCTCTGTATGTATTGCCTTACATCACTTAGCGTCATCAGCAAAGATTTAGACCCTACTTTCAGTTCCCACTTCTAGATCCAGGGCTGGATTTACATCTCAGGAGCCTGTAGTCACAGAAATCTGAAGCACCCCCCCCCACTGGCCATCTCCACAATGTTCCAAATCTCCACATTACCCCCCATCTTCATATTGCCCTCACATTGTCCCCATCAGCTCCACATTGCCCCCATTATCTCAACATTGCCCCCATCAGCTCTATATTGCCCTTACATTGCCCCCATCATCTCAATATTGCCCCCATCAGCTCCATATTTCCCCATCAGCTCCGCATTGCCCCCATCAGCTTAGGCTGACCATAGCTCACCATTAAAAAGAGACACATAGGAAACCGGCATATTTCAGGAGGGCACCAAATCAAAGCAACACTGTAATATGCATTTTTCATGTGTGTCCCTTTTTAAAGGTGAGGTATCAGCTCCATATTGCCCTCACATTGCCCCCATCATCTCAACATTGCCCCAACAGCTCCACATTGCCCTCACATTTCCCCATCATCTCAACATTGCCCCCGTTAGCTCCATATTGCCCTCCATCAGCTCCATGCCCCCATTACCTCCACATTGACCCCATCATCTCCATATTGCCCCCATCAGCTCCAACTTGCCCCCCCCATCATCCCCATATTGCCCTCACATTGCCCCGATCAGCTGCACATTGCCCCATCGTCTCCATATTACCCTCACATTGCCACACCCCGTATCAGTTTCCTGCCTCCCTAGTGGTCCAGCGGCAGGAGAGGTCTATGCCTTCTTCTGCACAGACCTGTAGCTGCTGGAGCTCCCGCGTGGTCTACTCTTTAGTAATGCACAGCGCTGGGAGATAATGTCATCTCCCAGAGCTCTGCATTACTAAAGAGCCGGGGGAGCTCAGCAGCTACAGGTCTATGCTGAAGAAGGCACAGACCTTACCATGGCAGGCGCCCCTCTGTGGGGTGCACCTGTAGGCAGATGCCTACTCTGCATTATGGCAAATCCAGCCCTGTCTAGATCATCAGTAAGCAATTTAAAAAGAACTGGGCCCAGGGCTGAAACCTGTGGCACCCCACTTATAACTGTAGACCAGCTTGAAAAGGACCTATTTACAACAACCATCTGACTTCTATCATCTGTCCAGTTCTCTATGCATGCACAGATATCACCCTCCCAAACCTCTTTTCATTTATGCAGTAATCTGTTGTGAGGCTCTGTATCAAAATCCAAGTATACTGCATCACTAGCAATTGCCTTGTCCAAATTACCACTTATAATTTTGTAAAAAGCAAGTAAAATAGTTTGACATGACCTATTCTTCATGAAACCATGCTGGCTCCTACTAATAATATTGTTGGTCTTCACATAGTCCTGAATACTGTCAGTTAGTAACCCTTCTAATTTACCCACCACAGAAGTCAAAGCAAAGAATTAGCTTAAGGTGTCAGCCATAGCCTTATCCTCACTAATCAATTTACCTGTCTCAGCCTTAAGAGAGCCAATATCAACCTTAAACTTTTTTTTATTTATATACAAACATAGATTCTATTTCAATACATTTTATATACGTTGGGCTGCCATATCATAAATAAAACAAACATATGAAAAAGCATACTGCCAAGCTATTGTGATTTTTATTGGGCTGTAATGATTCACACACAGCCATGCAGCATGCATTTCTCATCTGTCTTGCTTAAAGTGATAGTAGTAGATATTTAAAACTTATTTTAGCATTGTAGCTAACCAAAAATAAAGTAATTGAGGTCAGTTTTAACTCTCAAACCTTTATGGTTTGAGAGATATTTGATTATAATTCATACCTCTCAACATTTCAAAAGGCAAAAGAGGGACACTTCTGTTTTAGGTGGCGTTTCTGGGGGCGTGGCTGGTAGGCGGGGCATTTCCAAGAATTTTTAGGTTATTTCTTGACCCATCTGCACCTCTTTGTGTAACTGATAAATGATTTAGAGCAAGACCAAAGTATTTTAATTACCCATATTAATGTATAAACACATATACTGACAATTAACAACACATTTATGTATGTTTTATTGCTGTGGAGCAATGTAATACACACCACTCATTCCGAGGTCCTAAAAAGAGGGACAAAAGGGTAGAAAAGAGGGACAGAGGGATTTTGGTCTCAAATAGGATGTCCCTCCTAAAGGGGAACACTTGGGAGGTATGATAACGTTCCCCACTCCCTCCCCTTTCACTGACGTCGGCGCTCTATCTTAGAGCAAGAGATCCTGGTCCCGGACCGGCGGAGGCTCTTCAGCAGAGCCAAGACTGCGAGATCAAAAAACAAATACTTAATTTGAACAGTCTACAAAGTGTGCTTGCGAGCCCCGGCAGAGGTCAGTGTCTGAGCGTTGCTATGGTAACCCACAGCAACGCTCCAACGCTGCAGGAGGGAGAGGGGCGACTGGGGAGCATTGTGAGCAGCTCCCCGGGTTCCCTCTCTGCAGCACCGACCCTGACACAGGGTATCGGTGCTGGCTTCGGCCGCATTTGCGCGAGTACAAGTACTCACGCAAATGCCGGTATCAGCACCGATACCGATACCAGTATCAGTGCCACCCTAGCTCCGGGCACCAGCTGAGGCTGCTGGGTGGCACTGTGTCCTGTGCACATGGGCTTTTAAACTAGTAAATAAATAAATAAATAAATAAAAAGTACAGAAAATTTGGCATTTCATATTTTGACGTTTCAGAATCTGTAAAGTAAAATTGTTGGTTGACTGTCACTTTAACCCTGCAAAGCAATGCGTTGCGTACCCCTCTGTCATTCAAAAGGGGTTAACACAGAATCCAAAGGTTTGATAGTCACTAACCTGACATCCAGCCGACACATTGTTCTCCTCTCAAACGAGGCGGCAAGAGATTTTGATCGTTTTATGTGTGTAGCCATTAAAGATGAACCATTATCTTTAAGATCAGAAACATGCTGAACAAATGCAACGATTGTAGAGACCAAAAAGGAAGACGTTTCAACGTATTAATGTCACTTCTGCTCTGCACGCTGCACTACTACAAGGTCCAGAAGAGATAAAGGGTTGCGATGCTGCTCAGTCTAGTCCAGCGGAGAGCTGGGCAGTGACTTATTTCCTTTGCTGTGTGGCCTCAGCTTCCTCTTTCCAGGGGCCGTCACTAAGCAGTTTATTTAGAAGTCTCTGACTTCCTGGCCTCAGAGCCACAGTTTCACACGAGAAGCAATAACCTGAACCAATTACCGACTTACAAACAGAAAAAAAAAAATTCAAAGGGGATTTCCATATCAAGGCTATTGTATTTGTAGTGTCCCACTGCTTCCCCATTTAAAAAAAAAGTGGAAGATATCTAGCACTCGTACACTTTCAGTTGGACAGAGGGGGGTAACGTTTGCGCTCCAGCTGTAGGGACTCCAACTCCCATCATCTCCCAACAAACCAGTGGTTGGTTTGCTGGATGTTGTCTACCCCGGCAGTAAGACATTGGGCCTTAAGCAGAAATTAAAAGACGAGCAAACCAGCTACACTTTGGGGGAAGGAAAGAAATGTGTTACACACTCCTCTGGTTCTTAAAGGGACGGTAATGTTTCACAAAAAAGGCGCTACAATCTTCATAGTATTTGGACCATGGAGAGTGTTATTTCAATACTGTCAGAGTTGTAGTTCAAGAGTAATTGAATTATAAAGTATCCCCCTCCCGCCCCTTTTACTGATGTAACACTGCTCGCCTCAGAGCAGCAAGACTGTCTGGATGGATCACAGAGAGGGACAATCTTCATAAGGATAAACATGAAAAACCTGTAAAGGGGGGCAGGGGTTTCCTTATACTCACAGTAAGAAGATTGTCCCTTGCTGTGACCTGTCCATTCAAGTGATCAGATTCCACATGTGAGGGGAGGTGGCGGGATACTTTATCATTCATTTCCTCTTGACAGTATTGAAATAACACTCTCCATGGCCCAAATACTATGAAGATTAATTGGAGCTGCTGTTTTTGTGAAACATTATTATCCTTTTAAAGGGTTAACCCCCATGAATGCAAAATCCTTAGGTAGAAAGGAAAAAAATCAGTCATTATGAAGCATACCCAAAGCATCAAAATGCTTTGCAATGTGTCAGAAATCTTTCAAGTATTTAAGGGGTTAAAAGTCATATTTACATAAATTGAGTTTCTGTGCTAAAAGACAAAAAACACTGATCTTTTTTCAAATCAATGTTTTTAAGTCCGCCCAGTTTAGACATAGGCCTGTCCACCCAGCTGAGCGTAGCGGCACTTTGTACAATGTATATTGTAACCATTCATCAGTCACGCTCCATAGACAGCAATAACAACAGTAATGGTCACAGGAAAGTTTGAACTCATTCTCTAAAAATAAATCCAAAATTAAATAAAAAAAAATGGAAGACTGCTCTTTAATTAATTTTGAATGAAATATCTTTTGACAGTGAGTATATAAAAGCCTTGTAATATACTTACCTGGGTTTGACCCTGAGACTCAGGGTTTTGACCCAAATCTCAGGGAAAAGAGCCAAATTCTCAGGGTGAGGGAGTCCAGTGTTATCTACTACATGATCTGCACCAATTAACCAGGTCTTTAGTTTCTAAATTTGTGCCGTTTATACCAAGAGAAGCAAAGGGAGAAATCCCGCTGTGATCAGGCAGTGATGTCTCTAAGTTATATAATATTAAAGGGTAATTGAGTAATGACTGAAGCACCTCTGGGTTAGTGTAAGCAGGGACATATAGACCAGTGTTTCTCAACTCCTGTCCTCAGGACCCGCTAACAGGCCAGGATGTGATGATTTCCTCTGCTAGCGCACAGGTGAGGTAGTCAATGTGAATGAGCCTCTGATCACATGATTTCCTTGTTAGAGCACAGGTGAGTTAATCAATGTGAATGAGCCTCTGATCACATGATTTCCTTGTTAGAGCATAGGTGAGTTAATCAATGTGAATGAGCCTCTGATCACATGATTTCCTTGTTAGAACACAGGTGAGTTAATCAATGTGAATGAGCCTCTGATCACATGATTTCCTTGTTAGAGCACAGGTGAGTTAATCAATGTGAATGAGCCTCTGATCACCACACCTGTACTCTAGCAGAGAAATCCCTAAGTCCTGGCCTGTTAGTGGGTCCTGAGGACAGGAGTTGAGAACCACTGATATAGACTATAATCTATGCGTAGGTAGGGCAAAGGGTTAACATTCAAAAGATCTCAGTGTCAGCTCATTTTGAAAGTTCCCAGTTATGTTTACTACAATCTAGAAGTCAAAATGGATCATGACGCATTAAAGTGGAACTTTCACCTCAAACAATTGTCTTATTCAATTTACTTTTGAAACTGGATATGGGTTCTTTTATTTATTTACTTACCGTAAAATCTCGGGTATAATATGCACAATTTTACCCCTCTTTACCTTATGTGAAGTGGGGGGTGCGTATTATACACGAGAACTTTTTGGTCTTAATTAAAAAAAAAAAAATTGCTGCCGGCTACCTTCCCTCCCTCCCCCCCTAGCTCGATCCGATGTCCATAGAAGCCTTACTTTATCTTGCTGCCTTTGAATACCGCGCTCTGTCTGTCTTTAGCTCTGGTCCCATCTTCCCATGCGGGAGGCAGGCTTGCACTTGCCGTCCGCTTCCTTCAATGAACTTTCAGGACCTTCCGCCTCCAGCCAATGGTGACATCTTCTCAGGAGGAGCTGAGACCGAAAAGCTAACTGGATTGTGGACTATATTAATAGAAATTTGTGTGATATAAGTGAGCGAGCCATTAGACATTTTTAGGTCTGTCTTTTTTTTACTAAGATTTTTGGCCTGTTATGCAAACTGGAAACCTGTGGATAATATTAAGCTATATATTACAAATGTAGATATTCAAATACCTTAATATGATATTGCATGTGCTGTTTTTCTGCAGGCTTTGTAAAGCAATGCTTCTTTTGTAGTCACTTCCTGATCAAGTAACTGCACTCTTTGTAAGTCACAGCCTGAAGCAAGCAGTGCTAATGAAAATGGTTCCCCCAGCCTACTGAAATCTTGACTTGTAATATTAGGAACCTGAGAATGCTTCATAGCAGGGTACAAGTCAAGACAACTGAGCACTGAATGTTTAGGAAGGCTGGTTTAAAGGGATAGTATTGTGTCTATTTAAGTGCAGCTCCGAGTCTTCTTTATGTTTTTTTTAATAACACATAGAGCTATATTTCGTTAATTACATATTTTTAGTTTAAAGGGATAGTAATACTTGAAAATAATTGTATGTTATATTGTAGCCCTTAAAAAAAACATTTATGGTTTGGGAGATATTCACATGTAAAATATAGTAAAATGCTCTTTTCCTGGCTTTGCCTGGCTTGAAAGCACATGTTGTAGACCATTCCAATTAAGAAATTCTTTTTAAAGATGGTGATCTCAGCACTTCTGGAGAGGCACAACCGGTCCCTGACTGGATTCCAAATCTGAAGGGTGGAGCAATGACATCACTCCAGGGGAAACTTTACTTCTGAATATCTCCCAAACCATAAAGGTTTGGGAGATAAGACTTATATCATTTTTCATGTTTTTTTAAGGGCTACAATATAAAATACAATTATTTTCAAGTATTACTATCCCTTTAAACTCTATTCAAGCTGAAAGGATCCCCCTCCCACCCCTTCTGGCTGCCTCCCATGAGATCTGCAATCCGGTGGAGGGACAGGACTGATGCAGCAAGGGACAATCTTCATTCAGTGAGTATAAGTAAAACTCTGTGCCCCTTGACGAAGGAGGACAGGATTTTCCCTTTACTTACTGAAGATTGTCCCTTGCCGCTATCCTTTCAGACCAGCATGAGAGGATAAGAGACGCAGGGAAAGGGACTGGAAGGGAATCCTTTCAGCTCGAATAGCGTTTAAACTACAAATATGTAAGTAAAGAAATATAGCTCTAGGTGTTAAAAAAACATAAAAAAGACTCGGAGCTGCACTTTAATAGACACATTACTATCCCCATAACCCTTTGAGTGCAGTGCATTGCAATGCATTGGATACCTTTCTCCCACTCAAAAGGTTAAATAGCCAATGACAGAGGAACACATGGGCATAATTAGCCAATCAGGATCAAGGGAAAGATCCAGAAGACAGGCGCAACAGAAACAAGGCTGCTACAAGGTAGCATGACAGCAGAGCACTACATTACTATTTGTTAAAAGCAGTGCAATACACTATTACATGTCACTACCAGAACAATACACCATTCGATGTCCCCAGCAGTCCAGGCTACTAGCGGGACAAGACATGCCACCAGCAGGGCAATACATACTTTACTTTCCACCAGGGGGGCAATGCACCATTACTTTCCACCAGAGGGGCAACGCACCATTACTTTTCACCTGGAAGGCAATGCACCATTACTTTCCACCAGCAGGGCAATGCACCATTACTTTCCACCAGGAGGGCAATGCCCCATTACTTTCCACCAGCAGGGCGATGCACCATTACTTTCCACCAACAGGGCAATGCACCATTACTTTCCACCAGCAGTGTGATGCACCATTACTTTCCACCAACAGGGCAATGCACCATTACTTTCCACCAGCAGTGTGATGCACCATTACTTTCCACCAGCAGGGCGATGCACCATTACTTTCCACCAGGAGGGCAATGCCCCATTACTTTCCACCAACAGGGCAATGCACCATTACTTTCCACCAACAGGGCGATGCACCATTACTTTCCACCAGCAGTGTGATGCACCATTACTTTCCACCAGCAGGGCGATGCACCATTACTTTCCACCAGCAGGGCGATGCACCATTACTTTTCACCAGGAGGGAAATGCACTATTACTGTCCACCAGGAGGGCAATGCACCTTTACTTATCACCAGCAGAGCAATATACCATTACTTTCCCCTGCAGAGCAATACACCATTACTTTCCCCAGCAGAACAATACACCATTACTTTCCCCAGCAGAACAATACAGTATTACTTTACCCCAGCAGAGCAATACACCATTACTTTCCCCTGCAGAGCAATACACCATTACTTTCCCCAGCAGAACAATACACTATTACTTTCCCCCAGCAGAGCAATACACCATTGCTTTCCCCCAGCAGAGCAATACACCATTGCTTTCCCCCAGCAGGGCAATACACCATTACTTTCCCCAAACAGAGCAATACACAACTGCAGAGTTAACCTGGAACCTCTTCAGAAAACTGTCACATAATTGACCTTGTAGAAATATGTCCCGGGAGTGGTAGAGGTTGCAGAATATTTTAATGACCAGTTCTGATATTCAAAATAAAACTGGAGAAATTCTGAGTCAAACCAACTGCATCAAATGGGCCAAACAATAATCCCATTGATTTATTTTGAATGCTAGAGATGCCTCCAAGGCAAAAAAAATTGTATTTACCCCCTAAAGTACATCTGATTTGTATATACACATTCCACTTTTCTTTTGTGCATAGAGTCTGATATGTTTTAACCCTTTGAGCGCCAGAGGGGTACACAATGCATTGAGAGTTAAGGAGATGCTTATCTATTTACAGTGGTACTGCTACTGCCAGATTGGTTAGATCAGGAATGGGCAGCATTAAGGACAGGCCTCACAACGCCCACCCTGGATTAGATATATTGCATATCGGAAGGACAGCTAGTCAGACTAATTATTTATCATGTTACTTCCACTTTAAAACACTGTTATCATATAGGTATACATTACATACAGAATAAACCTCCCAATAACCTACAGTTTCCAATGGCATTTTTATGCACAGAGAACCCAATTACCATCATTGCCAATGTCTACTACATATGGCTAAAAAAAGAATTCCCGAAATGACACACCCATAGGAATGTGAAGATGACTAGCAAGTCTTACCTGCATATCTGAATTAAGTCCTGGATCTTTCAACAGACAAGACACCTGAATGATGACATCAGTGACTTACTACCTAGGCTGTTCACTTTGCCTTTGCTAGAGAATGCTGCACGGATCATAATTCCACGTTCTAAACAGACCTCTCAATAAACAATAACTAGAGCTCTAACCTTGTATTGCAACTCTCCTGTTGTATTTATTCTGAGCCGGCAGACTATACTGTGATGTTAAGAAAGGGCAGGTGGATAATGGTACAAAACGGCTGTAGGAACTGAGAAGTTACAAAAGACAGTAATAGAAGGCACTTAAACTTTTGAGTGGCAGCGTGGGTGATCAGAACAATGCAGAGATGAAGGATAAAGAATTACATCCACCTTTGTAGACAGTATATCCAGAAAATTAAAGGGATAGTAAACCTTGAAAATAAGTTTATTTTATATTGTAGCCCTTATAAAAACATGAAAAATTACATAAGTCTTATCTCCCAAACCTTTATGGTATGGAAGATATTCACAAGCAAAGTTTCCCCCTGAGTGACGTCACAGTTCTAGCTCTCAGATTTGGAATCCGGTCCCGGGACCGGCCGCGGCTCTCCAGAAATGCCGAGATCACGATCTTTAAAAAGAATTTCTTCATTGGAATGGTCTACAAAGTGTGCTTGCAAGCCAGGCACACTTTGTACACAGTTCAAATTAAATAGTTATTTTTAAAGATCGTGATCTCGGCACTGCTAAAGAGCTGCCGGCTGATCTGTGGACCAAATTCCAAATCTGTCCACTAGATGGCAGACTTGGCTGTAACAGCCAGGAAAAGGGAACTTTGCTTTATTTTACTTCTGAATATCTCCCAAACCATAAAGGTTTGGGAGGTAAGACATATCTTTTTTCATGTTTTTTTAAGGGCTACAATATAAAATAAACTTATTTTCAATGTTTACTATCCCTTTAAAGATTTGAGTGAACTAATACCATTGGAATTGATTCATAGTGGCTATTAGGATTCTCTGCTCATATGAAGGTGTTAGTGTCCGGGGGGGGGGATTCTCCACCTTGTTGCATTTGTGAATTCGACTCTAAACAAGGATACATTTAAAGCTCACTCTACTGGCGAGATCTAAGTACAGAATTTGAGACTGTACCTTCAAACGCAATATGAAAAGCGGGTAACTTCACAAGATAGGGGATGGTAGAGAGAGTAAAAGAGATACGGCAGTGAGGGCAGGTCACATGTGCCAGGGAGAAGTAAGAAAGATGAAAGAGACCAAGGGAAATGTAGAAAAATATATTAAAGGCCGTAATTATGAGATACAGAGGGTTAAAGCGGAAGTTTCACCTAAGCACAAGTTTGCTTTAACCCCTTAACGACCGGCTGATCGGCGAGGCACGGTCAGTTAAGGACCACGGAGCATTTTTTTTTTTTTTGCTCCATCCGCTTCCGGACTCCCCGAATGGCGTGCAGCCACGGAGGGAGCCTGGAATTCCATGGCGGTCATAGTACGTCATGGGTCGTTCAGTCAGATCTACCCTTGACGTACTATGACCGTCAAGGATCATTAAGGGGTTAATCCATTTATTATACCGATTGTAACTGTGCTGGGTTTTGTTTTGTTTTAAAAAAAAAAAACACGATAGAAATAAAGTTTGAGGGTTTACCTTTTCCCTCTTGACGTCTTCTCATTCTAATCGGCACATTTGTGCCGATGAGAATACAGGAGATCCTCCTCCCCGCTGGTCTGCCAGTAAGCTGGAGAACTCTCATTGGCAGAGATCGATATCTAGCCAATGAGAGTGCTCCAGCTTACTGACAGACCAGCGGGGAGGAGGATCTATCGATCTCTGCCAATGAGAGTTCTCCAGCTCACTGACAGACCAGTGGAGAGGAGGACCTCCTGTATTCTCACTGGCAAGATGGTGCTGATCAGAATGAGGAGAAGAGGGAAAAAGTTAACCTTCAAATTTCATTTCTATCGCATTTTTTTTAAAAAAACAAAACCCAGCACAGTTAGAATCGGTATAATAAATGGATTAAAGCAAACTTGTGCTTAGGTGAATGTTCCGCTTTAATACAATGTAAAAGTAAGGGCAACATGGCATTTTGCTCAGTATGAGAGAAAGAACAGTGAGAGGAACTCTATCACCTCCATAAACCAGAGGAACTAAAAGGAAAACAGCAGAGCCATTTACTTTAACGTTCCTCTCAGTGTTATCCGTTTCTCGTATTGTAAAATACCACCATACCTGAGAACTTTCAGAATGAGCTGGACTGGAGATCTTAGAAATATTAAGCCATCCACTTCTCTTCTCTATTGTCCCTCCTCTCTGTCCTACTTCTCCTTTACTTCCTTCACCTGATTCATATCCTCTCCCTTGCTCCTCACACTCTCCAATACTGCTCCGTTTTGCTCAGGGCCGGAGAAAGAAAAAAATGTATTCCTATATATAAGGAAGACTCTTACTATTATGCTGGGGGCCTCAGGAAGTCTTAAAACATTCCAGATTTGTAATGAAAAGCTCAGAGATTATGACTCGAGAGACTAATGAGTAATGTCAAAACAAGTGCACGATAATCCAGTACAGACAGATAATGTGAACTGTGAGGCAGGATGAGTCAATTCTGTGGTAAAGATGTACCATTTATGACAAGCAAACCACAGAACAATACATGATTCATCTACTGAAATCTACAGGACCAAGAGGAACAGACCTCCTATCTGATCTGTTATATTAATATAAAATAGGATTTTAATGTTCTTACCTGCTAAATCCTTTTCTCTTTAGTCCACACGGAACATAGGTACCATGGGGTTGAGTCCCTCCACTAGAGGGCAGGAAACATTTTAAAAGACTGAGTCTTGAAAGTGGAGACTCTCTGCCACTCCTCCAACTCAACCCTTGTCCAACCCTCATATTAGCCAATTTTGAATGTGACTGAAGCCACACTGACTAGAAAATGCAAGAGAAGAAGGAAATCTCCTGTGATAAGAAAGACTCTAAGAGGACTCTGCATCCCAGATAGATGAGGTCCCTTTCTCTGGATGGTAGACCTGTGTTCCATATGGACTAAAGAGAAAAGGATTTAACAGGTCAGAACACTAAAATCCTATTTTGTCTTAAGTCCACTATGGAACACAGGTATCATGGGGATATACCAACTCAAAGCCCCCGAGTGGCAAGAAGGAGAAAAGACCTGACACCTCTCCCCATGATACCGGAGTTCCCAAGGACTGTCTAGAATCGTAACAGCCCAAACAGAATAAAAAGTGTCAACAGACACTGAATAAGCATCGCCCACAAAAACAAGAGCCAACAGAGCTCAAACGTCTGAAAAACAGTAAAGAAGAAGATATAATAACCAAGGTCCCTAGACAGGCAGGACTGCCAGAAGGACCTTGAGGCTGAAACCGGCTTCAGGAAAAGCCAGAACATCAACACAGTAGTGTTTTGCAAAGGTTTGCATAGAGGACCAAGTCGCTGCCTTGCACAACTGCACAACTGAGGCCTGATTCCTGTAGGCCCAAGAGGCCCTCACAGACCTAGAGGAATGTGCTATGACCTTGAAGGGAAGAGGTTTCTTTCAGAGTTCATAAGCCTGGCATATTGCCAATAGGATGCAGGCCATCCAGCTCTTGGACCCTCAAGTACGACAAAGAGAGAGTCCGCCTTGCAGAAAGGCTCAATACAGAGCACATAAAATTTTAATCACCTCACCACATCCAAGAAGTGGAGATCTCTCGCCTTGTCACACTTCAGGTCAGGGCAGAACAAAGGCACCACAATCTCTTGACTGATGTGAAACTCAGAAACCACCTTAGGGAGAAACTCCTTAGAAGTTCTAAGGACCACCTTGTCATGTGAAAAAACAGAAAAGGTGGTTTGCAAGACAAGGCTTGCAGTTCAGCAACTTTGCTGAAGAAAAGCCATCTTAAAGTCAGCTGACACAGGGAGATTATAGCAAGGGGTTCAAATGAATGTCTCTGAACAACCCCCAAAACCAAATTAAGGCCCCACAGATTAGTAGGAGCCTTAAAGGAATGATAGGCATGAGCCACTCCCTGAAGGAACACCTTGACATTCGAAATGGTGGTAATATATCTCTGAAAGAACACAAAGTGCTGAAATCTGAACCTTCAAGGTGCTCAAACTGAGTCCTTTGTTCAGGCCATCCTGAAGAAAGGATGGCACCAAAGGAAGGTCAAACTCCTGCAAGGACAGAGATCTATCCAAGCACCAACAATGGAAAAGAGATCAAATTCTATGATGGGCTTTGCAAGAGACAGGCTTGCGAACCTGAACCTGTAAATGGCCTCAGGAGACAACTAATTTTCTCTTCAAGATGTGGGTTTCCACAGTCATGCTGTCAAAGCCAAATTTTCCACATCCTCTTTCTCTAGGTAATCTGGGAGAAGGAGGTCTGGCCTGGGAGGGAAGTGGAGAGGGTCCTGAACAGAAAGACTGACCAGATCTGCAAATCATGCCCTCTGAGTCCAGTAAGGGGCTACCAGAACAACAGTCACTCTGTCCATCCTGATCTTCCAGAGAACCCTGGGAATGAGAGGGATTGGAGAAAATGCATAAGCTAGGCGAAAGTTCCACGGAACTGGGAGCAGAAGGTCTGAACCTTCTTTTTTTCTTCAGGTGTCCATCTATAGTGGGAACACCCCACTGCGGCACAATTAGGTAAAAAGCCTCTGGATTGAGCACCCACTCTTCAGGATCCACATCTTGGTGACTTAGGAAGTCCGCCAGTACATTTTCTACTCCTGGAATATGTACGGAGTTGATAGCCGGAACGTGGGCCTCTGCCTAGACTAGAATGTACCTTACCTCGAACAAGGTAGCGGCGGCACATTGAGTGCCGCCTTGAAGGTTGATGTATGCCACTACCCTGGCACTGTCCGACTGAACCCTTAATGGTTTTTCCCTCAAGTGTGAGGTCCAGAACATTGATGGACTGAAGGGATTTTTCTGCAGTCCACCTGCCCTGGACCCCCAGGTGACCTAGAACTGCCCCCAGCCTCTCAGGGCAACATCTGTTGTGATCAGAGACCATTCCTGTATAACAAAGGGTTTTCCTTGTCCCAGGTTTCGCTGACACAGCCAACACTGTAGGTCTGACACAATCACCACTGTAGGTCTGGGGAAAGAGAGGTCTGTTGATCCAGGCGAACTGATTTCCCTGACCAATTCTGAAGGATATGTAGTTGAATTTCTCTCATGTGTACCTGAGAGTAAGGCAGTCAAACTCTCATATACTCTCTGTTTCAGGCCGAGAACCCGAGACACAACTTGCATCACCAGGGATATCTTATCCTCTGGCAAGAAAACTTTACTTTGCCAGGTGTCGAACCTCATCCCCAGGAAAGCCAGTTCCTGGGATAGATCCAGAGAGGACTTCGGTGGAACAGAAAATCGGGCACAGTCTTGGACATGCTGGGCCAGAAGCTCCTCTGAGGGAACTTTTTATCAAGAGATTGTCCAGATATGGAGTCATGGAGCCCTGTTGTAAATGAAGGCTGCTAAGGCCCCCATGACCCTGATGAACACTCGGTGTGCAGTATATTAAGCTAACATCATTATGGAATAGAACAGCATCTGCATCCACAATTTCAGCTCAGTTGAAGCAGAAAAAACAAGTCTAAACAGTTAGCATGGGCACATGAAATGCTAACACAACAGTGTATAAAACCTGCTATTAAATATGGTACAGGAAATATTCAGGGGTGGGGATGCTCTGCCTATTCCGGAGTTGGTGACTTGCATAAGCTCAACTACACTTTGACCAATGAGAAGTACCACTCTATTCTGGAGATGCATGCAATCCCTTCTGGCTTAAAGTTGTGTGGAAGTGGATTCATTTTCCAGCAGGACAATGATCCTAAACGCACATCTAAGCTGTGCCAGGAATATCTGAAGTCCAAGGAAGAGCAAGGAGTGCTAATTTAATCACTGGACCTCAACCCCACTGAACATCTTTGGGAACATTTGAAAAGGGAAAAGGCGGAACACACTGTGACATCTCTAAATAACTCACTGGGATGATCAAAAGGATGCGGGAATAATGGGGATTGTAAAATTCTGAACAAACTTGTAGAATCATGGCAGGCAGCTTTAAAACAGTAATTAAAGGGATAGTAATACTCGCAAATTACTAATCCCCATATTGTAGCGGTGTTAAAAAGAAACTTATTGCCCCCAGTGTCATCTCTCAAACCCTTATGGTTTGAGAGATGATAGAGCTCAAATATCCCCCCTCCCTCCCCCTTCCCTGACTGAATGCTGACTGCAGGGATATCTGGTATTACTTGCATCAGGCGGCTCTGCAGCAGAGCCGAGATTGTGTTTATAAAAAACAAATCTTTCACTAAAATGGTCTTCTAAGTGTGCTTGCAAACCAAGCACACGTAGAAAGCCATTTCAGTGAAAGAATTCTTTTTTATAAACGTGATCTCGGCTCAGCTGCAGAGCCGCCTGATGCACATAAGACTGTCGTACGACAGCTTCCCCTGCAGTCAGTGTTTAGTCAGGGAAGGGGGAGGGAGGGGGGAACATTGAGCACTATCGTCTCTCAAACCATAAGGGTTCGAGAGATGACACTGTGGGCAATAAGTTTCTTTTCAACAAAGCTACAATATGGGGATTAGTAATCTGCAAGTATTACTATCCCTTTAAGGCAAATGGTGGCCATAGCAAATGTTGAGAATTTTTGATTTTCAGTATTTACTAACAAACATATATTACTTTTATTAGTAAAAATTATGTATACTGTATATTTTGGAATACAAATGCTGAAATAAAAGCAGATTGTGGTAGTAGTGGACTCAGACTTTTGGACCCTATTGTGTAAATATGCGTGTACATGTGTGCGTGTACATATGCGTCTCTGTGTCACATATACCTTTAAACATATAGTCAGTCCTGTGTTTTCCTCCAAGTTTCTGTAAAATGCCATCTCGCGTCATGAAATTGTCGAGCTAAAGGCTGGAGGAACAACTGTACCTATTCTTCCTGCTGTTAGTGACCCAGAATAGAGAATGCATAGAAAGAACAAGACATAGTTGTTTTAATAAAACAAACCTTGTTGTTTTGCTCTGTGCTGCTGGTGAAAATGTAACAATCTGCTTATTCAAACTATGTAATATTCTCTATACCTGGTCACAGTCTAGCACAGAGGTAGGCAACTTTTGGTTCTCCAACCACTGGAGTCTACATCTCCCCTTGTCCTTTTCAGCTGGAGAACAAAGGGTTGCCTATTCCTGAAATACTACGAAAAAAATAATACATTCTCTAACCTGTAGACAAACAGACTCATTTACAGAATCTTGTAGCAGAAATTCCCTGGCTTTCCCCAAACTAACAAACACAATATCTTCCACATACCCCCCATACACACACACCACACACACGCACACACACGCACACACACACAGTGTCAGTCTGTCTCTCTCCCTCTCAGACAGGCTCTCACACATTTTCAGGGTGTCATTCTTTCACAATAGTAATATCAATTTAAAGGGATAGTAATACTTAGTTTTAACTTTATTTTATTTTGTAGGCATTAAAAAACATGAAGAATGATATAAGTCTTATCTTACCTTTATGGTTTGAGAGATATTCACAAGCAAAGTTTCCCCTCCCTCCCCTTTTACCTAGTGTAAGCCATCTCTTCTCAGATGTGAAATGCAGTCCATAGACCAGACAGATAACCGCAGGGGACAATCTTCTTCCTATGAGAACAATGAAATCCCTGCCCCCCTTGACAAGTTTTTCCCTTATCTTAATTGAAGATTGTCCCTCTCTACAGTCTACCTGGGCACCTCCCTTCTGATCTGGCTGAGCAGTGTTACATCAGTAAAAGGGGCGGGAGGGGGATATTTTGTCATTGAATTACTCTTGAACTACAACTCTGACAGAATTGAAATAACACTCTCCAAAGTCCAAATACTATGATGATTAATTAGAGCTGCTTTTATTATGAAACATTACTATCCCTTTAAGAGGTCCGTACTCAGGTAAAGTCCCTCATGGGTAAAATAACAGCAGGAATGCAAAACAGCTAGATCAATGGAATTTTGCAAAATATCAAAACAATGTATTTAGGGTGATCTGATAATTCAAGATCAGGCATCAAACACATTGTAACAGTTTTACACCAACATTTTGAGGTTTGGAGTTGTAGAAGCTCTCCATATCCATGATTACCAGAATGTATAGGTCATCTCTAATAGGAAAACACTCAATTTATCTGATAAAATCAGATTTATCTCACATAAAAGATCTCATAATATCAACCGTAGGTGTTAATATTCTATCAAGAAACTTGGAAATCTGACTAAAAATAAAATTAACTGCTGTCGGTATTGGTCTGCCAGGTGGACAAAGGGGACACTTCTGTACCTTCTGATGAATATATAGCACGGATATTATATAGCGTTATTCTGGATGGAAATCAGGCTTCTCTAATTGTCAACGGATTGGTTGTTTTCTAATACAATTTTTGACACTATTTTGGAGCTTCACTGTGTTTGGTATAGAAGATCTGTGATGTTTATGTTTCCTGTCTAGCCTGAAACATTGTAACCTTGAAATCTGAAGTTTTGGAATATTATGATACTGGCTTGATGAGTTTCCTGAGGTTCACACTTTACCAGTGATTACATTCAGCTGCCTGTTCATTATAGTGGCTGTTACTATCTACTTTTTCCTACACTGAAGTTTGAGTCTCTAATCTTGTATATTGTCTTAGGCCAACAATTAAAACCAGGGTCCAGCATGGATTACAGTAAATGACAACACATTAAACATTTAACATAGAACGGTAGGCAGCTGACCAGGAGGCTGCCTACATTTCCACATAGATGGTGTGCAATTTAGCATGCCTGGCTGTATTTTGTGGCTGTCCAGCCTCCCAGAGCTGGGACTTCACCCAGTGACTTCCAGTCTCTTTTGGAGTATTTCTATGGCTATTAACGGAGCCCCTTGTAACGGCCTTTGGTCCGTTACAGTAAGTTAGCATCAGAATTTTACATTTCATTCTACATGTTAACAGGAGCCATTGTAGGCACTGGCAAAGAGGATGGTATTACAGGAGCAATGCGTAAGTTAGATTAGTTCATTAAGGACTGTAGTGGGTAGAGAAAGGCCAATTAGGAGTGAGTTACAGGGATACAATGAGAATTTTAGTAGTCTCTTGAGTGAGAAAAGGTAAAATTTTAGAGATGTTATGTAGATGGAGATGGCATGAGTTGGAGACTGAATGTGGGGATGGAAGAATGTTGCGGAGTCAAAGGTGACCCCCCAGGCAGTGTGAGGTGGAGGTTGGTGTGATGGTGATGTTGTTAACAGTGAGGGCAATATCTTGGATAAGGCTGGTTGGAGAGGGAGGGAAAATTATGAGTTTGATTTTGCTAAGGTTAAGTTTGAGATGATGGGAGGACATCCAAGAAGACACAGCAGAGATACAATTAGATACCTGGGACAGGAGGGAAGGGGAGAGGTCTGGGGAGGAAACACAGATTTGCATGTCATCAGCATAGAGATGATGGTGAAACCCAAAGGAGTTTATTAGTTTGTCAAGGGAGGAGGTGTATATTAAAGAGAGCAAGAGGCCCAGTTCTGAACCTGTGCATTACTACTGTGTGTGTACTCTCGTTTGACCCTTGCTTGGCTTCCGTTGATTCTCCAATTCGATCCTTGGCTTTGTCTGACTATCCGCTCCGGTACTGACCAGTGGCTCTGTCTGACTACCCCCTCCATGTATGACCTAGGCCTTGTCCGACTACCCGTTCTGGTCTGACCCTGATTCTGGCTGACTACCCGCTCTGTGAGTTCTGTGGCTCTGGCTGACTACCTGATCCGGTTTTGACCCGTGTCTCTGGCTGACTACCCACTCCGTGCTTGACCCCTGTACAGTCAGACTCTCCACTCTGTCTCAATGGGCTTTTGCTCCGTACAGCCCACGAGCACACTTTACCTCTCTGGTATTGTTGAACTGCATTCCGCTTGGTAGCTCAGGGTTAGTCTCACCTCAGGTATTGCTCTAGCAGTCTCGCTCAGTGCATCCTTTACTAGCTATACCTCCAAAGCTATCACCTGTCTGTACCCTGGTCTCGCTCCTGTTGCCTGACCCCTAGCTCTCTAGGTTTCTGCACACTCGCTCTGTAGAATCATAGACGAGATTCTACTGCCTTTGCTGCCTTGTCGATCCGCAGTCGCAGGTTGTAGCTCAGTGTCAGCTCCTGGGTAGTGGACTGCGCACTGTCCTCAAGCCTGTTCCTGGGAAGGTTGGGGAAGTGTTTTGCTCCTGTATCTTGATCTTAATAAACTGGTTAAATTCACCTGTACCTGTGTGGTGTGATTCTTTATCACAAGTGTACAGCGACAGAGACGCTGAAGGAGTGGTTGTAGAAGTATGAGGAGAACCAAGGAGGGCGGGGTCACCGAGGCCGAGGGAGTGGGAAGCTTGGAGGAGGAGTGGGTGATCCACTGTGTCAAAGGCAGCTGACTGGTCCTGGAGAATGAGTACGGAGTAGTGGCCTACTGACTTAGAGGACAGCAAGTCATTGGCCACTTCATATGTTTTGGGGTGGATCTGCATTATCTAGAAATAAGTAACTTTGCCATTTAAGATGGTCCACTAAAAAGTACCATGACCTACAACCAATTTCTTTTATTGACATTACTTTTCATTGTCTGTAAATTTCACTGATACCAACTTTATTGGGGATGAGATTAAAAAATATGATGAAGATGATGATTTTGTTTGTATTTAATGAGTAGAAGAATCAATATGTTGTGTTAAATTACATCATAAAGATTAACAAGAACTCCCTGACAGTGCATATCACTGGCTCCTGATTATATTGTTGTAACATCTAATCTGATTCCCTTCTGTCAGCAAACCACATACTTCCTCATAATCCTTCCAACACTGAACTACAATACTCTGAAAAACAGATTAAGAAATTGTTGGCTTATGGGTCGACTCAAACCACCACTGGGCCCTGGGAAAAAGTATTTATTTATTTAGAAAGTGTTTTACCAAGAACAATACATGGAGATACATTTAGATATATCTCGTTTTCACGTATGTACTATATTAACTATGAAGGTGGGAAATTAAGTTCTAGTATGGCAGCAGCAGGGCCAGATTTTGCAGTAGGCAGAGTAGGCAACTGCCAGGAACTCATCTGTGCTGACCACACCCAGTTTTATACCCCATTGTAAGCTATTATTTAACCCCTTGGATGCTACAGAGATCTCCAATGCATTAATTCTCTCTAGAATTAAGCGGTTAACCCTTTCAGTGCCAAAGGGTACGCAAAGCAATGCCTTGTGTACCCCTCTGGCACTGAAAGGGTTAAATAATGACTATACACGTTTTCCTATTCTCCTAAAAGTAAACTTATAGTAGATTCACAGTTGTTTTTATATTAAATTAACCTCATTAAAGGGATAGTAATGTTTCACAAAAAAAGACGCTCAGATTAATCTTCATAGTAGTTGGGCCATGGAAAGTGTTATCTCAATATTGTCAGAGTTGCTGTACAAGAGTAACTGAATGATAAAGTATCCCCCTCCTGCCCCTTTTACCTAGTGTAAGCCACCTCCCCTCAGATGTGGAATGTGGTCTCTTGACCGGACAGCTCACAGCAAGGGACAATCTTCTTACTGTGAGCATAATGAAAATCCTGCCCCCCTTGACAGGTTTTTCCTTGTGCTCACAGAAGATTGTCCCTCTCTGTGATCCATACAGACAGTCTTGCTGCTCTGAGTTGAGCAGTGTTACATCAGTAAAAGGGGCGGGAGGGGGATACTTTATCATTCAATTACTCTTGGACTACAACTCTGACAGTACTGAAATAACACTCTCCATGGCCCAAATACTATGAAGATTAACTGGAGCTGCTTTTATTGTGAAACATTACTATCCCTTTAATTGTTATATGCTTGGGCCTTTGTCTATAAATAGCTAAAGGGCTTACTCCTACATTAATTTAAAAACAATACTGCACAAAAGATGAGATAAACAATTCAGAGGCAAACCAACTGCCTCAAGATTCCAACTCATCTAAATTGAGATGTTAATCCCTTGAAGGCTAGAGAGGTCTCCAATGCATTGCAAAGCAAGGTACTGGAGACTTCTCTAGCTTACAAGGGATCGGTGGCCTAATTATTGAGAATGTATAATTGTTCTCTTCATTTGTACATAAAACCCACAAATCTTTCAAACCAGCTTTATCCTAATGAGTTTTAGCAATTTGCTTTGCACAATGCGGCGTTTTCCCACATACGGTAATTTCACATACTGAGAAGACTGCAATTTAAGAAGCCATATCATTATGGAGAGGAAGGTCCAGAGTGTTCGGAAACCTCTTGAAGGAATAGGTCACTGTTGGCCCTCAACTTGCTGGCTGGTTAAGAATGAAGGGAGTTATAGTCTCAATAAACAAAGGATGCCTAACCCCGCTCTTGTACAACAGGCAGAGATTCTTCTTTGCAATTAGGGGGATCCTTCCTCCTTGTGCAGCTGCAGACTTTCCCCTATTGCTACAATAACTGTGGCCAACTTGCACGTTTTGCCATGCAGGGGAAGGAAATGACTATCCTCGCGTTTCACAGAAATTCCCAGCCAATGCTTTCTCTTTCTGTTCTAGTGGCTTGAGTGGGCTTCATAGAACTCAGTTACAAGAAAAATAGAGACCAGCTACCTGTAATGTGGCTTGGGGCTGTTAACGCCACACACTATGAGGTGCATACTGTCATTCCCTGTGCCACCGCAGGAAATCTTTGCACAACTGTGGTTTGTTACAGTGACGGTGCTGTGCCTGTTTTAGAAAAACACTAACTTTGATGGCAAAGAAGGACCAACTGGCCCATCTAGTTTGTCTATTTCCCTATCTATTTAAAGGAATAGTAATGTTTCACAATAGCTCCAATTAATCTTCATAGTATTTGGGCCAAGGAGAGTGTTATTTCAATACTGTCAGAGTTGTAGTTCAAGAGTAATTCAATGATAAAGTATCCCCCTCCCGCCCCTTTTACCTAGTGTAACACTACTCGCCTCAGAGCAGCAATACTGTCCGGATGGATCACAGAGAGGGACAATCTTCAGTGAGCATAAGGAACAACCTGTCAAGGGGGCAGGGTTTTCCTTATGTTCTTAGTAAGAAGATTGTCCCTTGCTGTGATCTGTCAAGTCTGTGGACCAGATTCCACATCTGTGGGGAGGTTGCTTACACTAGGTAAAAGGGGCTGGAGAGGGATATTTTATCATTCAATTACTCTTGAACTACAACTCTGACAGTAATGAAATAACACTCTCCATGGCCTAAATACTATGTAGATTAACTGGAGCTGCTGTTTTTGTGGAACATAACTATCCCTTTAAAATGTAATGATAATTTAACAGTTTAACCATATGAGTAGCAGAGAGGTGTGCAACACATTTCTCTACAATGCATTGCATACCTCACTGGCGCTAAAAAGGTTAAGGGTCAGACAGGTGTGCAACACATTGCTTCATAATGCACTGCAAACGCTTTTGGCCTTTTAAAGGGACCCTATCGCCTAAAACAACTTTGGTTATTTTGAAATAGATTTCAAACGTGTCCATTCTAGTCATTTATTCCATTTAGAAAACTAGCCTGGCTTATTTAGATGAATAGATTATGTTAATTAAGGCACGCCATGCAGGAACTTACTGTCTTAGTCCTATATTACCTCCCATGCACATCCCTCTGGACTTTAAAGGGTTTTAAAGATATATAAGCGCAAAAAACGTTTAGGAGAAAAAGTTTGCTGAGGATCATGGGAGTTGAAGTCCAATAATAGATAGAGTGCCACAGATCTGGTTGATCTTATCCTCATGAATTGTGGGTAAAATTTTCTCTGAAGTACTGTAATCTGCTCAACACACTGCTGAGATGTTATAAATAAACACCATGTTCAGATCTTATCTGTATATTACTATAGGTGAGATACCATATTCTGTACTGTAAAACCACAATAAAACCACTGCAGTTTAAAACCATATATGGGAAATTTCTCTTCTAGAATCCCCGGAGGGGGCTCATGTGGTGCCGCTAGGGGATATAAATAACTTGAGTTGTGTCATGAAGGGGTGTGGCTTAATCATGGGTGGGGGCGGGTTTAACTGGATGTGTGTGGAAACAAGTGAGTGGGAAGTGGGCAGAACAGGGTTGGAAGGAAGAGAAGTGGGAGGAACAAGATGAGAAGAGGGAGAAGTGGGTGGGAAGTGGGCAGAAAAGGATGGGAAGGAGGAGTGGGTGGGAAGTGGGAGGAAAAGGGTGGGAAGAAGGAGGATAAGTGAGAGGAACAGGGTGGGAAGGAGGAGGATAAGTGGAAGGAAAGTGTGAGGAACAGGATGGGAAGGAGAAGTGGGTGCGAAGTAGGAGGTACAGGGTGGGAAGGAGGAGTATACGTGGGAGGAACATGTTGGGAAGGAGGAGAAGTGGGGTCATGAAGTGGGAGGGAAAGTAGGTGGGAAGTGGGCAGAACAGGGTGGGAAAGAGGAGAAGTGCGCAGGAAGTGTTAGGAACAGGGTGGGAAGGAGAAGTGGGTGGGAAGGGGGAGGATAAGTGGGAGGAACTGGATGGAAAGGAGGAGAAGTAGGAGGAACCGGGTGCGAAAGAGGAGAAGTGAGTGGGAGGTGGGCAGAACAGGGTTGGAAGGAAGAGAAATGGGAGGAACAAGACAAGAAGAAGGAGAAGTGGGTGGGAAGTGTGCAGAACAGGGTGGGAAGGAGGAGAAATGGGCAGGAAGTGGGAGGAACAGGGTAGGAAGGAGGAGAAGTGGGAGAAAGTAGGTGGAACAGGATGGGAAGGAGAAGGCGAAGTGGGGGCAGGAAGTGGGAGAAACATGGTGGGAAGGAGGAGAAGTGGGTGGGAAGTGTGCAGAACAGTGTGGGAAGGAGGAGAAGTGAGCAGGAAGTGGGAGGAACAGGGCGGGAAGGAGAAGTGGGTGGGAAGTGGGCAGAACAGGACGGGAAGGAGAAGTGTATAGGAAATGGTAGGAAAAGGATGGGAAGGAGGAGGAGAAGTGGGAGCAAAGTGGGAGGAACAGGATGGGAAGGAGGAGCAGTGGGGGCAAGAAGTGGGAGGAACTGGATGGGAAGGAGGAGTATTTAGGTGTGGGTAATGTTTATTTTCCTGTGTAAGTGCATTTTAACCCTTTGAGTGTCTGGCACTCAAGGGTTAAAGGATAAGCAACACCTTTTTAAAGGGATAGTATTAATTACTATGTACAAAAATATATACTGTAGTGTTTATCCCCTGAGTAAAAAAAAAGTCTACTCCTACTGTTAAAAGGTGTTTTGTTCAAAAGTTATTACAGCTCAAGGTTGAATTTTTTAGGTGCAATATCACAGTGGCCTGAAATTGTACAGTGGCGCTGTTGCTACACCATCCTATGGACAGCTCTGCTCAGTTGACCATAAATTTCCATAGGATGGTGTAGCAACAGCACCACTGTACAATTTCAGGCCTCTGTGATATTGCACCTAAAAAAAATTCAACTTTGAGCTGTAATAACTTTTGAATAAAACACCTTTCACCAGTGGGAGTACTCTTGTTTTACTCAGGGGTATAAACACTACAACATATTTTTTTTTTTACATTTTAAGTATTACTATCCCTTTAAAATGCATCTCATTGGCAGAGATCGATATCTAGCCAATGAGATTGCACCAGTTTACAGACAGACAGACTCTGTCATCGGAGGAGGCTGGGTAGTGGGATGGGAGAAGGGGTAGTGCGGCAATGGAAGTTTATGAGGAAGTAGGGTGTAGGGCACTCTATCGGTTTAAAACAAATAGCGTTTTTTGTTGTTTTTTTTAAAAAAGAATCAATAACTTTTCCACCCTTATGTATATATCCGCTACATAATAATAAGCATAACTTTTGTAGAGGAGACAGATATACTTTAATGAAGCCATTTCCAATTAAGCCCCCTGTGGGTAAAAAAAAAAAAAATCCTTCCTGATTTCAAAAGGCAGTCAGGTATTTCCCTGGATCATCATTTGATCTGCTATGAAACAACTGACTTGGTTTATTTAATCTACAGAAAAGACAACTAAGAGGAGATCTTATCACAAAGAACAAGTATATGAGGGGTCAATTCAAAGATCTCTCTGTTGAGCTATTCATTCCAAGGGCTGATCAAATAACCAGGGAACATACCATGAGATTAGAGGAAAAGAGGTTTCGACTTCAGCAAAGTTTTTTTTACAGTAAGGTCTGTTAAATTATGGAATTCCTTGCCAAAGGCAGGGCCGGATTTACATCTCAGAAGCCTGTAGGCCCCCCACCATTGGCCCTCTCCGCTGGATACCTTCACAATATTCCTAACCTCCACATTACCCCCCACCTTCATATTGCCCTCACATTGCCCCCATCAGCTCCATATTGCCCCCACTTTGCCCCCATAAGCTCCACATTGCCCCCACTTTGCCCCCCGTACCCGTTTCCTACCTCCCTGGTGGTCCAGCGGCAGGTGAATTCTGTGCTTCTGCACTGAGCTGTAGCTGCTGGAGCTCCCACGCTGTCTTTTCTTTAGTAATCAGAGCGCTGGGAGATGATGTCATGGAGATGATGTCATCTCCCAGCGCTCTGCATTACTAAAGAGCCGGAGGAGCTCAGCAGCTACAGGTCTCTCAGCACAGACCTTAGCATGCGGGTGGAGGGTTATGCCACTTTATATATATATATATATATATATATATATATATATATATATAACAATTTATTCCAATGACAGGCGCCCCTCTGTGGGGTGCGCCTGTAGGCAGATGCCTACTCTGCCTTACGACAAATCCGGCCCTGACCAAAGGATGTGGTTATGGCAGATACAATGGATACATTTAAGAGAAGATTAAATACATTTCTGTCAAAAGGGAACGTACAGGGTTATACTCATACCTGGGAACTTCCAGTCGAGGGCTACCCGGAGGGTAGTCCTCTGTTCACCAGGGGGTGACAAAAATGACGCTAATCGCGTCAAAAAGGGGCGGGGCTTAACCCTTTGAGTGCCAGAGTGGTACGGAATGCATTGCAAAGCAATGCATTCCTTACTACTCTGGCACTCAGAGGGCTAGGGACTGAGTATCAGCAGGAGAAAAAGTGTAAGTGGGTAGAGTTTCAATACAAACTCTCCACATCCGGAGGAATCAGCCTCTGCCCCGGAGACCCGGTAAAGTTCTGTCAGAACCGGAGTCTCCGGGGCAAATCTGGAGAGTTCCCAGGTATGGTTATACTGTGTATCCTATATAATAATTTGCTAATTTGTGTGTAACGCACGACATGCTGCACGTGCTGCAGTCATGCGCAGTAGAGACTGCCCGTGCCGCGGCTGATACAGAGCTGGGCGCTCCGAAGGCGCGGGCAGTCTCGCGCGTGACTGCCCCGCGACCGGGTGACAGTGGCACTGTGGCCCGTGTAACGGGCTGTTCAACTAGTTAGTATATAAAACAAGAAGGTCTGATAAAGACAAACTTATCTGGCAGCAGGAAAGCTTATATAATTCTCATGTCGCTGGATTATGAGACAGGGGTTGCACTTGATGGATGTGTCTTCTTATGACCTGGTTTACCATGTTACATAATTCTCAATATTGGTCTGAACTAGATAGGTATACAGCACGTATTTGAAAATATCTAAAATATCTGAAAGCACACCATCCTGAGGCAAGGAATCCTACAACCTTACTGTGGTTACTGCCTTTGAGTGAAAAGCACCTTTATTCTAATCTTAACAGATGACCTCTTGTTTTTCTGCTCCACTCTACTCTTTCAGGAAACAGTTCCTTAGAAAGTTATTTGCATTGACCTTGAATATACTTGTAAATAGCAATCATATGACCCCTCACATATCTCTTATCTAATGTAAACAAACCAGTTTTGCCTAGTCTCTCTTTATAACCCAGAGCCTCCAGTTTCGGTGCATGTCACATTTTCCAATTCAATAATGTCTTTTTAAGAACTGGTGCCCAAAATGATACTCCATATTCTAGATGAGACCTTTCTGAGGATTAATATAGAGGTAGAAATATATTCCCACCCTGTGCATCTATACCCTTTTTTATACACGGTAGTACCCTATTCACTTTCGCAGTGGCTAAATGACCCTGCACACTGCTGTTAAAGGGATAGTAATACTCAGGGAAATCCGGTCAGAGATCATCAGGCGGCTCTGCAGCAGAGCCGCGATCTCGTTAACTAAAAAAAAAACTTTCACTAAAACGGTCTTCTACGTGTGCTTGCAAACCAATCACACATAGAAGACCATTTCAGTGAAAGTTTTTTTTTTAGTTAATGCGATCAGGCTGTGCTGGAGAGCCGCCTGAAAGTCGTACGACTCTCTTCCCTGCAGTCAGCTAAAATGCTGACTATGGGGAAGGGGGAAGGAGAGGGCAACTTTAGAAGCGTTCAGCTCTCAAATCATAAAGGTTTGAGAGATGACACTGGGGGCAAAAGGTTTCCTTTTACAAGGGCTTTAATATAGGGATTTGTAATACTGAAGTATTACTATCCCTTTAAATCTATTTTCTACCAGTATTCTTAAAAGGTGGTAGCATGAAAGCTGTGGAAAATGCAGGAGACTGGTAGAGTAAAAGGCATGCCTTTATTGTCCAAGTAGCTTTAGAGTGCAAGCTTTCAAGACCATTTAGGTCTCTTCATCAGGCATGTTATAGAATGAAAGCTGTATACCACAGATTATATTATATACATATATATATATATATATACACACACACACACACACACACACACACACACACACTATACATATAAAACCTATTGTGCAGCAGATAATGACAAACATTCATGACTGTGGGAAATGAAAATTCTTGATTCATTTGTATTCCACTGAAGGTGAGGATCTTATCACCAGTCCCTGTCCAAATTACTCTTTAGACTTCAGTGGTAGCAATCTTTTAGTAGTCTGCAATGCAATGCAATGAATGGTTATGTCAGAAATAAAGTATTAACTATATGGTAGATACAATTAAAAGGGAGTACTTGCACTTATTCGTATCTCTCAAACCCTGCCTAGATGGCCATTGGTATCAAGTAAAGTTAGAACTCTTCTGTCCCCTTGAATTTCACCGGTTCCTACAGAACTGAGACAGTTGGGAGGGGGGGTAACACATTACATATTCTGCTGTATTTGTTCACTTGCAGTAGAAGAGCTCAAGTCTCAATGTTTTTTTCTTGTGACCCAATGTATACAGTTAGTTCTTTGTGAAGTTCATATGGGACAGTGCCAAAAAAACAGTATTGTAGCCTAAGGCCTAGCACAGCGAGATGTGTACGGGAATAATTCAAACTAGAAATCCTTCATTCCCAAAGTCTTCCCTGACCGCAAGCCATTAACCCCTTGAGAACCAGGGGGGTGTAGTGTACTGTGAACAAATGTATTACAAACCCATCTGGCATTCTAGGGGTTAATACAGAGATACACAAGCCATAAGGTATAAAAGCAAAGTGGAGCAATGCTAGATCATACCAACTGAAATACAAGGGGCAAATACAAATTCACATTGATTTGAATGGGGCTTTTAACCCCTTTAATGCTAGAGATACCTCCATTGCATTCAAGGGGTTAAAATGCTCAATTAAAAATCAATAGCATTTTTTGTTATTTGTCCCATATGGTGGATTTGGTTTGCTCCAGAATTGACTGAGTTAAATGCGTTCCATACCCCTCTGGCACTCAAAGGGTTAACCAACCAATGCTTTGAAGACCCCTCTAGCATCCAAGGGGTTAAAAACCCCATTTAAGTAAAGTAAAATGTAGGGAATATTTTATTGCCCCCTATGGCCCAGATGGTTTGCCCCAGAATTTTTTTCAATTCCTTTAGAACATCTCCTCCTTAAAGGGTTAAATGAACAGTAATGTGTTTTAATGGTAGAAAAAAAAACTGTAGTTCTTTCTCTGCTGAACAAAACAAAGGGAGATGCTTTACATATACGTTTTTGTTTTTTAAATAGACAGTAATGTCCCATAAGAAAATCTTATAGTTTTGTAGAGGTTAAAGGGATAGTAATGTTTCATAATAAAAGCAGCTCTAATTAATCATCATAGTATTTGGACTTTGGAGAGTGTTATATCAATTCTGTCAGAGTTGTAGTTCAAGAGTAATTCAATGACAAAGTATCCCCCTCCCACCCCTTTTACTGATGTAACACTGCTCAGCCAGATCAGAAAGGAGGTGCCCAGGTAGACTGCAGAGAGGGACAATCTTCAATGAAGATAAGGGAAAAACCTGAAAAACTTGTCAAGGGGCCAGGGCTTTCATTGTTCTCATAGGAAGAAGATTGTCCCCTTCTGTTATCTGTCTGGTCTATGGACTGCATTCCACATCTGAGAAGAGATGGCTTACACTAGGTACAAGGGGCGGGACGGGAAACTTTGCTTGTGAATATCTCTCAAACCATAAAGGTTTGAGCGATAAGAAATATATCGTTCTTCATGTTTTTTTAATGCCTACAAAATAAAGATAAAACAAAGTATTGCTATCCCTTTAAGCTCTGTGCTGACAGCAGAAGATTCCGGTCCGGGGACCAGCCGGCGGCTCTGCAGCACAGCCTAAATCGCGACACTGTAAAAGAATTACTTCAGTGGAATGGTCTACAAAGTGTGCCTGGTTTGCAATCATACTTTGTAGACCTTTCCAATGAAGTAGGAACAACTCAAGTCGCACAACTCTAATCTCCTGCTGTCAGCTTTACAGTTGATATCAGGAGAAGGGGAGGGAGGGGGAAACTTTTCAGTGCAAATATCTTTCAAACCATAGTGGTTTGAGAGACAGGAGTTGCGGCATATCGTTTAATTTTTTAACCTCTACAAAACTATAAGCATTTTTATGGGACATTACTGTCCCTTTAAAATCAAAATTGTGTTTAAGAAAAGTCACTAGGTGTTAAGGCTGCTATTGCTTTCTATGGAGAACTGCAGATGGGGACCACAAGTTCTCCAAACACAGCAGCAAAAAAATACATGTTTTTGGTCCACTTTGATATAAAATAGATTTTTAATGAAGCAGCAGGCAAACCGTTGTTTTACCCATCTAGAAAAGCAGTACAAATACAACAAACAAACAATACAATTCCTTTAACCTTCACAATATGGAACAACACTGTCTTCTCCAGAACGTTATTGTTTAAAGGGATAGTAATACTTCGTTTTAGCTTTATTTTATTTTGTAGGCATTAAAAAAACATGAACGATATAAGTCTTATCTCTCAAACTTTTATGGTTTGAGAGATATTCACAAGCAAAGTTTCCCCTCCTACTCCTTTTACCTAGTGTAAGCCATCTCTTCTCAGATGTGGAATGCAGTCCACAGACCAGACAGATAACAGAAGGGGACAATCTTCTTCCTATGAGAACAATGAAAGCCCTGCCCCCCTTGACAAGTTTTTCAGGTTTTTCCCTTATCTTAATTGAAGATTGTCCCTCTCTGCAGTCTACCTGGGCACCTCCCTTCTGCTCTGGCTGAGCAGTGTTACATCAGTAAAAGGGGCAGGAGGGGGATACTTTGTCATTGAATTACTCTTGAACTACAACTCTGACAGAACTGAAATAACACTCTCCAAAGTCCAAATACTATGAAGATTAATTAGAGCTGCTTTTATTATGAAACATTACTATCCTTTTAACCCTCTGAATGCCACAGAGCTATCCAATGCATTGCGTACCTCTCCGGTACTCAAAGGAATAACAGTCTGTTTGGGCAGAGGGCACAGTGTAGAGACTATATGTGCTTAGGACAGAGGTTTCAGCATCACTGTCGGAAGGTAGTAATTTAGATGTTATCAGACTGGTAACAATGTGAAAATGGTTTACGAGACCCTGGGAAGGTGCACCCTCTGTGCTTACAACACAGGCTTGAAGGGTAGGGAGTGAGGCAGTCTCACCTTACAGCACAGCTGACTGTACTTCACTACTTTCCCCCACAGTTATTGCCCCTGCCTGTAATTCAGTCACACTTACTGCCTGCCTTATCCTCTTTATATGGTCCCTTATCTGTCAGGCTGGAAAGCCAGATCTGCAACCAGTCACCTTTGGGTTCCTCTTATTTCTGTGGATCCTATGCACATCCCTAGGTTGCCTAATGGGCAATCCGGCTCTGCACAATGGAGTAATAGTGATGGGATAACCAGAAGGTTGATCGGGAAGCAAGGTTAGTTGAAGGATGTAAAACAGGATAAGTACACCAAGAGCAAGTAAAAAGCAGAACACATAATCCAAACAAGGCTTGTAGATTGGGCAGAGAGGAAGGGGCAAGTCAGGATACTAAGTTATATACAATGACAGAGGGGCTTGTCTAGACTGAGTGCCAGCTGACAGGTAGGAGCCCTGTGCCTTAGTCTGAACGTCCTGGATCCATAGGAGGTGGGGGCGGCGGGACACATAAATCATTTTCTTTGCTGGCTCCAAACTGGCGCTCTGATTTCAACCCAGATCAACCTTCTTTCTTACTACTTTGAAACATTCATAATTCTGTGTATTGTTCTGTAATGGTTTTCAGCAGGCTGGGAGGGAAGCATTTTCCCTTGCACACCTCACTTCCTGGTCAGGGGAATGTAGGGGATCTAAATAAATAAATACTATTTACCCATTTCAATGCAATACGTTGGGCACCTCACTGGCAGTCAAAGAGTTAAGGTAAAAGCAATTATTATACCATTCTGACTATCAAAGGATTATATGACACATGAACAAAGTACCCTAATGATCA
The DNA here is from genome assembly GCA_037306005.1 of Rhinophrynus dorsalis. Lineage (NCBI taxonomy): Eukaryota > Metazoa > Chordata > Amphibia > Anura > Rhinophrynidae > Rhinophrynus > Rhinophrynus dorsalis. The sequence goes on from CM074718.1 coordinate 49,066,075, forward strand.
CACAAACAGGGCTATCTTCTGTGGATCTATTTCCTTGTTCCACGTACCAGCAATGCCTGTCACTGCACATTACACTGGAAGAGGAGGAAGACACTGTCATGATTCACGTCTTCACACACTCACAAGGCAGAGGTTAGACAACCGTGGGTCATATGTAAAACTGGGGCAGTCCAATGTCACCAGAGGGAACAGATTTAAAACTCTCCTTATTGTTACGGATACAAATTTCAAAACACTGAACACCTAGTATTCAAAGGGTTAAAATCCCAGTTTAAATCTATTTGATTTTTTTATTACTTCCTGTTGCTCTTTAATTCCTAAACGTTTGCCTTTGTGGATATGCTTGATATCTCTCATGTTTATAACAAGAATATACTAAATGCATGGGCCTTTTCTGCAGAAGAATACTGGGGATTATGTACCAAGATGTAATAAAGGGGTGATGACTTTTCCCTTGTGATAAACACTCCAGTTCCTAGCACATTCACTGGAGCCTATGCAACAAGATCTTTCTGGTTGGAGACAAGATAGTCCCTTTGATTCCATGCTACACAAAGTACCCGTGTAGGAGTGGGAGGAATAGGGAGAGGCTTTCCCTCATTGACGTGAGAGGCTTTGCTGATCCCTCCCATTCCTATCCAGTACTTGGGGTACAATGGAAGCAGAGGAACTAGCTTGCTCCCCAGCGACGCCTCTATTGATCTTCCAGCCAAATTGTCTGGGAGATCAGTAGATAGGGGAAATCAGGAGAGGTCTACATGCCCTACCATGAGGTCTGACTTTTAAAACAAGGTAACCCTTTCAATGCCACAGAGGTATGCTATTGATAACCCCTCTGTCACTCAGAGAGGACAAAAAACCTAAATAAAAACAACTAAGGTTCACAGTGAAGCCGTGCCACACACCTGCTAATATATCCACATGGGTGCATTGAAACATTGGCAAACCTCTTAAGGACTGGCGCACGGACGGCACTTGACGACCACAGGGCTTTTTTAAATTTTTTTTTTAGTACTCCTTGGTCCTTAAGTGCCGGACCGCTGTGACGGTCCTGGCACGTCAGTGGTCGTGAAGGGGTTAAAGTGATTGTAATGTTTCACAAACACAGCAGCTCCAATTAATCTTCATAGCAATTGAGCCATAGAGAGTGTTATTTCATTACTGTGAGCGTTATAGTTCAAGAGTAATTGAATGATAAAGTTCCCCCTCCCGCCCCTTTTACCTAGTGTAAACCACCTCCCCCTCAGATGTGGAATCCAGTCCACAGACCAGACAGATCACAGCAAGAAACAATCTTCTTACAGTGAGAACAATGAAAACACTGCCCCCCCTTGACAGGTTTTTCAGCTTTTTCCCTTATCTTAATTGAATATTGTCCCTCTCTGCAATCAACCTGGACACACCTTGCTGCTGTAAGCGGAGCAGTGTTACATCAGTAAAAGGGGCGGGAGGGGGATACTTTATCATTCAATTACTCTTGAACTACAACGCTCAGTAATGAAATAACACTCTCCATGGATCAAATACTATGAAGATTAATTGGAGCTGCTGTTTTTGTGAAACATTACGATCACTTTAAACACTTCTTTATTCGAATTTAACCCTGTGAGTGCTGGTTGATTTCATGATTTTTGTACACTTTGAGGATTCCATTCAACTACAGCACCCAGACTCTGTCCCTGTTTAAGTGTGAGTGCTGCCCTACCTATTAGCGTATATTATATATATTATATATATATATATACATACACACACACACACACATACATTTATACACACAAATATACTTTCTGTTCTGCGGATGATAGATGGCACTCACAGGATCCCTTTTAGATTAAACAATATATTATATTATATTATATTATATATACAAATACATACATATATGAAAGGTTTCACAGATGCAAAAGGAATTGTAAATTTAAAAAAATGTCAGTTCTGTTTCTGCCTGAATTCTGTGATTTTATAAAAAAGAAATCATGATGTTTTACAAAGTATGTATAGTCATAAAATTTTCAGCAGAAATATAAATATTTACTTTATTTTATTTACACACACATTTTTTAGCGACATGCAAGGATTGTCACACATTTGTGTCCTTTAAGGAAGAGTGACAGGCCTGGTTTAACACAGAAAGCCTCATGGGGCGCTGTGATCATTGCGGGGAGACTGTAACTGAATGGTTCAGGACCAGATCAGTCCATTTCATCATATCCCCGGTGGCGCCACACGTGATTGCAGCTTCATGACAAAGGCAATGTATATTATACACTGACTTGCCACTGTTCTCTGCCTCTCTCCTCCTCACTGTGATAATGTATAGTATTACATTGCCTTTGCCACTGTTCTCTGCCTCTCGCCTCCTCACTGTGATAGTGTAAAGTATACACTGCTTTCGCCACTGGTTTGCAGACAAACTTTGTAGACCGTTCCAATTTAATATTAATATTTAGATCACACGATTTCGGCTCTGCTGAAAAGCCTCTATCTTCTGCTCTGCTAAAGAGATACAGCTCTGACTTCTTTCATGAGGCAACTGTAGGAAAGTATCTCTCTCACACCATAAAGGTTTGAGAGATAATCCTTACATCTTTGTGTATATTTTTTTATGCCTACCAAATTCAATAAACTTAAAACTAAGTATTACTATCTCTTTAAACAAACATTAGTGTGAGTTTTATGGCTTTCGTGCAATGTGATACACTTACATACACACCACACAGTCTGATATCCAGTCTGATATCCTAAAAGGGGGACATGAGGATTTTCATCTCAGAGGGACAATACCCCCTAAAAAGGTCCACTTGGGAGATATGAACGAACGTTCATACCTTTTATCTCTTAAAAATTAACCAACTAAGCACAAATTATTATAGGAAAACCTATAAAACTTCCAATTTTTATTCTTTTTTTATATTATTATCAAATTAAATGGTGGGTTATCCATATAAATGTGGCATGAAAGAACACCCTGCTTATACTTGAAAAATCACTAAGGGGTTAATGCAATCTGACAAATGACTCACACATATACAACAATAACCCATTCACAGGACTTTTCATGGTGAAAGAAGTGACAGCACGTGCAGTTGGTATGTCAACATTTCAGTCTACATTAAGACCTTCATCAATTGCAATGTATTCCGTACCCCTCTGCCACTCAAAGGATTAAAAATCAGGCAAATACTGCACATCCAGTTTTGTTAACCCTTACAGTGCCAGGAGTGGCCAATGCATTGCATTGACACTGAAAGAGTTAAACAATAGATGACATAATATGAATTGCTCTGATACCAATCCTTTAAAGTACCAGAGGGCTGTACAACCCATTGTATGTATGTATGTACTGTAAAATCTCAGGTACAATACGCACCTGTGTATAATACTCAGGTGTATATTATACCTAAGATTCTGGGGGAAAACATGAGTGCCTATGTATAATACGCACCCTTGTTTTCCCCATTACTAAAAAAAAAATTGTGTTGGCAGATACGTTCCCTCCCTCCCCAGTTGCAATCCGCACTTAAAATAAGACTTACAATGTTTAATTTAAGCCCCAAACTGAACTCTCCATCCAAGAAGGCAAAATGCAAGCAATGTAAATGTTCCCTGTGGGCAGCATGCTTCCATTCGCCGCCCGCTTCCTTCATTGAGCTGTCAGGACCTTCCGCCTATGGTATTCCCCTTTGAGGACCTTGAGATTCTCACAGGGCTTTACCATTGGCTGGAGGCAGAAGGTCCTGACCGCCCACTGATGGAAGCGGGTGGCGAATGGAAGCATGTCGCCCGCAGGGAACATTTATATTGCTTGTATTTTGCCTTCTTGGATGGAGAGTTCAGTGGGGGCTTAAATTAAACATAGTAAGTCTTATTTTAAGTGCGGATTGCACCTAGGGAGGGAGGGAACGTATCTGACAACATAATTTAAAAAAAAATAAAAAATAATAAAAATAAAAAAAATACTCTTGTGTATAATATGCACCCCCCAGTTCACATAAGGTGAAGTGGGGTAAAATTGTGCGTATTATACGCAAGATTTTACGGTATGTATGCATGTGTTTATTTATATGGCGCCACACAGTGCAAGCAGAACCTTACAGACGTAGGTTACAATAAATAAAAGAGGATAAAATATCTGTCACATTCATAGAAACAATATGGTCCCTGTCCCAAGGAGCTTACAGTCTAAATGGGTACTAGGAGACAGACAACAGGGTAAGAGGGTGTCAAGTGCTGAGATTGCATTACAATACTTTGAGCACACTGCTGCTCTTTAAGGGGTAAAAAACAACACACTGTAAAATTCACAGACATGCATATAAATTTTGCCAGATCTTAACCCTTTAAAAGGACTAGATGGGTATGCAGTGCATTGCGATGATGTGCTCAATCCTCTGATCCTTAAACATGTGAATAACCCAGAAGTGCACAAGGCACTGCACACCCATCTGGTCCTCAATGGGTTAAAGGGTTATAATAGGACAACACAAGGGTTGTTATTCAAGACGTACTAATGAAATGTCGCTCTTTTAATAGCGAGTGTCAAAACGGTAACTTCAGAATGTTGCTGAAGTGAAACTGAAGCAATTATAATGTTACCTTAAAATGTTGCTATCTAAGTGTACCCTAAATCTAAAAGCCAGTGACTGTAACAACCTAACATACTAATCTAGCGGATACTACACTGGCATCATTCTAGAGACTGACCCTAACCTAACAGAGACTGACCCTAACCTAACAGATACCACCCCCAAACCTAACAGAGACCGACCCTCAACCTAACAGAGACCGACCCTCAACCTAACAGAGACCGACCCTCAACCTAACAGAGACCGACCCTCAACCTAACAAAGACTGAACCTAACCTAACAGATACCACCCCTAAACCTAACAGAGACCGACCCTAACAGATACAGACGCACAACCTAACAGAGACTGACCCTAACCTAACAGATACAGATCCTCAACCTAACAGACTGACCTAACATACCACCCCCAAACCTAACAGAGACTGACCATAACCTAACAGATACCGCCCCCAAACCTAACAGAGACTGACCCTAACCTAACAGATACCACCCCCAAACCTAACAAAGACTGACCCTAACCTAACAAATACTGCCCCCAAACCTAACAGAGACTGACCCTAACCTAACAAATACCACCCCCAAACCTAACAAAGGCTGACCCTAACCTAACATATACCACCCTCAAACCTAACAAAGGCTGACCCTAACCTAACAAATACCGCCCCCAAACCTAACAGAGACTGACACTAACCTAACAAATACCGCCCCCAAACCTAACAGAGACTGACACTAACCTAACAAATACCACCCCCAAACCTAACAGAGACTGACACTAACCTAACAAATACCGCCCCCAAACCTAACCGAGACTGACCCTAAACTAACATATACCAATCCCAAACCTAACAAAGAGTGACCCTAAACTAACAGATACCAATCCCAAACCTAACAAAGACTGACCCTAACCTAACAAATACCGCCCCCAAACCTAACAGAGACTGACCCTAACCTAACAAATACCACCCCCAAACCTAACAAAGGCTGACCCTAACCTAACATATACCACCCTCAAACCTAACAAAGGCTGACCCTAACCTAACAAATACCGCCCCCAAACCTAACAGAGACTGACACTAACCTAACAAATACCGCCCCCAAACCTAACAGAGACTGACCCTAACCTAACAAATACCAATCCCAAACCTAACAAAGAGTGACCCTAAACTAACAGATACCAATCCCAAACCTAACAAAGAGTGACCCTAAACTAACAGATACCAATCCCAAACCTAACAAAGACTGACCCTAACCTAACAAATACTGCCCCCAAACCTAACAGAGACTGACCCTAACCTAACAAATACCACCCCCAAACCTAACAAAGGCTGACCCTAACCTAACATATACCACCCTCAAACCTAACAAAGGCTGACCCTAACCTAACAAATACCGCCCCCAAACCTAACAGAGACTGACACTAACCTAACAAATACCGCCCCCAAACCTAACAGAGACTGACACTAACCTAACAAATACCGCCCCCAAACCTAACAGAGACTGACCCTAACCTAACAAATACCAATCCCAAACCTAACAAAGAGTGACCCTAAACTAACAGATACCAATCCCAAACCTAACAAAGAGTGACCCTAAACTAACAGATACCAATCCCAAACCTAACAAAGAGTGACCCTAAACTAACAGATACCAATCCCAAACCTAACAAAGAGTGACCCTAAACTAACAGATACCAATCCCAAACATAACAGAGGCTGAACCTAACCTAACAGATCCAGACACTCAACATAACAGATATTTGTCCTAACCAAAAACAGATACTGACCCTAACAGAGAGTAACTACCCCTCCAAAATGTACTTAACATATACCGCCCCCAAACTAGCCTGAACTTAACACCCCCAAATCTAACAGACTGACTGTTACCTAACAGATACAACCTCAAGCAAACCTGATCTTAACACCCCCCAAACATAACAGACAATGACCCTTATCTAACAGATACAGCTCCAAAACCTGACAGCTATGGACCCTAACCTAACAAACAGTAACACCCCCGAAACCTAACAGACACTGACCCCTTACCTAACAGATAGAGGCCCCAAACCTAACAAATACTGACCCTAACCTAACAGACATTTACCTGGAAACATTCTGCAGGGCAACATACAGCGGTGTATAGAGTGCAGTAATGACACTCACCATGTAGGCGGCACCATTTCAATAGGATACCATTATTCAATAGGGAAGTGGACATTATTTTCCCTTGCACTAGAAGACGCTATAATTACTCTACACTGAAAAAGTGCGGAAGGGAAACTGCTTCCCCCAGTCTGCTACAATACTATAGAGGCGTGTTATCCGTTATGAGAAGATCTGTGCAGGGCTTGGTAAGACACCCACTGCTGCATTATACAGAACCTATTACAATACAATATTGCCTTTGTAAGTATATTTAATTCTGTTTATATGGTGCAACACAATACAGTCTTTCCATTTTACTGGTTTATATGATAAGCTATTGACCAAACCTCTCCACAGACAACAGTAGTAGCTACACCAATGTAATATGGAAATGGCATGAAAAAGACTGCAAAAATGCACTTCTGTAATAACATTTGAACAGTGCATTTGTTAACAGAAAAATTCCCATAAAATGTTTTGTTTTGCTCCTTCTCTTTAAAGAAGCAGTACATTTTATTATTTTAAAAAGATGCTTATTGTAATGCTTTGAGTAAAACAAGGCTACTACTGTAACTGGTACATGCCTAATCCAAATGTTATTGCAAATCAGTTGTTTTTATTATAATCAAACTGTTAGCAACAGCTCCTACTAGTGTCCAGATGTCAAATTTTTAATCTATTGCTTTTTCTGGTAAAATACAAGTCTTTGCCTCAAGTTCTACATAGTGATAGCAACTGTTTTATCTGGTGACTGAAACAGAAAACTTCAAATTAATAACAAACTAATAAAAATAATTTAAAAAAGTGTGACTTAATACCTTTTCTAATAAAGCATAGTCCAGCATTGTGAATGTCCCGTAATATTATACGATGGAGATGTCGCTAGCATCTAAGGGAGGATCACAACCCACTCCTCGTGGGGTGCCTAACAGGTCATGTTTTTAACTCACCCCTGCACAAACAGGGAAACCTTAAAGGGATAGTAATACTTTATTATTACTATCCCTCATATTGTAGGTATTTGCAAAATAAGTTAATAGCCCCCAGGTTCATCATCTCTCAAACCTTTATGGTTTGAGAGATAACCGAAGGCAACGTTCCCCCCACCCTCCCCTGAAGTCAACGTTGTGCTGACTGCAGGGATATCCGGTCTGACTTTCATCATGCAGCTCTGCAGCAGAGCCGCGATACCGTTAGTGACAAAGAATTATTTCACTGAAATGGTCTTCTACATGTCCTTGCAAACCAATCACATGGAGAAGACCGTTTAAGTGAAATAATTTTTCTTCACTAACGGGATCTCGGCTCAGCTGCAGAGCCGCAAGCCTGTTGTACGACAGACTTTCCCTGCAGTCAGCACAACGGGAAGGGGGGGGGGACACTTTGCCTTCAGTTATCTCTCAAACCATAAAGGTCTGAGAGATGAACCTGGGGGCTATTAACTTATGTTTCAAATACCTACAATATGAGGGATAGTAATAATAAAGTATTACTATCCCTTTAAATCCGTCATTTAATTAACTCACCTCTGCACAAGCAAGAAATCGTACAGACATGGCCAGTAAGGCGTCCTTAAAAAGATGGCTGTGTCAAGTGAAGCAGGATTAATTAAAATCAAATATATGTTCCACCAACCATTTCTCAGAGAAAATGCACTTCTTTCCCTGGATGCCAGTGAACACCGCTCAATGAACCAATAATGATGTTTACTGCAGATTCTTTTGCTTTTAATGACGTTCCTGAAGCGCCACTAACCGTAAGTCTTTGCGTTGTGAGCTCACGGTGAGATTTAACAAGCTGGCATACGGAGATGTATTGTGGTTGCACTTTTTCGTGCGAGGAAGGAAGATGAGCTTCCTGCAGTTTATTTTTAACTTTACACATGTGAGAGTGAAACTCTAAAAACAGTTTCTAAATAAGAAAATGCTTCCACACAAATAACGTTTTCCTCTCGCGAGTGAATGCGCCCGTTTAGATTTTGCAATGGATGCATTTCTACTACTGACTACCGCACCTAGGAGGTATCTGAATTCAGTTTTATATGGTGGAACGGAGGAACTATGATTGGATTTAGAAGTGCGCTATATATTCTATTTAGCTACTTTTATTAGACTCGTGTACCAAGAACTGAAGCAAACACAAGTTCCCGTTGATTTATCTTTTAAAGTTGAACTATCATCCTAAATAAAGTCCATCCCCCAATAATTAGGCATATAGTGATAAGCTTAGAAACAGTGCTATTATTGCAGATAAGTAACGTGTGATGAAGAAATCCTTCTTGCTTTAGAGGCATCTGTGTGCCTACATCGTCAGTCCCTTCCTGTACCTTAAGGTACCATGCAATGCCTTCTAGAGGAGACCGGGAAGGAGAGGTCAGGCGCGCAGATGCTTCTAAGCCAAATTGTCTGCGTGCAAGCCTGTCCGCCGGTCTCAAAAGGAGGAGGATTTCTTAATAACGCAGTACTTGTGCGTGATAATAGCACTGTTTCTAAGCATATCATATTATGACTAATTATTGGGGAAGGGACTTTATTTAGGGTGATAGTTCCATTTTAACCATTTAAAGGGATAGTAATACTTCGTTTTAACTTTATTTTATTTTGTAGGCATTAAAAAAAACATGAAGAACGATATCAGTCTTATCTCTCAAACCTTTATGGTTTAAGAGATATTCAAAAGCAAAGTTTCCCCTCCCCGCCCCTTTTTCCTAGTGTAAGCCATCTCTTCTCAGATGTGGAATGCAGTCCATAGACCAGACAGATAACAGAAGGAGACAATCTTCTTACTGTGAAAACAATGAAAGCCCTGTCCCCCTTGACAAGCTTTTCAGGTTTTTCCCTTATCTTAATTGAAGATTGTCCCTCTCTGCAGTCTACCTGGGCACCTTCCTTCTGATCTGGCTGAACAGTGTTACACCAGTAAAAGGGACGGGAAGGGGATACTTTGTCATTGAATTACTCTTGAACTACAACTCTGACAGAACTGTAATAACACTCTCCAAAGTCCAAATACTATGATGATTAATTAGAGCTGCTTTTATTATGAAACATTACTATCCCTTTAAGGACCAGTGAGGTGTTCAACACATTATGAAGAAATGTGTTGCACACCACTCTGGCCCACAAGAGTTAACCCCTTGAATGATATTGAGGTCTGCAACACATTGATAAGCAATGTTGGAGACCTTTCTAGCATTCAATGGGCAATTTTAATTTCTACCTTATGATGCCACTGGCTGGACCCAGAATAGCTACAGACAGTCCTTTGTACATCTTCTTCATTGACTCACTGATTAGAGGAATTCCTTTAAGGTCATCGGAGTTGCTGGGCAGCCTGTTCTAAAGCAGCAATTGTCTAGAGCAAGACGTTTGTAATTAAATATAATGACTTAACTGGAAACGATTATTTCTTTTTTAACCATTTAGTTCCTAGACATGCCTCTAAAGCTCCGATAATCTACCATTTAAAAGAGTAATCACCATGTTTTAGGAAGTCTCATACTAGACTAGTGAAGAGTCTGAGGTTGCCTCTGCAACCCAAAAACAGCTCATATTAGCTGTCAAAGGGGTATGAAACTGGCCCTTTGGATGGCTGGGAGCACTGAGATAAATTAGGAAGTCTGCGGCTCAGGCCTGAACTTAAAGTGACAGTAAAGTGGAAAATGACAGAACAAATGGATAATGTTATTGTAACCCAGTAAATTCAATACCAAATAAACATAAGGTCAAAATATTTAAACCAATAACCAAAAGGTATGTGTAAAAAAAAGAGATATGAACTTTATCACATGCCATGTCCTAAAACATGTACACAATCCCACACAAAATTAACAATAATTTGCAAAAAAAAATTAAATAAAAATAAATGGAAATTCAATGGCAAAAAAAAAAAAAGAAAAAAATCACTGTTATGTTCTCACTCAAACTGATACAAATTGGTAAATATGGGTTAAGTTTTCCAACTTAAAGCGGAACTACCACCGCTACAAAATTTCATCTCCAATAATTCCCCATCTGGCGACTAGCTGCTCAATAGCGCTAGTCGCCAGAACTATTACCTTGTTAAATAGAGTTCTCCATTCTTCCCTGGGCTGAGAGGCAGGAAACAGCGCAGACATCTTTCCATAGTGACGTCTGCACACCTGCGCTGTCAGTCCCTTTTGGAGCCGAATGGCTCCTAGCAACGCCTCCTAGAGCCGGCTGGGACTGAGTGCAGGAGTGCAGACATCACTATGGAAAGATGTCTGCGCTGTTTCCTGCCTGTCAGCCCGAGAAGAACGGAGAACCCTATTTAACAAGGTAATAATTCTGCTGCTCAGTAGCGCTAGTCGGCAGATGGGGAATGATTGGAGATGAAGTTTTGTAGCGGTGGTAGTTCTGCTTTAATGTCACTGCCCCATGTGCAAAATGTTTTGCATTTGAATTTCTATATTTCAATACCATTTAATAGCAAAAAAAACACTTTGCACATGAGGATATGGCGCTAAGCGAGAAGATCTTCTCCTGTTTTCCTTGCCTTTTATGCACTTCTGAGAGAACGTTACTGGCTTTAACCCTTTGAGTGCCAGAGAGGTGCTCAGCACATTGCAATGCGTTGAGCACCTCTCTGGCACTCAAAGGGTTAATGAAAATATTTTTTCCATTGACTAGTCAAATAGCCTATACATTATGGAACTAGAGAAAGTGCAGAGGAGGGCTACAAAACTAGTAAGGGGAATGGAAAGTTTTAGTTATGAGGAAAGGCTAGAAAAGTTAAACTTGTACACACTAGAGAAACGGCGTCTTAGAGGGGATATGATAACACTATATAAGTATGTTCAGGGCCCATACAAAGGGCTCTCCAAAGACCTGTTCATTAACAGAACAGTACACAGGACAAGGGGCCACCCGCTTAGACTTGAGGAAAGGAGATTTCATCTACAACTGCGTAAGGGTTTCTTTACTGTAAGGACAAAAAAGGTATGGAATTCACTGCCTGAGGAGGTGGTGCTATCGAATACATTAGACACCTTTAAAAAGGGCCTGGATACTTATTTAAAAGAACATAACATAGAGGGCTATGTACGTTAGCATTAGGATTAATATTTTACTTAGGGCTTGTTGATCCAGGGAGAAATCTGATTGCCATTTGGAATCAGGAGGGAATTCTCCCCCCCCCCCCCATTCGGGTTGAACTGGATGGACGCAAGTCTTTTTTCAACCTAAATTACTATGTTACTATGTTACTTTTTGTTTGTAACTTTTTTTGCCCTCTTCAGCTTTTTTTATTTTACATTTTTTTTTTTGGTTGGGTTCCTGAAAGTAAACTCCATGGATGTCCATTTCTAGAGATTTTTCTGGTCAGTCGAACATCAAAGTTGGTCAGTGATACAATGTAACACTATCCCTGCTGCTCTGCATGCTGCTCTATGACATTTTTTTTGTACCCTTGAAGCACCATAACTACATTCCTTCTCCTGTGGCCTCCTGTCTATTGTCTGTCTGTCTGACAGTTAGAAAAAGAAGAGAAGGTTTCTCTTTAGCACTTACCACACCTTATTCTCATCCCAAAAGGCACAAATCCTCTTTTTGTCCCAGAGTATACTTCCCTTTACAATTACACTGTTCCACCTTAACCAGTGAACTTCTCTCACCATCTTCAAGTCCCTCTCCAAACCACGTGCCCTCAATTAAGCTTCAACAGAGCTCAAACTATGGGGGAGATGCACTAAGGTGTGATAAAGTGGAGTGACTTCTCCAGTGATATTATTTCTCCAGTTCCTATGTTATTCTATACAGCCAATGCACTATGATTTCTTAATGTGTTCATAATGTCCCCAAATAAATATTTATCATCTTGTAGTGCTAAATAAGTTGAGCTAAATGCAAAAAAAACCCTATCTCTCAAACCTCTATGGTTTGAGAGATATTCCTGTTCAAAGTTCCTCCCTGTGCTGACAGCAGGGGAATCCTGTCCAGGGATCAACTGGCTCCTCTGCAGCAGAGCCGCAATTGCGTTATTTAAAACGATTGACTTAATTGGAAAGGTCTACAAAGTGTGCCTGGTTTGCAAGCACACTTTGTAGACCATTCCAATTAAGTAATTTGTTTTAAATAACGCGACTGCGGCTCTGCTGAAGAGCCTCATCGTGTCGGCAAACACGGATCTCTTGCTGTCAGTTGTAAACTTCAAACTTGCACAGTGAATATCTCTCAAACCATAGCGGTTTGAGAGATAGGGTTTTTTTTGCATTTAGCTCAACTTATTTAGCATTACAAGATTATAAATATTTATTTGGGGGCATTACTAACACTTTAAAGGAATAGTAATACTTCAAAATTACTATCCCTTATATTGAAGCCCTTGTGAAACTGAATTAATTGCCACCAGCGGCATCTCTCAAACCTTTATGGTTTGGGAGATAACCGCATTTAAACTTCGCTCCCCCCGCCTCTCCGCTGACGTTAGCGTTCTTGCTGCAGCAGGGAAATCCCTTCTTTGAATCAAGCGGAGGCTCTTCAGCAGAGCCTGATCTCGTTATAGAAGAAATGATCCTTCACTAAAACGGTCTTCTACGTGTGCTTGGTAACCAAGCACACATAGAAGACTGTTTTAGTGAAGGATCTTGTCTTCCATAACGAGATCTCAGCTCTGCTAAAGAGCCTCTGCTGGTCCCGGGACCGGATTCCCTGCTGCAGCAAGAACTATGACGTCAGCGGAGAGGCGGGGGGAGAGAAGTTTAAAAGCGGCTATCTCGCAAACCATAAAGGTTTGAGAGATGCCGCTGGTGGCATTTAATTCAGTTTTACAAGGGCTTCAATATAAGGGATAGTAATTTTTAAGTATTACTATCCCTTTAAGTGGGACAGGTGTTAGTGCATATGATCCATAGTATAAAATAGAAATTGGAGAAGAGGTATCACTGGAGAAGTCATCTCCACATTATCACACCTTAGTGCATCTCCCCATTGTATTCTGTACTTATGTGTCCCTTCCTCAATTTAGAATACAAGCTCTATACTCTATAAACATTTGTGTAACCTACATTTTCTAAACCCTTATAGGCGTAGTAATGTTTCACAATAAAAGCAGCTCCAATTAATCTTCATAGTATTTGAGCCATAGAGAGTGGTATTTCAATTCTGTCAGAGTTGTAGTTCAAGAGTAATTGAATGATAAAGTATCCCCCTCTTGCCCCTTTTACCTAGTGTAACAATACGCACCTAAGAGCAGCAAGACTGTCCAGATGGATCACAGAGAGGGACAATCTTCAGTGAGCAAAAGGAAAAACCTGTGAAGGAGGCAGGGTTTCCTTATGCTCACAGTAAGAAGATTGTCCCTTGCTGCGACATGTCTGGCCAATTGACAAGATTCCGCATCTGAGGAGAGGTGGCTTACACTAGGTAAAAAGGCAGGAGGCACCTTTCCAAACTTCTATCTCGTAACCATTAACTTGATCCTTAGAGGCTGATGCATGCATCAGACAAGGATTACACATACTTTTCTTGTGTTCATAATACATATACGAGAATTTTTTTTTTTTTTTTTAGTTAAGCAGGCCCATATTCATTATGTCACTTCTACAGATATTCATACAATTACCTGGTCGGATCATGCTCCTATAGAAATTGTATTAGCTCTTCCTCTTCAGATACCTCAGTCGTATACTTGGAGGCTTAATCCTTCATTTTTAAGTGATCCGACCGTTATTGAGCAACTTGAGAAATCCATTACACACTTCCTTTTAGTCAACGGCAATAAAGATACTTCTGTCTTAAATATTTGTGAAACTCTGAAATGTGTAGTCCAAGGGGAATTCATTAAAGGGATAGTAATACTTAAGTATTACTAATCCCTATAGTAAAGCCCTACTAAAAAAAACGTATTGCCCCCAGTGTCATCTCTCAAACGTTTATGGTTTGAGAGATAATCGCTTCTAAAGTTGCCCTCTCCCTCCCCCTTCCCCGTAGTCAGCATTCTAACTGACTGAAAGGAAGAGAGTCGTACGACTTTCAGGCGGCTCTCCAGCACAGCCTGATCGCGTTACTAAAAAGAAAACTTTCACTGAAATGGTCTTCTACGTATGCTTGGTTTGCAAGCACACGTAGAAGACCGTTTTAGTTCAAAAACATTTTTTATTTAACGCGATCGCGGCTCTGCTGCAGAGCCGCCTGATGATCTATGACCAGATTTCCCTTCAATCAGCTACAAAGCTGACTACAGGGAAGGGGGAGGGAGAGGGCAACTTTAGAAGCAATCATCTCTCAAACCATAAAGGTTTGAGAGATGACACTGGGAGCAATACGTTTTTTTTTAGTAGGGCTTTACTATAGGGATTAGTAATACTTAAGTATTACTATCCCTTTAAAATATACTCCTTCAAAAAAAGGCAATCGATAAAAGAATTAGACAAAATACGTAATTCACTAACATAAAACCACTAATGACCGTACGGTTTATAATGAAATTAGGGATTTGAGAAATAGGGCTAAACTTCTATTGCAATCAAATATAGATTATTCTTTTCTTAAGAGCCAAAGTATAGCCTATGAACATGGAAATAAATGTGGTAAATTATTATCCCGTCTCTAAACAGAATATAAGTAAATCTCATCTCTTTAATAGAACAAGCAGGTGGTCACATTACTAGAAGCTGCCCTGTAATTACTCCTACTTTTAAATATTATTATGAGGACTTGTACAATATTAACCCCTCTCTTTGAAACTCGAGGTTGACTGATATCTCAGATTATATTCAGGAACCTAAAATACATAAGCTTTCAGACAAACAGTCAGAAGAATTAGAATTAGAAATTATAGATAAGGAAATTGAAGTAGCAATGTATCAGATGCCATCTGGGAAAACACCGGGACCTGATGGTCTACCTATTTCCTTTTATAAGAAATTTTGGTCCCTTCTTCGGCCTTTGATAAAGAAGGTATTTAAAGAAGCAGTAAACTTTTATTTATGAAAACACATATTTTACAGAGCATTTCCTGCTGAATAAAACAAGGTCACTCCCATCGCTGTCAGATGTTTTATTCAAAATGTATAGCAGTTTAAATAATCAGGAAGTGAATTTACTGTGTTTACTTCCTGATAGTTCTAACTGACAGGAAGTGAATTTACTGTGTTTACTTCCTGATAGTTCTAACTGACAGGAAGTGACAGGCAGTTTCTATCACATTCTATGGAGAACTGTATGTCTCTGACTTTTCTGACTTTCCTCTCCATTAGAATCTAACAGGAAAACTAATCAGAATTTTACCACTATAGGGCACAGCTAATGTAAAAAAACATGGGTATAAACCTTAATAACTATGGAAATATAAATCTCTCAGCAGTGGGAGTACCCTTATTTTACTCAATAGGAAAATCCCTACAATATATATTTTTTCATAAAAAAGTTTACTACTCCTTTAACTCTCTTCCTTCTTTAATTGAATCCCACCCTCTTTTGACAGAGGCACACATAACAGTTATTCCTAAAGAGGGTAAGGATCCGAAACGGTGTTCATGCTATAGACACATTTCCCTGTTAAAGGCCGATATTAAACGATAAGTGAAAGTTCTTGCAAATAGGCTAAAACCTTTGATATAATCACTTATCCATTTTGACCAGGTAGGTTTTGTGACTGGTAGAGAGGCCAAGGATTATACTTTGACAATAATTAGCTTGATAGATTATGCAAACTCTTCTAAAACTGAATCTTTATTATTATCGATCGATGCGGAAAAAGCATTTGATAGACTTGATTGGCACTTCCTAGAAGCTACTCTCATTAGGTCCAAATTTCTCAGTTTTATAATGTCACTCTATAAAAATTCATCAGCGAGGATTAAAAATAAATTACCACCTTTCTCAATCTTTTACAAAGAGCAATGGCACGAGACAAGGTTGTCTCCTTTCACTGATTTTTTTTATCCTCACCATGGAAACACTGGCGAATAAAATTAGACAGAATTTCTTACAATCAGAGTGAATATAAATTAGCAATATTTGCTGATGATGTATCACTTATAGTCACCTCTCCGAAACTTTCCCTTCCACATATCTTATCAGAATTGAACTCATTTAGTAAAGTGTCCAATTTTAAACCCAGTCTTACTAAATCTGAAATTTTAACCCTTTGAGTGGCAGAGTGGTATAGAACACATTGCTTTGCAATACGTTCTGTACCATTCAGGCACTCAAAGGGTTAACTATTAATATCCCTCTTTTTAAACTAGACTCCCTGAAATCCTCGGTCCCCCACAAATGGGTTAAGTGATACTATTAAATACCTTGGCATTTACTTGACGCCCAAAATTAAACATTTATTCTCTGCCAATTACAGACCCCCTAAAGGATAAAATCCATAAGGAGATCCTTTTATGGTCTTATCTCCCTTTGTCCTGGGTAGGTAGGATCAACTTACTTAAAGGAATAGTAATACTTCATTTTAACTTTATTTTATTTTGTAGGCATTAAAAAAACATGAAGAACGATATAAGTCTTATCTCTCAAACCTTTATGGTTTAAGAGATATTCACAAGCAAAGTTTCCCCTCCCGCCCCTTTTACCTAGTGTAAGCCATCTCTTCTCAGATGTGGAATGCAGTCCATAGACCAGACAGATAACAGCAGGGGACAATCTTCTTCCTATGAGAACAATGAAATCCCTGCCCCCCTTGACAAGTTTTTCAGCTTTTTCCCTTATCTTAATTGAAGATTGTCCCTCTCTGCAGCCTACCTGGGCACCTCCCTTCTGATCTGGCTGAACAGGGTGGGGATACTTTGCTTGTGAATATCTCTTAAACCATAAAGGTTTGAGAGATAAGACTTATATTGTTCTTCATGTTTTTTAATGCCTACAAAATAAAATAAAGATAAAACAAAGTATTACTATCCCTTTAAAATGTCGAATCTCCCGAAAATCATATATCTCTTCCAAACAATTCCAATATCTATATCCAATTCCTTTATTAAGTCCCTTCAAATCTTATTTAACAAATTCATATGGGGTAACAAACCAGCACGTCTTAAATTCTCCCATATCTCTCTGAGTAAGAGACGTGGGGGTCTAGGTGTTCCGGATTTAATGAAATATTATCACTCATCCCAACTTGTAAACATAGTTTTGCTTCTCATATCTGACTGATATGGATATATCTTATAAGAGATTTCAATGGATGTAAAAGATTTTCCTTGGTTCTGTGGCAAACAGGGCCCACCTGTAAAACATTCTCTCACTTTCCGTATTTATTTAGAAACTTTATCGCGATATGGAGAAAGCCTGTATGTTCCTCACCTACCACCTCGCATCAGAACTCCCCACTGCAGTCTATCTTAGATTTCCCACTTACGCGATTAGGATTGGAAGGAGCTAATTTTGAGTTATGGAAACAAAGAGGTGATGTTTTAATCTGTCATCTCTTGGATAGGGACCAGATTCTTCCCTTTAGTAGTTTACAGAAGAAACTTGGCCTCCATTCTAATGACGAATTGGTTTATGACAAACTTGTACCTTTCATTAATACTCGTACAGAGTATATTACTCTGCTTAGACCTTTAACTGAATTTGAGTCCATTTGTTACAGACCACAAAAGCTTACTCATGGCATTTCTAGAATTTACAATATCATGCAGGAAACAGATCCACCTTATACCTCTCAGAGATTAGAATGGGAGAGAGACCTTTCCATCCAACTTGGTCCTCAAGAATGGCATAAGATTTTGTCTAATTCTCTTCATAGTTCTAGAAACTTAACATGGTAGAAGCAAACCAGAAATTAGCAACAGGATGGTATAGGACTCCTGTAGTTTTACATTCAATGTATTCTTCTATAGATCCCGCCTGTTGGAGGTGTAATGTGGATCAAGATGATATATTTCATATCTGGTGGTCTTGTTAAAAAAATTCTAATTTTTTTGGAACCAAGTTCTTTTTAAAATAGACCAAATTCTACGGATTGCTACACCCAGATACCCTCTATTCATTTTATTTAGTATACAACAAAATAACGTCACCTACAATATTAAAAATAGAGAATTACTCTCCCATTTACCAAATGCAGCTAAGCAATGTATTACCCTGTGATGGAAATCTCGAAATGTTCCTAATGTTTATGAATGGGAAAGGAAAGTTGGTTACATCATGGTAATGGAAAAATTGACGAATAAATACATAGGACACTCTCAAGCTTTCTTAGATGTTTGGCAGCCTTGGCTAGATTATTCGTCCAATCATTGATCACTTCACATAACAGGATAACATGCCGGATTCAGTTGTAACATTCTAGACAGGGGGGACCCGGATGGGTTGTTGAGACTTTTAGGAGTACTGTATCTTTTTTTTTTTTTTTCTATCTTACTCTCTCTTGTACTCTATCTTTCCTCTATACTACTCTCTTTCACTCTTCCTTTTTCCTTTCTTTTCTCTATTCCATTACTAACTTGCAATGCTTACATTATTATTATTAATCTTTATTTATATAGCACCAACAAATTCCTACAGTTCGCTTTATTGCTTACTAGTTGAAGAGCCCGTTATACGGGCCACAGTGCCACTGCCAACCCATTGCGAAGCAGTCATGCGCAGTGGAGACTGCCCACGCCACGGCTGATACAGAGCGGGACACTCCGAGGGAGCGTTCAGCTCTGTATCAGCTGCGGCGCTGGCAGTCTCTACTGCACATGACTGCAGCAGTCTCTACTGCGCATGACTACATCGTTACACACGTTTTAGTGAATTATTATGTAAGGATATACATATTCTTGATTATATATGTATTTGATATCATGTTATGTACCTTGATTTGTTCTCTCTCATTGGTTGATTTTTCCTTGTAATGCAAGAAACTCTTCAATAAAAATGTATCTTTAAAAAAAAATAAATAAAAAAAAAGGCAGGAGAGTAGATACTTCTTCATTCAATTACTCTTGAACTACAACTCTGACAGTAATGAAATAACACTCTCCATGGCCCAAACACTATGAAGATAAATTGGAGTTGCTGATTTGTGTAACATTACTATCCCTTTAAGGATTGAGATAATGTAGGTGAAAGGGGAGGGAGGGGAGAATTTTAGAAGCTTATCTCTCTCAAACTATACATGTTTGAGAGACAGGACGTACACGATTGTGCTTATATTTTTAATATCGACAGTATTAAACGTTATTAAAAGCAAGCACTACTATCCCTTTAAATGGTAAAAATGTGTACAATCGCCACAAATACTTACTTTATCAGTAAACACGTTCCTCTTTTTGTGTTACTAACAATAGCCAAGCAGAACTCATTACCAATCACTTCCACATTCTTGTGCACTTGACCATTTAACTTCTTTGAAACTAAAGAGATCTGTAAAACATTGTCAGACAATGTGTTGGCATTGTCTTTAGTATCTAAAAGGTTAAAGGGATAGTAATCCTTTGTTTTATCTTTAATTTATTTTGTAGGCATTAAAAAAACATGAAGAACGATATAAGTGTTATCTCTCAAACTTTTATGGGTTGAGAGATATTCACGAGCAAAGTTTCCCCTCCCGCCCCTTTTACCTAGTGTAAGCCATCTCTTCTCAGATGTGGAATGCAGTCCATAGACCAGACAGATAACAGCAGTGGACAGTCTTCTTCCTATGAGAACAATGAAAGCCCTGCCCCCCTTGACAAGTTTTTCAGGTTTTTCCCTTATCTTAATTGAAGATTGTCCCTCTCTGCAGTCTACCTGGGCACCTCCCTTCTGCTCTGGCTGAACAGTGTTACATCAGTAAAAGGGGCAGGAGCGGGATACTTTGTCATTGAATTACTCTTGAACTACAACTCTGACAGAATTGAAATAACACTCTCCAAAGCCCAAATACTATGATGATTAATTAGAGCTGCTTTTATTATGAAACATTATTATCCCTTTAACGGATCATCACTGCACATCAGGTGGTCCTCACGTTGGGTTTCCAACAATGTCAGTTTCTTAGAAAGGAACCAATGTAACCCTTTATAGACCAGAGAGGTGTGCAGAGATGGATTTCCATAAGGCAGAGTAGGCAACTGTCTAGTGCTCCAAATTCTGAGGGAAGCCTCAACTGAGCTGGCCACACCCACATTCTGAATTGTGGGTGTATCCAGAGCCATTTTAATGTCCCTGCACCAGTTTTATACATCTTTACAGGCTGTTTTTTAACCTCTTGGATGCTAGAGATATCTCCAATGCATTTCTATACAATGTGCTTGAGATCTCTCTAGCAACCAAATGGTTCTTGCTTATTACAGGCCAAGGGTATTTTCCATGCCAGGAAACAGTGATTGTTACTGAGGTTGTAGCCATGGGTGGAGCGAAGGGTACCTAGAGTGCCTTGCCTACGGGTGCCTGGAATGTAGCCCCGGAGGTGTGAACGGTACGGCAAATTAGTGTAGTACAAATCTCTCTGGTCCATTGAGAGTTTATCATATGGTTAGATAGTCGGGGAGGAGTGCAGTGTTTCTGGATGCACAACATCCACAAACAGAACACAATGTAAGGGCTCTGGTAAATGCTGGGTAGGGCCATATTTTAGAATTCTCCTTGAAGACTTGGCTATCAGGTGTGAAATGGTTTTTGATTTTGGTATCAATTTCACGAATTCTCCAGCAATGACAGCCACAGACCACAACTGAAATCTCAAAGAGTGATTACCAGTGGAAGGAGCCGTAGAACCCTGAAATGCTAAGGAGTTAAATCACAGTTAACATTAGCTTCTCCACTTTTAACGCCTCTCTTAAAGGGATACTGACGTTTCACCAAAAAGCATCTCTGATTAATCTTCATCGTATTTGGGTCAAATAGAGCGTTATTTCAATACTGTCCGAGTTGTAGTTCAAAAGTAATTGAATGATAAAGTATCCCCCTCCCTCCCCTGTTACTGATGTAACACTGCTCAACTCAGAGCAGACAGAGGGACAATCTTCAGTGAGCATAAGGAAAATCTTGAAAAACCTGTCAAGGGGGCAGGGTTTTCCTTATGCTGATAGTAAGAAGATTGTTCCTTGCTGCGACCTGTCCAGTCAAGAGACCAGATTCCACATCTGAGGGGAGGCAGCTTACACTAGGTAAAAGGGGCAGGAGGGGGACACTTTATCATTCAATTATTCTTGAACTACAACTCTGACAGTATTGAAATAACACTCTGCATGGCCCAAATACTATGAAGATTAATTGGAGCTGTTGTTTTTGTGAAACATTACTATCCCTTGTAGTTACTCTTGTTTGTCTATAATCTTTTTTTTAAGTGAATATCAGGGTTGCCTGAAGACAGCTTCCTATAGTCACATAATTATAATATTGCTCATCTTAGTAACTCAAAAGACTATTTGTGGACTGATTCATTTACTTGCTGATGGGATAATATATATATATATATATATATATATATATATATATATATATATATATATATATATATATAGGGATTAGTTGTGTGCTACACCCAATGAGGTTGCATATGTGTATATTGTCTATACCTTGAGACCCCATTATACATTTTAACTATAGGTCTCTGCACCTTTGGTCTAAAAATAAAGATACCAAGTCAAGCACCACAATCTTTAATAGTAGACTATTGGCCTGCTGCGGGCAAAAACAAATAAATGACTATGTGCTAAATAAACCAGTCAAGTGTTCATAAAAAATATGTCCAAAACGGAGTAAAATAACCATAAATAGTCAGGTATTGAAAAGTCACCGTATCCAATTAATTCAATCTATTGCAAGAAAAACAAAAAGATATTCCAGTTGCAAAGATTACAATGATAGCGCAAGAGCTCTACATTTTATGCTGTTTTGTATTACTGAACACACTGAAATAAGAGAACTGGGAGATGAAGTATAAAAGAGAATTATCACAGTGTAGCATATCAGGAGAAAACAAATAATTTATTAGAACACTAGTGTAAAAGCCCATATACAAAGGCCAAGGTCCGGGTAATATTAACCCTTTGAGTGCCAGAGGGGTACCCCTCTGGCATTCAAAGGGTTAAGCTGCCGCTACCTCACAGCTCCACGCGATGCAGTCTTGCGTTGCCTCACTCACGCGATGCAATGATGTGCAGTAGAGGTTGCCTGCAAGCGGGCGGTCTCTACTGTGCATGACTGCATCATGACAAACATCCTAGCGAATTATTATATAGGATATATAATCAAGCTTATGACATGCCTCCTCCTTGATCATATGATCAAGCTTATAACATGCCCCCTCCATTTCACATTAAAAAATAAACCCTTCCTCTGCCAAAGTTGAAACCTCTTGCTCCAGATAATTTATTTTTTTAATATCTAAAATATAGCATGACTTTATAAGCAGACATTAGTAACCCTTTAATTTTGTTGCCCTTCGCTGTACTATCTCTAGATTTAGATGAAAAAGTGATATAACTTTTCCATTGAAGTCATTTCTCCAGCATCAACTTGACTATATTTGGCTCCTGTGTTATTCTATGCAGCCAGTTCACTAAGATTTCTCCAACCATAGAATAACATAGGAACTGGAGAGTTTATAACATTGGACAAGTGATCTCTTCTTGATCATCCCTTTATCAAATATTAGCGCATAGCCCACCCAGGTCACGACTTGATAAGAATAAAGAGGAAGGTGACACCAGTTCAAATTCCCTCTTCAGTGGAAGAATCCATTTTGGCAGGACTTGCCCAATTATTCCTCCTCATTACTTTCTGTCCATTCCTTTCCTGTAAACTGTGGAAACCACAACAGGAGGAGGGAGGTGATTTCAGGACATGTGGACAAGTAATTATGCAGCCAGAAAGCTCAGCTCTGTTGAGGTTAAAATGTAACCAGCTACTACACCAAAAAGTCTAACTCCATTATACTGATTCAAAACAAAAGCACAAGAAACTAGGCTTCACATGAGTGACTTGACTGTGACTCCATTTTGCACATGCCAAGCCATTGGTACGTACCACCGATGTCCTGAATTCTCCTGGAATCCTCTTACGTGGGGAACAGAGTGGCTGTGGGGTGTCACAAGGGCAGTAAACATGATTCAGCCATACATAACTGGTTCACCCCAACGCAGGTCATTCAGTTATTAGCGTTTGTGATGAGCACCACAACCTCCAATATCACTAATGTGAACAATCTGCCTGATGGCCCATAGGTTGCCATGCAGGCATGGCACAACTCTCTATAGCACAGTGCACTTAAGTTGCAACAGGCTATGTTAAAGTGAACTCCGAGAGCAGACAATTGCTCTTTTGAATCTTTCGGAATGATTGAAATTCTGATTCACCTGTGTTCATGTGAGTAGATGCCGAAACCCTGCACTGTTCAGGTGAGCCTGAGTACAGGTTTGTGCTCCACGGTATAATTCACAGATATGCAAAATGTCCATATATCAACAGAATTTAAAGTGGACCTGAAACGCTGAATTCAAGCATATCTACAAATGTCATTAAAACACCCGTGTATCATACTGGCCAAAAAGCCCAGCAGATGCACTTAATACTGTTATGTCTGTACTACTGTAAAAGACCGTGAACACGGGCCAAGGTCCGGGTAGTGTTAAGCGTTTTCTACCTCAGTGCTCCACGCGATGCAGTCTTGCTTCTCCTCACTCACGCAATGCAATCATGCGCAGTAGAGACTGCCCGAACATGCGCAGTCTCTACTGCACATGACGGCTTCTGACAAACATCCCATTATTATATGGGATGGTGAGCTCTGAGTGTGGTACAGCATGCTAATTAATATTCTGTTTTCAGTGAGGTTTCATGTGCTCACTGAGCTCTGTGCTGCACTAAGACACTCTCTTACTTCTGGAAAAATTGAGTCTCTCCTAAACTGCATCTGCTAGTCTTTTGGCTAGCATCAAACAAACACAGTTTTTAACTTACTTTTCAAATATGAAAATCAAAGTGATGGGTCTACTTTAACCCATTTGAGATGCCCCTATGGTTGTGAGAAGTGATTTTACTTAGTTCCCCTCACTTACTCTCATGAATTACACATTACAGTGCAGCATCTTGACCAGAAAGTGAAGGAAAGAAAAATGGCTTCCTCAACCCTGATGAAAAATGCAATATCGTATTGAACGTATGAGAACATTTACCTGTGTGTGTGTGTGTGTGTGTGTGTGTGTGTGTATGTGTATAATTCGATTATATATAACAACCTGTTTTAAAGTGATAGTAATGTTTCACAAAAACAGCAGCTTCATTTGATCTTCATAGTATTTGGACGATGGAGAGTATAATCGAATGATAAAGTATCTCCCTCCTGCCCCTTTTACCTACGGTAAGCCACCTCCCCATAGATGTGGAACATTATCTCTTGACCAGACAGATCACAGCAAGGGACAATCTTCTTACTGTGAGCATAAGGAAAACCCTGCCCTCTTGACAGGTTTTCTCTTATACTCACTGAAGATTGTCACTCTCTGCGATCCATACAGACAGTCTTGCTGCTCTGAGGTGAGCAGTGTTACATTAGTAAAATGGAAGCGAGGGGGATACTTTATCATTCAATTACTCTTTGACTACAACTCTGATAGTTTTGAAATAACTCACTGACCCATTAACCCACTGAGAGCCAGAGAGGTACTCAAAGGGGTTATACCAGATTTTCAGTCATCAGAGACAAATAATTATTAATAATGCTGTCTGGGACTACAAGAGATTATCTAAAGTTGGTTGTAGATCATGGTACTTTTTAGTAAATAACTTCTTTCTGAAGAATAATCACAACTTTAAAGTTCCAGAGTTATATTTAACATTTTTTTGCAATGAGTTGAACCCCCCCCCCAGCGGGTTCTGTTGGTTCGATAAAGAGGTTTCACCAACTACAAGACTTGATTTTTTAGTAGAATTATCACTGTCTACCACAAATGAGAGAAATGTACTACATAAATTTGCTGTTTATGATGCCTGAAAATATACACAAAAAAATGTTGTATTTAAAAAAAAAATGCTGTACTCACAAACATTTTAGAACACAAAAATGGTATCTATTTTTTTTTTTTTTTTACAAATAAAACCTCCTTTTTGTTAAAAAATAAATAAATAAATAAAAATGATGCATATGAAGGCAATGTTGAATTTAAATTTAGAATAGATGCAAGTAAAAACACAGAAAACTATTTAAACCCTTTGCGTGCCAGAGGGCAGGACGGAGCGCAGACATCTTCCCATAGTGACGTCTGCAGCCGGATCTAGGAGGAGTTGCTAGGAGACGTTTGGCTCCAAAAGGGACTGACAGCGCAGGCGTGCAGACATCACTATGGGAAGATGTCTGCACTCCGTCCTGCCTGTCAGTCCAAGAAGAATGGATATTCTATTTAACGAGGAAATAATTCTGGCGACTAGCGCTACTGAGCAGCTAGTCGCCAGATGGGGAATAATTTGAGCTCAAGTTGTTTAGGGGTGGTAGTTCCGCTTTAACTTACAAATTTAGTCTTTTGCAAGACATTTTTTTGTCGTTAGTTACGACAAATTTTCGTTTCTTCTATACGACACTGGAGAATAGTTTAGCCACCCCTTTCCCGGAAACTCTGGGGTTGTGTCATACACAATGGACATTACTACTTTTTTGTCTTTTACTCTAGAAAAGATGTTGTTCATGCAGACAATTAATTGTGTGTGTTCTTTACCCTTTGAGTATCCTGAGCTCTGCACCAGCTCTCTCTCTCTCCCCCCCTTCTCTGCATGCGGAACATGCAGAGAAGGGAAGAGAGAGAGCTGGGGCAGCGCTCAGGATACTCAAAGGGTAAAGAACATGCAGAGAAGGGGAGAGAGAGCGAGCTGGGGCACCGCTCAGGATACTCAAAGGGTAAAGAACATGCAGAGAAGGGGAGAGAGAGCGAGCTGGGGCACCGCTCAGGATACTCAAAGGGTAAAGAAATAAAATTCTATTATGACGGATGGATAGCTCTATTATTCAGTGTGTTATCATTATATTACTTGGATATTGGTGACAGGAATTCCCTCATGTTTATTAGTGCATCTCCTGAATAATTATTCTGGAGGCGTCAGTATGAGAATCTTGCTCTTTAATGCACTGCTAGATTCTCAAGTCGCCATTTTTATCATGGTGACATGGTTGATGCTCCGTTTGGTTGCACGCTCTTCTGCATGCGACCTTATAAAAGTGAACCAGGGGAGCACGGGGGATCATTTAAGCTTCAATATCTTTTGAAATCCAAAAATGTAAGTCATTAAACTTACCGCTGCATGTTATAAAACCAATACAGAAGACTCGGAGCTAAACTCTATTATAGATATTACTATCCAATTAATTTATACTACTGTGCAATTATTTTTCCCTTATACATATGACTCTTTATAATTCAGTTTTCTGTTTCCCTTAACCCCTTGAGTTCCAGAGAGGTGCTCAACGCATTGCTTCACAATGTGTTGATTACCTCTCTGGCACTCAAAAGGTTAAACAACAAACAGGGTTATTTCTGTAAAAGAAAAGATCACAGATAACGGAACACCAGCATAAATCTGTCAGTGTCAGGGATTTTATTTGTCTCAGTGACTTCATTTCCCTGCCCCCCCAGTTTCAGTGCTAGTAAATCAAACACAGAAAGTATCTCTTACACCTACACACACACTATGGGAATGAGTAAAACCTGACAGCGCAAATGGAATCATTCTACTGCCTATTTCCTGCTAAAACCTTGGTTCAGGGATGCCAACCAGCAGCCCTCCAGCAGTCACGGACCTTAAAGAACTATTGACTATCTGAGGGAGATGGGATCTGTAGTCCAAAAACAGATGCTTTTATTCCGATACCATTGTTAGATTTATTTTCTTTATTGTTGACACAGTCAGGCAGGGTTCCATTAAAGATGGATTAAACTTTTATTAACCCCTTAAGGACCGCCCGATCGCGCACCCTGATGGCACATAAGGACCACAGACCGTTGTTTTTTTTCCCGAATCCGATTCAGAGCTCCCCAAATGGCACGCAGCCGCGCGGGAAGACCTGAATTCCATGACTGTCCTGGCCCGTCACGAATCCTTATGGCGGGCCAGGATCGTCAAGGGTCCTTAAGAGGTTAATAAAAAACTGTGGGTTGTATTAATTATATTTTTCTTTGATGTAAATTGGATTTTTAACTAACTGAATGCCAGAGGGGTCTCCAATGCATTGTTTCACATTTTTATTTCAATCCTAGGGCTGCAGGTGGTTTGTTTCAGAACTGCGTCTCTGTAGCTTAACCCTTTGAGTGCCAGAGGGGTACACAACGTTTTGCAAAGCAATGCTTTGCGTACCCCTCTGGCACTCAAAGGGTTAATGAATATACAAACCAATTGCACCTTAGGAGGAGAAATACTGTATACAGCTCAAAACTCCAGTTGATCTAAATGGGGATTTTTTTTAACCCCATGAATGCTAGAAAGGTCTCCTACACTTTTCAATGCATTGTAGACCTCTCGAGCATTCAATGGTTTAACTCTTTGCCTGCCAGAGGGGTACTCAACGCATTTATATCTGTCTCCTATGGCTGGCTTGCTCCAAAATTGCTGATTAATTCTTTTGTGAATAAGCCCTTTATATTACACAACTTACAAGGGTACTCCCACTGCTGGAAGAGCTTCCATTCAGCAGTTATTACAGCTCAAACTTAAGATTTTTGTTTTCTAAAAGGCAGCTACCAAGAGATAGTCGCCTAGCCGCAGATTGGTTCCCCTGGAAGAACTACAGATTAAAAGCATAGTAATACTTCATTTATTATACAATTTCAGGCCACTGTGATATTGCACCTAAAAAATTCAACTTTGAAAATTAATAACTTTTGAATGAAACACCTTTCAGCAGTGGGAGTACTCTTGTTTTACTCATGGGGATAAACCCTACAACATATCTTTTTTTACATTTTAAGTATTACTATCCCTTTAAGTATTGCTAATCCCTATAGCAAAGTACTACTATAAAAAAACATATTGCCCCCTGTGTAATCTCTCAAACCTTTATGGTTTGAGAGATGAACGCTTCTAAAGTTGCCCTCTCCCTCCCCCTTCCCTGTAGTCAGCGATGTAGCCGACTGCAGGGAAGAAAGTCGTACGACTTCCAGGTGGCTCTCCAGCACAGCCTGATCGTGTTCCTAAAAAAGAAAACTTTCACTGAAATGGTCTTCTACGTGTGCTTGGTTTGCAAGCACACGTAGAAGACCGTTTTAGTGAAAGTTTTTTTTTTTTGGAACACGATTGCGGCTCTGCTGCAGAGCCGCCTGATGATCTATGACCGGATTTCCCTGCAGTCAGCTACAAAGCTGACTTCGGGGAAGGGGGAGGGAAAGGGCAACTTTAGAAGCGTTCATCTCTCAAACCAAAAAGGTTTGAGAGATGACACTGGGGGCAATACGTTTTTTTTTTAGTAGCACTTTACTATAGGGATTAGTAATACTTAAGTATTACTATCCCTTTAAGTCCTTTTGCTGTAACTTTTATAGTTTTCGTGTAATATACTTCTAAACTTCCCACCCCTTTAACCACATCAGCGCTCTAGCTGACAGACTGAGATCCTGGTCCTGGGACCAGATGGCTCAGAACCGAAATAGCATTGTATACAAAGAGAATCTTCATGAGAACGATCTACAAAGTGTGTCTGGTTTGAGGCAGTAGACAGTTCTCATGAAGGTTTTCTTTGTATGCAACACTATTTCTGCTCTCCAGACGAGCCGACCGGTCCCGGGACCAGGATCTAAGTCTTTCAGCTATAGCGCACTGATGTGGGTAAAAGAGGGGGGGGACTTTTGAAGCATATTACACAAAATCTATAAAAAAGTTACAGCAAAAGGATTTAGATCATTTACTTTATTTTTTTAATATGTACAATATTAAAGATGATTAAAATAAAGTATTATTAACCCTTTAAACTGGGACTGCAGTGTGAGTCATGGTGTACCAATAGGAGAGCAGGATGAAGGTATAAAAAAAACAAAACAAAACAAAGACCCCAGATGCTCCCAGACACATTGATGTTGCATTGCACAAGACTGTTTCCTGCCCTGCATGACTCTGGTCCCCATAGACATGCTATGTCAAGCCTGACACAGTACACTGATGGAGAACGTGCAGGCAACCCATGTGTTTTTTTTCATCTAAGAGCCACTGAATTCTGAGGTGTATTCCAGCCAAGAGGGTGTAGTTTTCTGACCCCCACAGGGTAAAAGGGAGTCATTTAGGAGCTGCACAGAGAAACCCCTGACATTTTTTTACTTAGTCTGCTTCCCAGTGGAGAAAATATAGTAAAATGATAACTGCCCTTTTAATCGATAGCACCCAAATCTTTGTTAACCGCTTAACCCTTTCAGTTCCAGAGGGGTACGCAACGCTTTGCAAAGCAATGCGTTGCTTACCCCTCTGGCACTGAAAGGGTTAACAACGGAGGTCCTGGGGGGTGGTTTCCTCCTTAAAGCTGAACTAACACCGCTAACAAATGTTGTCTCTAATAATTCCCTATCTGGTGACTAGCTGCTTAGTAGCGCTAGTCGCCAGAATTATTACCCCTTCATGAAGAAATTTGAAGTGATCCTCGGCTGATAGGCAGGACGGAGCACGGACATCTTGCCCTAGTGACGTCCACGCGTCTGCGCTGTCAGTCCCAGACGGCTGTAGGAGGCGTTGCTAGGAGCCATTTGGCTCTGGAAGGGACTGACAGCACAGGCGTGTGTACGTCACTAGGGCAAGATGTCCGCACTCCGTCCTGCCTGTCAGCCGAGGATCACTTCAGATTTCTCCATGAAGAGGTAATAATTCTGGCGACTAGCGCTACTAAGCAGCTAGTCGCCAGATAGGGAATTATTACAGACAAAGTTTGTTAGCGGTGTTAGTTCCGCTTTAAGGACCGCTTTGATCTCATTCCGCGAACAAGGGTCTGATACTGAATGATCCGGTACTGGAGCGGTCACTTTCAGATTTCGGTAGTGCTCACAGCACTCCCGCAGAAGCACTGTCAGCAAAAAACCCTTAACATGCCAGGATCTTCATCGGTCCTTAAGTTAAATTTAATTGTTAAGGGGTTAATGCATTCTATGGGAAAATATGAATCAGATTATGGCTCTCCATTTAAAACAATCGGCTATGATATATAAGTCTTTATTTGTTGGTTAGTACAAACCTGGCAGGCACGACCCACTGCTTCCCATGCCAACTGCCACTTCCTACCAGGAAGCACTAGCTTATCTGAATGATCTGACACGGCTAAATATTTCATAAACTATTGTTTGATATAAAAAAATGGCTAAAAAAATAGTAGCGCTTTAGAAATCTCTTTCAAATCATACATTTGTTACACAGTGACAGTTTAACTATAAATACAGCGATATGGCCTAAAACAGATGACTAAATTTGTTACAAATCACTGCTAGATAATAAATGTAAAAGCGATAAAATCAAAATGACCTTGACTGAACGTCAATAAGCATCCCAACTACATGTCTTGGACACCCATTGCTCTTCAGTGCACTGAACGCCCCTTTAGTACTCAAAGGATTAAATTTGAGCGCCAGAGAGGCACAAACCAACTCCATCATGGGGGGGGGGGGGGGCGATATAAAAATTCCCAGTGATATAAAAAGAGTAATTTAACCCTTTGAATGCTAGCCTTGTCAACCTCTCTAGAATTCAAGAATTTAAAATGCCCATTAAAATTCAGTGGGAATTTTTTATCTCCACTATGGTGCATTTAGTTTGCCCCAGAATGAATCCAGTTTCTTTGAACATAGTGCCATCTGAAGTTAGGACTAGGCAGCATGTACATCACATTTTTATACGAAGCCAGGAATGACATTCAGAGTACAAATTTTCAGTATAATTAAGCTGAACAGGAATGAGATAACACATACACTACGCAAATAGGGGCCAGTTAGTTAAAGAGATCCTGATAAGACTCTGGAAAACACCTCTGCAGGGCATTTATTTTTCTCTAGAAACTTCCTTATATTTTCTATCACCACTTCCAGCAAGAGGTGTCATGGTAAAGTGTCCATCCCAGGGATGATTTTTAGCCAGGTCAATGACGTGGTACCTTGCTCAAATGGTATTACATGCCGTCAGCAGAATACTAGTCCATTACATGTTACCAGCAGGGCAATTCCTCATTACATGCCACCAGCAGTGCCGTACATCATCACATGCTACCAGCACAGGAATATACCATAACATGTCACCAGCACAGAAATATACCATTACATGCCACCAGCAGTGCAGTATATCATCACATACCAGTTTACAAGCAGTGCAGTACACCATTACATCCCACCAGCAGGGTAGTACATCATCACATCACATTCCACCAGAACAGGAATATACCATCACATGTCACCAGCACAGAAATATACCATTACATGCCACCAGCAGTGCTGTGCACCATCGCATGTCACCAGCAGAGCAATCTCATTAAAGGGACAGTAATGTCCCATAAAAAATGCTTATAGTTTTGTAGAGGTTAAAAAAAAACTATATGCCACAAATCCTATCTCTCAAACCACTATGGTTTGCGAGATATTCACATTCAAAGTAACCCCCTCCTTCCCCTTCTCCTGATGTCATATGTAAAACTGACAGCAGGAGATCCTGGTCCTGGACCAGCCGGTGGCTCTGCAGCAGAGCCAAAATCGAGTTATTTAAAAATAATTACTTCATTGGAAAGGTCTACAAAGTGCACCTGGTTTGCAAGCACACTTCGTAGACCGTTCCAATGAAATAGTTCCAATGAAGTAGTTGTTTTCAAATAATGCAATTTTGGCTCTTCTGAAAAGCCTCCTCCAGTTGGCCGACTTGAATTTCCTGCTGTCAGCTTTACAGCTGACATCAGGAGAGGGGGAACTTTAGATGCAAATAACTCTCTAACCATAAAGGTTTGAGAGATAGGATTTGTGGCATATAGTTTAATTTTTAACCTCTATAAAACCATAATCATTTTTTATGGGACATTACTGTCCTTTAAATGCCTCCAGCAGGGCAGTACACATTACACACTACCAGAAGAGCGTACACTATTAAATGCCTCCAGCAGGGCAGTACACATTACACACTACCAGAAGAGCGTACACTATTAAATGCCTCCAGCAGGGCAGTACACATTACACACTACCAGAAGAGCGTACACTATTAAATGCCTCCACCAGAAACGAAATAATTAGAGAACCGCTGCACTACATGGCAAGCGTCAATGTTGTTCTATGTCGCAAATAAACTAACATCTATCCAATCTGAGAGATGTTAGTGAATAGCCTCCATAGAATAACATAGGAACTGAACAGTTTTTCCACTCTTAATCTGTGCATAACACAGTACAGGCTTCAGACATTCACCCTTTATCCCCAAAAGAGCTGTGTACACAAACACACCGAATTAGTCATTTGGGATACTCACACATACCTTATTAATATGTACACATCCCATTAGGTGCCTGTAACATGCCTGAAATTATTAGTCCTGACTGGACTTGTTCTGAATCTCAGCTCAGGGACTGGAACCACAGAAAACCAAGTAACACTGATTGATGTTGAATCCCAGTTTAAACACTTTGAGTGCCAGAAAGGTATCCAATGCATTGCCCCTCTGACACTCAAAGGGTTAAAAAAAATGACGCTGCTTTTAGTCCGATTTATCAGCCTCCTTACTGCACAACTAGGGCAACACCTGGTATATGAGGTTAGAGGTGGCAATCAGTAAACTCCTATAGTAATATTATTACCTGGTAGTATATTACAGTGAAAACTGAAAACAGCTTGTATCCCTACATTAACACGTTATAGACCAGAGAGGAACGCAGCACATTCCAACGCAATGAATGCAACTTCTCTGTTCATTAACCCATTGAGTGCCAGAGGGGTAATGTGTTGCATACACCATTGGCACTCAAAGGGTTAACAGTTTAAGGGTAATAGGTGCACAAATGCTGTGCAATTCTGGGACAACACATTACTATTGCTTTTAACTTGTTGAATACTGGATATCGGCTATGCACTGCGAAGCAATGCGTTGGAGACCTCGCTTCCATTCAACGGGTTAACCCTTTGAGTGCCAGAGCAATACACTGCATACCTCTCTGGCATTCAACCGGTTAATACCCTCTTTAAAATCTACTGGAAACTGTAAATATAACCCTTAATCCTTTGAACGCCAGAGGGCTGTGCACTGCGCATTGCTTTGCACACCCCTTTGGCACTCAAATGGTTAACCTAGGGGGTTAAGCCTTAAAGAACCAGATGCGCGGGTGTACTGTATACACCACTGGTGTTTCAAGAAGCATTACCTTCCAAGGATTAAGGCAGTGTAGACCCATCTGGCACCTAAAAGGTTAAGTAGTTAATACTACCCATGGACACTTTCCACCCACCCCTGTTAGTGATAGGCGTCTCTCAGACAGTGTACCTGTTCAGCCTGGCAGCCAGCTTGGCACTTCTTGCAGGATCAATAGTTGATGTTGTTCCTACTCAGAAGTGCACGGTGTTCACATGAGTCCATCCAGCTGCCACTGCTCTTCCCTCCAGCCTCCCTGCAGATCTCGGCGCACACAGCAGGAAGGAATGACAGGCTCCAGTAGACTAGCAGTGCATAGGGCAAGCTCAGCACCTCCTACCTGCAGTGATGGCCCGGCCCACTAGTTCTACTTCTATCTAGAGAACTATTGGTATGTACTGCCAAGGGCAAGTGTAGCTACCTTACCTGCAGAGCTGAACCCACCCACGTGTCCCAATTCTACACCTAGAGAGCCCTCGGTATGCGTTGCCAGGACAGGTATAGCACCCCCTACAGGCAGAGACGAGCCAGCCGATTAGTCCGACCTCTATCCAGAGAACAGGTGTAGTGTCGAAGACGGTAACCCGTCGGATTTAGTATCAGTGACGCCCAGTAGGCGGGACCTGTCATTGAGGTCTGCCTTCTAGGCGCGTGCAGCCACATCGTGCTCGAGCAGGCAGTCCTGCTCAGGGGTGCGTGCACAGCGCTGCATCGAAGATGGTATCATCGAAGATAGTAACTAAGCCCAGCTTAGTTTACTATCGAAGATGGTATCATCGAAGATGGTAACCAGGTCCCCCTTAGCACAATCCATTCAACCCATCATTTAGTCCTACATGTTAACCCTTTGAATGCCAGAGAGGTATCCAATGCACTGGATACCTGTCTGACACTCAAAGGGTTAAGGCTTCCAAGTTACCACTTTCATTGCTTCCTACATATTAACCCCTTGAGTGCCAGAGAGGTATCCAATGCACTGGATACCTGTCTGGCACTCAAAGGGTTAAGGCTTCCAGGTTACCACTTTCATTGCTTCCTATATATTAACCCCTTGAGTGCCAGAGAGGTATCCAATGCACTGGATACCTGTCTGGCACTCAGAGGGTTAAGGCTTCCAGGTTACCACTTTCATTGCTTCCTACTTATTAACCCCTTGAGTGCCAGAGAGGTATCCAATGCAGGCCTATTCACTACAGTCACACCCAGGGGATGAGCAGTGAGGGACAGTGTAGCAGTAAACCTCTGTATAGTGCTGGTGGATAATACTTAAAAGTCAGATTTATTTTACACGTCTTATTCTTACTGGGTTTTTTTACACTTTGACGTCCCTGACAGGGAGTCTCCAGTGAATTTATGTTCCCAGAAGTTTGTGTTGGGGAATGTTGGTCTAAGCGCTCAGTGCTGTACATGCTATAGTATAGTGGATGGAGTCAGGCTTTTCCACTGCAGGGATACTATTACATTGTATCACTATACCTGATTTCCATACCTGGGAACTTTCAAGATGAGCTGACCCTGAGATCTTTGAAATATTAACCCTTAAAGCTTCCCATAATGTAGATTTTATGTGATATGTGCCTGCTTGCTCTAACACAGAGGTGCTCCGGTCCGTGTGCGAGGGACCTTTAACATGCTACAGTTTGGATAACTCACTGCCTGAACACAAACAAGACAAGCAGGACATCTCCCACTGTCTTTCTAGTACTAATGGCACCAGTTTAGAGGCTAAGGAAACATTTAATTGGGGAAATTAATTTAGTAGGTGACACAGACCTCTCTCACCCTGAGAATTTGGCCCTTCACCCTGAAATTTGGGTCAAAACCCTGAGTCTCAGGGTCAAACCCTGAGAGTTCCCAGGTATGCTGATTTCACAGTCCCTGACAGGGAGTCTCCAGTGAATTTATGTTCCCAGAAGTTTGTGTTGGGGAATTTAGGTCTAAGCTCTCAGTGCTGTACACGCTATAGTATTGTGGATGGAGTCAGGCTTTTCCACTGCAGGGATACTATTACATTGTATCACTATACCTGATTTCACAGTCCCTGACAGGAAGGTCACTGGAAACAAAATTGAGAACGCTCATTGTCAGGAAAAAACACGTGTAAAAAGATAGGTGGCAAAGAAGAAAAAACTATGAACAATTTGACTTTACACAGTATGTACTTCAAGAATACATAAAGCCAAAAAGGAGCCTGACTGTCACTTTAAGTAAAACTGGAGAAACTATGCAGTATGTTAACTGCACCTAAGGGGCATTATGAAAACTAGTACCCCCCCCCCCCCCCCCCCCGTTAAATTGAGTTGTGTTGGATACCGCTCTGGCATTCAAAACATTAGCCAAATAACTGATAAAGAGGTCTCTAATGCATCGTTTTTCAATACATACCTTCCAAGTGTCCCTCTTTAGGAGATATTAGGGGTCTGTACCTCCCAAGTCTCCCTCTTTAGGAAATGTTAGGGGTCTGTATCTCCCAAGTGTCCCTCTTTAGGAAATATTAGGGATCTGTACCTCCCAGGTCCCCCTCTTTAGGAGATATTTGGGATCTGTACCTCCCAAGTGTCCCTCTTTAGGAGATGTTAGGGGTCTGTACCTACCAAGTGTCCCTCTTTAGGAGATGTTAGGGGTCTGTACCTACCAAGTGTCCCTCTTTAGGAGATAATAGGTGCCTTCCTCCTGCACCAGTTGGGTCAGACGGAGGAGAGAGGAGCAGGAGGTGCCGGTAAGGTGAACTCAACTCCTCCCTTCACTACACACTGCTCTGTCAGTGCTGATCATTACTGTTATATAACCAGGGGCAGAGGGTAGCATAGTGGGGATATCTGGGTTAAGACAGTTATAGTATGGTTACTCTGCCATCAGAGTGCTATGTTTAACCCTTTGAGTGACATGGAGGTATCCAATACATTGGCTACCTCTCTGGCATCCAAAGGGTTAAAAGTGCAGTGACTAAGGCATGTGTGCAAAACAAACAGGTCTGGACTCACAGCAGAATATCTACTTACTATACCTGCTGGTGGAAATAGTGTAGCCAATACTAGCGATAACTAGGCATTGCAGATGTTTAACCCCGTAAGTGGCCGGCACTTAAGGGCCATGGAGCATTTTTTTTTTTGTGTATCCGATTCAGGGCTCCCAAAGCAGTGAGCAGCCTGTGGGGAGCCCCGAATTCCATGACGTGCCAGGACCGTCACTTGTCCTTAAGTGCCAGACAGCCGTGACGGTCGTGGCACATCAATGGACGTTAAGGGGTTAAAAAAAAACACAACAAACACCTAACTCTCTGATTGTTCATAATTGCTAGGATTGGCATAGCAGACAGCCAATCATAGGTAACTGATAGGGTTCAGGAGGGAGAGAGAGGCAAAAGAGAGGGATCAAGAGTCAAGGAGAAGGAGGGGAAGAGAGGGGGATCAAAAGGGAGAGAAAAAGCCAAGGAAAAAGAAGGGGGCTCAAGAGGGGGAGAATGAAGGAAAAGGTGGGAATCAAGAGGTGGAGAGAGTCAAAAGGGGAGAATCAAGAGTCAAGAGGTGGTGTGTCTATGTATGTGTGTGTGTGTGTGTATATATATATATATATATAT
The DNA here is from genome assembly GCA_037306005.1 of Rhinophrynus dorsalis. Lineage (NCBI taxonomy): Eukaryota > Metazoa > Chordata > Amphibia > Anura > Rhinophrynidae > Rhinophrynus > Rhinophrynus dorsalis. The sequence continues at coordinate 49,103,594 of CM074718.1, forward strand.
ATATATATATATATATATATATATATATATATATATATATATATTTATATTTCAAGTACTCACCGATACCAATTACCAATATTTTTTTTTGCGGTCATTTGCCAGTTTTCCAAGTACCTAAAGCATATAGGTACTTGGAAAACTGGCAAATGACCGCAAAAAAAAGTATCGGTAATTGGTATCGGTGAGTACTTGAAAAAAGTATCGGTACTCGTACTCGGTCTTCAAAAATCGTTATCGGTGCATCTCTAGTAACTGATACAACTTTTCTTCCGCAGCTGAGCAGGCGCATGCATAGGAGTGCTGTGTGTTCTAAACTGTGAAAGAAGACACAACCTACTGCACTTCAGTGATCCTTTCCTAGTCCCTTCAGTGACCCTTTCCTAGTCCCTTCAGTGACCCTTTTAGAGTCCCTTTTGAAGAAATCTTAGTGCATAGGCTCCATATAATAACTTAGGAACTGGAGGCTTCATTTCCACTCTATCACCTCTTTATCACCGCTTAGTGAATCTCCTCCTTGGTGTTCTGTGCACTGAAGCTCGTGGTGACTGTCTTGGTCTCTGTGCACGACAGTCACCCAGAATTGTCAGTGCAGTGAGTGTGAGGTCCCGGGATCGGCTCTATGCAGGGTGGATCATCAGCACTGGGGTCATGCTGCAGGCAGAAGGCAGTTATGAGGGCAGCAGAAGTGAGGGAAAGGCTTTCCAGGTGTTTTATGTCTTCTGGGTGAATCAGTAATCCCCAGGGTATTATAATGGTAGCGCACATTAACCGTTTGTTTACCTGGAAAGGTATCCAATGCAGTGCAATGCATTGGACACTATGGTATTCAAAGGGATAACTATAAGCAGCGTTTCTCTGACCCATTGTTGGGAAACACAGACCTAGTAAGTACAATGTGACTATAACCTTTCAGTTATGAGTACAGCAGATCTGTATCAGTTACAATGGATGATATGTCTACACTGACCTAGTCCATACAATGTGACTATAACCTTTCAGTGATGAGTACAGTAGATCTGTATCAGTTACAATGGATGATATGTCTACACTGACCTAGTCCATACAATGTGACTATAACCTTTCAGTGATGAGTACAGTAGATGTGTATCAGTTAAAATGGACGATTTGCCTGCACTGACCTAGTATGTACAATGTGACTATAACCTTTCAGTTATTAGTACAGTAGATGTGTATCAGTTACAATGGACGATATGCCTACACTGACCTAGTATGTACAATGTGACTATAACATTTCAGTGATGAGTACAGTAGATGTGTATCAGTTACAATGGACGATATGCCTACACTGACCTAGTATGTACAATGTGACTATAACCTTTCAGTTATGAGTACAGTAGGTGTGTATCAGTTACAATGGACGATATGCCTGCACTGACCTAGTAAGTACAATGTGACTATAACCTTTCAGTTATGAGTACAGTAGGTGTGTATCAGTTACAATGGACGATATGCCTGCACTGACCTAGTAAGTACAATGTGACTATAACCTTTCAGTTATGAGTACAGTAGATGTGTATCAGTTACAATGGACGATATGCCTGCACTGACCTAGTAAGTACAATGTGACTATAACCTTTCAGTTATGAGTACAGTAGATGTGTATCAGTTACAATGGGCGATATGCCTACACTGACCTAGTAAGTACAATGTGACTATAACCTTTCAGTTATGAGTACAGTAGATGTGTATCAGTTACAATGGACGATATGCCTGCACTGACCTAGTAAGTACAATGTGACTATAACCTTTCAGTTATGAGTACAGTAGATGTGTATCAGTTACAATGGACAATATGCCTACACTGACCTAGTATGTACAATGTGACTATAACATTTCAGTTATGAGTACAGTAGGTGTGTATCAGTTACAATGGACGATAAGCCTACACTGACCTAGTAAGTACAATGTGACTATAACCTTTCAGTTATGAATCCAGTACACGTGTAAAATGCACGATGTGCTGACATTAACCTACTTTATTTATATTATTTACTAGCAATGTGGGACGGGGCTGCCCGTCAGGATATATAGGGAATTAATTCACACACACAGATGCCAGACAAACACACACAGAGACACACATGCAAATGCACACGCATGCACTGAGATGTATAAAGAGAGACACAGTCATACACACATACATGCAATGCACAACAGGCAGACACATAGAGTGTGATACAGACATGCAACACACACAGTGAGGAACACACAGGCACACACAGAGACACACACACACAGAAGTGAGTCATAAGGGGGTGACTTATGTGTCATTGTAATGCGTTTGTGTTTGTACTTATGCCTCCACTGTGGCATTCATTCATGTAGTTGAAATGCATGTGGTAATTGCACATACTATGGTGGAAGGTGGATCGTGCTGGCTTCTGGGGTGTGAGTGAGTGTGAGTGAGTGGCATTTATTCATGTAGTTGAAATGCATGTGGTAATTGCATATACTATGGTAGAAGGTGGATCGTGCTGGCTCCCAGGGTGTGAGTGAGTGTGAGTGAGACTATGGTGGAAGGTGGATTGTGCTGGCTCCCAGGGTGTGAGTGAGTGCGTGTGAGTGCAAGAGTGAGTGATTGCATGTGAGTGATTGCGTGAGTGTGTGTGATTGAGTGAGTGTGTGTGATTGAGAGTGTGTGAGTGTGAGTAAGTGTGAGAGTGTATGAGTGAGAGGGTGTATGAGAGTGAGTGAGAGAGTGTAAGTGAGAGAGTGTGAGTGTGTGATTGAGAGTGTGAGTGACAGTGTGTGTGAGTGAGAGTGTGTGTGAATTATTGTGAGTGTGTATGATTGAGTGTGTGTGAGTGAGAGTGTGAGTGTGTGATTGTGTGTGATTGAGTGTGAGTGTGTGTGTGTTTTTTGTCTGATGTGTTTGTGTCTGTGGCGTAGGAGCGAGCGGCAGCCATTTTGTTTTTTCAGTTACTTGGATAGTGGTGGGCAGGCTGGATAGTGGGGGCAGGCCAACTCCCTGCATGATTTAAATCACTCCCCCATCAACCAATGGGAGTAGTAACTCCTCCTTACTTAACCCTTTGAGTGCCAGAGGGGTACACAACGCATTGCTTTGCACACGGCGGCTCTTCAGTTGAGGCAACGTAGCAATATGTTGAGGGAACAAACAGAAAGAGGTGTTTGAGGCTTGCCCTCTGTAACATACAGCAAAGCATCTCTCTCCCTTTAAGGAGAAAGGGCAGGAATCAGGAAGCAGGAAGTGGAGGAGTGACAGTTGAAAACAGACAGTTAGTGAGGTGAATGAAGAGATGAAAAGTTAAATAAAAGAGTTGTTATTAAATTTATCCCTGAGTGTTTGTATTTTATGGAAACATTACACCCTTGTACTGAAACAGAGTGTATGGAGGGTTACAATTATTTGTGGGAGGTGAAACAGTGTGTTTGTGGCGTCATGATCCTGAGTGACAGTGTGAGTGGACCAGGATAAGTTATTGATATCCCCTACTTCAGGAGCGAGTGGCAGCTATATTTTTTTTTGTCAGTTGGATAGTGGTGAGCGGGCTGGAGGGGGTGGGCCAACTCCCTGTATGATAAACATGCCCCCATTGAATCACCCAATGGGAGCAGTAAAGTCCCCATTGAATCACCCAATAGGAGTTGTGTCTCCTAATGAGACGTAAATTATGTAATGAGGCATCCTGTGCAATGTGTGTGTGTTTTCTGAGGAGACATAAATTATGTTCTGTGTGTGAGGTACCATAAATTATGCAATGAGGCTTATTATTTTATATATATAGATAGTACCAAACACTGAGACCTGGACTTGGTGTCATACAATAAGTACCAGTGGATCATGTATCTTGGCTATTTAAGTTATTTTAACCCTTTGATTGCCATAGGGGTATCCAGCATTTTGGTTTCCAACATAGCGCCATAGGGATATCCAACATAAAGCAGGCTGAAAAGTGACATTGGGCATATGTATAAATAGAAAATGGGAGTTAAAGGGATAGTAATACTTAAAATGTAAAAAAAAAAATATGTTGTAGGGTTTATCCCTCTGAGTAAAACAAGAGTACTCCCACTGCTGAAAGGTGTTTCATTCAAAAGTTATTAATTTTCAAAGTTGAATTTTTTAGGTGCAATATCACAGTGGCCTGAAATTGTACAGTGGCGCTGTTGCTACACCATCCTATGGAGATTTATGGTGCCGGGACCAGAGCTGTCCATAGGATCGTGTAGCAACAGCTCCACTGTACAATTTCAGGCCACTGTGATATTGCACCTAAAAAATTCAACTTTTAAAATTAATATCTTTTGAATGAAACACCTTTCATCAGTGGGAGTACTCTTGTTTTACTCAGGGGGATAAACCCTACAACATATTTGTTTTACATTTTAAGTATTACTATCCCTTTAAGGCTGCACCACTGACACTTAAGGACCACAGAGCTTTTTTTATGCAGTCTGAGTCAAGGCTCCCTGAACGGCGTGCAGCCGCGCGGGGAGACCTGAAATTCATGACGTGTCAGGACCGTCACTGGTCCTTTAGGGAGGTTTTCCCATTACATTCCTAGCATGTCATGGGTCCTTAAGGGTTAAGGTGCTAAGCAGCTGCAGCTGATGAAATAAGTAAAAGAAACCTCATGGTCTGAAATTTGGAGTTTTAAACAGGTGAATGATAGAGACCTGTTTAGCACTCAGTGGGATAAATACCCAAATAACCTTTTGTGTGGCAGAGGTATCCCATGTAAATGCATTGCCCTGCAATGGGTTAGTCAATAAGAAAGTTTTTGTCCACAAAATTACCACTGTTTGCATTTCTAATGAAAGCCTAGTAAGTTTGCATGGGCAAACTGGAAGAGTGTGTACCATGTTTGACATCCTTCAGCGCTACAGGGGCTTGACACTGAAAAGTTAAGTGACATGTGCTGGGCACTCCTTGGAGTAACAGCCTGTGTTGGGGGTGGCTGGGAGTTCACATGATAGCTACTAGTTCCCTCCTCGCCCTTCTCTGTACTATATGGATCCTGCAGTCCCTCCCCACAATGATTCGCTGCTGACAACAGTCGGACTGGCCTGACGGAATGTGGTAAGAGCCATGCAGGGGTACAGGGAGCATGCCTGAGTGTAGGGGCTGGCGGAGGGAGAGGCCGTGTTTGTGAGTGCTGCATGTGTTGGATGGACAGTGTTTATTTTATGGGCTGTGTGTGAGTGCTGCATGTGTGTTTTTGGAGGTATGGTGCTTATTTTTTGGGGGGTTTGTGAGTGGGTAATGTCCAGATTTTTCTTTAGCGAGTGTGTGTGTGTCAGCCATGTTTTTTTGTGCTGAAAACAGAAGTTAAGTGAGGGCAAGCTCCTTGCAGAGATTTTGACCGGAGTGGGAGTGTCCAGGACTGGCAGTATGGTGGAGATATGAATATCTCCTCCTTTCTGCCACCTCTGGGTGTGTTTGTCTTGTGAAGAGACAAAAATTAGGTAATGAGGCTTTCACTTTTATATTTATATATCTATATCTATCTGCAGTAATGTGCAAAAGTTTTAGGCAGGTGAGAAAAACTGCTTTAAAGTAAGAATGCTTTCAAAAATAGACATGTTAATAGTTTATTTTTATCAAGTAACAAGATGATAGTGAGTGAATAGAAGAAAAAATATAAATCAAATCAATATTTGGTTTCAAATCAGCATCAATTCTTCTAGGTGCATTTACACACAGTTTGGTCTTGGAGAACTAACCACAGTTCTTCTGTGGATTTAGGCAGCCTCAGTTGCTTCTCTCTCTTCATGTAATCCCAGACAGACTCAATGATGTTGGGATCAGGGCTCTGTGGGGGCCATACCATCACTTCCAGGACTTCTTGCTCATCTTTACTCCTAAGATAGTTCTTAATGACTTTGGCTGTATGTTTGGGGTTATTGTCATGCTGCAGAATACATTTGGGGCCAATCAGATGCCTCCCTGATGGTATTGCATGATGGATAAGTATCTGCCTATACTTCTCAGCATTGAGGAGACCATTAATTCTGAAAAAAATCCCCAACTCCATTTGCAGAAATGCAGCCCCACACTTGTGAGGAACTTCCACCATGCTTCACTGTTGCGTTCAGACACTCATTCTTGTACCGCTCTCCAGCCGTTCAGCAAACAAACTGCCTTTTGCTACAGCTAAATATTTCAAATTTTGACTCATCAGTCCAGAGCACCTGCTGCCATTTTTCTGCACCCCTATTCTTGTGTTTTTGTGCTTAATTCAGTAAGCATGAGTGTCTGGGAGGTATGGGCATCTCCTAAAGAGGGCCACTTTGTAGGTATGGATATCTCCTAGAGAGGAAAACTCTGGAGGTATGGATATCTCCTAGAGAGGAAAACTCTGGAGGTAGGGATATCTCCTAGAGAGGGTCAATTGGGATATATGGATGTCTCCTAAATAGGGACACTTGGTAGGTATAGATATCTCCTAAAGAGGGCCACTTGGGGGGTATGGATATCTCCTAAAGAGGGCCATTTGGGAGGTATAGATACCTCCTAAAGAGGGACACTTGGAAGGTATGGATATCTCCTAAACAGGGACACTTGGGAGGTATGGATATCTCCTAAAGAGGGACACTTGGGAGTTATGTGTATCTGCTAAAGAGGGACACTTGGGAGGTATGGATATCTGATAAAGAGGGACACTTGGGAGGTATGGATATCTGATAAAGAGGGACAAGTGGGAGGTATGTATATTTGCTAAAGAGTGACACTTGACAGATTTGGACCCCTCATCTTTCCTAAAGAGGGACACTTGGGAGGTATGTATATATGATAAAGAGGGACACTTGGGAGGTATGGATATTTGATAAAGAGGGACACTTGGGAGGTATGGATATCTGATAAAGAGGGACACTTGGGAGGTATGGATATCTGATAAAGAGGGACACTTGGGAGTTATGTATATCTGATAAAGAGGGACAAATGGGAGGTATGTATATCTGATAAAGAGGGACACTTGGGAGGTATGGATATCTGATAAAGAGTGACACTTGGGAGGTATGGATATCTGATAAAGAGTGACACTTGGGAGGTATGGATATCTGATAAAGAGGGACACTTGGGAGTTATGTATATCTGATAAAGAGTGACACTTGGGAGGTATGGATATTTGATAAAGAGGGACAAATGGGAGGTATGTATATCTTTTAAAGAGGGACACTTGGGAGGTATGGATATCTGATAAAGAGGGACACTTGGGAGGTATGGATATCTGATAAAGAGGGACAAGTGGGAGGTATGTATATTTGCTAAAGAGTGACACTTGACAGATTTGGACCCCTCATCTTTCCTAAAGAGGGACACTTGGGAGGTATGTATATATGATAAAGAGGGACACTTGGGAGGTATGGATATCTGATAAAGAGGGACACTTGGGAGGTATGGATATCTGATAAAGAGGGGCACTTGGGAGTTATGTATATCTGATAAAGAGGGACAAATGGGAGGTATGTATATCTGATAAAGAGGGACACTTGGGAGGTATGGATATCTGATAAAGAGTGACACTTGGGAGGTATGGATATCTGATAAAGAGTGACACTTGGGAGGTATGGATATCTGATAAAGAGGGACACTTGGGAGTTATGTATATCTGATAAAGAGTGACACTTGGGAGGTATGGATATTTGATAAAGAGGGACAAATGGGAGGTATGTATATCTGATAAAGAGGGACACTTGGGAGGTATGGATATCTGATAAAGAGGGACACTTGGGAGTTATGTATATCTGATAAAGAGGGACACTTGGGAGGTATGGATATTTGATAAAGAGGGACAAATGGGAGGTATGTATATCTGATAAAGAGGGACACTTGGGAGGTATGGATATTTGATAAAGAGGGACAAATGGGAGGTATGTATATCTGATAAAGAGGGACACTTGGGAGGTATGGATATCTGATAAAGAGTGACACTTGGGAGGTATGGATATCTGATAAAGAGTGACACTTGGGAGGTATGGATATCTGATAAAGAGTGACACTTGGGAGGTATGGATATCTGATAAAGAGGGACACTTGGGAGTTATGTATATCTGATAAAGAGGGACACTTGGGAGGTATGGATATTTGATAAAGAGGGACAAATGGGAGTTATGTATATCTGATAAAGAGTGACACTTGGGAGGTATGGATATCTGATAAAGAGGGACACTTGGGAGTTATGTATATCTGATAAAGAGGGACACTTGGGAGGTATGGATATTTGATAAAGAGGGACAAATGGGAGTTATGTATATCTGATAAAGAGTGACACTTGGGAGGTATGTATATCTGATAAAGAGTGACACTTGGGAGGTATGGATATCTGATAAAGAGGGACACTTGGGAGGTATGGATATCTGATAAAGAGGGACACTTGGGAGGTATGGATATCTGATAAAGAGTGACACTTGGGAGGTATGGATATCTGATAAAGAGGGACACTTGGGAGTTATGTATATCTGATAAAGAGGGACACTTGGGAGGTATGGATATTTGATAAAGAGGGACAAATGGGAGGTATGTATATCTGATAAAGAGTGACACTTGGGAGGTATGGATATCTGATAAAGAGTGACACTTGGGAGGTATGGATATCTGATAAAGAGGGACACTTGGGAGGTATGGATATCTGATAAAGAGCGACACTTGGGAGGTATGGATATCTGATAAAGAGGGACACTTGGGAGGTATGTATAGCTGATAAAGAGGGACAAGTGGGAGGTATGTATATCTGATAAAGAGGGACACTTGGGAGGTATGGATATCTGATAAAGAGGGACACTTGGGAGGTATGTATAGCTGATAAAGAGGGACAAGTGGGAGGTATGGATATTTGCTAAAGAGGGACACTTGGGAGGTATGCTATAGTTACTACCTGGAGCAAACCACAGCACCAAACGGGAAAAAATAAAAATGAAACACATTTCCATTGATGTCACTGGCTCCTTTAGGCCTATATTTATAAAAGCAAACTGGGATTATTATGGACTAAACCAGCCTTACCATAGGGGACAAATACACATTCATAAATTCCTAGTCACCTGAATAGAACTTTTTATGCTCTTGGGGTTAAAAAGCACTATTCAAGTGAATATGTATTTTGATTTGTCCCCTATGGTGCAGTTGGTTTGATGATATTAGATGTATTTTTTTCTTTGAACACCCCTTTGGAGATTCTGGGTTGTCTCTGCACTGACCCTCTGTCATGTGACGGCCAGGATAAACATATCACTACAATCTTTTACTTTAAATGTCACCAGACACGCACTCATCACCTTTCCACCTTCAGGGTGTTTTTTTCTTACTTTAACATTTTCAAGGTAAAACATATTATTTTTACTTCCCTGTTGGGTTTTCCCAAACTGTCAGTGAATTATTTTTGTTGTTTATTTTCCTTTCTACATATTCAACTAGCTAACCTTTTTTTTTAAACTTTAAAGTGAACCTTTCACCTGTACCCCACATGCAGCCATATGAATCAGACCGCAAAAATCGCAGTAACTTATGTAATTATTTTTCTAAAAATCGTTTCAGTTTTTCATTAAAGGGATAGTAATGTCAGAAAAAAAGTATAGCTATATGGTATATATAATTAAAAGAGAGTACTTGCATTTATTCATATCTCTCAAACCGTTATAGTTTGAGAGATATAGGAAAATAAAGTTCTCTGGTCCCTCCCCTTTCTGCTTGACGAGCTGTAAAGCTGTCGGAAGTAGATTCTGGTTGCTTGACCAGATGTGGCTCTTCAGCAGCGCCGATATAACGATATCTACAGATGAATACTAAATTTGGAACGGTCTACAAAGTGTGCCTGGCATGCAAGCACACTTTGTAGACCGTTCCAATGAAGTATTTATTTCTAAATAGCGTGATTCAGCTCTGCTGCAGAGCCTCTGTCTGGTCAAATGACTGGAATCTGCAGCTGTCAGCTAGATGGCAGACTTGAGTAAAACAGCCAGGAAAAGGTAACTTTAGCAAGTTATATCTCTCAAACCATAAAGGTCTGAGAGAAAAGACTTACATTGATGTTAATCTTTTTTTAATGTCTACAATTTTGAATCAATTTTAAATTAACCATTACTATCCCTTTAAATTACTTACAAACTGTACTGTCTGATGTCGATCAGGAGATCGTCTGCATTATAAGCTGTACCAGGGCATCTAATTGAAATTTTGCCCATTCCCTGTGTAGCTGTTTGCCCGTCCATCTTTCCGCAGTGATCGGGATATGGAAGGAGGAGCCCTGCCAATCATTATCTACGTAGTCAAGATGGCAGCAAACTCCTTTATCGATGCTCGCCAACAGTAAGGTGCTTTTGAAAGATAGGGAACAATTTATTTTACGTAAAATGGACTACTACATATATTTGAAAATATTGGGGGTTAAAGGGATAGTAATACTTGAAAATAATTGTATTTTATATTGTAGCCCTTAAAAAACATGAAAAATTATATAAGTCTTATCTCCAAAACCTTTATGGTTTGGGAGATATTCACATGTAAAATATAGTAAAATGCTCTTTTCCTGGCTGTTTCAGCCAAGTCTGCCATCTAGTGGACAGATTTGGAATTCGGTCCACAGCGCAACCTCAGCTTTTTAGCAGTGCCGAGACCACGATCTCTGAAAAGAACTACTTAATTGGAACTATCTACAAAGTGTGCCTGGCTTGAAAGCACACTTTGTACACCATTCCAATTAAGAAATTCTTTTTAAAGATGGTGATCTCAGCACTTCTTGAGAGGCACAACCGGTCCCAGACCAGATTCCAAATCTGAAGGGTGGAGCAATGACGTCACTCCAGGGGAAACTTTACTTCTGAATATCTCCCAAACCATAAAGGTTTGGGAGATAAGACTTATATAATTTTTCATGTTTTTTTAAGGGCTACAATATAAAATAAACTTATTTTCTAGTATTACTATCCTTTTAAGGTAGGTGGCAGGTCCTCTTTATAAAAGTATGCATTAATAGCAGTCTTGTAGTGATGTCTGTAAAGCAATGCCATTGCTTGCCCTTCTTTCACATGAAGGGTTAAAAGCATGCTATCATTTGTTATTGTCACCTTAAAGAGGAAAAGCCCATTAACACTGAGTGATTGTATACACAGGGCTAACCTTTTCATATCATTAACCCGCATGGCCGGCAGTTAAGGACCACGGGGCAATTTTCATTTTTTGCCATTAGATTCAGGGGTCCCAGAGCAGCGTGCAGGACATCTGTGACGGTCCTGGCACGTCATTGGTCCTTCAGGGGTTAAGGAGAACTAACATGTCCTAATTATAACCCTGCCACTTATCTTACTAGGAAATCTTAATGGCCCCTATACATTTTACCCAGTGCTTTTATTTGAGAGATAATATTGTCAATCGATGCTGGATGTCATGTCAATGGAGGCAGACATGACAGTTGTTAGCAGGACCAGAGGACCTCAAACTCTGCCACTGATCATGGCAATCTTAACTCTTCAAGGATCAGAGGGGTGTGCAACGCATTGCTTTCAATATGTTGTGCACCCCCCCCCCCCCCGGCCCTTAAAGTGTTAAGTAGGCTCATGCACTTTGCCTGCTTCATTTAGAAAAGACTGGCATAACTCATGTCCGCCTCCATGGGCATAACATCCAGGACTGATTGAAGAAGGGGTGATATGGCATGGGATGGACTTGATGGACGCATGTCTTTTTTTCAGCCTCATCAACTATGTTACTATGAAAAGAAATGGATAGCTGCAAAAATATTTAAAGGGGAAGGCAAAAAAATCCCAGTTGAGGCCATTTCCAATTAAACCCCAAGTAAGTAAAATAATTCCTTCCTGACTCCAGAAGACAGTTGGGTATTTCCCTGGATCAACATCCTATCTGCTTTGAAGCCATCTGTCATAATTCTCAATATTGTTCAGTGCTAGATAGGTATCCATTACATTTTTTAAAGCAATTGCAATATCTGCAAGCACAGCATCCCTTGGTAAAGAATTCCATAACTTTACTGCCATTACTGTAAATAACCCATGCCTTTTTTTAGTTGAAATTGCCTTTCCTCTAGTCTTGATGACTTCTTGTTCTTTACTTAGGTCTTTGATTAAATAATTCCTTGGAGAGTTCTTTATATTGACCTCAAATATATGTTCAACCCCTTAGCGACCCTTGACGTACCAGGACCGTCAAGGGTAAATTTGCTTTAAGGACCAGTGACGGTCCTGGTACGTCAAGTGTTAAATGGTAGCAGCGCTCCGCCGTGCACGCTGCTACCATTCATTCCAGGCTGAGACTGAGCGGTCTAGTACCGGACCGTTCAGTCTCAGCCTCTGTCAGTTGTGCTAGGTCATGTGATCGCTGCGTCAGCGATCACATGTACCGGCATTCTAAATCAGTGAATGAGGCAGTGCTGCTTACTGCCTCTAGTGTCTCCTCTCTGCCAATGCGTCCCTTACATCAAAGTAAGGGACAGAGAAGCAGAGAGGAGACACCTAGTGGAAATAAAAAATACAGCAGCTGGGGGTGTTAACCCCTTCACTGCTGGTGCAGGAGGATGGCTAGATGCAGGTCAATTTCTGACCTGCTAAATACACTTTTTTTTTTTTTTTTAAATAAAAACAACACACTTTTTTTTTTACAAATAAAAACATCTCAAGAAACAAAATTGGAAGTGTGATTGTTGTTGTGCTATGTAATACACTTACACACACCGCCAAATGTAATGATCAAAAAAGTGGGAAAATAGGGTGGGAAAAAGGGACATGGGGATTTTCACCCGGGGGGGACAGTGGCCACTTTAAACTGTGCATTTTGTAGGTATGACTGAGTGGTCATACCTTTCATGCAGTCTCCATAAAAATGTAACCCTTTGCGCCCAATTGACCCCAAGAGAAAAAACAAAAATGGTGGGTTTGTTACATTTTTTTTTTACATTTTTCTTTAATTTTAATAAAGTAAATGGTGGGTTATCCATATAAATAGGGTATCAAAGGAAAGCCCTATTTGTTTGTAAAAAAAACAGTATATCATTTATGGGGGTGGAATAAAAGCCTAAGAGGGAAAACACTGTTGAACAAAGACATAGTCAAAAAGGTCAGAATTGCTCCGGTCCTTAAGTCAAATCCACCTCTGATTTTCCCGGTCCTTAAGGGGTTAAATGGTAATCATATCACCCCTTAGATGTCTCTCTAATGTAAACAAACCCAGTTTGGCTAGTCTCTCTTTATAACCCAGATCCTTCAACGAGCCTGCACGTTCCTGCAATTTTTTTCAATTCAGTAATGTCTTTTTTAAGACCTTGTGCCCAAAATTGTACTCCATATTCTAGATGAGGCCTAACCAAGGATTTATACAGAGGTAGGATAATATTAGCATCCCTTGCATCTACACCTCTTTTTATGCAGGCTAGTACTCTATTAGCTCTTGCAGCAGTTGAGTGACTCTGCACACTACTGTGAAGTCTAGTGTCTATCAGTACTCCTAAATCTTTCTCTAATGAGGATTCCCCAAGTAGTTTCCCATTTAGAGTATATGTAGCAAGTTTGTTTCTACAGCCCAAATGCATAACCTTACATTTTTCTACATTAAACCTCGATGACTTCTAAGCCCCAGCCCAGTGCAGTAAGAAAAGATGTCACATTAGGTCATACAATTCTGGGCCTGATACCCTGTGATGGATGTTCTAAAAGAACTGAAAGAATTCTGGGGCAAACCAACTGCACCATAGGGGGGGATATAAAATTTCCTGAATTCTCTGTGACTTAAATGGGGCTTTTAAGAAAACTGTGCTTAACCTTTTGGGAGCTGGAGAGGTCTATGTGCTGGGAACATTTTAACAACCAAAAGTAAAACCTCTTAAAAGAGAAGGATGCTTTTTATGTCGCAACAATGGTACTGCCACTACTGGGACATTTGTCATTCAAAAGTTATCATAACTCAAACTGGTGTTTTTTTTTTTTGTTCTTAAATGAAACTTTTAGCAACAGCTTCAACTGGTGTCCTAGGTTTACCCCTGGGCCCTCTAATGACTAAATATGCCAGTGGGGCAGTCACAGGACTCTCAAGCTGGGGAATCAAGTGTAAGAATTAATTAGTTTTATATATCTATATCTATTTACAGTACTATGCAAAAGTTTTAGGCAGGTGAGGAAAAAATGCTGTAAAGTAAGAATGCTTTCAAAAATAGACATTTTAATAGTTTATTTTTATCAATTAACAAAATGCAAAGTGAGTGAACAGAAGAAAACTCTAAATCAAATCAATATTTGGTGTGACCACCCATTGCCTTCAAAACAGCATCAACTCTTCTAGGTACACTTGCACACAGTTTGTTAAGGAACTCAGCAGTTAGGTTGTTCCAAACATCTTGGAGAACTAACCACAGTTTTTCTGTGGATTTAGGCAGCCTCGGTCGCTTCTCTGTCTTCATGTAATCCCAGGCAGACTCAATGATGTTGAGATAAGGGCTAGGACTCCTTGTTCTTCCTTATGCTGTGGATAGTTCTTAATTATTTTGGCTGTATGTTTGCGGTTGTTGTCATGCTGCAGAATAAATTTGGGCCAATCAGATGCCTTCCTCATGGTATTGCATGATGGATAAATATCTGCCCGTACTTCTCAGCATTTTCGAGACCATTAATTCTGACCAAATTCCCAACTCCATTTGCAGAAATGCAGCCCCAAACTTTCAAGGAGCCTCCACCATGCTTCACTGTTGCCTGCAGACACTCAGTCCTGTACCGCTTTCCAGCCCTTTGGTGAACAAATTACCTTCTGCTACAGCCAAATATTTCATATTTTGACTCATCAGTCCAGAGCACCTGCATAGGTGATTCACTTGGCTTTGTTTCCAAGTCAGAGGTATGGCTTTTTGGGCTGAAGTCTTCCATGAAGACCACTTCTGACCAGACTTCTCTGAACAGTAAATGGGTGTACCACAGTCTTACTGTTTTCTGCCAATTCCGAGCCAATTGCACTGCTGGACATCTTCTAATTACAAAGGGACGTAAGCATGATGTTTCTTTCATCTGCTGGACTAACTTTGCTTGGCCGACCACTGTGTCTACGGTCCTCAACATTGCCCGTTTCTTTGTGCTTCTTCAGAAGAACTTGGACAGCACATCTGGAAGCCCCTGTCTGCCTTGAAATTTATGCCTGGAGACGTTGCTGATGCAGTATAACTACCTTGTGTCTTGTTGATGTGCTCAATTTTGCCATGGTGTATGACTCTTGTCTTCAGCAACCTCACCTTGTTAACCGAGTTTGGCTGTTCTTCACCAATTTTTATTCCTCGTACACAGCTGTTTCTGTTTCAGTTAAAGGGATAGTAATGCCAGAAAAAAGTATTAGCTATATGGTAGATAAAATTAAAAGAGAGAACTTGCCCTTATTCCTATCTCTCAAGCCGTTATGGTTTGATAGATATATACAAAAATAAAGTTTTCTGGTCCCTCCCCTTTCTGCTTGGTGAGCTGTAAAGCTGTCAGAAGCAGATTCTGGTCGCATGACCAGACACGGCTCTTCAGCAGCACCAAAATAATTATATCTAAAGATAAATACTTCATCGGAATGGTCTACAATGTGTGCTTGCAAACGAGGCACACTTGGTAGACCGTTCCGATTAAGTATTCATTTTTAGGTATTGCTACGTTGGCTCTGCTGAAGAGCCGCCGTCTGATCCAGGAACCAGGAACACATGCCGTCAGCTATACAGCTGACGTATGAGAAAGGGGAAGGAGAGGAGAACTTTAGTTTCATATATCTCTCAAACCATAAAGGTCTGAGAGATACGAATATGTGCAAGTACTCTCTTATAATTGTATCTACCATATAGTTAATACTTTTTTCTGTCATTACTATCCATTTAATTATTGTGTTTCAACCTAAATATTAAATTGATTATCATTAGCACCTGTTTGGTATACTTGTTTAATCATACACCTGACTATATGCCTACAAAATCCCTGCCTTTGTATTAGAAGAATTGATGTTACTTGGAAGGCAAAGGGTGGTCACACCAAATATTGATTAGATTTTTTTTTCTTCTGATCACTCACAAGGTGGACAATCATAAAAACCCTATTTATTTACTAACATTTATATCAATATACTGTATATCAGTGCATAGTTTAGTATAGAAACATGGTCTTTATGATTGTCCACCATCTTCTAACATATACACTGGTTGTGCAATCATTGCATATATTTAAACCCCTAACCCATGCAGTGTACAAGTGATGTATTTGTTAGTAGATATGCTCTTTTTTTACTTATTGGACTGGACAATACCACTACCTGCGTTGATCAGCAGAAGGCAACGACGTCAGAAACTCTCTATCTCAAGACTCAAACAGAGACAGGGAGCTTCACAACACCAGATATGCACTGCAAATGCGTAGCTGGTGTTTGTAGATTTTAAGCAGCCTGCACTATGTACGTGTTACCAGCATAGAGCATGGCTTCATATCATGCCATTATCCCTGTCTCCATACGCTGAGACACCTTCAGCAGGGAGGAAGACGGTGAGTTGTGCTTATAGACTCACTGAATAGAGTAGAGCTTGCGGAGTCAAGTGCTCCAATAGAAGGTAATGGTTAACATTTTCTAGGGGCCCCCAAGTCTGGTGGGGCCTCCATAACAATAACAAGCTATTTCTGGGGGCTCCCAAGACTGGCAGGGCCTCCAATATTATAAATTAGCAAAACTATAACAAAAAAATATTATAAATGAGCAGACTGCAGGAGTCTCCTACACATCCTCTGAGACTGGGCCCCAGAGTCACCATTCGGGGCTGCCCACCTGTCATACCTCAGATCTAGACCTCCATAGCACCTCTGCGTCTTCCTCATCTAACCATCGTGGTGGCTTGGCACCCTCCTCCTCCACGTGTCAGGCCTTCTGCATTTCTGCGTCAGCACATGTCATTATGGTGACATGCGCGCATGTCCTCTTTTCAGCAACGTGAGCTTAATTCTGGCAACATGGACGCACAACATCGTTCCAGCGACATAGTCACACAGTGTCATTCTGGCGTCTCATAGCATCCATGCAGTGACATCACTACTATGTGTCTATTTAATCCAGCGAATCCAATGTCCTGTGCTTAGTTATTGCTCAGCTCTTGGATACTTCTGAATTAGACCTTCTGCTTGAACTTCTGAATTTGACCTTGGACTGCCTTACCGATTCTGAACCTTTGCTGTCAGCCCTGACTTCTGCTTGACCATTGATTCTGAACCTACACTACCTGACCTGACCTCTGCTTGGCCACAGACTCTGAACCTATACTGCTTGCCCTGACACTAGGTCTGTCCATCAGTCTTGAACTTATCTGCTACCTTGCTGGTTCACCCATCATCTTGCATCTGGGCTCCAATCCTGTTACACCAGGCAGCAGTGACTGGATACTCTTGTGATACCCCCTAGCGATGCTCCTGTCCAAGAAGTTAAATAATAGCCTGTAAAAGCATATAACACAGGTGCAGGGACATTAAGATTGTTCTGCCCACACTCACAATTACAATGTGTGTGTTGCCAGCATAGCTGAGGTGTCCTTCGGAATTTGGAGCTCTGGGCAGTTGCCTATTCTGTCTATTGAGAAATCCGTCTGTCATTGTCCCCATTGGTGTGCCGTGGACACTCACGTTGGGTGCCAAAGTTTTCCTATGAAGACAAAATGTGAATTTATACTTTCAAATTTAGATTTATGGAATTCGTTGTGCACATTTTCCGAATTTCTGTAATACTGATTGTGAGACTTAAAAATAACTGTATATTTATGAGATTGAATTTTTGTTTTCAGGTAGTTTATTGGTCAGTCAAGCATCAAAGCATGATACTGGTACAATGTAACACTATCTATGTAGCACTGAGTGCTCTGAATGCCATTTGCTTCTTTTTTGTGAAGTAATGCATTGTACACCACCTCTGGTCTTTAAAGAGTTAAGATTACCAAACAAGACAAGAAAAACAGAAAAGGCGCCCAATGGCATAATATCGCCACAAATATTATAGATAAATAAAAAGTGGACATCGACTCACATTTTTTGTTGTTCAGAGAAACTGTCAATCACACATGCAGAGATCTTCCCCTGTATCTGCTCAGGGTTCCTGAGGCTCTGGGACACACAAATCCAAGGCTGCTGAACTTCGTAGCATAAATCAGATTTATTGATTTAAAAGGACATCACTCTCTAAAATTAGTGAACTAAAACTCTCTTACACATTTTGTGGTGTCTGTCGAAGCCAAACACACCCAAGGGCAGCAGTAAGGAGAAGTTATGCATATCTTCTGCCTCCCTGCCCACTCCTGTGAAAATCTCTGCAAGGACTTCACCCTCATCCACACTATACACCATCTCCTTCTACACCCTCCCTCTCATTCACCATGTACAGAACTTCACCTTCCATCACAGTACACACATCTTCTCCCCATACACCCTCCCTCCCATTCACCATGTACATGACTTCACCCTCCATCACAGTACACACCTCCTCCCTCTACACCCTCTGTCCCATTCAACATGTACAGGACTTCACCTTCCATCACAGTACACACCTCCTCCATCTACACCCTCCCTCCCATTCACCACGTACAGGACTTCACCTTCCATCACAGTACACACCTCCTCCCTCTACACCCTCTCTCCCATTCACCACGTACAGGTCTTCACCCTCCATCACAGTACACACCTCCTCCCTCTACACCCTCTCTCCCATTCAACACGTACAGGACTTCACCTTCCATCACAGTACACACCTCCTCCTTCTACATCCCCCCCTTTCATTCTCCACATACAGGACTTCTCCCTCCACCACAGTACACACCTCCTCCCTCTACACCCTCCCTTACATTACCCACGTACAGGACTTTGCCTTCCTCCACAGTACACACCTCCTCTCCCCTTCACCCCGTTGCCTCAGACTCCCCTTCTTTTCATTGGCAGCCGCTTCCTCCACTGCTGTGTATCTCCCTTGCAGGATGTGTTTCAATCAACATACATTCCTGATGTGAGGACCTTGATGTCCTCACAGGGCACTACGATACTTTAATTGTTCATACCTATGCGCATTGAAAGTATGGTAGTGTCCTGTGAGGAACTCAAGGTCCTCACACACAGGGAATGTATGTGGATTAGAACACATCCCGCAAGGTTCACACAGCGGTGTAGGAAGTGGCTGCCAATTCAAGCATGGCGCACACTGCCTCAGGAGGGGGGGGGGTGAGGACCGTGGTCATTACACCTGCAGATCAATGAAGTGTTCCACGCCTGAAGAGGATTGATCTAACTTTTTTACTGTCTTTCCATTCGTTACCGGAATACGTCTGAACAGGGTTTTTTTTTTATCTACATTGCGGGATCACCAGATGTAACCCTGATCTAATTGTTTTACTGTATATTCATTCATTCTTTCATGGAATATGTCTGCGCAGGTCTAATTGTTTGTTATACATTGAGGCAGCTGTAGGATCACCAAATGTAACCCTTTCAGTGTCAGAAAGGCATCAACACCTTGCAAAGCAATGTAATGCATAACCCTGTGCCACTGAAAGGGTTAACATAGGGACAACACTGTGTCAGGACTGCTAGGGTTTATCCTGCCGAGTAAAACACAGGCACTCTTACTACTGACATATGTTTTATTCAAAAGTTATTGCATCTCAAACATGCATTTTTTGGGTGCAATATCTCAACGGCCTGAACTTTTGCAGAGTTACAATCCCTTTAATATTGCTCAGTTGTTAACACTTTGAGTGCCAGAAGGGTACACAACTCATTGTTTCCAATGCATTGTCTACCTACTCTGGCACTCAAAGGGTTAAATGCTCTACCTTAGGGTGGAATGACAGATATTTTACTTGTTACAAATGAGCGCAGTTACATTTTTCATAGTCCATGACTGAAAGGCATGAGAAATGTCTACCAACCGGAGGCAGTTTCCAGTATGTGAAAAGATTACATAACCAGGTTATTTACTACTGATACAACACTGATTTATTATTGAGTGAAAATAGAAAATAAAGGAGAATGTTCAGGGGCGGACTGACAGGACCCAGGTCCCCTGGTCGAAAAAAGAGGTCTGGGCTCCCTGGATGGCCTGGTGTGGGGTGGGGGGTGTACTGGATGGCCTGTGGGGGAATTGGATAGCCTGAGGGGGGTTACTGGCCTACCTGTGCTGTATGCTCTGCGTGGGTCTTATGTCACTCTCTGTCCATGTCAATAACTGTCACTGCTGCACTGCCGCTGTGGATTTCTGGTTGACTGGTCCTCCTGAGGTGACTGAGTCTGCTCCAGTCCTGATCCTGGTGAATTTGTGTCACTGTCATGACACACGTGTCCTCCTTGGCGGGCTGGAGGCCCCAGGTGATGTCCCCTGCCCTGGGCTGGCTTCTGAGTGTCTCCCTGAGTCCTACGTCTTCCCCCCACCCGTCATGACTCGCCCTTGCGGGCCATGATGACATCAATGCGCGTACGCATGCGCAGAGAAGAGGGAACAGGGAAGAGTACTGAAGAAGTACTTCAAGCGTTTGCTGCCAGAGACAGCCAGACAGTAACGGACTGAGTCTGGCAGTAAGACGCATTTTTGTTTGAGGCTGAACTGCGCATAATGTAGCTTGGTGGATCATGTCTGTGGGGCATGCCATGGCAGTGGATGCTGGCTATAATGTGCGAGCTCACTGAACGGAGCGGCACATTATAAAATCAGAACGGACGGGCCCCTACACGGCAGGCAGGCGGACAATACATTTATACTGTATAGTATATTCATATATAAAACTGGCAGCGGGCCCCCCTCCATCGCGGGCCCTCAATCCGTGACTGAATGCCCTAATGGTCAGTCCGCCCCTGAGAATGTTGTTCAGTGGAGCACAAGGGCCCATATGTATAAAAGAAAAACAGGAACAATTCTGGAGCAATCCCACTGTGTCATATAGAACAAATAAACATTCACAATTGCACACAGATGGAAATAGAGCATTCTAACCCTTTGAGTAACAGAGGGGTATTAACGTGCTTTGCATACCCCTCTGGCACTCAAATGGTTAACCCCTTGAATGCTGGGGTACAATTTATTTACTAAAATAAATGCTCTCTGAATGGGACCGTTTACACGTGTTAAAGCAAGTTTAGGATTATATAGCATAGGAAGAATTAATTTTAACATATGCTAGTGGTAAATACATGATATTTAAAGTTATATCAACCAGTTCCATTTTAGGTGTTAATGCAGGGCCATTTAACCCTTTGAATGCCAGAGGGGTATACAATGAATTGTGAAGCAGTGTGTAGCATAACCCAATGGCAGTCAAAAAGGTTAAAGCCTGGGTATAGCCAGCAAATACCAGGGACCTCTGGTTATGGCCTGAGAGACATAATGCTGTGCTATGATTTGAGGAAGGGAAGATATGAATTATCTTTCCTCCCTCTACAACCAGCCTTACCCCAGATGTTACCCTCACTGTTAACAACACTACCATCACACCAACCCCTACAGCTCGCTACCTGGGGGTAACAATTGACTCTGCCCTATCCTTCATTCCTCACATCCAGTCAATCTCCAAATCATGCCGCCTCCACCTCCGCAACATCTCTAGAATCCGACCCTTCCTCACCCAAGACACTACTAAAACTCTAACCTAAACACTCATCATGTCCCATCTTGACTATTGTAACTCACTACTAATTGGCCTTCCTCTCACGTGACTAACCCCACTACAGTTCATAATGAACTCTGCTGCAAGACTAATCTACCTCACTTATCGCTTCTCTAACACCAAAACCCTCTGTCAGTCCCTACACTGGAACCCACTAGCATACAGAATTAAATTCAAAATTCTGGTACTAACTTATAGAGCCCTCACTAACGCTGCACCCCCTATATTTCTTCTCTTATTTCCAAATACACTCCCACTCACCACGTTCGTTCTGCACATGACCTTCTGCTCTCCACAGCTCTAATTACATCCTCCCCCTCCCATCTACAGGACTTCTCCCGTGCTGCACCTGAGCTCTGGAATTCCCTCCCCCGCCCCATCAGACTCTCCCCCAGCCTTCAGATCTTCAAATGTTCCCTGAAAACTCACCTCTTCAGGGAAGTCTATCATCTATCTCCATAAACATCATCATCAAGAACCACCCCTTGCCTGCACCACTGCACTCAACAGCACTTCTCACTCCCACCCACTGACCGGCAGTTCATGTGGCAGGAGGCACTTACACCCAATAGCACTTACTCCTTCTGTGTCCAACCTACCTTCCTCTAGACACGAGCAGGGCCCTCTGATCCTTCTGTTCTTCACATCTGATTGTACTCTTTAATACCTCTCTATGTCTATTCCCTATTGTACAGCGCTGCGGAATTAGTTGGTGCTATATAAATAAAGAATAATAATAATATGATTGGTATATAATCCAACTGGTTTAGCAAATCCGGATGTACTGGACGGATGCAAGAGTGGAGATGACCCAGCAGCCTAGAAGCCAGCCTGCTCATAGAGAAAATGATGGGCCAGATGGATGATCTTTACAGGATATGAAAGTGACAATGACTCTATGTCCCAGAATCCATCCTGCCAATAGAGAAGATGATGGGACAAATGGAGGCCTTGCTCAACTTCAACAGCTTCAGTTCACTGAAGATCATAAATTAAGTCCAGTGCTGGGGTAAGTGGTACTTGGTGCAGCATTTTACTATACTTAACAATATATAAAAGGTTAGTTTGTAGTGGTACTACCCTTTACCCCCTTGAATGCTACAGATGTCTCTGAATAGCAGAAATACCCCCTGGGAACATTGTGTTGCAATGAACATCCTGAATTGTTGTAGATCTTTTTACCTGAGCAATTACATTCCTTTGGGTTTATTTCTTAAAGGTCATAGTAATAGTTTATTATTACTATTCCCCATATTGTAGATATTTGCAAAATAATTTAATAGCCCCCAGGTTCATCTCTCAAACCTTTATGGTTTGAGAGATAACCGAACGCAAAGTTCCCCCCTCCCTCCCCCCTTCCCTGAAAGTATGGTATGTGGAAAGTACCTTGGTACGGAGATTACTAGGTACAAAACTGCTCTCAGAAGGAGTCTCAGCAGGTGTATCTACTTGGGTGGTGTCACGGTTTTTGAAGACACTCAGACGTAAGGTTTGGTAAA
The DNA here is from genome assembly GCA_037306005.1 of Rhinophrynus dorsalis. Lineage (NCBI taxonomy): Eukaryota > Metazoa > Chordata > Amphibia > Anura > Rhinophrynidae > Rhinophrynus > Rhinophrynus dorsalis. The sequence goes on from CM074718.1 coordinate 49,126,713, forward strand.
AACGTAACTTTAATGAAAAGTTAAGGCAATCCCCAAAGGGAAACAAACATGACAATACAACAATAATAGTCCATACAATAGGTTCTACCGGCCTTGCCTAAAATACCGGGCTAGGCAACCCAAGTGACAGTAGCAGTAACAGGCTCTACCGGCCTTGCCTATACCGTGTAAGGCAACCGTGAGATGACATATACCGGTTCCACCGGCCTTACCAATACCAGGCAAGGCAGCCCAAAGGAGTACTGAGTGTAGGCTCTACCGGCCCTGCCAATACCGGGTAAGGCAACCTTAAAGATGGTAATGTACAAGGTTCTACCGGCCTTACCAATACCGGGCAGGGCAGCCTGAGGAAAACTGTAGTAGGCTCTACCGGCCCTGCCAATACCGGGTAAGGCAACCTTAAGGATGACTATGACAGCAGAGAGGAATAGGAACTAAGGTCTTACTCAGCAGAAGTCTATTGCCAGGGAAAATCGGACGACTGCATAGGAGTGGACAGCGACCTAGCCTCAGTACTGGATAGATCAGGAGCAAACCAACGTCCGCACGTTGGGACCAACAATAAATATCGCCACCAGGTTAATGGAGTAAACCAGCGTCCGCATGCTGGAACCAACAGAGTATCGCCACCAGGTTAATGGAGTAAACCAGCGTCCGCACACTGGAACCAACAGTAAATGTCGCCACCAGGTTTAATGGAGTAAACCAGCGTCCGCACGCTGGAACCAACAGTGTATATCGCAACCAGGTTTAATGGAGTAAACCAGCGTCCGCACGCTGGAACCAACAGTGTATATTGCAACCAGGTTTAATGGAGTAAACCAGCGTCCGCACGCTGGAACCAACAGTGTATATCGCAACCAGGTTTAATGGAGTAAACCAGCATCCGCACGCTGGAACCAACAGTGTATATCGCAACCAGGTTTAATGGAGTAAACCAGCGTCCTCACGCTGGGACCAACAGTGTATATCGCAACCAGGTTTAATGGAGTAAACCAGCATCCTCACGCTGGAACCAACAGTAAATGTCGCCACCAGGTTTTAATGGAGTAAACCAGCGTCCTCACGCTGGAACCAACAGTGTATATCGCAACCAGGTTTAATGGAGTAAACCAGCGTCCTCACAATGGAACCAACAGTAAGTGTCGCCACCAGGTTTAATGGAGTAAACCAGCATCTGCACGTTGGAACCAACAATGTATAAGCGAAAAGAACAATGTCGCCGGAGCGACGGGCTAGAGCAGGAGCCCTACACTCCAACGGGGAGTTCACCGGGGCGAGACTGATGCACTGACAGATGACTGGAACCACTGGAACCGCTGGTGCAGAGCGAACCGGCTGGAGAAGTGGCAGGCAGGAGACTCAGGAACTCAGTAAGATTAACCCGCTAGGTGCTGGAACACAGGAACGCCGGAACACTAGCATACAGGAACATTGGAACACTGGAACACCGGAACGCAGGATCAGCAGGAACAGCAGGCCCAGAAGCCTGACATGCAGATCAGGCCAAGTGAAGTCAGAAACACCACGAAAGGGCAACCTGGAAGTGCTCAACCTGGGTTTAAAAAGGCTGTGTGAGGAGGGCTAATAGCAGACAGCCAATCAGGAATACTCAGCAAGTGACAGACACAGAACAGCACGAATCACGGGCACTGTGATAGGTGTCCCATATTCTCTCTCCAAGGGGAGATGTAATGCTTGTACTTTTGGTGGCCAGTACTCAGTCCAGAGGGATAATAGGACAAGGAGGGCTCTACTCCTTAGCGCCCGAGAACTGTCTGATTAGGCCATCAGCCCGGACATTTTTGGTGCCCGCCAGGTACGAGACCACATAATTAAAATGGGACAGAAATAAGGCCCATCGGGCCTGTCTTTGAGTCAAGTGCTTAGCTTCGGACAGGTATGTGAGATTTTTATGATTAGTGAGGATTAGGATTGGCACTGAAGTTCCTTCGAGCAAATGCCTAGATTCTTTAAGAGGGTGTATTTATCACGGTCCCCGTGATTCCCTGTCAATCTTTGCCGGGTTACCTGTGCATTGGAGGAAGCTGATTGGCCCACCCAGGATGTTTCTTTATATACTGGGTTTGGGGCACTTGTCAGTTGCCCTTTCGTGGCGTTCCTGAGCCTGCGCCTTGTTGCTGTGTTTCTGCTCTCCTGTGTACCAAGCCGGCTAGTCTGACCTCTCCAACCTCTCCGCTGTTCCTGCTCCGTGATTGACCCGGCTCTGGCTGATGTTCCTGCTCCGTGATTGACCCGGCTGTGACTGACGTTCCTGCTCCGAGTACTGACCCGGCTGTGACTGACGTTCCTGCTCCGTGATCGTTCCCGAGTTCCAGTGTGATTCTGGTCACCGTCTGGTGACATTCTGAACTGTGTTTGTGTCGCTCTGGCTAATCCTCTCTCTGCCTACTGAGCTGTTGCCTGAGCCTGTCCTATAGCGCTGCTGAGCTGTAGTCCTCCCTACCGAACCTGCATTAACCCTTGCTGTGCCGGTTTCCTCCGTTATCTGAGCCTGTTCACTTACACTTGCCAAGCCTGTGTGTTCCGTTTGAGCCAGTTAACACTTACTGAGCCTGTGCAGTATTGACGTAGCCTTCCTATTTCACACTAGCAGAGCTGTTGTCCTCTCCGGCGCTCGTGCAGCGCCACGACCACGCCGGTTGGCGTTGGCACCTCCATTGGTCTTGCAGTGTGTGCTCTGCATGACACCGGAAGGGTGTCCTGGCTCTGGTCATCAAGTGCTCTATGTGTTAATCCATCTGCCGTATTACCATTTACTTTGGCTCACTATCGCTTGTGCAGTGATTGCTCCGTTCTGGCACCCAAGGGGTGTTTATGGCTCTCGTTCCGTTGGCACATGCAGGGTTACATCCGTGAGAGTATTGAGGGTGATTCAGGTTCTGGTCCATTTGCTCCTGCAGTGGCTTTACTCCTGATTATCCCACTGAGGTGGTATAGGCTCAGCTCTGGGCAGTCGTTGGTCATTTGCGCGTTCATGTGCAAAGGTATCTGAGAGTGATTAGTTCAGTCACACAATACACCCTACTCTGCGCCATCTAGAGACTGATATCAACTTCTGGGCGTTGGCCAATCAGTTTACTAAACCAGCCTATTTCTCCACATTTATCCCTGTATATTTGCTTTCCTTAGCTGTATATATACGCTATATTTATTTGGGCCTGTATCTCACCCTTACCATTCTTGACCTCCAGGGGCGCTGTTCATTCATATTTATTTCAATAAAACTGTGTTTTTACTCAACCAGTGTCTGAGTGTCAGAAAACCGTAACAGTATTATAGCCAGCAACTCACGGCTACCAGTTTCATAGTTGCACTCCGCATGACTTTGCTTCTTCAAGAAATACCCACTCGGGTGCAACTGGCTCTCAGGAGTAAGACTTCACCTTCCATCACAGTACACACCTCCTCCTTCTACACCCTCCCTCCCATTCACTCCCTACACAACTTCACCCTCCACCACAGTACACACATTCTTCTTCTACACCCTCCCTCCTATTCACTCCCTACACAACTTCACCCTCCACCACAGTACACACATTCTCCTTCTACACCCTCCCTCCTATTCACTCCCTACACAACTTCACCCTCCACCACAGTACACACATTCTTCTTCTACACCCTCCATCCATTCTCCACATACAGGACTTCACCCTCCACCACAGTACACACCTCCTCCCTCTGCACCCTCCCTTACATTACCCACGTACATGACTTCACCTTCCACCACAGTACACACCTCCTCCCTCTACACCCTCCCTTACATTACCCACGTACAAGACTTTGCCTTCCTCCACAGTACACACCTCCTCTCCCCTTCACCCCGTCACCTCAGTCTCCCCTTCTCCTCATTGGCAGCCGCTTCCTCTGCTGCTGTGTATCTCCCTTGCAGGATGTGTTTCAATCAACATACATTCCTGATGTGAGGACCTTGATGTCCTCACAGGGCACTACGATACTTTAATTGTTCATACCTATGCGCATTGAAAGTATGGTAGTGTCCTGTGAGGAACTCAAGGTCCTCACACACAGGGAATGTATGTGGATTAGAACACATCCCGCAAGGTTCACACAGCGGTGTAGGAAGTGGCTGCCAATTCAAGCATGGCGCACGCTGCCTCAGGAGGGGGGGGGTGAGGACCGTGGTCATTACACCTGCAGATCAATGAAGTGTTCCACGCCTGAAGAGGATTGATCTAACTTTTTACTGTATTTCCATTTGTTCCTGGAATACGTCTGAACAGGGTTTTTTTTTTATCTACATTGCGGGATCACCAGATGTAACCCTGATCTAATTGTTTTACTGTATATTCATTCATTCTTTCATGGAATATGTCTGCGCAGGTCTAATTGTTTGTTATACATTGAGGCAGCTGTAGGATCACCAAATGTAACCCTTTCAGTGTCAGAAAGGCATCAACACCTTGCAAAGCAATGTAATGCATACCCCTGTGCCACTGAAAGGGTTAACATAGGGACAACACTGTGTCAGGACTGCTAGGGTTTATCCTGCTGAGTAAAACACAGGCACTCTTACTACTGACATATGTTTTATTCAAAAGTTATTGCATCTCAAACATGCATTTTTTGGGTGCAATATCTCAACGGCCTGAACTTTTGCAGAGTTACAATCCCTTTAATATTGCTCAGTTGTTAACACTTTGAGTGCCAGAAGGGTACACAACTCATTGCTTCCAATGCATTGTCTACCTACTCTGGCACTCAAAGGGTTAAATGCTCTACCTTAGGGTGGAATGACAGATATTTGTCTTGTTAAAAATGAGCGCAGTTACATTTTTCATAGTCCATGACTGAAAGGCATGAGAAATGTCTACCAACCGGAGGCAGTTTCCAGTATGTGAAAAGACTGACTTTACTCCATGGTACAATCGTATGGGCGGTGAGGCGGGAGCTCACCAGCCCAGTCCTTATCAAATACATCCTGGAACTCTTGGTACTCCTCAGCCACTTTTGCTAGGCATGTCTTGGAACAGTTAGGTGACCATGCCATAACATCGGCCCTTACCCAGTCGAACGTGGGATTGTGTCTATGCAAACATGGATAACCCAGGACCACAGGATAGTGAGGAGAGTGGATCACTTGGAATTGTAAAGTTTTGTGATGGAGAGCCCCTACAGCCATAGACAAAGGGTCGTTTCATGGGTGACCTGCGGCTGCTGTAGATGTCTGAAATCAATCACCTCAATGCCAAGCGGACTAGTACGGAGCTGCAATGGAATGGAGTGCTTCTGGGTGAAGGCACTGTCGATAAAGAGGCCTGCTGCACCGGAGTCAATAAGTTCCTCTGTAATAATGGAACACTCGCCCCAGGAGAGCCCAACGGAGACTAGAGGTTTATCCTTCTGGATAGCCGGGGATGCTGAGATGCCACCTAAGGTCTGTCCCCTATAGGACCTTAGGTGCCGCCGTTTCCCTGGACGTGTGGGGCAAGTTCACAACATATAACCTGCCTTACCGCAGTAAAGGCACAGGCCCTCCCTCCTCCTAAAGGCCCTTTCAGCATCCGAAAGGTGAGTGAACCCAAGCTGCATGGGCTCCACATCGCCTGAGGTCTCGAGACTAGGAGGCATGGGAAGAGAGGGAGGCACGGGTGGGGAAGAAAAGCTTGGGGCTAAACAGATGGGATGCCTCCGCAGCTGCTCCCTGAAGGAAGGTCTCTCATGGATAAGGGAGTCAATCAAGATGCAATATGAAACCAGTTCCTCTAAATCTCTGGGGAGGTCCGGGGCTGCAATCTCAGCTTTAACTGTATCCGAAAGCCCATTAGAGAAAGCAGCCAAGAGAGCCTCATTATTCCAACCAACCTCGGCTGCCAGGGTACAAAAAACTATGGCATAATCCAAAACCATTGTTGTACCCTGCTAGTTGCTTGGCAGCCGAGGTAGAGCAGCCCGGTACATCAAATACCCTTTTAAAGGATGCCACAAACTCAGGGTAATTGTACACTATAGATTTCTGCATCTCCCAAAGGGAATTAGCCCATACCAAGGCCCTATCAGAGAATAAGGAAATCACAGGCCCACCTTACTCCTATCAGATGGAAAGGACTGTGGTACCATCTCCAGATAGATACCGACCTGGTTCAGGAAACCTCTGCACTGGTTAGGGTCACCCCCATAATGCTGGGGAAGCGGGGAAGACCCAGTCATGCCTCTAGCAATATTGGAATCACCATTGGCAGCCGGAGTGGGAGCGGCAGCAGCTATAGGGGCAGCCTGCACCGGGGTTGCTGGAGCCAGATGCGCATTATGGAGCAACAAAGTCTGGAGGGCTAACGCAAACTGGTCCATGCGCTGGTCTACCTGGTCCAGCCTGAAAAAAACATTCGGTGGATTGCATGTGCCTTCTAAATTCATGGTGCTTGTGAACTGTTAGGGACCAGGAACCAGACAGACACAAAAATATAAAGTGCAAAACACCTTTATTAAAATAAAAGCAAACAAAGCAAAATTGTGATCCAGAAGCGTAAACCAAAAGACAAGCCAGGGTCAGGAACCAAGACAGGTACTCATCCAAGCCGGGTCAGGAATACGGAGATCAGCGATGTCAGGAACAAGCCAGGAGTCAGGAACCAGAAGGGATGTCAGTGGAAGCCAGGTCATGCACAGGAAATCAGGAACATAGTAGAACACTCTTGCAACCAGAATCAAACACAAGGGCAATCAGGTAGTGAGCCGAGCTGCTTTAAATACCCTGGGAGGGTTGGCTGATAGCAGTCAGGTGAGCAAACACAGAGAGGTCAGCTGATTCACCCTGATTCAGCAAAAGGAAAGCAGCAGTAATGGATAGCAGAGCACTGGATAAGCTCAGACAGTAGAATCAAGCAGCAGAGTTAGAGTAGCTCAGCCAAACCTTGACCGTCAGTGACTTACAGTTCTCCACAGAATGTAAGAAACTGCTGAGCCACTTCCTGTCAGTTAGAACTATCAGGAAGTAAACACAGTAAATTCACTTCCTGGTTATTTGAACTGTTATAAAGTTTGCTTAAAACTGATAACAACTGACAGCAGTGGAAGTCTCCTTATTTTATTCAGCAGGAAAAGCTCTATAGCATAAAAAAAAGTTTACTGCTCCTTTAAGCACTCTTTCTAGACTGACAGTTTTGACTCCTTAGCATTCAGGGAAGACCTCCTTGCATAAAAGTCAATTTAACGGTAGTTTTTATTTTTCCCCTGTAGTGACGTTGGTTTACTCCAGAATAACTCCATTATGCATATAGGCCTTCATTCTCTGCTGTTGGATAAAGCCCAAAGGTAAGAGAGTTCAGTACATTCTTTTGATCTTATGACCTAATTTTGAATACTCCAACTTGTTTTGACTTGTCTTCCATCAGGGAAAATTCTAAAGGAGGAAACGGTGACTTTACCTATTGTATTAACCCTTTTGATGCTAGAGACATCTCTAAAGCAATGCTTCACAAGGCAATGAAGATGTCTGTAGCATCCAAGGGTTCAACCCTTTGAGTGCCAGACAACAACTCGGTGGATACCTCTCTGGCACTCAAAGGATTTTAAAAGAGAAGTAACACTCTTAATAATAACCCTCACTTACCCTACTATGACTACAAAATCCTAATGGCCCCTATTAATTTTGCCTTTATTGTTTTTGTTCAAGAGATAAGATGTTCAATCAGTCCTGGATATCACGTCCATAGAGGCGGACATGACTGTAAAGCTGTCAGCAGGAGATTCGTGTCGGTCGACACAGAGGCGCTTGAGAAGTGCAGAGATCTCGTTACTTACAAGGAATCCCTTCATTGGAATGGTCTAAAATGAATGCTTGCAATCCAGGCACACGTTTTAGACCATTCCAATGAAGGGATTCCTTGTAAGTAACGAGATCTCTGCACTTCTCAAGCGCCTCCGTGTCGACCGACATGAATCTCCTGCTGACAGCTTTACAGCTGTCAGTAGGAAACAGCGAACTTTAAACACCCGTATCTCTTAAACCATAGCGGTTTGAGAGATACGTTTTTTTGCATTTAGCTCAGCTTTTTAAGCTCTTCTAAATGCAAAAACGTTTTTGTTGGACATTGCTAACACTTTAAGCAATGTGAATTAATGCTGCCCCTCTAGTCCTCAAAAAGTTAAGATTATCATGTGCACTAGGCTGCGATTGTGTCCAGTGGTCTTTCTAACATCTATTATGTCCGCCTCCATGGAGATATCATCCAGTACTGATCCAACATAAAAATGAGAAAGGTGAATTACCTCAAAACAGTACACGATGCTCTACTGAGTAATTTACAGCTTATGAACGTGCCCAGGTCATTGTAAAGTCTTGTAGAAATGTGCTGCTGGTTAGTCTAAGGGCACAAAATTCACAATGTCGTCATAATATAAAAAATTGTTGGATTGTGAGTTGTTGGTAAAAGGACAGCACACTTTTAAGACTGCTTTTTTCCTTTGATGGAGATGGCGGAATTGGGTGCAAAAAATGTCAGTAAGATGTCATAGAATTGCTGTGCCAATTTTTTATTCTGAATATAGACAATTTCAGTTACCAAAACATCTCACCCTAAGAGTATTTGCTAGAGTGACTAGAAGTGGACCCAACACCTTATAAAAAAGTAGGTGATTTTAAAAAAAAGTTTACAAAACCACTTGTATATACGTTAGCCATTGTCAAAATGTGTTGCTGCTTAGTCTAATGGCTCAATGTTCACAATGTCGTCATAATAGAAAAAACTGGAGGATTGTGAGTTGTTGGTAAAACAAGGATAATATTTTCAGAAGTAAATCCGTCACTTGACAGACAAAAAATAACAGTAAGAGCTTGACAGTAAGAAGCTCTTGATAAATATTGCCCTTAAAAATTCTGATGTTAAAAATGTCTGTAACCCCTTAAGGACCTTCGACGTGCCAAGACCGTCAAGGCTTGTCCTGCACCAGTGACGATCCTGGTACGTCATGAAATTCAGGGCTCACCATGCAACTGCACGCCATTCGAGGTGCACTGAATACATTAGTGAAAAAATGGCCATGGTCCTACACATTAAACTTTTGAGTGCCAGAGGGGTACGCGGAAAGGGTTAAGGGGTTAATTTTGTCTCTGGGGTGAAAGTTTCAAAGAAACAAAGTCATTTAATGTCTTTAAAAATGACACATTTTGAAACAGGGGTGGACTGACAGGACTCAGGTTCCCTGGTCCAAAAAAGAGGTCTGGGCCCCCTGGATGGCCTGGTGTGGGGTGGGGGGGGGTGTACTGGATGGCCTGTGGGGGGGATTGGATAGCCTGAGGGGGGGTTACTGGCCTACCTGTGCTGTATGCTCTGCGTGGGTCTTATGTCACTCTCTGTCCATGTCAATAACTGTCACTGCTGCACTGCCGCTGCGGATTTCTGGTTGGGTGGTCCTCCTGAGGTGACTGAGTCCACGCCGGTCCTGATCCTGGTGAATTTGTGTCACTGTCATGACACACGTGTCCTCCTTGGCAGGCTGGAGGCCCCAGGTGATGTCCCCTGCCCTGGGCTGGCTTCTGAGTGTCTCCCTGAGTCCTACGTCTTCCCCCCACCCGTCATCACTCGCCCTTGCAGGCCGTGATGACATCAATGCGCGTACGCATGCGCAGAGAAGAGGGAACAGGGACGAGTACTGAAGAAGTGCTTCAAGCGTTTGCTGCCAGAGACAGCCAGACAGTAACGGACTGAGTCTGGCAGCAAAACGCATTTTTGTTTGAGGCTGAGCTGCGCATAATGTACCTTGGTGGATTATGTCGGCGGGGCATGCCATGGCAGTGGATGCTGGCTATAATGTGCGGCCTCACTGAGCGGAGCGGCACATTATAAAATCAGAACAGACGGGCCCATACATGGCAGGCAGGCGGACAATACATTTATACTATATAGTATATTCATATATAAAAGTGGCAGAGGGCACCGCTCCGTCGCGGGCACTCGGTCCGTGACCGAGTAGGTCAAGTTGTAGGTCAAGAGTAATTGAATGATAAAGTATTCCGCTCCCTCCCCTTTTACTGATGTAACACTGCTCACCTCAGAGCAGCAAGACTGTCCGGATGGATCACAGAGAGGGACAATCTTCAGTGATCATAAGGAAAAACCTGTCAAGGGGGGCACGGTTTTCATTGTTCTCACAGTAAGACAATTGTCCCTTGATGTCTGTCTGTTCCCAGGACCAGATTCCACATCTGAGGGGAGGTGGCTTACACTAGGTAAAAGGGGTGGGAGGGGGATACTTTATCATTCAATTACTCTTGAACTACAACTCTGACGGTACTGAAATAACACTCTCCATGGCACAGATACTATGAAGATTATTTGGAGCTTCTGTTTTTGTGAAACATTACTATCCCTTTAAATTAACCATTTAATCCCTTGGTCAAAAGCATGGAGATGTCTCCAGCATTACAAGGGTATATTCTCATTTAACCCCTTGAGGGTCAGAGACATGCACAACAAATTTCTTCGATAAGCATTGCACACCCCTCTGGTCCTAAAGGGGTTAAATTATTGGTTAATTTGTCTTGTATAGTGCAGGTGGATTACCCTAGAATTTCTCCACTTTCTGCACAATGGTAGCATAAGTCTAAACACAAAAGAAATACAATTCAGGAGTAAACCAGCTGTACTGCAGGGAACAAAAAAAAAATGTTGATTTAAATGTGACTTTAAACCCCTGTAAGTAGCTGTGATAGGCTTGTGATTGGTTGTAGCAGTCTCTGGAAGGGGAGGAGCCTTCAGTTACAAAAGCCAGCTATGATTGGCTATCATCCCACTCTCTGCTACCAGACATTGGCTCTTGCAGTGAGAACTGCAATGCAACATTACTGCAGCACTGCGGCCACATAGAATGCAGTGCAGGGACATTGGGCAACAGATAGGATGGCAAAAGTGGAGCAAAGCAACAGCAATTTATGGGACAAAAAAGATCCAAATTCATACTGATTTAAATGGTTCTTTAACCCGTTGAATGCTATTACGTAGCAATGCGTTGGAGACCTCTCAAGGAATTAAAAGCCCCATTTAAGTGGGAATACAAATTTCACCTCTGTGGTACAGTTGGTTTGCTACTGGATTTCACCTCTTTATTTAATTGAATTGCACCTTATGTGCAAAGAGGATAAAATGCAGCCCCGCTCCCTCTTGAATGGGTCTTCCCTATTGCTTCACCCAGCATTGAGCAGAAATAGGAGACAATTACACACATCCTCCTTAGAAATATGTGATGTTCCCTCATTACTCATCATTGTCTCCATGCTATAAAGGATATAGGAACGCGCTAAAATTTACACACAATATATATATATATATATAATATATATATATATCAGATGCCTTCTGGATGAGCAGAGGAGATCTCAGGGCTGGACTGAGAGCACCCAGGGCCACAGGTGAAATACAGGTCATGGCCCCCCTTTACCCAGCCCCCTGTTATGCTTCACCCACATTTCTATCCCGCCCCCCAGTTCAACAGTAAGCTCTGTGGTATTATTTGTGTGGCTCCATACCACAGATCTTACAATTGAAGTGTTGCTACACTAGTGATACTAGAGAGTTTACAACTGAAATGGAGCTACACTAGTGATACTAGAGAGTTTACAACTGAAATGGAGCTACACTAGTAAACCAGAGAGCTTATAACTAAATCTGAGCAAAAGTAGTGATACCAGGCAGCCTACAAGTGAAATGGAGATGCATTTTTATAACACAAAGCTTGAAATGAAGCCACACTAGTGATATCATTGAGCTTAAGATGGAAATGGACCCACAGTAGTGATACCACAGAGCTTACAGTTGAAATAGTGCTACTTTAGTGATACCACAGAGCTTACAATTGAAACTGAACAACACGAATGATACCACATAGCTTACAATTGAAATAGAATTACAGTACTAATATAGCTCCATTTCAGTTGTGAATCTCTGTGGTATCACTTGGATAGTTCCAATTCAATTGAAAACTCAGTGGTATTACACATTACCCTACCTCATCCTCTTTACCCTCCTACCTCCAGGACAAGTGGCATGATTGAATTTGTTGGGTGATTCTTTCTTGTCTTTCAGGACCTGCCAGATGCATGTGCAGAAGAAAGTGTACAGCTAAATTTTGCTTCGGGTTGTACATCTGGAATATAGGATCTGGCAGATCCTAAAACCCAGTAGATGAAGCATTGCCATCTGCTAGATGGATAGGCTTTGTCGGACTTCTGCTGGCCAGATAGGTAGCCTGATTAAGGGCTGAATTGGCCCCCAGTTTCTCCCTGTGTACTTTTAGCCCGCTGGTGGGCCCTTGGTCTATGACGGAATACCCAAATTCTCAAGTCCACCCCTGGGAGATCTCACTGAGCACTGAGAAGGGAAAATAGGAGTCCAAAGCCAGATGTAAATCTCAGATGCCACTAAACTAGGAATCCGAAAAGCCCTTAGATTAGCCCACAGCCATGCCCTATTCCTTTTATGACTCCATCAATATTCCCATAAACTGTTGCGTGGTTCAGAAAATACCCTTATCCTAAAACACACAAGTGCAAAAAGGTCTTAACGGAATAATTTTTTTTAATGAAAATATGTTACAGGGATTTTCTTGCTGAGTGGGTACTCCCACTGCTGGTAGATTGTTAGGGACCAGGAACCAGACAGGACACAAAAAGGTAAAATGCAATATACCTTTATTAGTGCAACAAAAACAGAAGCATGATCCAAGAGCATAAACCAAAAGACATGCCAGAGTCAGGAACAAAGACAGGTATTCAGCCGAGTCGGAGTCAGGAAACCAGAAGTCTGCGAAGTCGGGAACGAGCCGAGGCTCAGAAGCACAGAAGCCCACGATGTCTGGAACAAGCCAAGGGTCAGAAGCACAGAAGTCCATGATGTCTGGAACAAGCCAATGGGTCTGGAACACAGCAAACAGGAGCACAGGAAAATCCACAGCAGCAACAGGTCAGCAAACAAACACAAAGACAATGGGGAAGTGAGCCTTGCTGCTATAAATACACTGAGAGGGTTGGCTGATAACAGTCAGGTGAATAATCAGAGAGGTCAGCTGATTCAGCCTGAGCCAGAAACTCAGAAGACAGTAGCAGTGGATAGCAGAGCACTGGATTAGCTCAGACAGCAGAATCAATAGGCGGAATGGGAGCAGCTCAGCAAAACAAGGTCACTATAGTTTGTTATTTTTTTATACTAACAGTGGTCTCTGGTGTCCAGACAGTTCACCTACTGATTACCAAGATAGTTATGCACTGATGTGTTATAAAAAGGTGATAAAGAGGCAATCACTTCTCCAGTGAGATGAATGCTCCTGTTACTGTGTTATTCTACACAGCCTATTCACTAACATTTCTCAAGTGGGACAAATCGTATTGCTTAGGCTCCATTGACTAACATATGGATTGAAGAAGTGATATCGCTGAAGAAGTTATCTCCATTTCATCACCTTTTTTTCTCACCTTAGTGCATGACCACCCTGGTGTTCAGACAATCCACTTCATTATAGGAGAGAGGTGAGTCACTGACTACAGATACATCTCTAACAATTTGAACAATTATGACTTTTGAATAAAGTATCCACCAGCAGTGGAAGTCCTTTATGTTGCTGAAAAAGTCCTACTGTACATGGCTTTTTCCTAATAAATGATCACTACTCCTTTAAACCCTTATATACTATAGAGGTCTCCAACTTGTCACGATGCAATAATTTGGAGGCCTCTAGCATTCAAGGGGTTAAATAATGGTCAGTAAAAGTTTATGTAAATTTGTAAATAAACCAGCTACAGTATAATAAAGCAGTGCCGGAGCTTGATAAAGGCTCACAAAGAGCATCATACAACAAGGCACAGTCCAGTATACAGTAGAAAATGCTAGCAAAGCCCAGAAGGACATGGCAATAATATATAGTACTCTGCAAAAGGCTTAGACAGGTGTGGAAAAATGCTGTAAAGTAAGAATGCTTTCAAAAAATGACATATTAATAGTTTATATTTATAGTTAAAAAATGCAAAGTGAGTGAACAGAAGGAAAATCTAAATCACATCAATATTTGTGTGACTCCCACTTTGCCTTCAAAACAGCATCAGTTCTTCTAGGTACACTTGCACAAAGGCAGGGATTTTGTAGGCATATAGTCAGGTGTATGATTAAACAATTATACCAAACAGGTGGTAATCATCATGAATGTAATATGTAGGTTGAAACACAATCATTAAAAGGATAGTAATACTTCGTTTTATCTTTATTTTATTTTGTAGGCATTAAAAAACACGATGAATGATATAAGTCTTATCTCTCAAACCTTTATGGTTTGAGAGATATTCACAAGCAAAGTTTCCCCTCCCGCCCCTTTTACCTAGTGTAAGTCATCTCTTCTCAGATGTGGAATGCAGTCCATAGACCAGACAGATAACAGAAGGGGACAATCTGCTTCCTATGAGAACAATGAAATCCCTGCCCCCCTTGACTAGTTTTTAAGGTTTTTCCCTTATCTTAATTGAAGATTGTCCCTCTCTGCAGTCTACCTGGGCACCTCCTTTCTGCTCTGGCTGAGCAGTGTTACATCAGTAAAAGGGGAGGGAGGGGGATACTTTGTCATTGAATTACTCTTGAACTACAACTCTGACATAAATGAAATAACACTCTCCAAAGTCCAAATACTATGATGATTAATTAGAGCTGCTTTTATTATGAAACATTACTATCCCTTTAACTGAAACAGAAACAACTGTGTAGGAGGAATAAAACTGGTTGGGGAACAACCAAGATCACCTAAGGTGAGGTTGCTGAAGCCAGTTTAATGTCAGAAGTCATACATCATGGCAAGACTGAGCACAGTAACAAGACACAAGGTAGTTATACTGCATCAGCAAGGTCTCTCCTAGACAGAGATTTCAAGGCAGACAGGTATTTCCAGAAGTGTTGTCCAAGCTCAAAGAAATAGACAACATTGAGAACCGTAGACGCAGTGGTCCACCAATGAAACTTCTTCACAGTCAGATATCCAGCAGTGCCATCAGCTCAGAACTGGCAGAAATCACTGCGACCCTGGTACACCAATCTACTGTCCAGAGAAGTCTGGTCAGAAGTAGTCTTCATGGAAGACTTGTGGCCAAAAAAGCCACATCTCCAACATGGAAACAAAGACCAAGTGACTCAACTATGCATGAAAACACCGGAACTGGGGTGCAGAAAAATGGCAGCAGGTGCTCTAGACAGATAAGTCAAAATTTTAAATATTTGGCTGTAGCAGAAGGCAGTTTGTTCACCAAAGGGCTGGAGAACGGTACAAGAATGAGTGTCTGTAGGCAACAATGAATCATGAAAAGGAAAATAGCTGGCACAGAAGATTCCTTTGAGTGTAGTATTTAAGTCTCAAAAACTTTTGCCTCCACCTTCACCAGTGTGCTCTCTTAAAAATGATACTCATATATTGAGGCTTTTACTCTGCCTCCAAGATTTGCTTTCCCCAGTATATACCCCAGTGTAGGTATTCTTTACTCTACACCAAATATTTCCTCTGTTGTTCTTTATTCAGGCTAATTTAGGAGCTCTATATGAGATCACTCCGTAGGGATTAGCACCCCACTAAGTCAATCTCTTTGGCCACATATACCCGAAAAAGTATTTATACTGTGGATACTAGGAGCTTATTATAACAGTTGCTGACAATAAGAACACCACAGAGGTAAATTATTGAAGGCTTTTAGTTTACTCCAAAGGGTTTTGCCATCCAATAGTGAATATATTCAAAATAAAAACACACTACTTGCAAATAGTATCTTAAAAACAGATTAAAAAATCAAATCACATACTGTACATCAGCTCTACGATTTTCATGGCAATTTGCCACTTTCCTGAATTGAATATTTATCTTTGTGGTGTTCTTATTGTCAGTAACTGTTATAATAAGCTCCTAGTATCCACAGTTTAAATATTTTTTGGGGTATATGAGGCCAAAGAGATTTACTTAGGGGGTGCTAGTCCTTACGGAGTGATCTTGTTATAGAGAGCCAATAGAGCATATATTATGGTGTCATCTGCATACATGTGTACAAAAGACGCTTTGCAAACCATGAGTAAATCATTTATAAATAGATAAAATAGAAGAGGGCAAACGATGGAGTCTTGAGGAACCCCACTTGACACTTTTGAGTGGAAGGGAAGTATTGTCAGCAATAGACACATATTGCGTGCTGTCAGATAAATAAGATCGGAACCAGTTTAGAGAATGATTACCCAATCCTGACCTTTGGAGTTTACTTATCAGAATACTATGGTCTACTGTATCAAAGGCCTTTGTAAAATCTAGGAAGATAGCTCTAGTGAGTTCACCATTTTCCATGCCAGTCTGGATATCATAGGTTACTTTTAGGAGGGCAGTGTTTGTGGAGTGATTTGAATGAAAGCCTGATTGAAGGGGGGTGAAAAAACTGGTCAGTCAGTAATACTTATATAGTTGCACATGGACACATTTCTCTAGGATTTTAGATAATGTGGGGAGTAGGGATATTGGTCTGTACATTTTCATCCCCACTTTTGTGGATAGGCACAACTCTAGCTACTTTCCAGGCTTTGACCATATACCCAGATGACAGGGAGGCATTAATTAGGGTTGTAATAGGATGGACAGTGACAGAGGCATTGAGCTTTAATAACATTGCTGGTAGTTGGTCAGGGCCAGATTGCAGTTTCATTTTTGGATTAAGAAGGTGGTCATGTATTTCATTCTCATTTATTAGCATTAAATTAAATTCATTAGTTACTGTAGTTAACTTCATCACTGATACCAGCAGTAGTGCCAAGGCTTTGCAAAGCAATGTACTGAACACAATTCTAGCATCTAAGTGGTAAACTAACTCTTGTATACAAGGTTCGGGGCCACTGACTAAGGCTGCACTTTCACTTCCCTCTTACCAGCAGGCTTAATATAATTGCTCAGCTAGAACTATATTTAAACATTGTCTCTTCATTTTTTTCATTCTGAAAATATAACACATTTAGCCCACGGAGTCCCAGAGAGGTATCCACGCATTGCATTAGCACTCAATGGGTTAACTTTGCATTGTTAGCAACAGTTATTTTATTCAGATAAACAAAACAGTGAAGTTCAAGTGCTAAGATAAAGTGGTGCTATCCTGGAGCAAATCAAGTTCACCATTGGGAATTTGGAAAAAACAGGTAACATTCTAAAAATCCTATTTATTTAAATGTGCTTTAAAAGTGAAACTACTACAAGTGCATAATATATATAGTAAAATGCTTATACTTTTTTTTCATCGCCAATTATTTTTATTTTTTTTCCACAGAGGTTTGGTCAAGCAACCATCAATGGTGATACAATGTAACACTATCCCTACAGCACAGTACTATGTATGCTGTATGGTAACTTTTTTACATTATCTCTCCCTGCTTTCATAGTCATTGACAGAAAGCTTCAGCAAACAGATCCAGGGAGCGCAATGCCAAGGAGATTTAAAAAAAAAAAAAAAAAAAAAAGCAAAAAATAGTATAGGCTATTAGATGTTACATATTATGTAATTACACAGTAGGTAAAGTCGGAATAAAAGAATACATTCCCTTTAAAAAAAAACCTCTGCTGAACAAAGGAAGGGAAAGCAAAGATCACTTATTAAAAGGGATAGTAAATACTTAAGATTTAAAAAAATATATGTTTTAGGGTTTATGTCCCCAAATAAAACAAGGGTACTCCCACTGCTGAGAGATATTTTATTAAAAAATGATAACAGCTCAAACTTGAATTTTTTTAGGTGCAATATCACAGTGGCCTGAAAATATACAATGGCGCTGTTGCTACACCATCCTATGGCGAACAGTCCATAGGATGGTGTAGCAACAGCGCCATTGTAAATTTTCAGGCCACTGCGATATTGCACCTAAAAAATTCAAGTTTGAGCTGTTATAACACTTTAATAAAATATCTCTCAGCAGTGGGAGTACCCTTGTTTTACTCAGGGAAATAAACCCTACAACATATATTTTTTTACATTTTAATTATTACTATCCCTTTAACCTTGCGAAAGTAGGTTGGAAACCGTCCTTTGTTTTTTTAATAAACTTTTTTAATTAATTTTTCAAATCATAAACAAAGCCTTACATGACAGGTGTAGACATGGGACATTTCGGATAATAGTTTTTTTTTTTCCAAAAGATGAACCCAACACCAGCGTGTCAGGTATACAGCAAGGAAATCACAATTGAAAAATATGTCTAGCATTGACTAATCGAGTAAAGCACATAATAATACTGGGAAGACTTTAGATTTTAAGAGATAACAACAATGCAAATTGAGTGGAACGCTGTGTCCACCAGAGTACCCAGCGTAGTTATTCTGATAAATAATGACCCAAGTGGAAAATTCGCTGAACAGTAACCACACAAGACACAAAACAGAAAATAGGTGCACGCCTCCGGAAGGACCCAACCTCTCCCACCCAAACCCAAAGTGATTGAAAGAAAAAAGGTTAAGGTTAAAAAGGAGGGTTCTCATCCCCAGTATCTAAATGTGGGAATGAGGAATCACCCCCCCTCCCCCACCCCCAACAGTGACTCCAAAGCACTATCCGCCAATAATCTCTCCTCCATCCATGATATATACCGAAAGTAACGGTAAAGACCGCTTGATGGGCAATAGGCAAGGATAGTATAAAGGGTTCCCAGGGAGTGATGAAGCGAGCGCCCAGCATCTCATTATCAGATAGGGCAAGTGTCCAGTGTAATCTAGTGAAGTGAAACAACTTAAACGTCTATAAATGAAGCAGGGGGAGCTGGGGTGATAACCAAAGTGCCAAAATGCAGCAAAGTCAACTAATTTAGTTTGACAGGTTGTTAACTGGGAGGGAGAAGTATAGACCCCAAGGATAAAAGCTGGAGAAACAAAACCAATAGGAAACCCAATTTTATTTGTGATATAAAAGAAGACCTTGGTCCAAAAGGAATAGACATGTGGGCATGTATTTATCATACGGATTAAAGTCGCACTGGGAATTTGACATTTAGGACAAGAAGAAACTGAGGCAAGACCAATGCTACCAAAGGAGTCACGTATATCCTGTGCAATAATTCTCAGTCAATTCTGGAGCAAACCAACTCCATCATATGGGACAAATAACAGAAAACTCTACTGATTTTAATTGAGCAATTTAACCCCTTGAATCTATAAGAGAGGTCATGAAAGTAGGCAGACGGAGAGCAGCGCAATCTACGCAAAAAGCTGGATTCCAGCTGGTCCACCGTTAGCGTGGTAATATCCGTCAGCCAACCCAACACGCTCAAAGCGTTCAAATTCGTAGGATCCATTGAAAAAAAATAGTTCTATAAATAAGGGAAGTTTTGAAAGATACTGCCGAAAGCTTTTTAATTAAACAATCCAGCGGATTATCTGTAAATTGTTTGGACAAAACTGGTAGAAGAGATTGAATGTAATGTTTGGCCTGTAAGAAAGCAAAAAGATGATTAGACGGTAACGTATATTTGGATTTAAAATCTGGGGGAAAGAGTACATCTGTTTAGTTACGGGATCAAGCAAGCGACCCACCAATGTAATACCTCGAGAGGCCCATTGAAGAAACCGGGTGTCAGCTTCTCCAACCTGAAAAGAAGAGTTACACGTAAAGGGGAGAAAAAACGAATTATAACGTGATTTGAAAAGGTGATAACGAATGAACTGCCAACCCTTCACAGTAGATACCAGTAAAGGATAAGCCATACAGGGAGGGGGAAGAGCAGATAAGGGAGTATACAGAATATAAGAAAGACTCAATGATGGACAAAAACATTGGTCCCTATGAGGGTCCGTATAAACCATAGTGCCATCCAGCCAGTCTTTCGCTTACTGGAGAAGGCAGGCTACATTATAAAATCAAAGATGTGGGAAGTTAAACCCGCCAGACTGTTTAGGTTGGGTTAATTTGGCCAAATTCATCTTGGGGTGTTTGCCACTCCATATAGACCCCTGAAAGCGATGATTAAGTGATTGAATGTATGTTGCTGAAAGATATAATGGTATCATGTGCAGTAAATATAAAATGCACAGAAAGACTATCATTTTAATTAAATTAATACAACCAATGAACGTCAGGGGCAATGCCTTCCAGACAAGAAAGTCCGAAGCCAACCTATGTAGCAAGGGATTAAAATTGGTCTGGTGAAGCGTAGTGATATCCCTAGGTAAAAGAATACCCAAAAATTTGAAATGACGAGTGGACCATTGTAATGGACAGGAAAATGGTAGGGAAGGAGGGGGTCGCGGGGAAAGCCACATTGCCTCAGACTTGCCAAAGTTAATTGTAAAACCCGCCACCCTCCGAAAGCTCTCAAAAATCTGCATAATGGAGGGAAGAGCAGAATGCAAATTTCAGATAAATAGCAGTAGATCATCTGTGAATGCCGCAAGTTTGTTTTCCACAGTTCTCACCCTAATGTCCTGAAAATCCAGTAAGAAGGGGGTCCAACGCTAGATTAAAGAGAAGTGGAGAGAGGGGACAACCCTGTCTGGTACCCCGGAAAAGTTGAAAGAGATAGGAGTTGACAGAGTTGATGGAAACTGTGGCTTGGGGCTTAGTTTAAAACTGTTCAATTAGAGCACGGAACAGCGGACCAAAGCCCTGAATTTCTAAAACCTGGAATAGATAAGGCCAAAGAATTCTGTCAAAAGCCTTTTCGGCATCAAGATTTATAAGCAGATTATTGTTACAAGGGAAGTTTGAGGATTTAATAATAGACGCATTTGCTGTACGAATACTAGTCACTGAGTACCGACCTGGAATAAAGCCCGTCTGTTCTGGCGTAACGAGCTGAGGCAGTAGTTGATTGAGTCTATTCACCATAACCTTACTGAAGATCTTATAATCCAAATTCAAAAGCGATATTGGCTGATAAGATTCAACCTGGTTAGGATCCTTCCTAGGCTTAGGCAGTAGGATAATCCTAGAAAGAGTGAAAAAAGGAGGCATGACATGCAAATTGAATATAGTATTATAAAGAGATAATAATGTGGGAGAAATGTCCTCCAACAAGATTTTATAAAACTCAGCCTGAGACCATCTGGCCCCGATGAGTTGGCATTCTGTAAGGATTTAAGCACCAGCTCTAGCTCCCTAGCAGTGATAGGCTCCTCCAAAAGTGTGCGTTGATCATGCGTAAGTATAGGCAGAGACAAATGCTGCAAAAAATCAGATCGAGTAGAAGGGTCATCCTTTTCAGGACCATATAGTTTGGAGAAGTACGCAACAAAAGCCGCATTAATATCCGTCGGGTCCGTCGTGATCATCGAGTTTCGTGGCTGTATAGAACAAATAATATTAGGGCCACGTGAAAACTTAGTCAGGTGACCTAACAGCCTACCCTGCAGGTTAGCATTGCGATAGAAATGTGCTGAACGTTTAGACAATTGAAATTGCACAGCGGTAGACAATACCGTTTCATATGCCCTTTTTGCATTGAGATATTTAGAATGGTTTAAAGCCAAGTCCACGGCAAGGTAAGCAGAGTATCGAGCAGTGAGCGTATGCTGTAGCTGCGCGATTTTATTCTCCATTTCTTTCCAAAGCTTTGTAACATAAGAGATGATATGGCCAGTCAAGGCAGCCTTAGCCGCCGGGCCAGAACAGGACCGGATCAGAAGAGTGAAGAGCATTATCAAATTGAAACACACACCATGTGTTCCGAAGACTAGCATAGAAATCGGGGGATCGGGCGAGAAAGGACGGCATACGCCAAGAAAAGGAGGAATGTATAGGAGGACGAAAGGATAGATGCAGGGTAACAGGCGCACGGTCTGAGATAAGGATATAGTGAATTTGACAGGCGGTGACCAAAGGGAGAATAGTCACGGAACCTAAGAAATTGTCTAGCCTGGTAAAAGTACCGTGGGGATGAGAGAAGAAGCTATACTGTAGATTCGTAGGATGAGTAAGGCACCAAATATCGGTGAGAGAGACCTGATACATAAAGTGTTGCAAGGGATTTAAGGAAGGGGCTTCGGAGATGGTAGGGCACCCGCCTCTATCCAATCGCTGGTTAAGAATAATATTAAAATCCCCACGTACCAAAATATTACCGGGAGTGTATGGCAATAAGTGCGGAAAAAGATATACGAAAAAAGAGTAAGTAGGATCATTGGGGGCAAACACATTGTAGATTATAAAAGATTTTTGATCAATCTCACAATGTACCAACAGAAAACGTCTGTAAAGGTACAAAAGCAAGGGATTTATGGACAAGAATGGCTAAACCCTGCTTTTTACTTGAATAGGAAGCAACAATACAATGCCCCACCCATTCTCTTCAAAGTTTAGCATGTTCGTCATCTGTGAGATGAGTTTCTTGCAATAGAGCAACTTGAGAATGCAAACGGCGTAAATGACTCAGAATTTTTTTACGCATTACAGGACTATGCATGCCCCCAACATCCAGGAAGTAAAGCAGAGAGAATGAGGAGTAGATCTAGTTAGACAGGAAGAATCTGTTGGTTAATGTACCAGCAGTAGAATCTGTTCAAGCCATTAGGTCGCAGGTTCTAGTCCCAGCAAGGTCAGCTCAGCCTTTCACCCATCTGAGGTAGATAAAATGAGTCCAGGGCATAACTGAAAATGAGAGACAATCTCAACGTATTCTTCCTGGTAAAATACTTTCACTAAAAAAAAACCACAAAGTCAACGAGCGGTACAGAGTTTCCACCACTTCCAGTTTTTCTGGGTAGTAACTTGAAAATTAGTTACCACTCAGTATTGAATGCTTTAACTGATTCCATCCAATTGAAAAAGGTGTATATTCTATACAAACACACACACTTCTACGCCCAATCCTTTCCAATATTTCAAAACATTTCCCGGGATACTTTCTCCTTGGACTGTCACATTACTGTTGGCCACTAACGGTCAATATTTTGACCCTGTGATATTTGAAATAGTAACCAATAAAGGGCTCGATACTATGCCTACCGGTAAAGCAGTCGGTAAAGAAGAATAAAAAAACCCCACAGAGCGAGAACCCCATTTTTGTACTACAGCTATTCTATAGCTGGCCCCGTACATGGACCAAAAAGTGTTGGTGGACAAAACCCACATTTTGCCCCAAAACTCGTTGATTTTTTGTTCCCACAACTCAGGCTAAACAGCATGAATTGTGTAAACATCATAGGAAAAAAAATTACTCTTCTTGTTTGACACAGTGTTCCTACACATCTCATACACTAACCCTACACTGACCCTAACATGAAACCTAAATAATACTACCCCTATCACTATCCACTGTTCGTCTTCTTGTTGAATCTTCTCTCTTCTGTCTTCTTATTCAATAATATGTGTTAAAAAAATATCCAATGAGAGTCCTTTTTTTAAAAAAATAATGCCCCCCAAGAGATGCCAAAGTTAACACCTTTAGTGCTGGAGGGGTGCCCCTCCGGCACACAAAGGGTTAAATGAAGAGTGGTATAGCTCTCCAGAGTAAAATGTCAGTCTGTTTGTTAAAAAAACAAAAAATAAAGTAAATATTTTTTGTGCCATGTAAAAATGCTTTCAAAATATGCAGATATGTCCGCTGCCACTGCCTCTGCTGGCAGTGGCAGGCATGCGTACGGTCATAGACCCCCCCCCCCAATACATACCAGGCCTGTGTCCCAATGAAAGGATTTTGAACAGAAACTGACTTTTATATGCCAGTCTCCTTTCAAAATGATTGGCAGCCTCCAATTGGCTGGGATGTGTGCTTATGCACCTCCAAGCCAATCAGCTTCTAGCAGGTTTCGTCATCCCCCCGCAACCATCAATGCAAGACAGCAATACAATGAAACACTATCCTTACAGCACAGTGCTCTGTATGGTATCTTTTTTACATTGTATCTCTGTCCCAGGTTTCATAGTCATTGAC
The DNA here is from genome assembly GCA_037306005.1 of Rhinophrynus dorsalis. Taxonomy (NCBI): domain Eukaryota; kingdom Metazoa; phylum Chordata; class Amphibia; order Anura; family Rhinophrynidae; genus Rhinophrynus; species Rhinophrynus dorsalis. The sequence goes on from CM074718.1 coordinate 49,150,595, forward strand.
AGTAAGCTTCAGCAAACAGATCCAGGGAGTACAATGCCAGAGAAATATAAAAAAAAAAGTGAAGACTAAAATAGTATGGGCTATTAGTATGTAGAGTGAGAATAAAAGAATGTATTCCCTTTAAGAACAAAGTACATGAATGCAAAGATCACTTATTAACTTTCCGAAAGTAGGTTGGAAACCTTTTTTAACCTTTTGATTGCCAAAAGTTAAACCACAAAGTCAAAGTTTCCACCACTGCCCGGTATTCTGGGTAGTGACTTGAAAATGAGTTACCACTGAATATATTATTGTATGCGTCAGCTGATTCCATCCAAATGAAAAACGTTTGTTTTACTCTACTAGTCTCCTGCATTTTCTATGGCTAACACAGTATCCATACTTTATCCATGGTGAAAAATAGGTGATGGAAGAAGCACTCTGCTGGACATATTGTGGTAATGCATCCTGGAAACAGTTTCTTATTAATTTTCATTTTATATCTGTATAACCCATTTTATAGCTACTTCTCTGGTTATATTTCATGTAGGAAGATACACTTTTAGAATAAAATAACTTGACAGTTTGTTGTTATACAATATTTATGTATCTGGAATAAGCTCCTTCTCTTTTGATGTCTTTTGTCAGCAATGGTGTGTGTTATGAGTTTGCTTCACCACCAAATGACATTTTCTGACATCACATTAATCTTAATCTTCACTCTGATCAGATGCTGATTTTGGGCTCTTCCCGTTGCGCTAGGATTTCGCTTTTTCTAACAAGGGGGACTAATTTGATTTTCTTGGCCATCCATGGGGCAGCATTCACCAAAGGGTAGGTCTCCCAGTGTCTCTCTTAGTATTAAAGGGATAGTAATGTTTCACAAAAACAGCAGCTCCAATTAATCTTCATAGTATTTGAGACATAGAGAGTTTTATTATAATACAGAGTTGTGGTTCAAGAGTAATTGAATGATAAAGTATCCCCCTCCCACCCCTTTTACCTAGTGTAAACCATCTCTTCACAGATGTGGAATATGGTCTTGGGACCAGACAGATAACAGGAGGGGACAATCTTCTTACTGTGAGAACAATGAAAACCCTGCCCCCCTTGACAGGTTTTTCAGCTTTTTCCCCTTATCTTAACTGAAGACTGTCCCTCTCTGCATTATACCTGGACACTCCCTGCTGCCCTAAGCTGAGCAGTGTTACATCAGTAAAAGGGGCAGGAGGGGGATACTTTATCATTCAGTTACACTTGAACTACAACTCTAACAGAACTGAAATAACACTCTCCAAGGCCCAAATACTATGAAGATTAATTAGAGCTGCTTTTATTATGAAACATTACTATCCCTTTAAGTTTGGTTCTGCAGTTCCTACTGAAAGTGTTGTCCACGTTTTCTCTCTCCCAGTACATAGTCCTGCATGCCTTCAACCACCAGATGGCGAGAACAATGATTCTAAAGGTAAGAATTTGTACCTTATCCAGTGTGTCAAGGCGTACCAGAAAGAACTATTTATTATTCCATCAGTTTTTAGAAAGTGGCAAGCCGCGTCCAAGTCTACCATTAGTAGAGGGATCATTTCCACCATGTAAAAGCCTACCAATCCAGGAAGCTGCTGGTTTCCAAGAACATTAGAGCGCATTCGTCCAGGGCTGTTGCTATTTCATGGGCAGATGAAGTAGACATCTCCATGGATGATTTCTGTAGGGCAGCAACCTGGTCATTGGTGAGGACGTTTATCAGTCACTACAAATTGGATGTCCACTCCAAGTCGTCATCTTCCTTTGCATTGGGTTATATCTCCTAATCCTAACTCATAATTAAAGCAATAGTAATAGATGCAAATACATGGATTTCCAATTAATGCACATAGTAGTCCTTGTAGAGAGGTGTATCAATACTAGTTGATTTGTAGTTCATCAGTAATTTCATTATAAAGTATCCCCCTCCCGCCCCTTTCATCTGCATAATGCTGCCTCTCATGCTCGTCCAAATGGAGCACAGCAAGGGACAATCTTCAGTGAGAGTAAGTAAAATCCTGCCCTCCTTCATCAGGGGCGGCAGGGTTTACCTGATTCTTACAGCAGGAAGATTGTCCATTGCTGAGAGCTGTCCAGCCCGATGACCGTATTCCTCATTCACTTCAGATTTTGGAAATTGCTGTGCAATGTAGCTAGTTGTCTACTTTCCGAAACTGTATGAGTTATCCAACTTCTTCTTAAGATGTCCAAAGGTGGCTTATCCTTGGGTGAGTGAACTCTAGAAGTCAGTTAATGTATAATCTGGGGGAGGGATGCTTTAATGCCTTAGTGTTACTAGCATACCCCGGGGGCCTCAGACTTCTGCTAGGAAGAGGACATATATCCAGAACCTTAAAGATATTGGGGGAGATTCACTAAGTGGTGATAAAGTGGAGATGACTTCTCCAGTTCCTATGTTATTCTGGAGCCAATGCACTAAGATATCTTCAACTTTGGAGATCTTAATGAATAGACTCCATAGAATAACATAGGGACTGGAGAGGTCATCTCCACTTTATCACTGCTTAGTGAATCTCCCCCATTGAGTCTGTGATGAGGTGCAGAGGTATCTAATGGGGTGGTGAGGCTTCAAGGCTGTTTTAGTAGGGTTCTGAGGGCCTTAAGGCTGTGGAGGGGTTTGCTGAGGGCTCTGATGAGATTAGGGGGACCGTGATGGATGGTTGTGGAAGCAAGATGAGGGCTTTTCTAGAGGTAAGGACTGACAGCCCAGATGATGATGGAAGGGGCTAAGGGATGTGATAATGGGGAGAGTGATCTGATAGATTGTTAGGGGAGATGATGGCTCTAATGGTGATTTTAGGAGGTATACAGGGCACAGTTTAAATGGGGCTTTTAACCACTTGAATGCTAGAGAGGTCTCCAAAGAAATACTTCACAATGAGTTGGAGACCTCTTTAGCATTCAAGTAGTTACAATCCTCATTTAAATTAATGGAGATTTTTGGAATTGTTATTATTCCATACGTGCACTTGTTTCATCTCATTCTCTCTAATTACACCACATAAATTGTAGCACAGAAATAAACTGCAGGTAGCAGATGCTGTTATAACATTAAACACAAGGTGGTGCAATTGTACTGGTTCATTTTGGAGAATGCATTTTTTTTTCTAGTTTATTCTGTTTAAAATTGACCAACTCAGGGCCGGTGCAAGGATTTTTGTATACACAGGCAAAGATGCATTTTGATGCCCCCGACCCAATCCCCTGCACCCCCTCCGCGACCTTGCCACAATCCCCTGCCCCCACAATGCCCCTTCATCTCCACAATGCCCCCTTCCTCTCCACAATGCCCCCTTCCTCTCCACATTGCCCCTTCCATAATGCCCCTTCATCTCCTCATTGCCCCTTCCACATTGCCCCTTCATCTCCATAATGCCCCTTCATCTTCACAATGCCCTTTCCATAATGCTCCTTCATCTCCACATTGCCCCTTCATCCCCTACCTTGAGTCCCTGGTAGTCTAGCGGCGTGCCATAACTTAGAGCTCTGTGCCTCCTTCGGCACAGAGCTGAAGCTCCCTCGCGCTGCTCTCAGTAATGCAGAGCGCTGGGAGATGATGTCATCTCCCAGTGCTTTGTATTACTACACAGCCTGGGTCACAGACGCTGGGAGCGCTGATTTACACTACTAAGCGCTCCCTCGCGGCAGATATATATATTTAAAAAAAAATAAATCCCAGCCTCCCCCTTTTCGGCGCCCCTCCATTGCGGCACCCTAAGGCAGCTGCCTGTCCTGCCTTAATGGTAGCGTTGGCTCTGGACCAAATTATGAATTTGTCATATATGAGCTGAGATTGGACATGGAAAGCAGAATACTATGTGTTTTTGAATGTTCTTAACATTATGGAAAATGTTTAAGATAGTTCATTAAAGGTTTCCCCAACAATAACAAGCTTTCTCTTTAGGATCAATCAAGTGTTGACAATTTTATAACAAAAAGACACAAGAGACCAACACATGAAACAATTTCAGAGAGAAGACAATTCAGTTTGCATATTTAAAGAGATACTAATGTTTAGATAGTAAAGCGGAGCTATCATGCACACTTTATCCCCAATTTACAAGTATCTTGCTAATCATAAAAATAGCGTATTAAAGATTTTAAGTGCCTGCATGAGTTGCAATAATAACATCATATGAAAAACTTACATTAACAGGACAGTGCTGACATCTTGGTGAAGATGGATCTGTGCGCTGGTGCTGTCCATCCCTGCCTGTACTATATGGTACAATGCAACTCCCCTTTTGGCATATACCCTATGATTGACGAGACAGGCGCACAGATCCCTCTTCGCCAAGATGTCTGCCCTGTCCTATTGTTGCAAGTTTCATACAAAGTTATGATTGCAACTCATGCCGGCACTTAAACTTTAATATGCTATTTTCATGATTAACAAGATACTAACAAGTAATTGGGGATAACCTATGTGTATCGGACAGTTCCACTTTAAAGTGATAGTAATACTTAAAATGTAAAAAAAAAATATGTTGTAGGGTTTATCCCCCTGAGTAAAACAAGAGTACTCCCACTGCTGAAAGGTGTTTCATTCAAAAGTTATTAATTTTCAAAGTTGAATTTTTTAGGTGCAATATCACAGTGGCCTGAAATTGTACAGTGACGCTGTTGCTACACCATCCTATGGAGATTTATGGTCCCGGGACCAGAGCTGTCCATAGGATCATGTAGCAACAGCGCCACTGTACAATTTCAGGCCACTGTGATATTGCACCTAAGAAATTCAGCTTTGAAAATTAATAACTTTTGAATGAAAACACCTTTCAACAGTGGGAGTACTCTTGTTTTACTCAGAGGGATAAACCCTACAACATATTTTTTTTTAATTTTAAGTATTACTATCCCTTTAAGGCAAGCTCGATTCTTCAATATACTTTTTTATAACTAAACCTAATTTCTTATAATGGTGTTGTCTTAGTTTTATTTTAATTAAAAGTGTCCCCCTCCTGCCATTTTTCCATATTTAACACTACCTCCCTTCAGATCTGAAATCCGGTCACTTGACCAGACAGAAAGCAATGAGGGACAATCTTCTATCAGTATAAGGAAAACCCTGCTCCCTTGATGATGGACGGCAGCTTTTTCCGACAGAAGATTTTCCCTTGTCGCGATCCATCCGGACCGGCTTGCTGGTCTGTGGGGGGGAGGCACAACGTGATGAGCAGTTACAAAGATAGATTTAATTATAAAAAAAGCATATTGAATAATTGAGCTTGCATTAATATCTCAACATTACTGTCCCTTTAAAATTCCAATCAATGGACTTAAATATACTTTTTGGGGACTAGAAGGTTTTTAATGCTTTGCACACCATTCTGGTCTTCAAGAGTTCTAAGGAATAGTAAACCTTTAGTAACCCTCTAAGTGCATACACTGTACAATCAAATTGCCTAGACTTTGTTTTTCACTCTTATAGAGGAGACTCCAGGATTACTACCTCTAGATGTCTCTGGTCAGGAAAGCCTGGAACAATATGCCACTATGCATTCTACGTAGAAGAGTGTAAGGCGATAACATAGGCAGTTCTGTCCTTCTAATCCCTTTTCAGTAATATGTGCCCCTATATGTCGCCCCCCTGTCCTGGCAAATAAGTGCTTCTCCATGTGTCCCATTAAATATGTGCCCATCTGTGTCCCCACCTCCAATAAATGTGCCCCTTTATATCCCCCTCCTGTCACATTAAATATGTGCCTATGTCCCCTCATCCCAAATACATGTGCTCCTCTGTCCCCTCCATGTGTCCCAGTAAATATGCGCCCCTCTGTGTCCTCTCCTCCCCAATAAATGTACCCCTGTATGTCCCCTCCTGTCCTGTAAATAAATGCTTCTCCATGTGCCCCTCTATGTCCCCTCCTGTCCCATAAAAAATGTGCCCCACTGTGTGCCATCTCTTGCTCCAGTAACGATGTGCCCCTCTGTGTCATCTCCTGCCCCAGGATGAAATATGTGTCTCTTCATATGCCAACTCCTGCCCCATTAAATCTATGCTCCTCTGTGTACCCGCTTTCCCCAGTAAGTGCCCTACCATGTGTCTCCTCCTGCCTCAGTAATTAAGTGCCCCTCTTTGTCCCCCTCCTGCCCCAATAAGTGCAACTCCATGTGCCCCATATAAATATGTGCCCGTATCCCCATCTGCCCCAGTAAACGTGCCCCTTCATGTGTCGCTAGCTGCCCTAGTAAATTTGTGAAGCACCGCATTACACACCCCACTAGCCTTTAAAGGGTTAAATTTCAAGTAATTAAATAAAGGTCTAATCTCAAATGTAGAAGAAATGCACTTAGGTGGTATTACCTTAAATTCTAATTAACTACTTGATGCCAGGAGGAGAGGACCCTTGGTCACGTAAGAAATTCTATAGCCCCACTTACCAAGGCTATATAAAAGTATTTATATTATGTATAAAATCAAAATACTGTTACAGTTTGGATGTTATATACATGAATGAAACAATATTGTAAGGTACAGGTGAGTATATAATTAATAAGTTAAAGAGGACCAAAGGTATAACCACACCACAGTATTAAATGAGTGTAAGACCCCTAGAGTGACTACACAACAGTTTTGAGTTGGATAATGCTATTAATGACCACAGAACTGTAGGAAACAAGACTAGCACTTATGATGACGACAAGAGAAATTGAATATTTTTATTCAAACTACAGAGTAGGCTTAGATGAGTGTAACACTGTAGGACAATCAGCAGAAAACCATAGAAATTAATAGGTGAACATGACAAACAGAGCAATATGGGATAAGAAATAGTGTTAGTATTGCTACACTGCAGTAGCAACCTGGAAAGTGGAACGGTTATTATATAGCAGTATGAAAATAAGAGAGCAACACTGTTAGTTTTACCACTTAATAGTAAAGACCAAGGAATTGTTAACACAAGTGCACAAAGCACTATTATGTTTGAGTAACACAGTTAGTATAACCACATTTATGTAGAAAAAAAGAGAAGCTGGTATGAGCAAAACAAACCAGACACCAATTCTAACATCACAATAGGACAATACTATTAGAGTAACAGAGTTTGGCATGGAATAGAGGGGGAGATTTAAAAAACACGTTCTAGTTTGTTTTTGTGAACGGATCCTTAAAAATGCCTTAATTCCTTATTAAAAGTATTTGCATTCATAAAGTATTCTAGTTCCATTTATAAAATGTGGTGACCACAAAGAATGGTCAGACATGGCTTTACATTTTTGGTAAAAATGTTGCTAAATTGCTGCAAATAGTGATATTTCTTTATGAATTTGCAGAGCCACTTTCACAAACTTCGTTACTTCATTTTATCAAAACACAAAAATGTATTAGATGGAATTATGTCCTCCTAAGTCGTCCTTAATTGTATACCTACCAGCAACAATCTCACAGCCATTTTAAAGCTTATTTTCCATTATCTCCACTTTTATAAATCTCCCCCACTGAGTTATATTTACACCAGGTCATGTTCTGCAGAAATATGGAGTCCTCTCAGCTCAGGTCTCTTTCTGGAAGATCATCCTAGAAGTCTCCCTCCAGAAACTGCTGTTTTTTATGGAGATATCTCACTCTTTTTAAACAGTTTCTAAGAGGAATTTTTTTTTATCTACATCAAAGCGACTCCTTTAACCCCTTTAGACCCTTGACAGTCATAGTACGTCGATTTGACTGAACAACCGATGACGTACTATGACCGTCATCGAATTCCGGGCTCCCCCCGCGGCTGCACGCTGTTCGGGGAGTCCGGAATGCAACGGAGCAATAAAAAAAAATGCTCCGTTGTCATTCAGTCGCGTCCGCTCGCCGATTCCCCGGTCGTTAAGGGGTTAAGGAGCATGATTCGATATAGGAAAAGATTGATAGCCAACATGTTCCTTTTTCAATCTTCATGTCCTTTGTATATTCAAGTGAGGATGTATCCAGGTTATTTCATCCATGATTGAGGAAGACGATCAAAAGCAAGGCCATTATACTTTCTTGGTGGAAAAGAAAAAAAAAAAAAAAGTCACTTTGGACATCCGACCCTTTTTTGTCTCTTTTGATCCACTCTGAACTGCCATTTGATGATGGACAGTTTAGACACTTGTCCTTTGTTTGTACCTCACTCTTATGGATGCTCCATGGTTCCAATATGGTTTCTTTTATGGCCATGCTGTAGACCCCTGGAGGTAGATTTTGTATATTAACTGAACAAAACTGCCTTGCATTATACAGCAAACATGGGCATTATGTATTTATATACATTGCTGTGAGCTCGGTTGAAAATCAACGGCTCTCTGTCAGAACCCTTCAACATATCCAATGAGACCCGTCAGGGTTGTCCTCTCTCCCCACTAATATTTATTCTTTCCCTTGAGCCTTTATCGAACCTAATTCACTCTCATCAGGATATTCATGGCCTTCCTTGTGTCTGATGGGATACCAATTTATCAAGCTTTACTGATATTCTTCTGTTTTTATCCCTGCCTGATGTTTCTTTACCTGCAGTGAATGATTTACTCCAGGAATATGGTCAGATTTTTAACTTTAAAATGAACAACCATGTGACGGAACTGTGGCGACCATGGGAGATATTGGTGTGTTAGGGATATGGGATCTCATGTCTTCAGACTATTTCTACCCAAAAGACAACCATAGACTGAGCTGAGCCATAGTTCCTTTCAATACATTGCTGGAATGCAGAGATGGTGGGGGTTGGGCTTGGCTTCCACTATACTACAGTTCTGTGCTAAGGAATGTTAATTGATTCCTGCTGTGCTTCCTTGACCAATCAGAGGAGGTTATTGATGAGCCAGTTAAGAATGTATGATTTCAAGTCTTAATCTGCATTCTTATCCTGATAAGGATGCTGGTGACTGATTGGTCAAGTATAGAAACACTGTCCCAAGTATTCGTTTGCATGCTGATCTAGATAAGAGTCTCTGTAGTGTATATAAGCTGTGTGTTTGAGTCAATAAAAGAGAGTTCTTCCCTTCATCAAGTCTCGGCTGATGTTTGGGAACAGGAGGGTTAGTTTACTATTGGAGTGTTATTCTGAGGGAGAAAGGAACTATAAAAGAGGTATCCAGCTTATGATACAAGGCATCACGTTACAACTGGTGGCAAGCGGCGGGATTCGGCTTATCCCAAGGAACTGAAACTGAGACCAGCATCCAGGGGGAGATATAGCCGCTGGCTTGACCCCGGTCTCAGCAGCACGAGCAGTGGATGGAGCAACAGCGAAACTGAAACCAGAATCCAAGGGGAGATATAGCCACTGGCTTGACCCCGGTCTAAGCAACGCAGCGAGCAGTGGATAGAGCGTTGGTTCATCTGAACCGGAGGAAGCAGTGTTGCGGCGGGCTTAGCGAAGCCCTGGAGAATCTGCTGGAGTCCAGAGTACAAGGGGGCCCCAACCTGTGGATGGCCAAAGCAACTTGGATATCCTGGAACTTGGAGTACTAGTATCCACTGCATTAGGAAGTACCTGGGATCCTGCCTGTGGAACATGGCAAATCTAGGACCAATGGGCACTGTTAAGCCCAACTGGAGACGGATTGAGAAGCTGGTGGCATTGCGATGGCCGCTTCTGGGAGACAATCCTCTGCGGGATTGGGAAGACAGTATGGACTGCTTTGTGAAGGTGGAAAGTAAGCTACAGGATCAGTATATCGCCCTGTACCAGAAAGCGGAGCAGAAGTATTACAGCATGATCCGCCCCTCTTGTTCTGCTGCGGGCAATGGATACAATGGCCCAGGAGTAGGATGGGAGGCCATCTGTGTCGACCCCAACTTTGGCAGCAAGGAGGAGAGTAGGTTTTGGGAAATCAGGGATGCCCGGGAGGAGATGATGGGGTTCCAGAATATCCCTGAGCTAGCAGAGGAGCTGGAGGACCTGGTGGAGCAAGAGTGGCATCTGGAGCGAGCTTACCAAGGCCTTATCCGGAAAGTTGCGAGGCATACGGGGGAGGGACCACGGGCGGCCCCCCCATATACTATACCGCAGGAAGACGTGGCCTGGCTGGCCAACCCACCCTGGGATAGAGGCTCCGACCTTGGAATCGAACAGTCCTTTGTGGGGTGGAGAATGAGGAATCTACTGCCCCACCTAGGACCCAATCCGTCGGAAGAGACGGTTGCCCAACTTAAACTGTCGGTCGAGCAACAGTACTTTCAAGACATCCAGAGCTCCTGGGTTTCCCCATGCTGGGGGAGTGAGACAGTGATACGCACCAGCCCCTTTGTTACCCCGGACCTGAGGAGTGGGAATTCGCTGCTCCTCAGACCCAAGAATGCCCCTGTACCAGGGGGTAGGACAACCGTCCCCCCTGGTGGACATTTGGCCCCTTCCCCTGTTTTTCCTACTGTTGTGAGTGAGAGAGAGCTCACCAGCAGCCCCTGTCCTTCCCCTTTATTATTGGATACTGCCCTTGAGAAAGAGAAATGTGTGCTCTCCAGGGGCGCGGATGTTATGGAACTGAGGAATGGGACTGCGGTCTTCCTCAAGGCAGAGAATGGCCTTGGAGTTTGTTGCCTGGAAGAAGAGGACCCCAGCAGACTGAAGGAGAACAGTGCTGCTGACCCTCTTGTTGACCTATGGACTGTGAACTGGTGGGTGGGAATGCGTTCCCCACCAGCCCCCCTGTGAACCCTGGCCTGGTGAGTAGGAGCGAGCACCCCAGGGCCTGGGAAACCCCTGTTGCTATGGATGAGACGCAGGTCCCCACCAGCAGCCCCTGTCCTTCCCCTTTATTATTGGATACTGCCCTTGAGAAAGAGAAATGTGTGCTCTCCAGGGGCGCGGATGTTATGGCCCTGAGGAATGGGACTGCGGTCTTCCTCAAGGCAGAGAATGGACTTGGAGTTTGTTGTCTGCAAGAAGAGGACCCCAGCAGACCGAAGGAGAACAGTGCTGCTGACCCTCTTGCTGTACATGTGGACTGTGAACTGGTGGGTGGGAGCAAGCCCACCAGCCCCTATGTAACCCTTGCTGCGGTGGATGAGACGCAGGTCCACACCAGCAGTCCTAGTCCGTTCCTTATTGCTATTGCCCTGGAGAAGGAGGAAAATGTGTTCTCCAGGTGCCGGGACAAGATCGCCAGGAAAATTGGTCAGGTGTTCCCTCGCAAAAAGAAAAGAAACCAGGAAATTGATGGCCTGGAAGAAGAGGAACCCAGCAGACTGCCACAATGCAGTACTTCTGCCCCTTGTGCTGTCCCTGTGGACTGTGAACCGGTGGGTGGGAGCGAGCCCACCAGCCCCTACGTGACCCCTGGCCTGGTGGATGGGAGCGAGCCCACCAGGCCCTGTGAAACATTGGCTGTGATGAGTGGGACAACTGTCCTCATCAGCAGTCCAAAGCCTGTTGCCCTTTTCCTGATACCCCAGCCTTGGTGAGTGGGACCATGGTCCTCACCCGGGATGCCCTTGTTGCCCCTGGATTTTTTGACCCCAGCCTGGTGGGTGGGAAGTCATTCCCCACCAGGCCAACTGTTGATCCAGCCCGAGGGAGGGGGACCACCGTGCTCCCTAAGGAAGTTGGGAGTTGCCCCAGTTTTGTCAGCAGCCCACAGTCTGTTTGTCCTGGATTGGTGAGTGGGGGTGCGCTCCTCACCGGTCCTCTGGGTGCCCCTACCTCATATTTGCCACTATTCGCCACTACTACACGGCCACACAGCCATTGCCACTTCTCTTCGATTTTGTGATCCCTCGAAAGGATTGGGTACAGGCTACATGTCTTTACATCCTGCCCAGTACATTGGAAAATGTTTTTGGATATGCCCAAAAGACAGACTGATCTACTTACTGTCTCACACAGTACTTTCACACTTGATGGGTCTTTGGGACTCTTAACTCAGCAGTTGCTGCTGCTCCCTGTCCCTCTCTGTTACTCTCAATTTACAGTATCCCCTTTCTACTTTGGAAACAGAAGAACAGTCACACTCTGCAGGTCCCCTTGGAGGTTATTGGTGTACCTTCATTTGGAAACAGTCACTTCCACCCTCTCACAAGTGGGGCTACCTTCCGTGGAACTGATGCTAAGCAAAAGGGAAGGGCAGTGAACTAGTAGTGACTGCGATTGAAAGTGAAGGAAGTACTTGTCTGGATGAATCAGGATGGGGTGGTAAGCGTGTTGAAGATCTAGAGAGCCTAGGTACTCTCCTGGGTGCATTGCTGCAATGGCAGGCTGCAGATATTCTACATAATGGTTGAGGCATTTGAGATCCAGAATAGGACAGCAGCCGTCCTTCTTGGGGACCACAAATATATTAGAGAAAAACCCTGAAAAACATTCCTGGGCAGAAACTGGAACCAAAAACTGCTTGACTGAAAGGGATGACAGCTAGGGAGTCTATGAAGAAACGCACTTGATCCGAGTCAATAAAAACTCTGGATAAAAATTAAAGGCGAGGCGAATGGGACATGATGTTAATGCAGTAGCCTTTCAAAATGACCTGCAGAATCCACTGGCCCGTCACAGAAGACTCCCAAGAGTCTTGACAAAGACAGTCCAGAAACCCACAAGACTTCTTGTTCTGTCAAGCCGGTTTGGGCTTTGGTCTAGGAGGCCTAATGTGCCCAAAACTGGTGGCGGGAACACACAAAACAACCACACTCCCAAAACATCACCAATAAACTACTCAGATCCGGTCCATATACATGCTTATCCACAAAAGGAAGGGACACCAAGGATTTCTTGGAAAATTAGTCAGCTGACCAAATCTTGAGCAACAGAGTGTGATGCACAGCTAACGACAGAGGTGAGGACTTACCTGAGAATCTGGCGGTATCAAAGCCCACTTCAGTTAGATATTGTCACGGTTTACCATTAACATTCAGGAGTCAGTATGGTATAGTTAAATGCAAAATGTATTAATAATAGAAAAGTAGAGCACACTATATACACAAGTAGCAAGCAGAGGGTTACAAGCCAGTGAGTACTGCTATCAGGAATAGTAGGCTGCCAAGCTTGACCACTCTGCTGGAGACTAGGCCACAGCCACTGGTAGTCTCTGCAGGAACCAGAAGCAGGAACACTGGATCTTGATCCAACGAAGCGAGAGTACTGACTCACACCTGCAGTCAGTAGGGAGTGATATCTGACTCACTCCTGTAGTCAGTATAAGGAAAGGGATACCTGACTCACACCTGCAATCAGTATCAGAGCTGGTCTACCAGAGCCCCAGGTCTGCACTAGCTTGGGTGTTTGCTAGGTACAAGGAACAAATGTAAGAATAGTCAGACAAAGCCACAAGTCAGCACCAGAGGGGGTAGCCAGACAAGCCAGGTCATACACAGTTCAGGTAGTCAGCCAGAGCCACAGGCCAGCACCAGGTTGGATGGAAGACTAGCCAGGACATACACAGAGCCCAAGTAATAGAACTGCTATGAACAACTCAAAGGCAACCGAGTCAGGACTCAGACTGCCCTTTAAACCCCTCCTCAGGAAGTAGGTAGGATGAGCAGCTCAGAGGAAGAAAGTAGGTAGGAGGGGACTACAGGAAGCATGGCACATAAAACAGAGGCCTGCTGCATGCTTGAAGCCTCGTGCCTGCAGATGATGCTGCAAACAAGGTAAGCTGTTACAGATATGCATTATTTTCCAAACTATTGGCCAGCATAACAAGAAGTAGGAACAGCCTCACGGATAGCATATGAAAGTTGTTCACCCCAGACTGCTATTGCTCTGGTGACCCAAGCTGTAGCAAAAATGGGTCTCAGAGTGGCCCCATTGCCAACAAAGTTCACCTTTAAGGAATCTAAGCACTTTCAGCCTGGTCCTTCAGGGCAGCATTATCTGCCAAAAGCAAAGCAGTGTTTTTGGCTATGAGAGATAAAGGGAGATCAAGCACAGGTGGAGACACCAACTGCTCTAAAGCCTTAGCGGAAAATGGATACAAGTAGGTTTATTAAAGTGAGTGTATTACTTATATCAAAGTTATGCTTAATATGATATATTAATCTTATATACTTATGTTGTGGTATTGAAATTATATTTTAATGGATAAGTGACAAGTATTAAGTTTTTATTCTTCCACGTTTGATATTCTGTTAGCCATCTTTGTTAATCTTCTGTTTGTGCTTGTTCTCAAGAGCACAACCAGTTCCTTATGCATGCTCCATGGATTCATCATCATGATAGTGCACAGAGTGATCATGGCTTTCAGCTATAGGTCTTAGGTATTTTGCTCCTCCAGGAAGTTTGTACGATCCCGGGACCAGATTCAAGATCTCAGACGTAGAGCTGTGACACTTAAAAGGGGAGGGAGAGGGAAAAAAAGAGCCCATCTCAAGATAACCATACAAGTTATGGCAGAGATACATGGATGATACAATTTGTTTTTTAAGGAAAACAATATTATAACAATTCCAAATGAAACATTACCATCCCTTTAAGAAAGCTTCTTATATGGCATTATTCCATTCCTCCAGCAAAACATGACCTAAAGAGTGGTTGAGAGGGAAAAAATAGGAGCCTTTCTTGCACCTTTGGAAGGTGTCCGGTGAGAGGTCCTGCATCAGAGTCCTAAGCGATCTGAGTCTGCAACTCCACTCTAATGAGCACCTCTGCTGGGGGAAAATGGTCAAAGGAAACCTCTAAGGACAAATTTATGTTGTATCCATCTATATCTACTTCCTCGTCCGAGGAATCACCAACAGAGTGTCCCCTAAAGACAGGATCAATACGTCTAGTGGGGGGCATGGAGAGCCAAGAATGGAAAACCCCTTGAATTGACGGAGATAACAGGACAAAGTTTTAACCCAAACTGGCTCTTGTTCAGCGGTGGAGGGTCCCTGGGTAGGCCACACTGCAAGCGGGACATAGGGTACCAGAATATTTCCATGGGAGCCCAGTTTGACATAAGGAACAATAAGCTAGAGGAGTTAGAGACTCCTTAGTCCTTACGTTTGGGTTACTCTAATATCCTTTAGGATCAGAAGTGTTCACAGAAAAATTAGGACAAAAGTGGTCCAATGTAGCACATAAGTAAGAGCAGACACAGAAATACCCAAAAAGGTACTTGTCTGATTGCAAGGGGTTAAACTGTTAAAGGAGCCAGCCTCTGCAACTGGTAGAGAAAGACTGTTGCTGAAACTCCACCTGATCCCACCAGAAAGCCTGGGAAAAAAGGAATTGTGGGAAATATTTTGTTTTCATTCCTTATACTCAGCAAATAGTTTATCTTCAGCCATGAAAAAAAAACCCCAACAAAATTAAAGTATCTGAACATGATTCATGCTGACCATGCGATAAAGCATGACCAGCACTTTAATTTGAGGCAGCCCTTTCTGACCCTTGAATGTGAAACAGGTGCAGAGATGTCCGAGAAAAGGTTTCCCATTAATCTCTAGGAAACAAAGATGGCCACCACGTGAGCACCTGTTCTTGAAGGGGCAACAAACCATTAAATAAAACTTACAAAAAGTACTGAATAAAGAGTGAAAAAAAGTCCAACAACACAGTGAAACGCTAAAACACAAAGTGAAAGGCTATTTGTCCAAAATGATGAGAAAGCCCAGTAATAATGCCTAAAGGTAAGTACTAGCTTTTAAAGGGTTAATAACATCTATACTGAATAGCAGCCACCTTTATTAACATAGGATATAGCATGATGAATGGTTGAGTGCAAAACAAGAAAGAATACCATCTCAAAGTGGTTTCTAAGGAAGTAATGGGACATTAGAAATAGGCTCATAGCACTCATATGGCTAACTTTAGTCTTCTATCTTCAAGCTCCCATTTTAAAATACTGAAACTCAGGGAAGTTCAATAGTGAAGCTAGACTCCCCAGGGAATGGGCCAAGAAAACACTTGTGAACTGGGCAAGCCAACTCCAGGGAAGCCAGTTATTGAGAACCCACCTAATGAGGGATTATACAGTGCCATACATTTGCAAAAAAAAGGGAAACATCTAAGAACAGTGCCAGCTTGTTCAGCTTCTCCTTAGAAGGGGTAGAGCTGGAGGAAGACAGAAGTTTCTGGCTCAAATGCCCCCCTCCCCTTTTTTTGTGTCTTGTCCTCTGGAGGGTATCTTTACCCTATGATTCCTGTGCTCCATATAGGACATAAGCAAACACTACATTTAGCTTTCCACTCTAGAATACAAGACGTTAAAAAAAACATTCACATTGAATGAAAATATTACTTGACCTCTATGGTTTATTTGATTTGTACCAGAACCTACCAATTTTTTTTTTAGTATATCAAGCTATAAAGAGGTTAATGTACTACGACAGCGTGGGGGAAATCTGGTGAACCCCAATGAACAAATAAAGCTTTCTAAACTCCAGAACATTAACCACAAACAAGAGTATAACACTCTAAGATATAAGACAATATGCATAGCTATCTCTTCACTTCTATGGTCCTAATGTACTTATATTAGCTATAAACAACACATTCTCTCATCCTTAAACCTAAACATCATTTCCTGGAAGTCTTCCCTTTTATACCCCTAACAGCCTCGTAGTGCCGCCCTCTCCCTGCCTTGACCAATCGAAATGCAGGCTCTGTGAGGTTTCTCGTTTCTCCCATTTGCGTTCACTTCTGTCATTGCTGTCGCACTCTCGGATCCTATTGGTACAGATCGGTAACTTGTGTTAGGTTGCACCTTGAGCTGTCAGTGTCCGCGTTTCCTCCCGGTATTGGCGCTTCGTGATGGCGTCTGACCATCCTCTGGTTCTGGCGGTGCAGTGGTGGATGTTGTTGGAGTGATCCGGTATTACACAGAGCGGGCTCTTCCCGAGGCTGGGGCTGTGCTTTCTGGTATCGTTCAGTGAGTGAACATGGCCACCATGGAGAAACTGATGAGAGCATTCGATTCTCTTAAGTCGTTTCAGCAACAGCAGGGACCAGCGGTACCAGAGGAGCCCGTGCAGAAAACGTGAGTACCTGTAGAAAGAAGTGGGGTGGGAAAGTGATACAGGCCGATCACCCGTTATCTGGGGAGGCGGGGGAGATCCAACTCCAGATTACATACAATATGTATCTGATGACAGCCCACCTCCTGATATCCATAACCCACTTCCTGAAATCCATTCCTTATACACCTGAGTGTAACCTGCCTCCTGACATCCAGTCATTATACACCTGAGGGCAACCCTCCTCCTCCTGACTTCCAGTCCTTATACACCTGAGTGTAACCCGCCTCCTGACATCCAGTCCTTATACACCTGAGGGCAACCCTCCTCCTCCTGATTTCCAGTCCTTATACACCTGAGGGCAACCCTCCTCCTCCTGATTTCCAGTCCTTATACACCTGAGGGCAACCCTCCTCCTCCTGATTTCCAGTCCTTATACACCTGAGGGCAACCCTCCTCCTGACATCCAGTCCTTATACACCTGAGGGCAACCCTCCTCCTGACATCCAGTCCTTATACACCTGAGGGCAACCCTCCTCCTGACATCCAGACCTTACACACCTGAGGGCAACCCGCCTCCTGACATCCAGTCCTTACACACCTGAGGGCAACCCGCCTGCTGACATCCAGTCCTTACACACCTGAGGGCGACCCTCCTCCTGACATCCAGTCCTTACACACCTGAGGGCGACCCTCCTCCTGACATCCAGTCCTTATACACCTGAGGGCGACCCTCCTCCTGACATCCAGACCTTATACACCTGAGGGCGACCCTCCTCCTGACATCCAGTCCTTATACACCTGATGGAAACCCTCCTCCTGACATCCAGTCCTTATACACCTGAGGGCGACCCTCCTCCTGACATCCAGTCCTTATACACCTGATGGAAACCCTCCTCCTGACATCCAGTCCTTATACACCTGAGGGCAACCCTCCTCCTGACATCCAGTCCTTACACACCTGAGGGCAACCCGCCTCCTGACATCCAGTCCTTACACACCTGAGGGCAACCCGCCTCCTGACATCCAGTCCTTACACACCTGAGGGCAACCCGCCTCCTGACATCCAGTCCTTACACACCTGAGGGCAGCCCGCCTCCTGACATCCAGTCCTTACACACCTGAGGGCAGCCCGCCTCCTGACATCCAGTCCTTACACACCTGAGGGCAACCCGCCTCCTGACATCCAGTCCTTACACACCTGAGGGCAACCCGCCTCCTGACATCCAGTCCTTACACACCTGAGGGCAACCCGCCTCCTGACATCCAGTCCTTACACACCTGAGGGCAACCCGCCTCCTGACATCCAGTCCTTACACACCTGAGGGCAACCCGCCTCCTGACATCCAGTCCTTACACACCTGAGGGCAACCCGCCTCCTGACATCCAGTCCTTACACACCTGAGGGCAACCCGCCTCCTGACATCCAGTCCTTACACACCTGAGGGCAACCCGCCTCCTGACATCCAGTCCTTACACACCTGAGGGCAACCCGCCTCCTGACATCCAGTCCTTACACACCTGAGGGCAACCGGCCTCCTGACATCCAGTCCTTACACACCTGAGGGCAACCGGCCTCCTGACATCCAGTCCTTACACACCTGAGGGCAACCGGCCTCCTGACATCCAGTCCTTACACACCTGAGGGCAACCGGCCTCCTGACATCCAGTCCTTACACACCTGAGGGCAACCGGCCTCCTGACATCCAGTCCTTACACACCTGAGGGCAACCCGCCTCCTGACATCCAGTCCTTACACACCTGAGGGCAACCCGCCTCCTGACATCCAGTCCTTACACACCTGAGGGCAACCCGCCTCCTGACATCCAGTCCTTACACACCTGAGGGCAACCCGCCTGCTGACATCCAGTCCTTACACACCTGAGGGGAACCACCTCCTGCTGTATGTTCCTTTAGTATCTCATGTTAACCCACCGCTCCTGTTATGTACATGAGGGTAATCCACCTCATTATATAATCTTATATTATGCATGGTAACCCAAATCCTGCTATATATTGCCTATGTACCTCTGGCTATCTCGGCTCTTGTTATGTATCTTTTATTTACCTTAGGATAACCCAACTATTATTATATGTTCCTTATATATCCCAGGGTTATTAAACTCTTGTTATACTGTATATATCTTATGTGACCCTCTGCTATATAACACCTGCTATGTATTCCTGTAACTTTTTTTTTTTTTTTTTTTTTTTTTTTTTATAAATATATATCTATCTCACTGGAATACATGCAGCTTATATCTGTGGGGAAACCTAACCTATATGATATCACACAGACAAATATCAGGGAGTTGGTTACATACAGACTCTATCTAAGGAGGAGCCCACTACCTAGGATAGATACACCCTGCACCGTAGGGAGAGCCCACCTCCTTTTATACGAGGGCTAGTTACATAAGGGTTGTACCCCCTGGAGTGTGCACATACTCTGTACCAGATGGGAAGGGGGCAGCTCCTAGGGCACAGACTGTATTTGAGTGGGAGTCCACCTTCATTCATTGACACTGAATGGGGGGCCAACTCTAAGGAGACCACCAAGTGGTACCTAAATAAAAGCCCTACTCGTTAAGTGCAGAGCCTGTTTTGTACAGGGAGATAGACTTCTTGGAAATGTCTAGTGTTTGTGTAATACAACTCCTTTTAGAGGAATTACTAATCAATTTCTTTTTGGCTTATTTTGGAACTATGAGAAGTGTAGCTTGGCACCTGTGGCACTGTACACCCAAGAAGTGATTTTTAAGTGGATATTTTTAATAGGTGGTTTTGAAAAATCTTTAAAATAACTTATGTCATACTTTTTTTTCTTTTCTTTTCTTTTCTTAAACATTAGTTTATAAACTATTTAACCTATATTCATTTGTCAGTAAATGCAAATCTTCCAGACATGCCTGCCAGATCGAAACATTCCCTACTTTACTAACTGTCATTTCCTGCTGGCCAGTACAATTTGATTTTCAAAAATTGAAAAGTAAATAAAACCGAATTGCTCAAGTATTCTTTGAAATAGAAAAATTGGTAGCATAAGTGGCTTTGAAAACTCTTAAATTTAAAGATTTGTAACAGTTCCACTTTAAACCACCATTTAGGCTTGCTCAGCAACTGTGGTATACTCAAGCTGTGTATTTTATAAAGGTTAGTTCTGCATGCAAGGCCTGAGCTTACCTTGAAAGACACCTGTTTTAAACACTGTTATAAAATGAATGGATGCGTTTACCCTGACCAAATGTTTCTGTTGAACAGAATTAGGTATATTATGTGGTACAGTAGATCCTAAGTCAACCAGGGCAGCGCTGAAGGTTTTTCCTAATCTGTAATAATAATAATTATATTAAAAGAAAAATCTGTCAGACAAATAAAATGTCTTGGTTCTCAGACTGTTCAAATTTGCAGACATTTTTCTCTAACTAGTGAACCTAGTTTTATATTTTTACATTTGTGACACTAACAGACTGGGATTACACTGGAGGCTCTTGCAACTATCTTCTCCTGTAAGGAGCTGCTGCAATATACTGTATGACCACTGCAGGGGGCTGGTGGTTGACTGATGGCAGCTGCATTTGATTTGCTGGTGTCCCTTCTCCCATTCAGAGACTGGCAGTTGCATACCTTTCTTGTAATCGTCTGAGCTTCATTTTCATAGGTCACAGTCCCTTCTGTCTGTGCTGCAACTACCTGAGACATTGCAAATTGTGTGGGAAATATTTAGCACATTGGGATATGGGGTGAAAACAAGTCATCCATGTCACCTTAACCCATAGGGGACAGATAAATATTCCCATTCATATTAAATTGTGCTTTCAAACCCTTAACCCCTTGAGTACCAGAGAGGTATCCAACACAATGCATTGGATAAAAAAAACTCTAAGATTTAAATGTTAGAGGTTCCTAATGCATTGCACAGCAGTGGGAGTCTTGAATTATTTGTCCCCTGTGGTGTAGATGGCTTGCTCTAGAATGACTCCAGTTTGTTTTAGTACATCAGCCTCTATTGGCTAGTAAACAGAATCCAGCTGATGTCTTTATAGTGTGTATGTGATTGGTGAGTAGTGCTTTGCATTGTTGTGTGCAAATGTATGAATGTGGACCTGTCACATTGATTAAAACTTCATATTTGAAAACTTGATTAAAAACTGCCTATGTGGCATGTTAGTCAAGACCAGCAAAAGTACAGTTAAAGATATATTATTATGCTGATTGTGGTATCCGTGAGGTTTCATGTGGTACTGAAGCTCTGTGATGCACCAGGGTACTTCCACTTTTCCAGAAATAAATGTGAACAGTTCCTAATCTACACATCTGCTGAACTTCTGATTTAAAGGGGAACTATCACCCCTGTATAAGTTTACCTTATTGTAATCCTCATATAGCAATAAGCTTTAATCTTTTTGTTTTGTTAAAAAAAAAAAAGCATGCTGTGGCAAAATTTACATTATTAAAAATGAGCCGTGGCCTTCTGGACAGACTGAGGTTACAGCTTCTGTACCGCAGTCTGTCAATCTTCTTCTGTTCCCTCCCCAAGTGTGTGTTGGTTTGCCTCCGCTTGTCCAGGGACCGGATTCCCCTGCAGTCAGCTAGAGCGCTGATGTCAGGGAAAGGGGAGGGAGGGAGGAACTTTGGTCCCAAATATGTCGCAAACCATAAAAGTTTGAGAAATGGGACTGGGGGCATTAATTTTTTATTTTTTTAATGCCTACAAAATTAATGTTTATGAATACATGGCAATACTATCACTTTAATTTAACAGGAATGTTTATTTGTCCCCTATAGTGTAATTGGTTTACAGAATATAAATATGGACCATATTTTTAGTCTTCTAAAAATAGTATTCATATTAATCCTTTGAGTGCCAGAGGGGTACACAACGCATTGCTTTGCATACCCCTCTGGCACTCAAAGGATTAACTGCACAGTGCCACTCCTGCATCTGTAATGCGGTCCTCTTCCAACACATGCCTGTTAAACTTGACCCCTTGGGACTTTCCAGCTGCTGAGGACTACAATTCCCATCATACCACATTGTAATCTTGTTATGACTTTACCTGTACGGTCAGGCTGCCTATCCTATATAATAATTCGCCAAGTTGTGTGTAACGCCCGACATGCGCAGTAGATACTGCTGCGCGTGCGGCAGTCACACGCAGTGGAGACTGCTCGCGCCGAGGCTGATACAGAGCTGGGCGCTCCGAAGGAGCGTCCAGCTCTGTATCAGCCGAGGCGCGGGCAGTCTCCACCGTGTGTGACTGCCCCGCGACCGGCTGCCAGAGGCTCTGTATCAGCCGAGGCGCGGGCAGTCTCCACTGTGTGACTGCACCGCGACCGGCTGCCTGAGGCACTGTGGCCCGTGTAACGGGCTGTTCAACTTGTATACTATGAATGATTTACTTTCATCTTCACCAGAACGCTGCGTGCGGCAGGAACAGTGTTACATTTCATCACTTTCCTGCTTTGGACCACTGACAGATCACTCTCTGTAATCAGAGAATCCAGGGAGCTTGCTGTCAGACATAATAATGTTACAAAACAAAATGACCGTTTGACTTTACTTGTATTTATAGAATATGTAAAGTCAAAATCATGAATCACTATTGGCTTTAACCCTTTGGGAAGCAGGGAAACATCAAGTGATGCAATGTGTTGGATAACTCTCTGGTGCTCAAAGGGTTAAGTTACTGGTAAACATGGGTGGTTGTTGGTTGAACCTCTAAACATTTGGATGTTAGATGTCTGAGCTCTTACTCACAATGCCTTGGAGACTTCCAGTATTCGAGGTTAAATTTGTAACAACTTCCTTTCCTGATAACTTTTTATAAGCTGCAGTCTACTGACCTGCAGTAAAATATGTTCATTCTTTTTGCTTTTTAACTCTTTGAGTTGCGTACCCCTCTGGCACTCATAGGGTTAATTAAATATATTATTATACAAGGGTTCTACTGCTGAGAGATTTCTCATTAAAGCGAAATTATCATCCTCTATAAAGTTGTCCTGCCATAATTAAGCAGGTAGCGACTGGCTTTATCAATCCTATATAATAATTTGCCAAGTTGTGTGTAACGCCCGACATGCGCAGTAGACACTGCTGCTCGTGCGGCAGTCATACGCAGTAGAGACTGCCCGCGCCGCGGCTGATACAGAGCTGGGCGCTCCGAAGGAGCGTCCAGCTCTGTATCAGCCGAGGCGCGGGCAGTCTCCACTGCGTGTGACTGCCCCGCGACCGGCTGCCAGAGGCACTGTATTAGCCGAGGAGCGGGAGACCCGCGACCGGCTGCCAGAGGCACTGTGGCCCGTGTAACGGGCTGTTCAACTATTATATATATATAAAAGAGAGAGGCTCATTGCATAATTTATGTCTCCTCAGGAGACACACACACCCAGGGGTGGCAATAAGGAGGGGTTACTGTTCCCATTGGGTGATTCAATGGGGTGTGATCATGCAGGGAGTTGGCCCGCCCCCACTATGCAGCCCGCCCAACACTATAAAAGTCAGAAAAAAACAATATGGCCGCCACTTGCTCCTACACCACAGACAAACACACACATTCCCCACTCACACAGCACCAAACTCACACACATGCCCCACTCACACAGCACCAAACTCACACACATGCCCCACTCACACAGCACCAAACTCACACACATGTCCCACTCACACAGCACCACACACACATGCCCCACTCACACAAATGCCCCACTCACACACACAAAAGTCAGAAAGAAATATGACTGACACACAGTCACTCACCCTGACTCCCAGTGGCCTGTACTGCAGGACCTGTACTACAGCCACTGAGGAACAAAATTGCACTCAAAGGGTTAAGGTAGGTCCTCATTGCTCAATTATTTCTTCACTGTCATCATTTGCCATACAACACAGAGGACAGGCAGCCATCAGAGTCACACTTAACCCACTGACTGCCACAGGGTTATGTATCAAGTTTTACCCTTCAGGGAGTATGTTCAAACCCCTCACACTGTAAATTTGCATTTCCCTCCCACTTCTCCTCCTTCCCCAGCCTATTACTAACACTTTTCCACCTTTATGTTAAGCCCCACCCCATACTCGCGATTAAGCCCCGCCCACTTTTAACCCAGATTGCCCCATTTGTCTCCCAACATCAGCACCACATGACTCCCTTCCAGGGATTCCACAAGTCAATGTTCCCAGGTATGAATACACTTCCCACTGCTATTTAACTCTGACATGCCTCTCTATACCTTAACCATTTGAGTGCCAGAGGGGTGTACAACTCATGCACGCATGTGTTTCTGCGCATATATGTTGTGTGTGTACATCTCTGTTACATATTTGTGTGCATGTGTGCATCTCCGGTATGTGTGTGCATGTCTCTGCCGCTCACTGTGTGTATGTGTCTGCCTGTGTGTTGCATATGTCTGTGTTTATCAGTGTGTCTACATTTCACACACGTGCGCCCAACACCGTACCACATTGGTAGTGTATATATATATATATATAAGAGAGAAAACCTGCGGCTGTAAGGAACAGTTAGCCTGCCCCCCAACATCAGTCTTAACCTAGGCTGACCAGACCTCACCTTTAACCGGGGACGCATAGGAAAAATGCATACTGCAGGACTGCTTTCATTTCAGTGAAGTACTGCAAAATGGCTATTTCCTATGTGTCCCTGGTTAAAGGTGAGATCTGGTCAGCCTACCTTAACCCTGTGTCAGAGTGGTACACATACATTGCAATGCGTTGCGTACCTCTCTGGCAGTCAGAGGGTTAGCCCTCTCCTCCACAACTCACCTACTGCTACATCACTTCTCTCGACTTACAACTCCTACAGTAAACAACTCATGGCACAATACTATAACCCACCAACCAGCAGCTTCCATTTTGCTGGGGATCCACACATTGATCACTTCTTTCAAAGACACACTGGGACACTCAGAGTCAGCTGGGGAATAGGTTAGAACACACAGATCTTCAGTTTCCATGCTAACAACTGGGGCTGATGGACTCAATTTGTTTCAGTTTAACCCTTTGAGTGCTGTTGCAATGCCCTGGATACCTCTCTGGCACTCAGAGGGTTAAGCCTATTAACCCTTGGAGTACCAGAGATGATATACAGCACATTGCTCTGCGTACCTCTGTCACTCAAATGGTTAATATCTGTTTGGAAAGCTTCCACATTTGGGTATTGTGCAGCCCACTCCTTCCTCACAAGTGGCCCACAGGGTTAAACTGATTTCTTTGTAAATGTCCATTGATTTCAATGAGACTATTAATTCCATGAATGCTACAGACAATGCAAACACATTGCCAAAGCAACTCGTTGCGGACCATTGTAGCATTCAGGGGGTTAAAGCCCCATTTATGTCAACACGATTTTCCTGAATTTTCAATTCAACCCTATGGTGTCAGTTTTTTTTTTACTTGCACCTTTTATCTTGATACATAAGGCCCGAACAGTTATACTCTTACCCCATTAATCTAAACCCATTTATACTTTTGGCTGTTGCAGCAGCTGACTGTGCACTGTGATTTGTGAGGCTGATGTACTAACACAAAGAGGAACAATTCATCTGTACCATACAGAACAAATACAATGCTTTGCTGACCTCTCTAGCACTGAAGACGTTAAAACGCCCATTTAAATAAATGGGAATTGTTCCCTGTGCTGCTGTTACTTTTCCACAAAATTCCACCTCTTTCCTTAGTATATGAGCCTTCCTGTTTTGAAGCCTATTAGCTGTTAGGGGTCCCTCTATTGATCCCTTGCCTACGGCCCATGGACAAATAATCCGGTTCTGTCCCAGCCGACCACCACGGCCCACTAATGCAAGGAGAGCCCAACATGTGTCACATATTCCTTTCACTGCCAGAGGACTATACAACTCATTACACAGCAATGTGTTGTGTACCTCTCTCACACTCAGAGTTAAAGTGCTTCACTCCAACCAACTGCTACACTAGGTCTGTATAATGCAGTAACCCTACAGCCCTGTATTTCAAATCTACTTCACTGTCTATGTATAATCATTTCTCCCCCTCACCCATTACTTTACTGTAACACTTCACTGTCCCTCCTCTCCTCAATCTCTCATCTCCTCCTCCCTTGTCACCCCCACTCACCTATCCCCTTGCCATTCATCCATAGTCCCAATCTCGCCATTTTACTCCCACATCACTATTACATTATCTATCACTGCATCTGTCACTTAACCTTCTGTCTGCCAACCTATTTCTTCAAATGTACTGCAGTATCCACTGCTGTAATCTAAATTATTCCTTTACTCACAAACATCTTCTCACTGTGACCTTCTACAAGTAACACAGCACACTGACTTCAACTGTAAGGATGCAGGGCCTTATTCATCAAGTAACACAGCGCACTGACTTCAACTGTGAGGTTACAGGGCCTTATTCACCAAGTAACACAGGACACTGACTTCAACTGTAAGGATACAGGGCCTTATTCACCAAGTAACACAGCACACTGACTTCAACTGTAAGGATACAGGGCCTTATTCACCAAGTAACACAGCACACTCACTTCAACTGTGAGGTTACAGGGCCTTATTCACCAAGTAACACAGCACGCTCACTTCAACTGTGAGGTTACAGGGCCTTATTCACCAAGTAACACAGCACGCTCACTTCAACTGTGAGGTTACAGGGCCTTATTCACCAAGGAACACAGCACGCTCACTTCAACTGTGAGGTTACAGGGCCTTATTCACCAAGTAACACAGCACGCTCACTTCAACTGTGAGGTTACAGGGCCTTATTCACCAAGTAACACAACACGCTCACTTCAACTGTGAGGTTACAGGGCCTTATTCACCAAGTAACACAGCACGCTCACTTCAACTGTGAGGTTACAGGGCCTTATTCACCAAGTAACACAGCACGCTCACTTCAACTGTAAGGATACAGGGCCTTATTCACCAAGTAACACAGCACGCTCGCTTCAACTGTAAGGATACAGGGCCTTATTCACCAAGTAACACAGCACACTCACTTCAACTGTAAGGATACAGGGCCTTATTCATCAAGCTGAAGAGCTGCAATTAAAACATTTTTTACAAATCTTATCAGCATATCTACATCACCACTGCGCCTGTCACACACTGTCTACATATGTGGCATAAGTCCATGTATGTGTGTCTCTCTCTGTATGTATGCGTTTCACAGTGTGTGACACGCTCTGTCTCTTTAAGTGCGTGTCTGTAACACTGCATATTTCTGTTTCACACAATGTCTCTCTGTGTAAATAATATGACGGGCAACGCCGTCCCACATTGCTAGTAATATATATATTACCTCTTAAATGTATCCGATTATAAAGAAATCCTTTATTGTAGGAGACCGGAAGCCGGGCATCAGCGCAGACATCTTGTCTGTGCGCCTGTACTGTCAGTCCCTGTCTCCATTGAGAAGCATTACAGTGTGCCACATGGTAACCGGAAGGGACTGTCCATGCAGACTGCACTAACCTGGCCGTCAGTCTCCTAAAATAAAGGATTTCTTTATCGGATACATTTGACAGGTAATATATCTATTATAAAGCTAGTCACTACCTGCTTAATTATTGCACGGCGACTTTATAGTGGATTAAAGTTCTGCTTTAAAAAATATTGCAGCTCATATTTTAACCATTTTAATGCTTGGGGGGGTGTTCATTGTGATGCGTCCATCTGGTACTCAAAGGGTTATTGAAGCTGTAATCTGTTCTGGTCAGGAGGGACTACTGTTCTTTTGAACCCTTTGAGTGCTAGAGGGGTACAGAACACATTGCTTTACAAAATGTTCTGTACCTTTCTGGCACTCAAAGGGTTAAGTCATTAATGAGAGCTGTAGTCCATGACTCATACTCTCCCACAAAGTGTATATTATAGGGAAAAAACTGTCCTTGGATACCCCACTAGCACGCAAAGGGTTATGTTTCAGAGCTGTGTTCTGCAGCCAATCTTTATCAAAGAAAACAAAATGACATGGGAATAATTTGATTATGTAATATAGAGATATAGATATATATAATAAAATAAGACTTGTGTGCATGGTAAACACACCCAGGTGCGGCAGTAAGGAGGAGTTATTCAAATCTCCTCTCTACTGCCTGTCCTATTGGTCCAACCATGGGGGTGTGATTTTGCTGCATGGAGTTACAGGGGCTACAGTGAACACACACAATACATACGTACATACAAACACACAATACTTGAATAATGCTATATGCACAACACAATCCACACAATGCTAAACACACAAACCTATAATCAAAATGCTACGTGCAATACACACACTATACCATATGTCAAACTGTAGAAGTACAACGCACAGCTATATACGCAATACACCACATGCTATATTCCAGGCTCAATACATTATACAAGTAAACCCAAACACAGAATCCTATACACAAAGCTATAAGCAATGCGCCAAACACAATACGCAGTTCATCACATGGTATGTGACAAAAGCTAAATGCTAGCCTCAGTTTGTCAAACGCACTATGCTATATGCAATTCGCCAAACCCTTTGCAACATAGTATATTTAATACACCAAACGCAATGTGCAAAGTGCAATACAATGTATACCAACTGCCATACTCCTAAAGTTATACACAATACGCCATACGCCAGATGCGATACTGTATACACCAAACACTATAACATAACGCTATAAGCAAGACACTGTAGCCAAACTTTATATGGGGAACATTCACCTCTTAAAAAGTTTTTAGCTTAGGTTTAGTTATTAAAGTAGTTTTAGGAAATGTTTTTCTTTTTTTCTTCCACTTACTTACTTACTTCCACGTAATGGGCACAGGTCTGCTTCTCCTCCCACCTCCCTCCCAGCTGCCCCAGGGAGCACGGTTGCAACCTCAGTATAATGCTAACTGGAGCTTGATGTAACAATATAAGACATTCATATCACACCAAAGGGAAGCGTGGACGTTCTCCCTGGGGCAGCTGGGAGGGAGGTGGGCGGAGAATTAGGAAGTCAAGAAGATTAAATATCTTTAAAAGTACGCAAGTGGGGAAAAAAACCCTCGCAAATTTCCTAAAAAATACTTTAATAACTAAACCTATGCTAAAAACTTTTTAGGAGGTGATAGTTCCCCTTTATATGCAATAGGAAAACCGATGTATTCAGTAGGCAAAACGCAATACGCTGTATTCTATATACAGTCGAAAAAATGATATATGCACAATGTTATTAGGCAATATGCTGTACGCAAAAAATTTTACGCAATATATACACGCTCGCATGCTCTCACACACACATTGTACGCAATTCGCCAAAAGCTATATGTAATTCGCCAAAATCTGTAAGCCAAATGAAACATAACAAACATAATTTGCCAAATGCTGTACGTAGTTCACCAAATGCTATGTGCGGTACACCAAACACAATACTCAATTTGCAGACTCTATACCACATATGCTATAAGCAATACACCAAACACGATGTACAAAGCTCAGCACACTATGCAGTATTACGTCAAATGCCATACACAATACTCTCTACTCCTCTAGATGCCAAACGCTATAACAAAACACTACGCAAGACAATGTAGGCAAACGCTATAAGCAGTAGGATAACTAGTGTACTCAGCAGGCAAAATGCAATATGCTGTACGCTATGTGCACTAGGCAAAATGGTATTTGCAAAATGCAATAAGCACAGTGCTATTAGGCAATATGCTATACATAAAACATTATACTCCATACACACACACAAGTTCACAAACACGCTGTTGTTCACAAATGCTGCTTGTTCTCACTCTGTTGCACACAAACATATGCGCGCACACATGTTCACTGATAGAGAGTTGCATAACGCAGTGCTTTGCACCCTGTACAAATATTGCTAGTGTAAAATAAGTGTGTAGTGTACCGTTAAGTCATGATGGGGATGTTAGTGCTTGGAAACAGAAAGTGTGGGGAATTTTAAAAGGAAGGTTCTACTTGGAAACACAGTAAATGCAGGGATGTGTCTAGATCCAGAATACATTGCGTGTTCGGTGTTTTGTTTATATCAATATTGTTTTAATCGATTTCCACCTGCCATATGACTGACTGCAGGAGGCAGAAGGGAGCAGGTGATGGAGCTTATGCTTCATTTAGCAGTGAAGATCCAGAAAATGCTACTGAGCGTTCAATGGATTCAGTGCAAAAGGCCAGCAGCCAAATGACACGTCTGCATTTAATACCTTTTTATTATTGTTCAGCTACCTGCTTTTTTGTTTTTCACTTGTGACAGCTCATGATGGAAACAAAAACGTTATTCATTATCCACGTAACAACAAACAAAATAAATTGTGTTTTGATTTTAGTGAGTGGTATACACACCTTTTACTACCTGGAATCCGATCCCAGTGGAGTATTACAGTGACACTAACACTTCCTAATGATAAAATCCTGTGTACTTTAACCCTTTGAGTGCCAGAGGGGTATGCAGCCACTATGAAACAGTTTTTTTTTTTTTTTTTTTTTTGTGTGGACTGGTACCATGGCTTAACCCTTCAAGTGCCAAGTGCAATGCATTGCGTATCACTTTGGCACCTAAAGGGATAGTTATGTTTAACAAAAAAAAAACAAACACTCCAATTAATCTTCATAGTATTTTGGCCATGAAGAGTGTTATTTCAATACTGTCAGAGTTGTAGTTCAAGAGTAATTAAATGATAAAGTATCTCCCTCCCGCCCCTTTTACTGATGTAACTGCTCACCTCAGAGCAACAAGACTGTCTGGATGGATCACATAGAGGGACAATCTTCAGTGAGCATAAGGGAAAAAAACTGAAAAACCGGTCAAGGGGGCAGGGTTTTCCTTATGCTCATAGTTAGAAGATTGTCCCTTGCTGTGATCTGTCTGGTCCCAGGACCAGATTCCACGTCTGAATTGAGCAGTGTTACATCTGTAAAAGGGGAGGGAGGAGGATACTTTATCATCCAATTACTCTTGAACTACAACTCTGACAGTATTGAAATAACACTCTCCTGGCCCAAATACTATGAATATTAATTGGAACTGCTTTTATTGTGAAACATTACTAATTCCCTTTAGGCTCCTTTTTAAAGTGAGAAAACTGTGATTTTTGTCTTTTGGAAAGCCGTGAAATGGACCCTTCTTTCCTGGGACGCAACCACAATGCTCTATATCCTGAGCGCTGCTCCGGCCTCTCTCTCCCCTTCTCTGCGTGCTTTGCTCCCTCCCCCCCACCTGTCATTCTGCATGCAGAGAGAGAGGCCGGAGCAGCACTCAGGATATGGAGCATTGTGGTCGCATGATACATTGGTGAAATAAATCTATTTTTTACTGAAAACTCTCTGTTATGTTACATTAAGATGATGCTTCAGTATGTGCAACTAGAGAATATAGCCTGACCTTTTCTTTGCCTAGTAATTGAATAGGAAATATCTGTACATTGTGTATGTGCACTGCCCCTCTCTGCATTTTAAACTGGCAAGCCAGGTATGTCCTGGCATCATGTGTGTATGGCAGATGGGCAGTATTGTAGTGTAGCCTGATTGTTCACTTTCCAAATCTGAGCATAATCTTTTGGCCACCGGATATATTACTACCTTTCGATTTTTCATTTGTACATTTTAGTGCTGTACTACCAGCACTAGCATGTACTATTTATATTATTACACAGCACCTTTTACTTTTGTGAACTTGGAAAGATCACTGGAATTTTAAATATGTTTTATGTAGATGAACAGTTTTGCAAGCGTTCACTGTACCTCATAGCGGCTCTCAGCCACATTGCAAAGTGTCTGTAACATACACGGTTAGCTTAATTACATACTCGGTCATAATTCATGCAAATCTACTAATTACTGAATAGTGTTAGGGTGAACTCAGTGAGTTACAAACTTCTAAAACTCTAAAACAGTGCCAAACTGTTATGCAATGATCTGAAGTCCTGTGGGATTGTGTATACACCTGATACTTTATCAGTGAACAATATCAGGGTGGACTAAATTACTGCTGGCTTTAAACACTTCCAAATAATGCCGGACCGGTATGCCATGGTCTGAAGTCTAGCGTTACTGCGTATACTCTATATATTCTGTTAAGTGCTCATAATAATCTTGGTATATTTTCCTTTATGATGGCACATGTGAACCTTTAACACCTTCAGACTGCACTTATTCATGGGAACATTTAGATGATGACTTGGATAACCCCGCCCTTTTTTTTTTTTTTTTTTTTTTTTTTTTACACGCCTTTACGTTCCTTCCCTATCTCTGAACCTCACTTAGGGCTAATAAACCTACTGATGACCTTATGTGAAGTGGAAATTATTTTATTTTAAGATCACTCAGTATCTGGAAATAACTTTTTTTACTAGAGTTGAGAGATCCTGTTCATTTTCATTAAGTGCTGATCTTATCAGCAAATAATATTTTAGTAATTTTATTAATAAAGTTTGATTCTTTTAATTACTCCTTCCATCTATTTTTCTGCCATGGGTGACATTGCTACGCCAAATGGGAATTTATAGAGGTGTGCTATTAAAGGATCTCACTTGCTCTTTCCTTTTGTAGGCATTGCTTTTGTTTTGTGGTGCTCCCACTGGAGTCCCAGGACACACATGCTATGTGTGTGCGTGACTGTGTGGTGTATATGTATGTATGTATGTATATCTGTCCTATCTATCTGTGCATCTCTATGTATAATGATATGGTGTGTGTGTATGCATGCATGCCTGTATCTCTACATCTCTATGTATGATATGTACATGTGTATGTATAATAGTGATGCACACATTATCTATGTATGATAATATGTATATATGTGTGTACTCATGTATGTCTCTGTATGTATGTGTACACTCTGTAGCACAAATTACACACCCTACACAACACAGTTGTATCCATAAATTCAACCGAATTGAATACAAGGGGAAAAAAAAAAAAAAAAAAAAAAAATATATATATATATATATATATATATATATATATATATATATATATAATATAAAAAATCTATCAGGGCTCAAAATTTCCACTTGCCACTAGCCAATGGAGAGTGAAAGTTCAGCCCTGGCGAGTAGAAATTTAGCCCTGGTGGGTATGTTATGGGTTGCAGTGGCGAGTAACTTTACAGGTCTGGCTAGTAGCAAAGGACATCACATTTTAAGCCCTGTGTATGTGTGCGTGCGTGTGTGTGTGTGTGTGTGCGTGTGTATATGTATAATATTGTGTTTGTGTGTGTGTGTGTGTGTGGACATCATGGGAGATCAAGATTATGTAGACGTTTTTCCTCTGTGTCCAAATCCATGGCAATACTGGGTTTTATCTGCGCCTCTCAGCTGGTAGGACCAATAAACTTTCTATATAAAACTCTGCTCCACCCTTCCTCCTCCGTTTTTATTTCCTACCAGCTGGAGGACGGAGGCAGGAGCCTCTCTTCCTTATGTTATTTATTGCCGATCTTTTATTTAATGGTTTCATGTGCTTGGCCTTAAATGCCAACTGCATATGCTCCAGAAAGTAGCAATGCCAGTGCTTAAACTTAACGGCCGCACTGAAGAAACATGTTACTATACCTGGGCTCTCCTGGGCAGCTTCAAGCGGTTCCCAGCGCCCCCTTTCATGAGTTCCTGGCAGCTTCGCTATGTTACAGACGCCGGCATCAGGTCTTCCAGTTGAAGCTGCTTATCCAGAAGTTGCGAACCGGAAGTGAAGCGCCGTGCGTTCCACTGGTGAAACGTAAGGTCCAAACAGGCGTCTATAAGATGGTGCCTAAGACAACGTGCTGCTGAGGTCTGCAAATGTAAGTCACAGCTTTATTACCTATATATCTTGCTAGATAACTGATTTGTGTATATATTAAGTTGTACAGTGTTGAGAATATTTATGCTAGGAGTGCTATCACTATGTCCACTCCCAAGGAATCTAAATCTGAAAAACCTAAACCTGTAGCTGAATCCTCCAAGGAAGAAAAAGCTACCCCATATCTGAAATATCCAAATTATGCTTTGATTGTCTCAGAAGAGCTGCTGGACCTGATATACCTGTCCAGTTTCAAGACTTCCTGGGCTGGATGCACTCCTCAATGCAGGAATCAGTCAGGAAATGACCTAGGGCTTCAGAACCAGGCGAAGACCCATCCAGACGAGTTTTAGAGGAAAAAGACTTCAATTGATGTTGACTCAGTCTTGTCTTCAGCTGAGAAGGGTGAATTAACAGTGGATGTAGGCAATTTCAGTATTGATAAAATTGAAGGCCTTATCAAATCTGTGAGGAAATCCCTAGGACTTTCTGAGGTCCAGAAGGACCTTAATGCCATTGGTGCTGCATTAATTGGTTATAAAAAGATAAAGCCTCAATTTCCAGTCCACCGTTCAATTCAGGAGATTGTCCAGAATGAATGGAAACAGGGAGATTGGCGTTCATCTATGACCAGACGATTTCAGCAAATTTACCCATTTGCAGACGAGGAAGTATCAGCTTGGTCCTTTCCACCAAAGGTTGATGCGGCTGTAGCCCAAATTTCACGTAGAACCACTTTACTATTAGAAGATGGCACCAACCTTAGAGATCTGATGGACAAAAGAGAGGACAGTGCTCTAAAGAGGCAGTATGCCAACATGAAGACTGCTACTGCAATAGCTTGCATTTTCCACACCCTGCGCATGAGGCTCAACGAATTTGAAGAAAAGATCGACTCTTCTGTATCCAGATCTCGTCTGATCAAAGAATTGGCAGCGATCAAGGATGCTGTCAACTTTTCATGCAATGCATCCCTTGATAACAGAAGACTTGTGGCTAGATCTTCAGCCTTATCTGTCACTGCACTCTAGATCAAGGCTTGGGATGCTGACCCCTCAATTGGTATCACTGCCCTTCATGGGTTCCAAGTTGTTTGCTGATCAATTGTAGGAGATAAGAGGTCATCAGGAGGCGAGAGTCCTTTCCTACCAGAAGAATTCACGACCTAGGTCTGCAAAATTTAGGAGGCAGTCCTTTCGTGAGGCACGTAGATACAGACCTGGGACATCATATGAACAGAAGAAAAGAATACCCTCCCAAGCCTCCCGTGCTGGACCTTGCAAAGAGTTTCAGTGTAAGCAAAATTTCCAACAATGAAGATCTCCAAACCCTATCTCTCATCCCAGTAGGGGGCAGACTGGGATGCTTCATCAGCGAATGGAAGAAAATTCACCCAGACAAATGGGTTACAGAGATTCTAGAGAAAGGGTATTCAATGGAGATTCAGACTGTCCCAACCAGTCCTTTTTTCCGAACATCACTCAACAAAGATGAGGACTGCCATCCAGAACCTACATCTTAAAAAGGTAATAGAGAAAGTGCCAGCTCATCAAAAGTTCAGAGGGACTTATTCAACGCTTTTTGCTGTTTCCAGGCCATCCGGGGATATGCATGTCATCCTGGATTTGAAGACACTAAACTCATTCCTCAGGATCAGACACTTCAGGATGGAAACAGTCTCATCCAAGTTGAAGCTAATTCATCCTGGAACATACCTGACACATAAAAATCTCAGGGATGCTTATTACCACATTCCAATAAAGGAGTCACATCGCAGGTATCTCAGATTTCATGTGTGGGGCACTCATTATCAATACAGAGTCCTACCCTTCGGGTTGGCCTCGGCAGCCAGGGTATTTACAAAGGTTCTGGCAATAGCAGCACTGATGATAACAAGGCATTTGTGCAGCACCTTATTTGAACAACATTCTTCTCATATCAGCCACTCAGGTCTGTCTAACCTTGCTATCCAAGTTTGGTTGGATCATCAACGACAAGAAAAGTCAGCTCAGTCCTGTTCAGTCCTTAATCTTCCTAGGAGTCAACATAGACACCAGAAAATCTCTTGTCACACTATCTCAAGAAGCAGAACAGACTTCTGGATAGGGTCAGAAACTTCACAAGAAGAAAGCGTCACACAGCAAGATCTTTCTCTCAGATACTGGGCAACTTGACTTCAGCCTAACAAATAGTTCCATGGGCCAGATTCCACGGAAGACTTACTCAAACAAACTGTAATGTTTCAGAGGAGACACCCATTCAACTCCCTTCTCAGGATTCCAATGCTACCCTCCACCAAGAAGGAACTGTGGTGGTGGTGCAATCCTTGCAATCTAAAGAGAGGCAGATCTCTTCAGGAACCAGCCTTGGAAAGTGTGATGACAGATGCCAGCAATACAGGTTGGAGAGGCATCTGGAATCAGGTATCTGTCCAGGGAACCTGGTCATCAGAGGAGACCAGTCTACACATCAACCTCTTAGAGCTCCTAGCAATATGGACAACTCTAAAGAAGCTTCTACTTTACTTAAAAGAGAGAGCTATACTCATTAGATCGTAAAATATACCTGCAGTAGGTTTTATATTCTAAATCAGGGCGGAACATAAGCATGGCTCTCAACCAGATGGCTCTTCAGTTCTTCTCCTGGGTGGAACATCATCTACAGGCAATCACTTCAACCTACCTATCAGGAATACAAAATTATCAAGCAGACTTCTTCAGCCGGAACTAGATAGATCTGGGGGAATGGTCCCTAAAGAAAAGTGTCTTTCAAAAAGGTTACATTAGTCCTGGGATTGCCCGTTGTGGACCTCATGGCCACAGCAGACAACACAAAGTGCAGAAAATTCCTGTCTCATTGGAGCACACCACAAGCTCTGGGTCAGGATGCACTGAGAGTGAAATGGGACTTTCAACTAGCATATATCTTCCCTCCACTTCCTCTAGTCTCGGAGGTAATCAGGAAAATGACAGGATCAGCCCAGCATAATCTTAACAGCTCCTGACTAGCCTTGGAAGTTATGGTATGCAGACCTGACTCAGTTATCCACCAGACCACCCCTAAAGCTCCCACAAGTGCCTGTCTCAAGGTCCCATTCTGCATCCACACCCAGCCTTCTTGAATCTAACGGCCTGGAGGCTGAATGGAGCTCTCTAAAATAGAAGGGACTTTCAAACTCTGTTATTTCCACCATGTTGCAAGGTAGGAAACCTTCAACTACAAAAGTATATTACAGGATTTGGTCGGTGTTCCACAAGTGGTGCCTAGCTAGACCTCTAAACAGACATCATCTAACACATAGTCATATCTTGGAATTTCTGCAGGATGGCTTCCAAAAGGGTCTAAGACCAGCATCACTAAAGGTGTACCTGTCAGCAATTTCAGCAATTCTGGCAACACCTTTTGCTGAGAATCATTTAATTAAAAAGTATGTCGCATCCATTTCTAAGATAAGGCCCACTATTAGGGAGGTCATTCCCCCCTGGGACGTCAGTTTAGTCCTTCCACAATTATGCGCACATCCTTATTTTTGAGCCACTATCAAATATTTCCCTAAAACATCTTACTCTTAAAACAGTGTTAACAGCTGTCACTTCAGCCAGAAGAGTTGGTCAGCTCCCAGGCCTTATTTGGTGTACCACCTTTCATAATTTTCCACAAAGACAAAGTGGTTCTGCTACCAAAGCTGTCATTCCATTCTAAAGTTGTTTACATCTAAGTCAGGAGATAGTACTTCCCTCCTTCGGATCAGACCTCCTTCAAGAATCTGATAAACGATTACTTAACTTGGATCTGCAAAGATGCCTATCTATCTTCAGGGAACGAAATCTTTCTGTAAATCAGACTCCTTGTTTGTCCACTTTTGCAGAAAATTTAAGGGCTCGGCCGCATCCAAAACTTCAATAGTCCGATGGATACGAGACTGTATTCAACTAGCATACCAGTCAGCTGACAAGGAGCCTCCTGTAGGAATCAAAGCTCACTCCACCAGGGCTGTGGCAACCTCCTGGGCTCTCAAAGCGGTAGCCACTTCTGAGGAGATTTGCAAGGCAGCCACTTGGTCCTCAGTCTCTATATTTATATGACACTACAGACTGGACCTTCAGGCATCCAAAGATGCAAGCTTTGGCAGGAAGGTGCTACAGGCAGCCTCTCCTGTTCCATAACTTACTGGATTATTGTCCCCGCCCTAGGGGATACTGCTCTGGTAAGTCCCAGTATTGCCATGCATTGGACACAGGAAAAGGTGAAATTTACTCACTAATATTTGATTTTCCTCTGTGTCCTTCCATGGCACCCCACCCTAGGTCTTCTGGTAAATAGTATCGTTCCTTGCTTATTCTTTATATGGTATTTTGCACAATGTATTGGAGAACATAACCTCTCTTTCTGTCGTTCCAGCTTGGACAATGGTAAAACTGAGGATATAAGGTGGAGCAGTTTTATATAGAAAAGTTTATTGGTTCTACCAGCTGAGAGGTGGAGATAAAACCCAGTACTGCCATGGAAGGACATAGAGGAAAATCAAATATCTGAGTAAATTTCACCTTTTCTGTCATGTTTTGTGTCTGGACAAAAGAATGGCAAAACTATCTTTTGACTTAAATGCAATTAAGATACCACTTTAGGCCTAAAAGATGGCTTTGGATGTAATACCACTTTATCCTGGTGACAGATCATGAATGCTGAAATACAAAATAGAGCCTGTAGTTCACTAACCCGCCTTGCTGAAGTAATAGCTGTAAACAGAATAGTTTTAAAGGTGATAATTTGATAGAGACCCCTTGTAGCTGTTTGAAATATGGATGGGAGCATAGCTGTTGTAGAACCAAGTTGAGATCCCATGGACGTATTATTTTTTGAATTGTAGGTTTAATTTTTGTGATGGCTGATGTTAATCTGCGGATTAAGTAATGATATGCAAAAGGAGTTGCCAGGATGGATGATAGGGCAGATGGCTGAACTTAGAGGGATGCAGATTTCAGTCCTTTTTGAAATCTGTCCTGGAGGATATCAAGAATGGTTTCAGTATAAATAAGAGGTCTATTTAACCCTATGGATTGACTCCATTTGTGAAATACAGACCAAATGCGATTCGTATATTTTTGAAGATGAAGGACGTCTTCCTGCCAGCATATATAGTTTTAATAAAAGAATCTGAAAGGCCCTTGGCTCTTGGAGAGCTCCATTCAGCCTCCATGCCACTAGCTTCCAGAAGGCTGGATCCGGATGATAGATGGGACCCTGAATTAGAAGATCTGGTACCAGCAAATTAGTTTGGGACGACTGGGTGTGGTTTTACACAGAGCTCATCAAAGATGGATAAATTTCCAGCTCTCTGCACGTATTTTGAATGGTGGATGAATCATTCATTTTCTTTTGTTGAGAGGCTAAACCATAGAAGCCACCAATGCCAACTGCTTTTTACAATCCTTTCTATCCTTCTTTACTACATGTGTTAAGGTCTGGTGGGGAAATGGGGCGGTAAATATTTTGTTGCCGAAAATTCAGAAGCCACATATTTCTTCCAACCGTTTGCATATCTTTTTGCTTTTATTGCTCCCCATGTTAATAATGGCTTATGTATTGGACCAAAGCACACAAAAATAATTTTATAAAGAGCTTCATACAGTCATTGCGTCTAGAAGGGCCATGGTATAATTACTCCTCCATGCCAGCTATTGACTGTGAGTGTGTAGTGTAAAAAAATGCTATATTTAACCCTTTGAGTGTCGGGGGTAGCCAACACATTGCAAGTTACCCTTGTGTCACTCAAAGGAGTAACTTACCAAAACTAGAGACTTGGATGACATATTTCCTTTCAATGAACTATACCTAATATGAATATGTTTAACAGGAAAAAAAAAAAAAAAAAAAAAAAAAATATATATATATATATATATATATATATATATATATATATATATATATATATATAACTAGTTGAAGACCCCATGTACACAGGCCACAGTGCCACCCAACAATGGCCGCGGTGCAGTCATGTGCGGTACAGACTGCCCGCACCGTGGCTGATAAGGAGCATTGAGTCTGAATTCGGAGGCCCGCTCCATTATCAGCCGTGGCGCAGGCAATCTGTACTGTGCATGACAGCTTCTGACAAACACACACTTAGCAAATTATTATATAGGATATAATATAATGGTTTTGTTTCTGCCCTTCATCTTGGGTCTCTGTATTTAGTTAACAGCTTCACACAATAAACAAAATAGTATGCCTGAATGATATTGGCCATAGGCAGGGCTGCGTGTCCAGGTATACATATTTATTGTTTCCCTTTCAGGTTCTTGCTGGAAAATGGATCTGTTTTCCTATTGGCTTTTGTTGTTGACTGCATTTCCCTACATTAACTTGCTAGGCGTTGTCACGGTCTACTATTGACTTGCGGCCTCTCTCCTTTCTCTGCTGGACACATTTCTAAAACCTCTACAATCCATGACTTAAAGAAGTAAACTTTTATATGTTTAAGAAAATGTTATAAGGATTTTTCTGCTGAGTAAAACAAGGGTAGCCCAGGTACTTGGAGGTGCTTCACTTACAAATTTTAACAGCTTAAAGATTTGTTTATTTTTAATTTGTGGGGCATCATGCAGTTTTAAGGTCAAGAAGGGTTTTTTTTTTTTTTTTTTTTTTTTTTTTTTACTGCTCACTGGCAAAAGTCATATCTTTCCTGCATGTTTTCATATTGATAGGAAAAGAGCCACCTAGTGACCTCAACACATAATTGCAGTTAAGGGAAAATGGGTTTAGCCCTTTGAGTACCAGAGGGTTACGTTGTGTACCTCTCTGGCACTCAATGGGTTAAGTAATAATAAACCTTTTGAATACAGTGGATGTATCTACTGTTTCTTACTCTACACATATATAGTGTAAGGCTGCAATATGTTTTCAATTGTTGGATCGTAACATACATACACCTTTAATTTAACCCTTTGAGTGCCAGAGACACACGTCTCTGGCACTCTAAAGAGTTAGAGCAGTATTAACCCTTTAAGAGGAGTGCATAGAAAATTTCTGTGTAATGTTTTGAGCACCCTCTGGTCTTTAAACCCTTTGAGTGCCAGAGGGGTTCCCAGCACATTGCACTCAATGGGGTTAGAGATTACGTGGTACTCTTATTGTTTTGCAGGCATGAATAAGAAGCTAACTATTTCTCTCAGCTGCTTTTCCTTGTAAATGTAACTGACATACTCTAACGTCACCAGTTAGTAGGGGATCCGTGGATCCATTATTACACCGGCTGAGGAGCAAGGGCAAATTGTGCAACGGGGACCAGAGAAGTCAAATCAATGCAATGGAAAATGCTATTTATATCTGCAGCATCACAAACTGTATTACCGAGTTGTTGATGCATTTGAGCAATTACATGTTTTTATGTCTAATATATGATATTTATTTATTTTTTGCTTGTGTCGTTCATTTGTTCTGTCCGTGCAGTAGGAAGAAAAATGCTTTACCCCGCAGGCACTCAAAACAATGAAAGTCCGTAAAATGCAAAATATAAATGT
This sequence comes from Rhinophrynus dorsalis, assembly GCA_037306005.1. Lineage (NCBI taxonomy): Eukaryota > Metazoa > Chordata > Amphibia > Anura > Rhinophrynidae > Rhinophrynus > Rhinophrynus dorsalis. The sequence goes on from CM074718.1 coordinate 49,191,765, forward strand.
CACATCTGGATGATTTCAGTGAATTACATGTCCTACATTCATAGTTCTAACATCAAACAGATTTGGTGATCTCAAACTTGTTAACTCTTTGATTGCTAGAGGGTTGCAATGCATTGTGTACCCCTCTGGCACTAAAAGGGTTAAAGGAAAGTATCACCTACATGAATAAAATGGGGTTATTGTCTATATTTTAAATATGATCTAGCTTGAGCTAAAATCTGTCAGTGCTTTAACCCCTTGATCCTCAAGACGTTAAAATGAACTATCCTGTAACAACGTAGGTGATTATGAAAATCACTTGCATGTCAGTAGCCTTTTTAGTTAACCCTTTGGGTGCCAGAGGGTATCCAGTACATTTCTTCACAATGCGTTGGATTGCCTTCTGTTGCTCAAAGGGGTAAAATATGGGCTATTTAGGTTTATTTGCATATGCAGTAGCTTTATGGTAATTAACAGTACAAGCTGAATTAAGCTGGCACAGCCTCACCTCTTCCCTGCTATACTCCCTCTCATTATACACAGCTGGAGAGGTGTGTCCCAAGACCCATCTCTGCGGTGTATTGAAGTATGTGATCTTGTCATCTGTTTGAATGGCAGAGGCTTGTACATCCCTCTTGCACTCAAAGCATTTTATTGAACAGCTTTGCAATGCCCTGTGTACCCCTCTGGCAGTCAAAGAGTTAAAGAGAGAAGGGTGTCCCCATATTACCCTCTGTTTCAATGTCTTTGCGTCATGTCAAAAAAAAAAAATTTTTAAAGAGAAATGATATCCCCATGACCCCTCTTATTTTTATATGACCCCCTCCCAGTAGTTTTTGCTGCATTAAACTGCAAGGCATGTTCCATAGAAATCAAATGGGAAGGCAATCCCAGAGATTTTCAATGCACGCAATGTTTTAATGTTTAAACCCTTGAACGCCAGAAAGGTGTGTAGCTCTGGCACACAAGGAGTTAACACAAAACAGAGTACCATTTTGTACACTAGACAGAGGGATCTTGGTATCTCCTTTCCAATTACTGATTATTAACATAGTGGAAGGTGGCTTGGGGAGGTGTCTACCCCCCCCCCCCCCAAAAAAAAAAAAATCTAAATATCTCAATCTGTCCTTTGAAATAGGAAATATCTAACAGAACATAGAGGGCATTTTAAAGGGATAGTAACACTTAAAATGTAAAAAAAAATATATGTTGTAGGGTTTATCCCCCAGACTAATACAGGAGAACTCCCTCTGCTGAAAGTTGTTTTTTTTTCAAAAGTTATTACAGCTCAAAAGTTGAATTTTTTTAGGTGCAATATCACAGTGACCTTAGATTTATGGTCTACGGACCAAAGCTGTCCATAGGATGGTGTAACAACAGCGCCACTGTACAATTTCAGGCCACTATGATATTGTACCTAAAAAATAAACTTTGAGCTGTAATAACTTTTGAATAAAACTCCTTTCAGCAGTGGGAGTATTAAGTATATATATTAAGTATAACTATCCCTTTAAAAGTTTTTATATAAGCACATAAGTTGTTGTGGTCATAGGCCCACAATATAATATAGCATATATAATACAGGTTTAGGAGTTTTATATTTTATATATACAATAGAACAATCTTAAACCTGTTTTTACATAATGAATATGCAGATTGAACTAAACTGTCACCATTTGGTTGGTATTACTTGTACAAGTTTGTAATAATTGGCAAGATCAAAGGCTGTTAAAGTGAGAATATATGAGCATCCTTGACAGCATTTGGATGATTATTCCTCCTTGTTAATTTATTGTTCTGGAAATGTCAGAAGAACTAGGGAGGTAATTTCAGGACAGGGAATAAACAATGCAGGCTGTGCCACACTGGTCAGGGAAGCAGGGCCGGATTTACATCTCAGGAGCCTGTAGGCACAGAAATCTGAAGCCCCCCCCCCCCATTGGCCATCACCACTGGACACCTCCACAATGCTCCTGATCTCCACATTGCCTCCATCATCTCCATATTGCCCTCACATTGCCCCATCAGCTCCACATTGCCCCCATCATCTCCATATTACCCTCACATTGCCTCCACCATCTCCATATTGCCCCCATCAGCTCCACATTGCCCCACCATCTCCATATTGTCCTCATATTGCCCCCCATCAGCTCCAACTTGCCCCCACCATCTCTAAATTGTCCCCCATCAGCTGCACATTGCCCCCACCATCTCCATGTTGCCCTCACATTGCCTCCCCCCCATTGTCCGTTTCCTACCTCCCTGGTAGGAAATCTGTCGTCTGTGCCTCCTTTGGCACAGTCCTGTAAGTGCAGGAGCTCCCGCTCGGTCTCCTATTTAGGAATGCAGAGCACTGGGAGATGATGTCACCTCCCAGCACTCTGGATGGAAGCAGGGGGATAAAAGATCTGCCATGTCTAGACGATTCCAACCCATTCTCTGAGAAAGATGTTTCTGCATGGGTCAACCCCCCAAAGGTAGATGCACAGGTAGCCCAGATTTTGCGAAGAACCGCAATCTTGATGGTAGATGGAACAACGCTGCGAGATCCAATGGACAAAAGAGCTTATATCGCCTTTAAAAAGCAGTATGCTTTTATAGGTCGCAATCTTAAATCGGCTACAGCTATGGCCTGTATGTTCCGCACTTTACGTCTCTGGCTAACAGACCTTGAAGAAAAAAATGGTTCTTCTGTGTCATGATCTTTTTTATTGAAAGAAGTTGCTACTATTAAGGACGCTGTAAAACTATTCATATGATGCCTCATTGGATAACATCAGATTGACAGCCAGATCCTCTGCCTTGGCTATCACTGCATGCAGAGCCCTCTGGGTTAAGGCCTGGCAGGCTGATGCATTCTCTAAAAGTAGATTGGTCTCCTTTCCTTATACAGAAGTCAAGTTATTTGGTGACCAATTAGAGGAAATTATAAAGAAATTGTCAGGTGGGAAAAGCCCTTTTCTTCCCCAGGAACGTCGCCAAAGAACATCCTCTCCAAGATTGGCAAAATTTAAGCACCAGTCCTTTCGTGAAGCAAGAAGGTACAGGCCAGGATCATTGTATGGTCAGATAAAAAGAAGTGCTGCACAGAACATCCGCCCTGGAAACAGAAGAGATTTCCAGCTGAAGGCAAACTTTCAACAGAATACACAATGAAGCCAGCAGAACCCTATCTCTAATTCCAGTTGGGGGCAGACTGGAAGCATTCCAAAAGAACTGGAAGAAGATTTATCCAGATCACTGGGGTAACTCCGTTATTAGAGATAAGGTATGCGCTGGAATTTTGATCTGTCCCTCATCATTCTTGTTTCCACGCATTAAAGGTCAGGCTCAAAAGAATGATTCCACAAATGAAGAAAGAAATACAGAATCTTCTCCTGATGGGGGTCATAGAAGAGGTCCCACAGACTCAGAGGAACCTATTCAAATCTTTTTTGTTTCCAAGCCGTCAGGGGAACTTCAACTTATATTGAACCTCAGAAGGGTGAATGCTTTTCTACAAATCAAGCGATTCAAGATGGAAACCATATCTTCAATACTAAAACTAATTCAACCTCAATCTTTTCTGACAAGAATCGATCTCCAAGATGCCTATTACCATGTTCTGGTAAGATAGGTTCATCGAAGATTCCTGAGATTTCACATTCTGGGGGGTCGCTATCAATACAAAGTTCTGCCCTTCGGACTGGCCTCAGCTCCAAGAACCTTCACAAAAATCCTTGCCATAGCCATGGCTTCATTAAGATCAAAAGGCATCTGGATAGTACCTTATCTAGACGATATGCTAATAATTGCAGACAGCCGGGAGCAGGCGACAAGAAACACTCAGACACCTCTGGAGCTTCTAAGAGATTTAGGGTAGATTATAAACTTGAACAAAAGCCTCTCATCTTTCTGGGTGTCAGGAGAGACGCAACACAATCAATGGTGACCCTGTCTACAGACAGACAAAACTGACTGCTTGTAGTATTCTAAAACTTCAGGAAAGCAAAATTCCAGACAGCAAGAGCATTTGAGAATCTCTTGGGGAAACCTAATGTCCGCCCAACAGATTTGTTCCTTGGGCCAGGTCTCATGGACGCCTAACCCAAGACAACTACTTAAGATTCCTCAAGAAGGATCCATTCAATTTCTCTTTACAAATACCACTACTTCCGTCAACACGGAGGGAGTTAAGATGGTGGGGCACATGGAAGACCTCTTCTGGAGGCTCAGTGGCAGCTGTAATAACAGAGTTTGGAGACACAGGTCTGTCCAGGGTCTTTGGTCAGCCAAGGAGAAAAGGTTACGCATAAACAGCTTGGAACTTCTGGCAGTTTGGAAGATGTTAGGGTCACGCCAAAATCAACTACAAAAGACAGCTGTCTTAAGATCAGACAACACCACGGCAGTCAGCTACTTACTAAATCAGGGCGGAACAAGAAGCCTTCAGCACAATCACTTGGCCCTTCAGATATTGTATTGGGCGGAACATAATCTACTGGCTTTAAGGGCTGCATCCTATCAGGAAAGCAAAACACAGAGGCAGATTTCCTCAGCAGGAATCTGATAGACCCAGGAGAATGGTCACTGAAGAAGGGAATCTTCAAGGAGGTCACAGCACCCCTGGGTGTTCTAGTAGTAGATCTCATGGCCACTCCAGCAGACACACAGTGCAGCATGTTCATGCCCAGGTGGAAGATCCCGGAGGCAGGATGTTCTTCAGACAGAGTGGAACTTATCACTAGCATATGTCTTCCCTCCCCTCCCTCTGATTTTTGGAGGTAGTGAGAAAGATAAGCATGGATCAAGCCAAAGTAATTGTGATCGCCCCAAATTGGCCCAGAAAGTTATGGTACGCAGACCTCAAACAACTCTCGGTTCAACCTCCAGTATAACGTCCAGACTTGCCAGACCTCTTATCCTAGGGGCCCATTCTCTATCTGAATCCAGCTTTCTTGAGCCTAATGGCCTGGAAGCTGAACAGAGCTCTTTGAGCAGTTGTTACGGTTGGCAAGCAGAAACAGGAGTCAGATGGTATAGGTAATATAACCTTTATTATGAGAATAATTACAGTAATGCAATATAATATATACACACAGTGGGTGATCAAAAAGGTTAGTACTGTATCAGGAATAGCAGTCTCCCAATATCACCAACACACTGTCCGAGACTAGGCCTCAGCCTGGTGGAGTCTCGCAGTAAGGTAACACCCAAGAGTGATACTGACTCAGCCTGCAGTCAGTAGCTGGGAGTCTGCTAGCCCCAGGTCAATACTTGGAAGGATGTCTGAATAACGGAACCAACCCTAGGAGCGAACAGACAGGGCCTTCTAGTAAGCACCAGATAGGATAGTCAGACAAGCCAAAGTCATACACGGAGCGGGCACTCAGCCAGAGCCACAGGTTTGCACCAGATAGGATATCCACTGAAGCGATGAAATGCTGGATGCTCAGTGGACAGAGCCCCAGGTCAACACCAGAGTGAGTAGTCAGACAAGCCTAGGTCATACACAGAGCAGGTAGTCAGCCAGAGCCACAGGTTTGCACCAGAAAGGATATCTGAGCCAAATCGGAATGCACAAGGAGAATAGTCAGACAGAGCCACAGGTCAACACCAGAATGGATGGACAGACAAGCCAGATCATACAGGAATCAGGAATACTAGATAATGAACTGCTCAGAACACCAACGTAAGGGTAACTGATACACAGGCCCATAAAGGTGTAGGAGAAGGCAGGACCAATTAGGTCCCCCAGGCTGGGCCTATAACAGACGTCCAGGCAAGTGCCTGATTCATTGCTGCCAGTAACCAGGAACCAGACTAGTCCACAGGCAGAGGAATGCTGCTAGTGATGCAGGAGCGTCCGTCCAGAACCCTGCACCTGGCTGAATGGCGCAGGCCGAGGTAAGGCACTGTGACAGGAGTACAGGATTAACTGACCCAGTAATCAATACAATACTGCTGGGATGGAAGCTGCCTTCTTTTCGCATTTATTATAGAATTTGGTCCATTTTCCACAAGTGGTGTTTATCTAAAAACTTCAACAGACAGAATATTCTTCCGGAAACAATCCTAGAATTTATGCAGGAGGGATTCCACAAAGGCCTGAAACCAGCATCCCTTAAAGTACCACTATCTGCACTATCCGCTATTCTTGCATACCCATTCACAGAACAGTATATCATCCATAGATATGTCAGCAGTCAGGAAGATCAAACTAACAATTAGGGAACTTATCCCTCCATGGGATCTAAATCTGGTTTTACAACAACTCTGTGCACATCCTTTCTTCGAACCCTTGGATCAAGTGTCTTTCAAACACCTCACCTTAAAGACAGTCCTGCTGACAGCAGTTACATCTGCCAGAAGAGTGGGTGAGTTCCAGGCCCTGTTATGCAGATCACCCTATTTGGTTATTCATCATGATAAAGTAGTTTTAAGACCAAAATCTTCTTTTAGAACCATGGTGGTTTCTAGCTTTCATTTAAGCCAGGAAATTGTCCTCCCTACGTTTCCTCCAGATTCCCTTAGGAATCCGGATGTTTGTCTAAAGAACCTTGGTTTACACAGATGTTTACAGATCTATCTGAAGAGATCAGAAACTTTCAGAAAAACAGATGCATTATTTGTGCATTTCTGTGGAAAATGTAAAGGTACTGCAGCGTCCAGGGCCTCCATAGCTCGATGGATTAGCAACTGCATTGGTTTGGCTAACCAATCAGCAGACAAAGTACCTCCTTCGGGACTCAAATTTCATTCCACCAGAGCAGTGGCATCTTCCTGGGCATTAAAGGCCGTAGCTTCCTTTGAGGAGATCTGCAAGGCAGTTACGTGGTCTTCTGTATCCACGTTTATTAGAAACTACAGTCTTGACGTCCAGGCCTCTGAGGATGCCAATTTTAAATCTACAAAGGTTATCCCATCCCTAGGGATACTGTTCTGGTAAGTCTCACAGTATTGCCGTGGATTGGACACAGAGGAAAAAGTGAAATTTACTCGCCAATCTTTTGTTTTCCTCTGTGTCCTTCCACGGCACCCCACCCTCTGGTCTGGTACAAGTATCTTTTCCATGCTTCTGCTCTATTCTGAGGTGAATATTATTTTGCATACCTTACTAATGCACTTTATCATTCCAGCTTGGATATACATATAACTGAGGACTGAGAGCAGAGCTGACACTTAAATAAAAAAATTATTGGTCCTATCAGCTGAGAGGAGGAGTCAAAACCCACAGTATTGCTGTGGAAAGACACAGATAAAAACAAAATATTGGTGAGTAAATTTCACGCTTTTTATATATACACACTTCCTGAAGCTTCTTGAATTTTGGTGTCCAGAGAGCTTGCAGGGAGAGTGATACACTGTAACACTGTCCCTGCAGCAGAAAAACCTGCAGCCAATCTATTAAATACAACATTCAGAGCACTGACTGCTGAAGGCATAGTGTTACATTGTATCAATTGTGCAGCTTTCACAGTACCAGACAGATAATTTTCTTAAAGTGAATGTTTACCCCCCCCCCCCCTTGCCTAAATAGTTTCCTTATAAATGATAAATAATGGAAAGTGTATCCTTTTTTTTAAAAAAAAATCCGCTCGTTTGGAGAAATTAAAAGATTATCTCTGCCAATGAGATTGTTCCAATTTACAGACAGACAGCCTTCGTCATCGGAGGAGGCTGGATAGAAGCTCAGACTACGGTACAGATCCGATCAGCACTGTCTGCCAGAGGTAGGTACAGAACTGCATCTCTTAATTTCTCCAAATGAGCGGTTTTTCTTTCTTTCTTTCTTTCCTTTCTTTCTTTCTTTAGTTTTAAAAAGATTCACTTTCCATTATTTTTCACTTATAAGGAAACTATTTAGGCAAAGCTGTGAAGGGGGTAAACATCCACTTTACAATAGAGGTCCAGGGAGCTTAATGCCAGGAACATGAAGTTTTAATAAGTAAAGATGTGAGAGAAACAAAAAAAAATGCAGCATTATCCCACTGGGTTACTGATGCCACAATCTATAGAGCTCGGGGCACCCTTAACACAATCTAGAGTATTTGGGGCACCCCTAACATATTTAACGTAATTTATCAAGGGCGTAATGAAGGGTGCAATACATTAAATATACGGTTATTAGGTCTTACAACCATAATAACATAACTAAACATATTGTGCATAACAATTTCTATAAATCTTTATTTAAAAGTCAATTTTTTTTTGGTCTTCATAGAAAACATGGGGCACCCTAAGCTGATGTCTGTGGCACACCAAAGTGCCACGGCACCCTGGTTGAAAATCACTGCTATAGAACTTACAGAGCTAGAATATACATAGTATTAAAGCACATTTTATGGTAGGTGTGAGTGTTCCTTTAAATCGTTTTAGAGAAATTTGGTTTAGTTGTTAGTCTCTAATCCAGGGGCATCCAAGTTATTTTAGTTGTGGGGCACATGATCCATATGGGTGAGGGTAACATTTAATTGTTTTATTGATGACAATAGTCAATATCCCATCTGCTGTTCAAAAATATGGATGTATCGATCAAGTCCATGGCGTTACTGCTATTTAACAGACACTTTTCTTGAACTGGTAGTCAGTTACGCCTTACTGTCCTAGTAGTTTGTGTGCTAGGTAATTAGATATTTTTATTTATTCTTAATCTTAGGTGGGCAGCACCTTGGGGCCAGGCATTTGGCCCATTGACCGAACGTTGGACGTACAAGCTCTAAACTCAGCAGAGCTTTGTTCTGTAACCTGTCTGACAAAGCTTCATAATTACCCTCCTGAAGGATATAGATACATTAGAGAGAATTCAGAGAAGGGCTACTAAAATGGTGACTGGTTTACAGGAAAAGAAATATCAGGATAGACTAAAGGATCTGAACATGTATAGCTTGGGGGAGAGAAGAGAGAGAGAGAGGGGATATGATAGAAACATTCAAATACATGAAGGGATTCAACAGAGTGCAGGATGGAAGTACATTTCAAAGGAGTAAAAATGTTAGGACAAGAGGCCATAGTGTAAAACTAGAGGGACACAGGTTTAGATGTAATGTAAGAAAGTTTTACTTCACTGAGAGGGTAGTAGATAAGTGGAATAGCCTACCAGCAGAAGTGGTAGAAGTTAAAGCGGAACTAACACCCCTACAAGATGTAGCCTCAATTAGAGTGTTATAATCTGTTATAACTCGCTGTATAATTTTTTTTTTATTTTATTTATTTTTTTTTTTTAAACGTGTTTTAAAGAATAATCCATAATTCCAAAAAGTACCTGGTGACGTCTTCCCCCCAGAAAAGCGCACTGCGCATGTTAGCGCAGAGCCGATCGACTCTCTTGTAAGTCCCTCCTGCTACACGAAAACACCTAAGTCATCAGCTTTAGATTCTCGGACCAGCAGGAGAATCTAAAGCTGATGACGTAGGTGTTTTCGTGTAGCAGGAGGGACTTGCAAGAGAGCCGATCGGCTCTGTGCTGACATGCGCAGTGTGCTTTTCTGGGGGGAAGACGTCACCAGGTACTTTTTGGAATTACGGATTATTCTTTAAAACACGTTTTAAAAAAAAAAAAAAAAAAAAAAAAATTATACAGCGAGTTATAACAGATTATAACACTCTAATTGAGGCTACATCTTGTAGGGGTGTTAGTTCTGCTTTAATACAGTGACAGAATTTAAGCATGCATGGGATAGGCATAAGGCTGTCCAGAACATAAGAAAAAACCAAGAACCAAATAAGGTTTGAGGTTTTTTACAGTAGGAAAAATGGTCAGACTAGATGGGCCGAATGGTTCTTATCTGCCATCAGATTCTGTTTGTATGTTTTCTTTCTGGCACTCAAAAGGTTAATTCCTATTTTCGAATAGTATTTTCTAATCGACGCTGCACTTGCTCATTGGTAATTGTTGCATAATAAAAGAAACACAAACGTTCTATACAGGAGTACAAACCGATAATAAGATGATAGACAAATCTACGGTAAGTGGAGAATTCTCAAATTCAGTCATAATCTAAAAGGCAATAAGACACAAAAGCCCATATTTATAAATACAATCTGGAGTAAACCAACTGCACCATAGGAGACAAATATTCCTAAATTCCCATATACTTGACTAAAGCTTTTTAAAGGGATAGTAATACTTTATTATTACTATTCCACATATTGTAGATATTTGCAAAATAACTTAATAGCTCCCAGGTTCATCTCTCAAACCTTTATGGTTTGAGAGATAACCAAAGGCAAAGTTCCCCCCGTCCCTCCCCCTTCCTTGAAGTCAGCGTTGTGCCTGCTGCAGGGATATCCGGTCTGACTTTCATCATGCGGCTCTGCAGCTGAGCCACGATCGCGTTAGTGAAAAAGCATTATTTCACTGAAACGGTTTTCTATGTGTGCTTACAAACCAAGCACATGTAGAAGACTGTTTCAGTGAAATAATTATTTTTGACTAACAGGATCTAGGCTCAGCTGCAGAGCCGCAAGCCTGTCGTACGACAGACTTCCCCTGCAGTCAGAACAACGCTGACTTCAGGGGAGGGAGGGGGGGACTTTGCCTTCGGTTATCTCTCAAACCATAAAGGTCTGAGAGATGAACCTGGGGGCTATTAAATTATTTTACAAATATGTACAATATGGGGGATAGTGATAATAAAGTATTACTATCCCTTTAACCTTTGAATGCTGGATTGTCTCGGTGAATTGCTTTGCATTGTAACATGGATGTTTTCTCCCATATATCTTTATAAATATGAGCCAAAGGGACCTGTGTATATAAAACAAAGTGAAGGGACCTAAGGAGCTATTGCAAATTCCCTCTAATTTGAAAGTTTTTACTTTATAAATACTAAGGTAATCAAAGTTGGATATTTATTTAGCATCCAGGGGTAGGGGGTTAAAGACTACATTTAAATAAATGGAGGTTTTTGTTCCTTATCATGCAGTTGGATTGCCCCCCCCCCCCAACTCTGAAATATGAGGAGCTGCTTTAACCCTTTGAGTGCCAGAGAGGGACTGCATTGGATACCTCTCCGTCAGTAAAAAGGGTCAAAGATGTGTGGAGCACTGAATCCCTAATCCTGTTTTACAGATAGAGGGAGAAGTCCGTGTCACCTGTAAGCCTGTCTCTGTAATGAGCCATGTCAATCACAGCCTATCTGATTAATTGGATTATAGCTGCTGAATAAACTAGGTTTTGTTTGACATTGGTGTAACTGGTTAGTGTGCAGAGGTATTAGTCATTTCATGACTGGGAATACATCACTGATAATATGCAGGATTTTATATGTAGTGGTAGCATTTGTCAGAATATGTCTAGTATCCTATTGTTTTATTGCATGTATTGGAAATATAAACCATAAAACATGAGATACTAAAAAATAAGACATCAAAAACTATATAAAAAAAGACTGTAACCATAATTAACCATTTCAGTGCCAGAGGGGTACACAATTGCAGAGCAATTTGATGTATACCCTCTGGCACTGAACTAACTAATAACAAATGTATTTAAAGAACCTGTCAGTGCTCCCAGCTATCAAGAAGTAGGAACTAATAGGTATATACAGTGTTCAACTCAACCAACTAAAAATCAGACCCCTTAAAGGGATAGTAATACTTAGAATGTAAAAAAAATATTTTGTAGTGTTTATCCCCCTGAGTAAAACAAGAGTACTCCCACTGCTGAAAGGTGTTTCATTCAAAAGTTATTCATTTTCATAGTTGAATTTTTTAGGTACAATATCACAGTGACCTGAAATTGTACAGTGGCGCTGTTGCTACACGATCCTATGGACAGCTTTGGTCCCAGGACCATAAATCTCCATAGGATGGTATAGCAACAGCGCCACTGTGATATTGTATCTAAAAAATGCAACTTTGGAAATGAATAACTTTTGAATGAAACACCTTTCAGTAGTGGGAGTACTCTTGTTTTACTCAGGGGGATAAACCCTACAACATATTTTTTTTTACATTTTAAGTATTACTATCCCTTTAAAGTTATCAGAAGATCATTGGTCCTAACTAGAAGAACTCCATTGCAACACAAAGACACTGTATTCCTACCAAAAATAAGCCTGGTGTCTGTATATCTCCACTCAAAAGTTATAGGGGTAAACCAATTAATACTACTTTCAAAAAAAAAAAAATCAAACTAAAATATTGCTGAAAATTTCAATAAAATATCATGGGTATGATGTAGATAGTAGTTCTGCTAATTAATTTTGCAAGATTGCAATCTTATTTGACATTCACTCACATGGATGCAACACACCATCTTAAAAAAATATCTTTCCACATTATAGGATTTGTGATCTCTCTGATATCTTCACTTATAGCCATATTCAATGCCCAGTCTTTACAGTCACAAAATTGGTCTTGATACAACTTTACATCTCAGCGGCTATTGCCCATTTCGAAATCTTGTGCATTTGTGGTTACTAGATCCACGGATATTGTACTCTTTCACTGTTCCGGACCATTCCACTGGCCCGTAGCATTCATTACGACAGATCTATATTGTAATCATATTGTGTATCGTATGCACTCACGGTTACCGCTCCATCTAATGATTCACTCTGGATATCTGCGTCTGTTGTAACTTCCCACCTCTTATCCATATATCTCCGTGGATTTGGTGCAGTCTGCCAATTCTGAAGAAAATGTACTAGTGTCCTTTTAATGCAATGCTTGTGATATTATGGCATTCTCATATAGAAGATCATAAACAAATTGTTTTCAACGTGTTTCAAGGAACTCAACTATCCTCTTACTCAGATAAAATGCCGATAAGGCATGAAACAGCTGGTTTTCTTAATTTTGGATACTTACCAGTAGGGGTGCACTGAAAAGAAAATTCTGAACCGAAACTTCAGGATGCACTTGGCCAAAAACCGTAACCGAAAATGACTTTTTTTAAATTTATTGGGTGATGCTCTACTATATTTTTTGTTTCTTTTGTTAGGCAAGTGCACATGGTGCAGTTAAAGTGAAACTATTAACCACTTCAGTGTCACAGGAGAGTTGGCCACTTCTGAGAATCTGATGGCAGTAATATGCTTCAGATAACAACCTACTTGTTGTAAATATAAAGCTCTGTTTGTTGCTCCACCTCAGCCTTCCTTCTCAGATTGATCACTACTGCAATGATAGCTAGGACTGATGACTCATGTCCCCATAGAACCAGCGCACATAAGGGCCCTTACATGTGGTCACCTGCATACTGAGTTATCACATTACCATAGTAAGTTAGCACCTGCACTCCCAGTCACCTGAGGCATCACATCACCATAGCAACACAATCACTCCAGACACCTGAAGCATCATACCACCACCATGACAACACCATCACTCCAGTCACCTGAAGTATCACATCTCATAATACCATCAGTCTAGTCACCTGAAGTATCACATCTCCATAACACCATCAGTCCAGTCACCTGACTCATGAGATATCACATCTCCATGACAGCACCATCACTTCATCACCTGAAGTTGCACATCACTATGGTAACACTATCACTGTAGTCATCTGACATACCATATCACCAGGGTAAAACCTTCACTACAGTCACCATACCTGCAGAAATATCTCATCATCATTGCTGTATAGATGTGTGATCAGCTTAAGTATGTAGCCGACAACATAAGCATACCCAGTAGTAGAAGTCTGACCTCGTGGTCTGCTTTCTTTCCATCCTCCCGTAGGGTCCTATCTATCATTTTACTCCTCTCTACCGCCGCCTTGTCCTCTGCACTCACTCAGCGTGCATCCAATGGTGATTGGTGACGGGTCTCTGAGTAACCCAACGGGGAGTGGCAGGCCAGGACAGCAGCAGTAAACACAGGAAACAACCACTCTCCCCACTGCCCGCACTGATGACGACAGCCGGGACCGTGTCACACACGGAAACGCCTCGTGGAGCATGCTGGTGTTTTCTTCCTCTTTTCTGAGGCCAGTGCAAGTTTAAAACCGGTGCCCAGACTGAGGAAGAAAACCCCAGCATGCACCACACGGCGTCTCTGTGTGTGACACGGTCCCTGGCTGTCATCAGAGGAACACGGGCAGTTTCATTGTGGGGGGTATGAGGGACTGGACACCCAAAAGAAGGAAGCACAACACTGACACACAGCTGGACTGGGAGATGCTTACTGAGACATAGTACTGCTGCACATACTGATAAGCACAGAATAGCTGGAGGAGTCCGTCACCTCACTGACCAACAACAACACGCTGCTAGGCTGGCCAACCAATCGGCCCCTATAAAGCAATGAAGGGCGGAACAAACAAGCTAGTAAACATCCGCACAGCTTCCGTGACATTAACTGGGCAGTGTTTACTTACCCCGTTTCAGCCATTTTTTTTATGTCGGCTTTTTACCAAAAATGCCATTTTCGGCCAAAACATTTTGGCTGCCGAAATTTCTGTGCACCCCTACTTACTAGCTACCCCCTGTCTGTTTTTGTTAATGCAGTTCATTTGTTGAGATAAACATTTGAATCGGGTGAGTGCTGTCTTTTTTTCAATTTTAAGTTTGCTGCTTATTGATGACATTGACTTCTTACGTGGCCTGAGCAGCAGGAAATTGTTTGAGGTGGGTGCATGTCTCTCCTAGTCTTAGCACGATGTAGGGCAGAGTAATTTAAATTGGTTGGATTAATTCCCAGTCACGATAACAACATATTACTGAATTATCTCCAATGACATGGAAATCCTGAATGACTGTGCAGCCGGTTACTATTCTTTCGTGTCCTGTTAATGTTTTCTAATGAAATCCTTTTAATCTTAATTTTGCAGCATTTGCTAGATTAATGGTAGACAAACCAATTGAATCCAAGGGCTGCATATGTGGCATTCAAAGGCCTTCAATGTGACACACATTGTTTAACTTTTTTGACACATGCCAAAGGAAGATGTGTTCTCCTTTGGAGTAGAAGACCATATTAAAGGGATAGTAATACTTAATTACTTACTTTAATATAGGGATTAGTAATAATTAATATTAAAAATGTATTACCCCCAGTATCATCTCTCAGCCCTTTATGGTTTGAGAGATGATCACTCCTAAAGTTGTCCTCTCCCTCACCCTTCCCCGAAGTCAGCGTAGTAGCTGACTGAAGGGAAATCCGGTCTTATGATCATCAGGCTGCTCTGCAGCAGAGCCAAGATCGCGTTAATAAATAAAAAAAATCTCTAAAATGGTCTTCTACTTGTGCTTGCAAACCAAGCACATGTAGAAGGCTGTTTTAGTGAAAGATTTCTTTTTTTATTAACGTGATCTTGGCTGTGCTGCAGAGCCGCCTGAAAGTCGTACGACAGGCTGCCCTGCAGTCAGCTAGAACGATGACTTCAGGGAAGGGGGCGGGAGAGGGCAACTTTAGGAGCGATTCTCTCTCAAACCAAAAAGGTTTGAGAGATGATACAAGGGGCAATACATTTATTTTTAATATTACCTTAATATAGGGATTAGTAATTATTAAGTATTACTATCCCTTTAAGGTGGAGGAGCGAAAGCATGCATGAAAGTATGTTGTGATGCAAGAGAATAGGGGATATAATAATAATAATAATAATAATAATAAAGTATTTTACCAGGAAGGATACATTGAGAATGTCTCTCATTTTCAAGTATGTCCTGGAGGTATAGATATTATTGCCCAATTTAATGGTACTAATTTTCTCTATCTCAGAAGAATGAAAGGATGAGTTGACCCTGCTGGGACTAGAACCTGTGACCTTGCTGTTTAAACAAATTCTACAGCTGGTGACTTGGCCAACTGAGCCATCTCACCAGCTTATGTGCTTTTATATTGAGGCCTATTTAACATGATTAACTTTGTTACACTAGATTTCACAGAACATGCTACTTCCACTTTTTTTTTTACATAACATAGCAAAAATCTGTCCAGTAATCTCTTCTTCCACAACAAAAAAAAACGCTTTTATGCAAGCAGTCATTTTATCCCGCCTGGACTACTGTAACCTTCTGGTCTTCCTGGCTCTTAACTCCATGTTCTTTAATCCATACAGAATGCTGCACCAGGAGTTATTATACTATTGCTTAGGATTTTTTATGTCTGCCTTCTCCAGTCTCTCCATGGTTGTACATCAAACCAAGTATATCATCCTGAATTGCTCCACTTGGTCTTTATATACGAGACACAGTGTGTCTCTTGTTGATTATATTATTACCTATATATTTAATTACCATGCATTGGAGACTTTCCTAGCTCCCAAGGGTTTAAACAGCTAATTTTTATTTGTGAGAGCAGGCTATCTCTATCTTTGTGTGTCATACAGTACCATTGATTTGAACAAGTGGAAAAAATGTAAATTGGACCTGTCATCTTGAATTTGTTTGCATATCTAATAACTTCATTAAATACTAGAAACCAAAGAAATACCAGCACATGCATATTCTAGGAAATAATCATTCTTTTTTCTGTATGTATAGTAAATGCTAATGTAGGCAAATTAAGCTTTTAATTGTGGATTCATATGTTAATGTCCATGCTGCACTGATAGACTTTCGTTTTGTAGAAGTATGATTACCTCCTAAACTGTACATCTGCTGGACTTCGGGCTATGTGATACATAGGTAGCTTAAAGGGATAGTAATGTTTCAAAATAAAAGCGGCTCCAATTAATCTTCATAGTATTTGAGTCATGGAGAGTGTTCTTTCAATACTGTCAGAGTTGTAGTTCAAGAGCAATTGAATGATGAAGTATCCCCCTCCCGTCCCTTTTACCTAGTGTAAGCCACCTTCCCTCAGATGTGGAATCTGGTCTCTTGACCGGACAGATCACAGCAAGGGACAATCTTCTTACTGTGAGCATAAGGAAAACCCTGCTTCCCGTGATAGGTTTTTCCTTATGCTCACTGAAGATTGTCCCTCTCTCTCTGGACAGTCTTGCTGCTCTGAGGTGAGCAGTGTTACATCAGTAAAAGGGGTGGGAGGAGGATACTTTATCATTCAATTACTCTTGAACTAAAACTTTGACAGTATTGAAATAACACTCTCCATGGCCCAAATATTATGAAGGTTAATTGGAGCTGATTTTATTGTAAAATGTTACTATCCCTTTAAGTGAATCTTTCAAATATTCAAACAGATTTGCTGTGACATGCCCACTTTAGGAGCTGCTTCCACCACCAGCATATAGTGTAAAACTTTTTCTCTGTCGTCCAGTACAGGTTACAGGTAACTCTGGGTAGGCGATCTGCCCCTTTAAGTAGGCAGGAACAATTCTAGAATTGATTGCAGGGGGTGGAGCCTGCCTACCTTCCCTCTTTGGCTGCAGCTAGCCAACCGGATCCAGAAAGATTTGTTCCTGCAACCGCTTAAACTAGCGACTTCAGAGATGGCTCATTTTACTTGTCTGCCCTTGCTCTATCATCCGGTTCATGTTTCTAGTGTGTTGGGGGGCTCAGGGGGCTTCAGGCACTGTTTGGGGTACTCTTCTGGGAAAACTACATTTTCCTATGAGCGCTTGCTTCGCGAGCTCGTTTCTGATTGGCTCCTGCCGCGGCAGCCATTTTATGCTATTTCCAGAACGAGTATCCTACACAGGGCTTGGACTCTCCTTCTCTCCTTTGCCTGCCAGATAAGTTGATTTTACCGATTTCTGGGGTGAAACTTTAATCCTACGCACTGTAATTGGGTGATTTCTTATACAGTAAGGTTATTTGACACTGTGAGAATGTCTATACCTCTGGAGCTTCGGGCAAGACCTAAGACTAAGGATGCTGGGGTCTCTGAATCCCCCATTGCACATTGCTATTCCTGTCATTCAGGGATACCTAGAGAATTCTCAGGTCATTTATGCCCAGCATGTTCTGATGTCCCTGAGAGTATTCCAGGGACCTCCAGCCATGCATTAGAGCCAGTTTGGGTGCAAGAGTTCAAGGCTGCTACTAGGGACCTTAGGTCCACATTGCAACTCTCTTCATCCCAGTTACAGGGGGTCTTTCATTCTTGGCAGGCCCCCTCCTCCATCAAGTCTTGCCTGCCAAAACCTCAGGGGGTATCTGATATGTCGGATTCCTCTGAGGAGGAACTGTTGGTGGATTCCCAGGAAGAAAACGCCGCTTAAGCTTAATTGGTATTTTCGTTCCTTTCAGAATAAGACACGTCCGGCGAACCAGATGGTTCCCTTAGCTCCGCATACCTCCACCAAGCCCAAACAGCAATGGAAGCCCAAGGTCTCCTCCAAGCCCAAGCCCAAGGCCTTCGGCATAACTTGCCAAACACGTGTCCACACTCTCTGCTGTGGGTGGTCGTCTGCGACACTATAACAGCATTTGTAAGGATTCTGTGATGGACCCATGGGTTTTACAGGTGGTGACGGGAGGGTACAGGATCCATTTCGTATCTCTTCCTCCCTTTCGCTTCTTTCCTTCTCATACGCCTCAGGGCGCAGAGAAACGCCGTCTGTTTCGTCTCTGTTCAGGCTGTTATGGACAAGGACATTCTAGAGCCGGTTCCAGTTCAGGACAGAAGTATGGGTTTTTACTCATACCTCTTTGTGGTCTCCAAGAAGGACAGAGGTTGTCGTCCCATTTTGGATTTAAAGTATCTCAATTCCTTTTTGACCTTCTGAAGATGTCAGTGTCCCTCCCTCTTCATGTGGAACGGGGAGTTTGTCATGGTGGCTCGAACTCTCCAATCTGCTGAAGGGCAAGTCCTTCCTGGTATCCTCCTGGACCACGGTGACTAAGGATTCCAGCCTCTCCAGCTGGGGTAAGCAGTCCTGGGTCTCCTGATTGCTCAGGGTCGGTGGTCACCGGAGGAATCTCTCTTTCCTATGAACGTGTTAGAGCTTCGGGCGATATTTCATGCCCTTCGTCATTGGACATCTCAGCCGGAAGACTGTCCGGTCTGAGTGGAGTCCAACAACGCCACGGCTGTGGCTTGCATCAACACGCAGGGCGGAACAAGAAGTCTCGCCTCTTGGTTAGAGGTCAAGGCTATTTTGTCTTGGACAGAAGAACACGTTCCTGCCATATCCGCAGTGCACATTCCTGGAGTAGACAACTTCATGGCGGACTTCCTCAGTCGACACACAGTGGACAGCGGAGTGTGGGAGCTGCACCCAGAGGTGTTCACCCTCATTGTTCAGAACTGGGGTCTTCCTTACATAGACCTGATGGCGACAAGACACAACAGGAAGGTTCTGAGGTTCTGCTGTAGCTGGAGGGACCCTCTAGCTCTGGATGTGAATGCAATGTCCATTCCTTGGTTATTCCCTCTGGCCTACATTTTTCCTCTCCTCCCAATGTTGCACAGGGTGTTACGGAAATTTTGACTGGAGCATTGTCCAGTCATTCTGATTGCTCCATACTGGCCTCGACAGGCTTGGTTTCTGGAGCGGCAGAGCCATTCCGGCTTCCTTGCTGTCCAGTTCTTCTACAGGGTTACCTGTGGAAGGAGGATGCTCATCGGCTAGCTTTGACGGCTTGGAAATTGAATTCTCAATATTGAAGAAGAAAGAGAGGTTTTTCTTTTGGGGTGGTGGCTACTATGCTCAGTGCCTGCAAACCTGCTTCTTCCAAGATCTACCATCGTGTCTGGTCGACATTTCTATCTCGGTGTCTGACAGGGACCTGTCTCAGGAATTTCATCTGCCTACGGTCCTGGCCTTTTTGCAGGACAGTGTAGATAAGGGCCTCCTTTTGAGTTCCCTTAAGGTTCAGACTTCTGCTTTCTCTGTTTTCTTTCAGAGGTGCATTGCCATCCTTCCTGATGTCAAGGTTTTCTACCAGGGCATTGCTCATGCTCATCCAGCCTTCAAAATTCCTGCTCCTCCGTGGGATCTTAACTTGGTTTTGGGCGTTCTTCAGCACCCTCCATTTGAGTCTTTGGATACTATTTCTCTACGCCTCTTGACGTGGAAAAGGGCCTTTCTCCTCGCGATTTGTGTCTGTCCGCTGTGTCACTGAGTTACTTGCTCTGTTCTGTAAACCAACTTTTTTGGTGTTTCACAAGGACAAGGCGGTGCTTCACACTTCTCAGGAGTTTCTCCCGAAGGTGGTTTCGGAGTTCCACATCAGTCAGGAGATTGTAGTGCCTTCTTTCTGCACTGACCCCACCTCTGAAAAGGAGAGGGATCTCAACTTGTTACACGTGATGTTTTGTCTCAAGTTTTATGTACATTGCACTGAGTCCATCAGACAAGCTGACTCGCTGTTCGTCATTCCTGAGGGCCCCAGGGCAGGAAGACCTTCATCCAAGGTGACTATTGCTTCTTGGATCAAGTCCACCATTCGTAAGGCTTATGAGCTGAGGAAGAAGCCTGTCGTTTTCAGGGTCACGGCTCATTCTACATGGCCTATTGGGGCCTCTTGGGCTTACAAGAATCAGGCCTCTGCTGATCAGTTGTGTAAGGCGGCCACTTGGTCATCTGTGCACACCTTTTCGAAGCACTACCGTGTTGATGTGCTGGCATCTGCTGACGCCAGCTTTGGGAGGAAAATCCTGGAGGCAGTCTTGCCTGTCTAGGATTTTCTTAGGTTCTTGGCGCTTCTTTCACTTTTGAGCCCCGTTGGCTCTAGTTCAGTGTGCTGTGTAACAGTTGGGATGTTACCCCTATTAAATGTCCATTGACACTTCATTGTTTTGTTGGGCTATCTCTGATATGATGGTTCATATCTGCTCTGGTGACTTTGTGGGCCTTGCGCCTGGTCCTTGCCTTCTTCCCGCCTCTGGGAAACTCAATGGTTGGACATCCCAAAGTTACCAGTAACCTGTATTGGACAACAGAGAAAAGAAGATTTTAGTCTTACCTGTTAAAAACTTTTCACTTAGTCCATACAGGTTACTGGTCTCCCACCCTGTCAAGGGACCATGCTTGGTTCTCCTGTGGCAGACTGTGGGGGTCCTTCAGGGTCATGCTCACAGGAGTCTTCTTTCCCTTCTACTATCTAGTCAATAGTTAGTGTCTCAAATCTTTCTAGAGCTGGGTGGCTAGCTGCAGCCAAGGAGGGAAGGTAGGCTCCACCCCCTGCATTCAATTCTAGAATTGTTCTTGCCTACTTAAAGGGGCGGATCGCTTACCCAGAGTTAGCAGTAGAAAAGGATTTAATATGTAAGACTAAAATCCTCTTTTCTCTTTCCTTTTGCCAGCCCTTCTAATTCACAGATGTCTAATTAGATGTTTTTGTGCTTCTGATTATAATAACTAGTAAATGACTACAATGAGAGTAAAACTGTTGTCTGCCTGTTCCTGGCTTTAGAACCAAGGAAGTCTTTAGGGCGCTTTTCCTGTTCAGCTGCCAAGTGCAGTGTTCAGTACAGGCCCTCCTGCTGGTATCGGTGGATTGTGTGCAGCACACTGAAGTGAATCCACTGCGATTTGTTTATAGAAGAACAATTAAAATAACTTGAGGAACCACACTTGGTAATCTGCTATTTTAGGATATTCCTTTTGGGCCCTTTGACCTAATACAAATGAAGACACTTTCCAAGCAATGTGTTATTTTGATGAATACCTCCTAGATGTAATCTTGTACCCCCCTTGGATCATAGAAATTGCCAGCACATGCTTTGTAATCTAAAGAGTTAACCCTTTGAGTGCCAGAGAATTATTCAACATTGCAATGCGTTGGATACATGTCTGCCTCTCAAAGTTAAACCTTTCAGTGCCAGAGGGGTACACAACTCATTGCAAAGCAATGCGATGTGTACCCCTCTGACACTCAAAGGGTTAAAGGAAAAATATTCTCAGATTACCTAGTTCACAGGTTCATTCCAGGACCTTTACCCTTTAAGTGCCAGAGGGGCACTGAAAGGGTTAAACCTGTGGTGGTTGACTTGATTCCCCGATCTTTACCTCACTGAGTTTCCTTTGAAGCTTTTCATTATATTATAATGGAAGTCTGAAGACTGAAGCTGCAGATGAGTTAACCTCTTGAGTGCTGTGGTCCTGTTTTCTCTGTGGTATTTTTCCTGTAATGCATTTATTCTCCTGGTATACGAGCGTGTCTAACCTGAGGCTGATTTTACTTTAAGTACTATTAACCCCTTCTGTTACTCAAGTCTAACACGTTTTGGGGCATTCTTCCCCACTTTGAGCTCTCCTATTGGTTTGCTCACATATTTTATTTCTGACTTTATATTATGTTTCTTTATATTTGACTGAAATTTTGATGCTGCCCCTTTAAGATCGGGTGCCTGCATGGTGGCCAGCTTTGTATTTATATGGGACATCTCTGTCCTCTTTCATCTCTAGTGGGTCAGAGATGGCTCATATTAAATTAAATTACCTACTTGTCATACTGTGTCCTTCAAGTTTAGTTTAACGTGAGCTCTTTATAGTATTTTACTACCTTGATTGTCCCATCTCCTGGAGTAAATGTGACACTGCATACATCCACTGTAGCAGAAGTTAATATTTGATGACGTTAGTCAGGTTTCGCTCTGTAAATATAAACGTACTATTTTACATGCAGTTTTTCTAGTAATTCACAAGCAGACCTAAAGTGGACTTGTTAGCTGGAAAAAAAAACGTTTGCCTGTTATTTAGCAATAAAAAGTTAACTGCACATTTGTGCAACATGTAATGCTTCATATTAAAGGGCGCCTATCTCTCCGATAGTTCCCTAATGGCAGATTTGCTCATCTAGGAACAGACCTACCAGATAAGGCATTGCATTGTGAGCCATTTCAGACCAATGGGGGGGGGCAGAATGGGGCTCTAAAAAGACACTTCTGAGGCTCTCTAGTTGATCCTTTGTGAAGAGATTGATGTGCAAGACTCAAGTCCTGTAGTTCAGTCTGTCAGCCTGCACCATGCAGTCCCCCATTGACTCACTGCTTTGTGAAATGGGCCGTGGAGTCTATCTGCAAAGTTTGTGTGATGGTCACATGCTTCTGACTTGCATTCCAGCCAAAGGGGTCAGTTTTTAAATCTCTCTAAAGGATCTATGGGGGTGCATGGTCCTGTTTGGTTTTTTTTTGTTTTTGTTTTGTTTTGTTTTTTTTGTTTACAATGTTTGCAAAATATAGTTGCCCTTTAAGGCAGAGGTATCAAAGTTCAGTCCTCAAGATGGACAGTCCAGGATTTCCCTGTTTGAGCACAGATGAGCCACTGATTAACTTGTGCATAATCGGGGGAAATCCTTAACCCCTTGAGTGCCAGGAAGGCATCCAACGCATTGCAAAATGTGTTTCCTATCCCTCTGGCACTCAAAGGTTTAAATCCTGGCCTGTTTCTGACCATTGAGGATCTATCTTGAACATCCCTGTTTAATGATACCGTGTGCAGTGCAGTTGTTCCCCCAGGAGGGTGTGATATGGAGTCCAACATGTTGCATTTTTTTAGCATGAACATCGAAGAGGTTATCGCAAGTTAAAGGAAAACTGCATCGTAGAAAATGAAAATCCATTTAAGTCTTAACCTTTACATGTAGTGTGCAGTTTAGATGTGTTTTGTTTGGTTTCTGAAATGTGCATGGAGGTCATTATTACGCTGTGTTGAGTAGGTTTTACGGAGGTTTCTGCTTTGATTAGTTGGATTTAGTATAAAAGAGTACTGGGGTATCTGTTGGCAACCTCTATAGCATTAAAAGTAGAATTGCAGATTTGTTTCTGCATATTGCCCTAAATGTGCTATTGATCAGCTGTATATTTGTCTCTTTCTATTACTCAGTTTTACTTTTTTCTTTCTCTCTAGGAAGAAAGATCCTTCAACTAACAAGAAAGATCGTGTAAATCACTGTCTGACAATATGTGAGAACATAGTTGCTCAGTCCCTGAGGTAATGTAACGTTTTGCTTCTCACTGAACACATCTAGTACAGGTGGAAGAATCGTATCTGGTTCCTATGGATTAAATCTAAATGAAAATAAAAGAAATAGCAGGTTATTTCTCTGAATGGATTCGCTACTTTGTCTTCCCGTTTGACCTTCCTAATGTCACAGGCTGCAGATCACTGGAGGGGATTACATGACAGATGGCCCATAGGATGACTAGATACAGACCAAATAGACTGCTGTTTTCTGTCTCTGGTCACTTAACTCTTTATTAATGACATATTCAGAAGTCCCCCCCCCCCGAATCCATTTAAAAGGTTGCATAGAAAATATCGTGCCACTACCCGACGCATTAAGCATGACGCTGTGAGTAAAGGTGCGACTTGAGAATCTCGCCCTGCATCAAAGCGCAAGATTCTCATGTCATCTCCTTGAACCTCACATCCACTTTAGTGCCTGCTTTAACAATTTGTGTGCCTCCGACCTCCTAGCACTTTGCAAGTCTAATATTCTAACCACTGTCTTCTGAAACAAATTCTATTGTACAGAGACGGGCTGGCTGTATTATATAGTATCTTAATGGGAATAAGTGGGAATCGGACTTAACGCTCCGTATGGTACTGGATGACAGATCGGCACTTTAACCCATGATATGCTGCTTGATCTTTGATGACCAACTTTAATGAAGCACTGTAAGATCAAGCAACATATCAAGTGGACACTAAAGTGGATATGAAGTTTAAGGGGATTCTCATGTTGCCCTTTTACTCACAGCGACATGCTTAATATTGCGTGTAGTGACACGATATTTTCTATGCAACCTTTTAATAGTGAACCCTCCCTTACATAAATATAGTTTCCTGCAGCCCCCCCCCCCTGAAAAAATTCAGGTGCAATGAAGAAAAGGTAGAGATATTCTGGAACAAACCATCTGGGACAAATACACATTCTTCAGTTTCCCATTGATTTTAACCCTTTGAGTGCCAGAGTGGTACCTAACGCATTGTAAATAAATGCGTGTGATACCCGTCATGCATTCAAAGGGTTAAATGGAAATGTTAACTCCCTGACTGACAGAGGTCTCCAATGCATTGCTTTGTATTTCGAATCAACAAAACTGAAGCAGGAGAATGACAATAGACAGCTCTGCCTATGTGAAAGAGCCTTTTGATACCAAGAGAAATCGGCTAGGCTGTCTGGTTAGTCTACACAAAATCCTGACTGTCTCACTTATCCCTTCTCCAAACGGGTTTTAGGTGATAAATGGGCGTGATCAGGACCGGATTTCCCAATAGGCAAATTTGGCAGTTGCCTAGAGCTCGAGATTTTGAGGGGCACCTCAGTGGTGCTGGTCACACCCACAGTCTGATTTGTGTGGCCAGAGCAATCTCAATGACCCTGAACCAGTTTTGCTTCCCTCTACAGGCTATTATTTAACCCCTTTGATGCTGGTGAGTTCTCCAGTACATTGTGAGAATCCAAGGTGTTGGAAGTTTTTTTCGTTCTTGCTTGTTGTAGGGGATCTTCTGTGCCAAGAAAGTGAATGGGGTGGGGTCATGTTAGGAGTTGGCATGTGTCCATGGGTTGGAGCTAAGGGCATCCAATGTGCTTTGCCAAAGGGGTTCTTGGGATGTAAATCCAACCCTGGGTGTCATTTTATTTTGGGTAACCCATGCCTATTTCTTCTTTTGCCTATTTCTGAGTCTGCTCTTCTTGTGCTCTCAAACTCTCCCCTTTCTCTCTATACTATTATATTCCTTCATTGCTTCAAAATGTTGTACTAGATGCACACAGAAGAGTTTATGATTTACCGACTGCATCCGGGTCCTGTGGGGAAAACTTTCCTCACACTAATGTCTGAATCATAGGCACCTAGACACATCATAGACACCTAGACTCATCACAGGCACCTAGACTCATCACAGGCACCTAGACACATCATAGGCACCTAGACACATCATAGGCACCTAGACACATCATAGGCACCTAGACACATCATAGGCACCTAGACTCATCATAGGCACCTAGACACATCATAGGCACCTAGACACATCATAGACACCTAGACTCATCACAGGCACCTAGACTCATCACAGGCACCTAGACTCATCACAGGCACCTAGACTCATCACAGGCACCTAGACACATCATAGGCACCTAGACACATCATAGGCACCTAGACACATCATAGGCACCTAGACTCATCATAGGCACCTAGACTCATCATAGGCACCTAGACACATCATAGGCACCTAGACTCATCATAGGCACCTAGACTCATCATAGGCACCTAGACACATCATAGACACCTAGACTCATCACAGGCACCTAGACTCATCATAGGCACCTAGACATCATAGACACCTAAGGGCACAATCGGGGATAAACACACATTATCAAAATACTACTGATGTAACCTTTTGAGTGCCAGAGGGGTACGCAGTGTTGCTTAGCCCACTGGCACTCAAAGGGTTAAACCTGGATTTTAACTCCTCCAATGTAGTTCTTTGCCGTTAGTCCAGTTTTAGCCCTGCAATATATATTTTTCTAAATTTTTAATCGTTGTGTGATCCGATATCTGTTTTGCCCTATTGAGCTATTTACAACATTTTCTTTTGTTTTTGTTCTTGCACCAGGAATTCTCCAGAGTTTCAGAAGTTGCTGGGAATTGCCATGGAGCTGTTCCTGTTATGCAGCGATGATACCGAGTCTGATGTCAGGATGGTTGCAGATGAATGTCTCAATAAAGTTGTCAAAGTATGGATTTATTAGATGTATATGCATGTTAAGGGCTGTCATATGTCCACTAGTCTGTCTCTGTTTTAAGGTTCCATTAAGTTTAAATATAAAAAACATGTACGTTGTGAGGCTTTTCCTGGTAAATAAAGCACAGGTACACCCACTGCTGGCAGGTGCTTTATTCAAAAGCTATTACATGTCACACGGTCACAGACTGGTGAAGCTGTTAATGTCACGTTATGTGAACATCTGTAACCGCTGGCAGAATTACTGTCTGGATACCAAGTGTACTGTCTGGATGCCAAGAAGGGTAATGCATTAAGGTGTGATAAAGGTGTAATAGAGAGGAGGTAACTTGTCCAGTTTGAAAAACCCTCCATTTTATATGGGAATTTGGATAATTTTATTTGTCCACTATAGAACGATTGCTTTACCACAGACTTCTAGTACATAGGCCTCAGTGGCTTGATGGAGAAGTGCAATATAATATAAAAATTGTTTTGTTTAAATGAACCATTTGGATAGCACTGATATAACAAAATTTATTGACTTGGAAAAGTACATTTCCTGGCAAAAAAGCACTTTGCCTAGATTTGCATTCAAGTAATGTGTGATAAACTCCGCTTGCATTACGGTATTCAAAGCATGGCTTTATTTCACTAAGCAACCTCATATGGTGAGGTAATTAGATCACATATCACCACATCTGTGCATTTGCAAATGAGTGACAGACTGGTTTCCTAGATTCCTATTACAACTATTATTCTGGGCATATGTAAAGGAAATAGTGGAGCAATTCTGTGGATAAAGCAAATGACCTTTTAGTCTCCTTGTAATAATTCTTTTGTCTTCCAGTCCCTTAACCCTTTGAGTTCTTTGCGTACACCTCTGGCACTCAAAGGGTTAAACTGTTACTAGAGCACTAAATCTTTTTCTGATTCAAGACAGTACAAGCAATGACTTGCCAAGTCTCGCCTACCTGATAAGAAGATGCATTGGTCTGTTACCATTCTTTTATACAGCAGCTCTCTGAGTGCCAATGGGGTGTGTGCTGCTCGCGCTTCTGGCACTCGAAAGGATAACCCTTTAAGTGCCACAATGTTGTGCAGAGCATTGTGAAAAGCATTACATTTGACATCTCTCTGGCTTTAGAAGGGTTACAAGTGTCCCTTTTTTATTGTTTTGTTGATCCATTCATACAAATCGATAAAATCTGTCTACCAGATGCGTATGCAGTTTATTACTTGGGAAAAGGGTACAACCCTTTCTGACATTCTAATGGTTAACTTTGTAATGCACTGAATATTGTTGAGGATGGAAAGAAAAATCTGTCTTCTTAGGATAATGAAGCAAGTTTTGCACTTTGTTTTTATTTTTTAAAGGGAAAAAAAAATCTTAACATAAGTAAAGTTGACACAACTGAGTAGTCTTGCATACCATAGAGATGAGTGGAACTGGGATATTTTACCTTAAAGGGATAGTAAAGTTTCAAAATAAAAGCAGCTCCAATTAATCTTCATAGTATTTGAGCCATAGAGAGTATTATTTCAATACTGTCAGAGTTGTAGTTCAAGAGTAATTGAATGATAAAGTATCCCCCTCCTGCCCCTTTTATCTAGTGTAAGTCACCTCCCCTCAGATGTGGAATCTGGTCCTGGGACCAGACAGGTCACAGCAAGGGACAATCTTCTTACTGTGATCATAAGAAAACACCCTGCTCACCTTGACAGGTTTTTGCGCATGATCACTGAAGATTGTCCCTCTGTGAGCCATCCGGACAGTCTTGCTGCTCTGAGGTGAGCAGTCAGTAAAAGGGGTGGTAGGGGGATAATTTATCATTCAGTTACTCTTGAACTACGACTCGGATAGTATTAAAATAACACTCTCCTCAGCCCAAATTCTATGAAGATTAATAGAAGCTGTTTTTTTTGTTTACTATCCCTTTAATTTCCCCTGCATTTGGTGAACTCTCTGGTCTTCTCCTTCTGCCAATTTCTACTTCTAAAAATGCCACTGATGACATCAGAAACAAGCCCACTGAATATGTACGTGCGTGACCACTCTCCCAGAAACAGAAGCTTGGTGATTATTTATTATGTTTTATTACTTTGTAACTAGGCAACTTGAAGACAGAAATAAATATCGGATTTATTTTCTTTCCTTAATTTATTCTGTTTTGTCCCACAAGAAAGACTTCTCAGTAGTCCCATCCTAATGGTTTGGATGCTTTCTCAGTCCCACACACTTAGCATGAGGGGCCTCTCTGGTCTCAGAGGAATGACAGTAACTCTTTAACCCTTTGAGTGCTCTGGCACTCAAAGGGTTAACTTCTTTGGTGTTGGAGCGCTCTTGTGTACTGCTTTACACTGCATTGGAGAATCCTCTAGCATCCAAGGGGATAAAAGAAAGATTTAAGTAAAAAAAAATATATAAAAATATAATAATATATATATATCAGGGCTCAAAATTTCCAATAGCCAATGGCGAGTGAAAATTTAGCCCTGGCGAGTAGAAATTCAGCCCTGGTGGGTATGTTATGGCTTGCAGTTGCGAGTAACTTTTCAGTTCTGGCTAGTAGCAAAGGACTTAATATAATATTATTATATGTATGTTCTTAGCTGAGCTAAAGTAGAAGAGACAGCACTCGAGTAGAAATGAAGTGACAAATTTATTCCAACATCTCTTCCAAACACCAAATGTTTTTGGTCCCTAACGGACCTTCATCAGGGCGCCCAAAAACTTTTGGTGTTTGGAAGCAATTTTGGAATAAATTTGTCACTTCATTTCTACTCGGCAAGTGCTGTCTCTTCTACTTTAGCTCAGCTACGTACACCTTGTATTTACCTTTATGGGACATGCGCCGCCATTTTTGCTTTATAATTGACTATTGTATTCTTCTCTAGGCTTTGATGGACTCTAACCTCCCGAGGCTGCAGCTAGAACTTTACAAGGAAATAAAAAAGGTGAGCAAGTTTTGTTTAACATTACATGGAAATACCCAAGATGTTAATTGGTTTGGGATGGGGATTTGTCTGGAAAGGAATGCGATCACTAAACCTTCTAACATTACTTTTCCTACCTCTAGAACAGCACGGAGACGTGGATATTTAGAGTTTCACCCATTAGTTCCTCCTGTAAAAGAGATCATTTTACCTAGTAAATCTTTTATCTTATCTCTCTGGTTTGACTTTCAGGAGAAGTCCCCTGTGCTATTTCTAGAATTGATTTGGTCAAGGTCATAAACTACAGGTGCCCATATACAGGGCAGGCAGTCTTGGTTGGAAACAACTAGCAGTGTAATTGCCGAGTGTTCGGATTGCTTGTGATTGCTTTCCACCGACTGTAATGGAGACCATCTTATTGATCATATAAACTGTTCATAGGTCTGTGTGGGTTCTGTGCAGAACAGTTGACAACAACCCAATCGCAGCCCTGTAGACAGTGGTTTGGACTGTTGAGGCCACAAACAGCAATTTGATTGGCAATTGATTAAAAAATGTCAAATCTACCGATCAACCAAATCTCATCCTACTCTGACCGCGTCAGCCTACACACAGGGCAATAACCGGCCAGTCTGGTTGTTTTCCATGGACAAATTGTCCTGTACACCTTTAACCATTTCAGTGCCAGAGGCTTATAGGAGGGAAGGAAAATTTTGCCAGCAATGAGTCAGAGTTACAAGAGTAATGTAAAAGTATAACGTTTCTAGACTGCATGGTTATGCCTTCTCCTTTCTTTGCTCATTTTTTCCTAAACCACGAGTATCCTTGAATGGCAACAGCAGTGTCTGGTATTTTAGGGCTGAGCCAGGATTCAGTGAGAATTAGTCTTTGTGGTTTATATACACAACACCATGATTTTAATTCATCCATTTTCAGCAGTATACTGTGTATATTGCAATGCACAAAATGGTCCTTTTTTAAAAGATGAATTTGCCTTTTGTTGCTGTTTTCAGGGGCAGCGTTGGTTTTTATGTCATTTGCGAAGTCAAGTAATACAATACATAAAAAATGATTGGGTTATTTGCAGTGAGCATATAATGAAAGCGTGCGCTGATTGCTGTGATTACTGGGGCTGGGTGAGCTTGTTATTTAGAACTCTGTACAAGTACTCAGTGGATAGTGCACACTGGTATGCAGACGTCCATGGTGGATTAATATGTCATGGTGCAAGGGAAGAGCATGATTTGGGGGATAACGGGAAAACTGTATTAACAGTGGAAGAGTTAGAACAGATAGTAGTAATATATTCGTTTTGGTGTGCGTGTCACAAGGCTAGATCGGGAATGAAACCGGAAGTAAGAAAACAGGTGAATATCACATGTGAGATTGTTTTGAAAGATCACTTCATCTAACTGTAACACTTATTAAATCTCTTCCCTCCTATTTCACAGCCCTCCCTTAGTTTACTTGCCTGTGGTCTTTAGGTGGTTGCACAATAGCTGTCCTTTCCTGTCCACCTCTCATATGTAATTATCTTGTCCAGAGTAATTAGGAAAAGGTGTACTTGGAATAAAGGTGTCAGGTAAAGCACCCCCTAAATGTGTCTGAATTTAAATTGGTTAGAAATTCCTTCCAACACTGGTTGACTGGGTAAGACCAATTACAAATTGCATTCAGGGCATTCCTTATGGAAAATAATCAGGTGTGACACCATTAAAACATCTGATGTTAAACAGCCACGGGGAGGTATATGCAATTAGTGGGGAAGGCAGACAATATGCAGACTGGAGCAGGGACTGCATATCACAAAGAGTTAAAACTCAGAATGGAGGGAGAAATAGGATTTGAGGGTGATGGGAATTGTTGTCCAACAATAACTGGAGAGCCACATGTTGACTATATATGGGGCTGCTGAGTCTTTCTGCTAAAACAGACTTCATTCCCACTCTAGCGGCGGTATTTTATGCTAGACATTATTTCCAGTAAACACAGTGGTAATATTTTTCTGGAAGTGCCCACATGGCGATTTTATAGATACGTTTATGGCCACATGCCAGTAATCCATTTTTAGTGCCATAAGACAGAATGGTTTATGTGGGATATATACGAACAAGCCATGGTTATTGTCACTTTAACTTGGATGCAGTCAGGCGCTCAGTACTTTTATTTGGACTAAGATGTATCTTTCAAAAATGTAAAGTAAAACATTTGTTTTGGGGTTTGATTGTTGTAATCCCTTCAGGAATAGCGAGACTTGCTTACTAAATCAACCCGTGGAGGGGTGCAGCGTTAGGCCCTACAGAGTATAAAGCGGCTCCCTTAAAGGGATAGTAATACTTCATTTTAACTTTATTTTATTTTGTAGGCATTAAAAAAACATGAAGAATGATATAAGTCTTATCTCTGAAACCTTTATGGTTTAAGAGATATTCACAAACAAAGTATCCCCCCCCCCTGTTCAACCAGATCAGAAGGGAGATGCCCAGGTAGACTGCAGAGAGGGACAATCTTCAATTAAGATAATGTAAAAAGCTGAAAAACTTGTCAAGGGGGGAAGGGCTTTCATTGTTTTCATACAAAGAAAATTGTCCCCTTCTGTTATCTGTACTGTCATACAACCAGATTCACATCTGAGAAGAGATGGCTTACACTAGGAAAAAGGGGCGGGGAGGGGAACTTTGCTTGTGAATATCTCATAAACCATAAAGGTTTGAGAGATGAGACTTATATCATTCTTCATGTTTTTTTAATGCCTACAAAATAAAATAAAGTTAAAACGAAGTGTTACTATCCCTTTAATGTTCTACTGTTATGGCTTTTTCTGATAAAAGCTCAAACAAGGTGCACAGGGGTACAGGTGATTCTTGTAATGTTTAGAAGGTAAATAACTTTGTGTAACACTGCAGTTCTGTAGGAAGGATTGCTGAGTGTGGTTGCTGCAAAGAGATGTTAGCTAATAATTCATTTCTGACATCTGCCTAGAACGGAGCACCAAGAAGCCTGAGAGCTGCACTCTGGAGATTTGCTGAGCTCGCTCATCTTGTTCGGCCACAAAAGTGCAGGTATGTCACCACTAGCTTTATTGTATGAACCCTCTGAGTGCCAGAGGGTGTGCAACTCCTTGCTAAGCAAGGAGATTTCTCAGAACTTATATCGAAGGGTCATGTTTTGAAACACAAATTGTAGTTTTATTTCTGTTTTGGAATATTTATATTTATGCTACTTTTACACAGACAGCTTGGCTTGCCTGTGTACCTCTTATGTCCTTCTTTTCCCTGGAGGCTCTCTTGCCTGGAGTGTGTGGTAGATGTGTGTTACTAGGTTGGCTTCTGTAGGTGTTGGACATGTATTATTGGCCAATACCTGCTTGTGTTGGCCAGTCACTGGAGGATGCAACAGGCAATTTCTCGGAATAACGAGTGTGAATGATCTGTGCGATGGTCCATAGGCTGCAATCAGCTTGCTGTAACCTGGATGTGCCCAATGCAGTGAATGAGAGAATCCAAGCTGCAGCATGCTCTGTTATGGTGTGTTCCACAAGGCAGAAGCAGACTGTATGAGCAGCACCATTGAGGCAGGCTGTTTAACAAGGGTGTATTTAGCTCAGCCTTTGTAAACCTAGCCTTAGTTATATTTCATAAGTAGAATAACTCGGTGGTGGTCATTTGCTTTCACTTTCACCTGTGTGTTGACCATTTTTGCATATCACCACCTGGCGAGAGCACCAAAATGGAGATATAACTTAAAATCTAGTGTTTATTACAATAATGATTATTATTTTTATTGGTAGCATCATTACTATTTCTATATCTCCATTTTGGTGTTCCCATGAGGTGGTGATATTCTGCATGGTCAGCTCACAGGTAGACTATGTCATAGAGAATACGGTTAGAGAAGTGATTTTTATGTATTTAATTTTTGCTAGCTCTAACCGTCCCACGTAGACATTAGCCATCTAATACAGGCTGATGCCCATGTGGAGCGGCCATTTTTTGTACCTTTGGATATGTTGAGTATTTCAGTAATTAAATAGGCTGCATAGATCTTCTCTGCTGCCGCTTCCCGGCAATCTGTTTTGAATGCAGGAAATTGAATCATTCCAAATTGGCCTCTCCACACGAGTTACAGATGTGAGTGGCCATTACCTTTTATAGGGACAGTAATGTCCCAGAAAAAATATTTAGCATTTTATAGGGAGTAAAAAGTTGAACTGAATGTAAAAAAAAAAAAAATAGCTCTCAAATCGCTATGGTTTGAGAGATATCTGCATTCAAAGTTTGACGTTTCCTGCTTTTGAATGTAGAGATCTCTCAAACCATAGTGGTTTGATAGATACGTTTTTTACATTCAATTCAACTTTTTAATCCCTACAAAATGCTAAATCTTTTTTTCTGGGACATTACTGTCCCTTTAAGGACCAGTAGGTTGTGTAATGCACACCACACCACACTGGTCCTTAAGGGTTAATTTTCTTGACCACCAGGCTTTATCAATTTTCTTAAATGTATATGTGTTTATAGTGTTTTTATAATCTTACAGCAAATCCCACAGCCCCGTACCGTTGTGGAATAGAACAAAAAAGTGAAAGGAATAATAGCCCATAATGTGGAATTTACATATTCTGCAAGTGCATAAAATGTATAATCAAACTGCTTATGCTTTTTATACACTTATTTATTTGTTTTTATGTCCCTGATGGTAAGCTTCCTGGATCTGTTTCCAGAAAGTTTTCTAGTCAGCCTATCATCAAAGCAGGACAGCGAAACAATGTAGTATTCTCTCTGCATGTCTGTTCTGTACAGCCTGCGGGACAGCTCTGTACAGCAGCCTGTCAATCTTCCTCTGTTCCCCTCCACAAGTATTGCCTCCTTCCCACCTCCTCCGATGACAGAGGATTCCGGCATATGACCTGGCGCGCTCTCTTTCAAATGTGCGTGCAGCTCATTGTACAGGTACAGACTGGGCGCGTTCATGCACTCATTCCTTTATAAAAAAGTGCCAGTCCTGTTGCCTCTGTGGCTATTTTTAGTTGTGAAGCAGACTAGCACTTTTTTATAAAGGAATGAGCGCGTTGACGCTCTAAGTCTGTGCCTATAAAATAACCTGGATGCACATTTGCAGGAGAGCGCGCCAGGTCACATGCCTGAATCCTCCGTCCTAGGAGGAGGCGGGAAGAAGGCAATACTTGGGGATGGGAACATGATAGGCTGCAGTACAGAACTGTACCACAACCTGTATAGAACAGACGTCACCAGCATAACTTTAAAAGGCAATATCTTGGGAAATAATTATATTGGGGAAAAAAAATGGATAACTACTTCAATACAAAGGAACCTCAAGATGAAGACAAGATTACTAGACCCTTTAAAGGGACACTAGTATTCAAAGGTGCCTGTGTACAAGAAAACAAAAGGTATCATCAGCTTCCTAAAGTTTCCTGAGGGTGTCAGTGCACCAAGGAGAGCGGAGACCTTTCATATGACCGACTCCTCTCCCAGGAAAACAGTGGCTGTGGGTTTCCAGTGTAGTCTCCATCTGGCACATGGAGACCCCCCAAAAAATACAGCTTGCTGCATGAGGGTTTTTTTTCTTGTATACAGGTAATAGGGACATATTTGTATATTGGTGTTTATGTCCTTTAATTTCTAATCCAATAAACAAGTGAATTGTAGCAATATAAATAATGGAATCATGGAGCTTCTTGAAGGAACGCATGGTTATTTTCAGGTGTGTGTGTGTGATTGTGTCGTCTTGTGTGTGTCCCTAAGTTGCACACACGTCAGGCACCGTGTATACACAGACATAGTGTGCCTAACGGAAAAATACTTGGATAACCTTTAAACCCTTGGATGCTATAGAAGTTTTCAACGTATTGCATAGCAATGTGCTGGAGACCTCTTAAACCTCCAAGATGTAAAATGGTAGTAAGGCATAACATTTATTAAGTAATATGGAGAACCTTGATAATTACTGATGGGTCTGATTTTCCTTCCTCCCCTCCTTTTTGAAACCAGACCGTACCTAGTGAATCTGCTTCCTTGTCTTACAAGAATAAGCAAACGACATGAAGAGTCTGTACAAGAAACACTCGCTGCTGCTATCCCGAAAATTATGGCTGCCTTTGGCAACTTTGCAAATGACAATGAAATAAAGGTACTGTTAGTAGATTTATTAAGCGAACACAATCTTACATTACTGTAGACCTATTTAATGTTTACCCCTTTTAGGCCCAGTCAAGTGTGCAATATATTACAAAGCCACGCGCTGCACTCCCATCTGGTCCTCTCTACGGCGCAGGCAGTCTCTACTGCGCATGACTTTGTCGTTACGCACGTTTTAGCAAATTATTATATAGGATGTTGTTTAATCCCTTCATGTAAGATAATGGGCTGCTTGCATTTGACAAACCTCCTGTAGCAAAGAAAGTGTTTACTATATCAAAGAAAAAGTGGTGCAAAAGAGCTCCCTGTTGGTTTAACACTTTGAGTGCCAGAGGGGTATGCAACACTTTGCAAAGGGTTAACACTTTACTGGCAGTTTTATTGCAGAGGCTGTTGTGCTAAGAAAAGTGATGCAATGCTGGATCTAACCAAATGCATCACCGCAAACAAATACTCATTCTCCAGATTCTCAGTGCTTTAACCCTTTGAGTGCCAGAGGAGTAGGTAACATATTGCGACACGTTCCCCATCTTGCTTTCAAAGGGTTAAATTGTGCTTTTAACCCAATAAATGCTAGAGGTCTCCATTGCATTGTATTGCTAAGTGCTACCATTGAAGGAGTTAAGTCCCTTATAAATCGTGCATGTTTTTTGTGGTGCAGTTGATTTGCCCCAGAATTGCTCCATGTTTGTTAGTAGATCAGTCTCTGAGACTCGCTGATCTTGAGAAGCTCTGTATTTTGTGTGCATTCCTCTTGCAGCATTATTAACCCCCCCAAAAAAACACAGTAAAAAAAACATACTGATGATGTCATAAGGCAACATTAAAAAACCGAAAACTGAAGGTCTTCAGACTAAAATAAATAATTAGTAGTACATTGATTTAACCTAATGTACTTTCCCTTTAAATACCACTTGTTTTGTTTCTTTCTTTCTTCCTTTGAGCTAAAAATGAATAGGAAGGTCTCTGACCTCTGTCTTCATGCTACAGAGCTTCTATGTTGTAGGTCTGTAGTGTAAGCTTAGTACCTGTTCACTGTTTCCTTTTTGAATACACCTGTAATTTTAGGGCTTGTACTCCGATTTCTGAGCCATTCCTAATATCCAAACACCTGAGCACTGATGAGTTTATTGTCTTTCAGGTTCTTCCTACATTGCCTTCTTTGATTCCCCATACTTTGTTCTTGTTTATCTTACATGTGTTATGTTATTTAGTATGCTTGTATATGTATATGTAATGTTGTATATGTATATGTAATGTTTCATAATACAAGCAGCTCTAATTAATCATCATAGTATTTGGACTTCGGAGAGTGTTATTTCAATTCTGTCAGAGTTGTAGTTCAAGAGTAATTCAGTGACAAAGTATCCTCCTCCCGCCCCTTTTACTGATGCAACACTGTTCAGCCAGATCAGAAGGGAGGTGCCCAGGTAGATTGCAGAGAGGGACAATCTTCAATTAAGATAAGGGAAAAACCTGAAAAGCTTGTCAAGGGGGCAGGGCTTTCATTGTTCTCACAGGAAGAAGATTGTCCCCTTCTGTTATCTGTCTGGTCTATGGACTGCATTCCACATCTGAGAAGAGATGACTTACACTAGGTAAAAGGGGCGGGAGGGGAAACTTTGCTTGTGAATATCTCTCAAACCATCAAGGTTTGAGAGATAAGACTTATATCGTTCTTCATGTTTTTTTTAATGCCTACAAAATAAAATAAAGTTAAAACGAAGTATTACTATCCCTTTAAGTCTTTCAAATAAAGCTTTTTTTTAACTTCATTTTTTTTTTTTTTTTTTTATTTAAATGGGAATGTATATAGAGCAGAATGTTTCTAGGGAACTGTCTTTATGTAAAAGGAAATCTAATACCTCTGGCATCAAAGGGTTAACCTGTTAAATGCTTTAGAGGTATTCACTGTATTGTACACTATGCTTTGGAGACCTTTGACATTCATGGGTTAAGGGCCAAATGGTTATGCACAAATTACTTTGCAATGCTTTGTATACCTTTGCGATTCTTACATGGTTAAAAGGACAGTATTGTTTCTATTAAAGTGCTTTTCAAAGTCGTCTTCATGTTTTTATTTATTTATTTTTAATATTTTTTTTTATATACACAGAGCAATATTTATTTACTAACATACTTGTAGTTTAAACTCTATTCAAGTGAAAGGATCCCCCTCCTGCCCCTTTCCCTGCGTCACTGAGCCGCTCTGTCTGGTCCGGATGGAGAGCGGCGAGGGACAGTCTGTAGTAAGCAAAATACAAATCCTGCCTTCCTTCATCAAGGGGGAGGAGGCAGGATTTTCCTCATACTTACTGTGTGAAGATTGTTCCTTGCTTCACCCGTCTGGTCCCATGACTGAATTACAGATCTAATGGGAGATGGCCAGACGGGGCGAAAGGGGAATCCTTTTGGCGCAAATAGCGTTTAAACTACAATTATGTATGTAAAGAATTATAGTGCTATGCGTTTTAAAAAACATAAAGGAAACTCAGAGCTGCACTTTAATAGAAACATTACTATCCATTTAAAGGGATAGTAATACTTCGTTTTAACTTTATTTTATTTTGTAGGCATTAAAAAAAAAAACATGAAGAATGATATAAGTCTTATCTCTCAAACCTTTATGGTATGAGAGATATTCACAAGCAAAGTTTCCCCTCCCGCCCCTTTTACCTAGTGTAAGCCATCTCTTCTCAGATGTGGAATCCAGTCCATAGACCAGACAGATAACAGAAGGGGACAATCTTCTTCCTATGAGAACAATGAAGGCCCTGCCCCCCTTGACAAGTTTTTCAGGTTTTTCCCTTATCGTAATTGAAGATTGTCCCTCTCTGCAGTCTACCTGGGCACCTCCCTTCTGCTTTGGCTGAAGAGTGTTACATCAGTAAAAGGGGCGGGAGGGGGATACTTTATCATTGAATTACTCTTGAACTACAACTATGACAGAATTGAAATAACACTCTCCAAAGTCCAAATACTATGATGATTAATTAGAGCTGTTTTTATTATGAAACATTACTATCCATTTAAGTAGGCCTGCCTCAG
Organism: Rhinophrynus dorsalis; assembly: GCA_037306005.1. NCBI lineage: Eukaryota > Metazoa > Chordata > Amphibia > Anura > Rhinophrynidae > Rhinophrynus > Rhinophrynus dorsalis. The sequence goes on from CM074718.1 coordinate 49,230,348, forward strand.
TTGGAAAGAAACTGCCAGCAGCTCTCATATCCTCCTCAGTGGATGTGATATCCAGGGCTGATTCGGTATGTTATCTCTTGAACAAAGGCACAGAGCAAAATTCACATGGGCCTCTAAAAATTTCTAGACATAGTAAGGTAAGTGAGGGGCAAGATTAAATGTTGTGAGTTCTAAATTAATCGATGAAATGATTAACCATTTCCATTTTTTAATGAATAGGTTCTACTTAAAGCATTTATAGCAAATCTGAAATCTAGCTCCCCTACGATCCGTCGAACAGCAGCTGGTTCTGCAGTGAGCATCTGTCAGCATTCTAGAAGAACACAGTATTTCTACACATGGCTTCTGAACGTACTCTTGGGTAAACTACTGTATACTTTTTATTTAAGATAGACTTTATATTGGTTTAATTCAGGCATGAGAATCCAGAGGGCCTGCTGTTAATGGCTACAGCTTCCATCATGATGGTGGGAATTGTCCTCAACATCTGTAGTGCCTCAGTTTGTGTATTCGGAGAAGAGAAATATGTTCATCTGATTTAAAGCAGAGCTCTCATCTTTAGAACATTGCCCTCCAAAACATAACTAATATAGAGATAGGCACAGACATATTTGTATTATGTTTAATAAGTCCGTGTTGTTGACGTAATCCATCTTGTACTGCAGGCATCCAGCAGACATCTTAGAGGGAAGTTACCTCTGAGTCTGCGCTGTCTGTCCCGTGCACTGCCCGGATTGTTGGTGACGTCCGTTAGTTACCTTAAGGTGACGGAAGCTGCTGCCTGTGCAGGAGCACAGAGCTTCTCTTGTAAGCTCTGCTCCCTGGATGCCGGCAGAAGAAGGTGGATTACTTCAATAACGTGGACTTGTTAACCCTTTAAGGACCGGGAAAATCTGAGGTGGATTTCACTTTAGGACCGGAGCAATTCTGACTTTTTTGACTATGTCTTTGTTCAACAGTGTTTTCCCTCTTAGTATTTTATTTTACCCATGAAAATTACATACTGTTTTTTTATGCACAAATAGGGCTTTCTTTTGATACCACACTTATATGGATAGCCCACCATTTATGTTAGTAAAATTAAAGAAAACGGTAAAAAAAGCCATTTTTTTTCTCTTGGGATCATTTGGGCACAATGGGTTAAATTTTTATGGAGACTGCATGAAAGAGATGACCGGTCAGTCATACTTACAAAATGGGCAGTTTTAAGTGGGCACCGTCCCCCTGGGTGAAAATCCCCATATCCCTTTTCCCCACCCTATTTTCCCACTATTTTTATTGAATAAATTTGGCGGTGTATATATAAATGTTTTACATGGCTCCACAACAATCACACTTCCAATTTCGGTAATGGACATGTTGATTTTTTTTTTTTTTTTTTTTTTTTTAAATTGTGTCTTTCTAAAAAAAACAAAAAAAACAACAACACAAAAGTTGATCTGCATCCATCCAGCTTCCAGCACAGCAGTGAAGAGGTTAATACCCCCAGCTGCTGCATTTTTTTTAACCACTAGGTGTCTCCTCTTTGCTTCTCTGTCCCTTACTTTGATCATAAGGGACAGACAGGCAGAGTTGAGACAGAGGCAGTACAATGCCGGTTCATGTGATCGCTGCTTGCACAAGTGAAAGTGGCTGAGACTGTGAACGCTCCAGTACCAGAGCTCTCAGTCTCCGCCTGGAGTTAATGATAGCAGCGTGCACGGAGGCCTTAAGGCAAAACAACCCATGACGGTCCTGGACCGTCATGGGTCGTTAAGGGGTCAAACATAATACAAGAATGCCTTTGCTTATCTCTATATTACGAATGTATTGGGTTACAATATTATTCTTCTTTAAGGGCTATATTAAAAAAAATTGAGATAGAATGGTCATCAAAACAAGAAATCTGGGGATGAAAACTCTAAGCCCCTTTGCAGTCTGGTTCATCCCATGATGGACCTAGACATTGAGACAAATCCAAATAGTATTGATCTCCTCCAATTCATTGCATAGCAATTCAAGCTTTTTTTGATGTAATTAAATTATATTATTGTTTAGTCCCAGAATTACCTTTTTTTTTTTTTTTTTTTTTTATAATTATTAGAAATGCAATCTTGTACATTGTCATATTTAATTAATTTAGTCATTTGTGGATGCAGATTTATTGTATGTATGATAGAATGAGATACGGTGCATGTAAGGAATGGGAGGGGAAAGGACATTGATGGGGATAGCAGGACGTCAATGATGTCTCATATAGATGGATACATTTTGCAGAGACGTACCAATCGATGCAAAAGGGACTGTATCTCAGACAAATAGTGATTTACAGTACAGAAAAAGTAGGTATTCTTATAAATATAATAATTGGTAATGGAACGGTCATTTTATCAGGATCGTGTGTTATGGGGTCAAGATAGAAATGTTACTACAATGTTTCTTAATTTTTTTAAACATAAAAAGTGAGAGTCTGTAATTATGTTTGAAATTTTGCATTTAAAAAAAATAAATATAGATATTTTTTTTGGTAAATTTTGGAAGTGGCACAAATTTTTTTTCTGCATACATCATTTGTGGATCTTCCAGCTGGAAAATGTGTTTTTGCTCTTCCAGTCTTTAGAACATTAATCATGTTACACATGGAGCAGAGACATTGAGATAAGGGACTAGTGCTGTAAGACATGGGTGACCAATGTGTAGTCATTTTTTTTTCTCTCCCATAAATAGGAAGCTGATGAGGTGTGATTCTGAAGCAAAGTGAATGCACCATAGGTGATAACCATTTGAGTACTAGATAATTTTGCAATGCTTTGGAGACCTTGCTAGCATTCAAGTGGGTTACATTTCTTTTTAACATCAATAGACTTTTTTTATTTGGTGCACTTAGTTTGCCCCATAATTATCCCTTTTCAGCTTCCTTAATTCTGTTCTTTGTCCCAGAACATGTCCACCAGGCATGTAAAGAAGTATCCATTGTTAGTACAGTATCAAAACAAGAGGGGAATCTGATCCTGTTGAAACGAGCAATTGTGTTTAATGCTCTAGAACCCCTTGTAGGAGGTCTGCAAGGAGTGAACATTTTCCATCAAATCTTCTTTACCAATGCCTTTATTGTCCAGCTGGACCCTATTGGTACCTGCCAGTGACTTTGTAACTATAGCAAACATTATAAGTGAGTGGGCCCCCTGGTGAGTGCTAGTAGGTAACTGGAAATCCTGATTACAGGTCTGTGGGTGTGTGGTTACAGGTCTGTGGGTGTGTGGTTACAGGTCTGTGTGCGTGCATGTCTGCCTGTGAATGTGTGTATCTATCAAATTGATAACCAACTGAGGCCTTCTCAGTATCTCTTTGGAGGGCCTATGTTGAAATATACAATTCCTTTTGTCTTATACATAAAATTTAATAAAATGGGGCTTTTAACACATTGAATTCTACAGAGGTCTTCAGTGCAATGCATCATAGTTCCCCAGAATTCCTTCATTTTTTAATGTATATAGACAATTGTGGGCCTTGAACTTCTATGGGAAACAGTTGATTTTGGGCTTAATGCTCTCTGTAATGTGTTCTTCAGGCCTCCTTGTTCCAGTGGAGGATGAACATCCAACCCTGTTAATTTTGGGAGTTTTGTTAACACTACGGTACCTGATCCCACTACTACAGCAGCAGGTGAAAGACACAAGTCTGAAAGGGAGCTTCGGCGTGACACGGAAAGAGGCTGAAATTTCACCTTCTCTCGAGCAACTAATACAGGTAACGGACTGAAACTGCTACCGAGAAATGAAATGGTCTTACGTAGAAAAGAGGCTCCATTCTGGGACAACTAGGTGGCATCACGGAGGACAAATTAACTTTCCCATTGATTTTAATTTGGACTTAAAACCCCTTGAATATTGTCAGAGTATTTTTGTTTATAATACCAGATACATTTTAGGTGTCAGTGTTCCTTTAATGCCCAGCCTCTATCCCTTTGATTGCCAGAGGGGTACACAACGCATTTACACATTGTGTACCCCTCTGGCACTTAAAGGGTTAAAAGCGAATGAGGATACATATGCATAGCAAGCAAGACAAAATGAATGCCCCCAGATCCGCAGCGTTATAGTGATGCGTAAATAAAATGCATTTTCTGTTTTTAGAGACTACATACTATTGCTTGTTTAAAAATAACTTTAACGAAATGTAGGTTTATTTTCCCGTCATTAATCTTGCATTGTGAAAAATAGGAACACTGTCTGAATGAGAACCAAACAAATACTCATCTTGAGACGTGTTAAAAACAAACAAAAGGAAAGAAACGTACAAAAAAATTATAACTTTTGTACCAGAGGTGTGAAGCGCATTTCAAAGCCATGCCTTGCACATCCACCTGGGTCTTAATGAGTTAAATAAAGGCTAAAGGCCCATATTTATAAAACTGGACTAAACCTACTGCCCCATTGGGGGCAAATACAAATTCCTAAATGACCATGCATTCGAATAGTTCTTTTTAACCCATTGAATGCTAGATAGATCTCCTGCACATTGCTTCACGATGCAGTGGAGATCTCCCTAGCAATCATGGGAGTTAAAAGCCCAATTTAGTTTAACATTCATTAGTATTTGTCCCCTATGGTGCAGCTGGTTTAGTTAAGAAAAACTCCAGTTTGCTAAATATGGTCCTAACTTCCTTGTACAAATATTTGTGGTGGTTGATGATCCGTTGCATCTCTGTATTAGCTGGTGGTGGTGGAGGGTTTATTCACATCCAACACCCAGCCAAAGTGAATTTAACTAGTTCCTCTTCCCAGCAAAGTGACTATAACTAGTTCCTCTTCCCATCAAAGTGACTATAACTAGTTCCTCTTCCCATCAAAGTGACTATAACTAGTTCCTCTTCCCAGCAAAGTGACTATAACTAGTTCCTCTTCCCAAAAGGTATTTTTTTACCACCTTGGCTTTTACACAGCTTCACTGTGTTGCTTGCAGTACATTAAAGTGGAACTACCACCCAATATAAAGTCGCTCCCCAATAATTATACATATGGCGACTATCTTCTTAATAGTGTTATTATCTGCCACAAGTACCACGATTTGAAGCAATCCTGTTTCTTCAGAGACTGACGGTCAGGCTTCTTGTTGTAGAGCCGTCTGCGCACCTGCACCGTGAGTCCCTTCCAGTGCCTTTCGACTCCATGCAATGCCTACTAGAGGAGACCGGGATAGACAGCTCAGATGCGCTGATGTCTCTAAGTCAAGATGTCTGCGTGCAAGCCTGGCTTCCGGTCTCTGAAGAAACAGGATTACTTCATATCGTGGTACTTGCAGCAGATAATAACACTATTAAGAAACATGTTGCCATCTACTTAATTATTGGGGGGGAGACTTTATATTGGGTGGTAGTTCTGCTTTAAAATACATGTAGCATCCAATGGGTTAATTAGAAACTATGATCATTGTACCTATTGGAGGACTGAGAGGCTTACAAACTTTTTTAACCTTTAAATGACCTGAGAGGTGTACAACATAATGCATCGCTTAACAAAGCATTACCCACCCCTCTAGTCCTTCACCTCTTGGATACTAGGGATGTCTCAGCTGTTGCAAATCAATATGTTGCAGGGTTAAAGGGTTAATGTGGACTATGTTTTTACCATCCTGTTTATATAATTGACCTGTATTGTACATCTATTTGGAGCGCAGATTTGAAGCACTTTTTCAAAGAAGAGTGGGCAAATATTGCCACGTCAAGATGTGCCATGCTAATAAACTCCTATCCAAAAAGACTGATTGTTGAAGCACCTTTTGATTTTATTACAGCAAAGTATTAATTTAAGGGTGTACACACCTATGCAACCAGGTTATTGTGAGTTTTTTATTTATTTTTTTTCCTTCTCAACGATTTCAGTTTGTTTTGCAATTGAATTGTTCACAACAGAGGTGTGTAGACTTTTTATGTCCACCGTATAATATATATGAATGGCAGAAGTGAACAGCTGATGGGGGACAGAGACCCTCTTCCCTTCAGTGCTGCCATCTCATCTTTGGATGGTTGAACTTCTCCTCTATATCCCCACTCGACTCCACATCGAGTAATCCCAGTGAGCGCTCAGAATAAGAAGAAAATAGGTTCAAATAACAATCCTTCAACACCATTCCAAATAATATACATATCGACTACTAACGGAGTGGAACCTAATGACATGTAAGGTTTATTATTAGGATGTCTTAGTTTTTTTTGCGTGCCAGAGGGGTATGCAACGCATTGCAATGTCACCCAAAGGGTTAAAATGAGCCCTCATTTAACCTTAATTTGAGCACAAAAGCAGCATGTCTCGTAGGAATCAATGCTGTGTTGATTGGCCTTTGAAATTTTCTGTTTAAGTATTGTACATCCTGTCAGTGGAGGCCGACGTGGTTCTTTGTTGCAGGACTCCAACCCTTCAGTCCTGCACAAAGAATCATGTGAACTCACATAAACATGATATCAAGTACATTTTTTTTTTCCTGTGGGCTTAACCCTTTCAGTGCCAGAGGGGTAGGCAATGCATTGCTTTGCAACGCATTGCCTGCCCCCTCTGGCACTGAAAGGATTAATTTCAAAGAAATATAAATCACACACATTTCATCCATCTCTGATAAGCCAGCTGACTTTGATTTTAAAGGGCTAGTAAAGGTATGTGAATACTTTATTATTACTATTCCCCATATTGTAGATATTTGTAAAATAATTAAATAGCCCCCAGGTTCATCTCTCAAACCTTTATGATTTGAGAGATAACAATGGCAGCAGAGCTGAAATAGCGATATCTGAAAATAAAAGCTGAGAAAAGAAAAAAACAAATAGGGGATGCCAAGAGTGCCTTATCAAACAAATAATGAGACAACATTTCACAAAATGGAAAATAACTTGCATTTAGAATAGGCTGTATAGAAGCATATGCTTAGACACAGCGAATATAGGATGTAGGGGTGTACCTCCCTTGCTCGGTACACATTCAGTTGACTGCTTCAGATGTCCCTCTTGTGGATCTCCAATACCTTTTTCAATACACTGCAACTGCTCCGACAGTAAAGTGGATACAAGAGTATTTATTTATTTAAAACAATAAACAACAACAGTATACATAGGCCTAGGCAATAAACTGTATAATAAAATTTCCACTAAAAAACGCGTTTCACAGCGTTTTGACAATGTTTGACAAGTTTTTTGATCAACCTACATTACTGAAGAAATGTAGGTTGATCAAAAAACTTGTCAAACATCGGAGTGGCTATTTAAAAACTCACAAGTTTGCGTGATTGGACCAGTATCGGCATAGACGTTGAATCCAGCTCAAACCTGCTAATTAGCTATCAAAATGTTTAACCCGCTCGACCATCATTGCCCCCATTGCTACAAGTATGCTAGTCATCCGTTAGATAGGGATCACAATCCCATCCAAATGATCCAACTTTTTAACAGTATATATGAATGGCATACATGAATGGACTGCACAATGTATGTGGTCCATACACATCAATGCACAAAAAGAAATCTGTCTTACAAAGTCTCTATCACAGACCTAATTTGCTATAAATTAGCATTTCCGTGTAGTAGGGCAGCACAGTGGCTCAGTGGTTAGCACTGTTGCCTTGCAGCGCTGGGGTCCTGGGTTCAAATCCCACCAAGGACAACATCTGCAATGAGTTTGTATGTTCTCACCGTGTTTGCGTGGGTTTCCTCCGGGTACTTCGGTTTCCTCCCACACTCCAAAAAACATACTGATAGGTGAATTTAGATTGTGAGCCCCAATGGGGACAGGGACCAATATGAGTGTAAAGCGCTGCGGAATCTGTGTGCGCTATATAAATAAAGGATTATTATAGGCACTTCAGTACATAAACGACATGCAACTTGATACAATTCACCCAATACTTATGTCACAACAATCCTATCATTAAACACATATATCATAGACTAGCTTGCAAACCAGGCACACTTTGTAGACCGTTGCAGTGAAGTATTTATTTTTAGATATTGCTATCTCAGGTCTGCTGAAGAGCCGCTGTCTGGTTGCGTGACCAGAATCTCATCCTGACAGCTTTACAGCTCACGTCTGAGAGAGAGGAGGGACCTTTAACCTCATATATCTCTCAAACCGTAATGGTTTGAGAGATCGGTTTAACCTCAATTAATCTCTTTTTTTAATATCTACAATATAGCAGTTAGTTAATTAACAACATTACTATCCCTTTCATGTATTTCAAGGTCCTTTTGCAGAATGAATACGTTTATTTCTTTATGGTGAATAAGGAGTGCTGATTCATACTAGCGAAGCTCTGTTTTGCACAAACTTATATCCAACTGTTCTGAGACAGACTTTCACTCTTTTAGAAATATAATTATCAGTATCTCCTACACTGCACATCTGATGGTCTTTTGACAACATTTTCAATTTTGCAAACTTAAATTGAAGGTGGTTGGGTCCACTTCAATGGTTCTTAAGCAAATCACCTGCAATCTAGAGGGCAAATAAGCAATCCCAATTGAGAAACTGGACTCATAACTCTTAGAATGTGTTTGAACTCTCTTGTTGTGTGTTTGAGACCTCTCTAGCATTCAGGGGGTTAGAATCTCCATTGAAATCAATATGAATTGTTACATTTTTTTCCCTTATGATGCAGTCTGTTTTCTCCAGAATTGCTAATTTTTCTGAGTAAAGGCCCCATGTGTGATGGCTTGTGTTCTTTCTTTTTTTTCTGTCTCTCAGATTTATGAACTGACATTACATTACACACAGCACCGAGATCACAATGTGGTGACTGGGGCTCTGGAGCTGCTACAGCAGATATTTAGGACTCCTCCGATAGAGCTCCTCCATGCTTTGACCACAGCTGGGGGCATAGAGCAGGTCACTGTGTGCAGAGACGAGCCATACAGCCGGAGCCGCAGTGGAAGCATTGTGGAATTAATAGGCAAGTAAAGCAGGGCATTTATTTCAATGTTATTCATTCAGTGTAATAGAGAAGTCTCCAATGCGTTGGTTTGTATTAGACATTTGTATTCTACATCTTTATGTAGAAAACAAGTTTTTTTTTTTTTTTTTTTATTATTATTTAAAGATCTACTTTACTTAATGTAATTGTCATGCTGTGCAAACACTTCTTCTCTTAGCCCTAGATTGACTCCTCCACTCACTAACCCTTTCAGTGTTAGAGGAGGTGCTCAGTGCTTTGCTGAGTAGTGTCAGTGCTGGAGGTAATGTAGGAAGTCCCTGCATGACATGCCTTCACCACCATAATCTGTAAATATAATTAACTCTAAAACTGATATTCCCCAGAAATGTGGTTATTTTAGCATATTGGGTGAAAATATCTGATTAGAGAGCAGATCAGGTGTTTAAAGACAAGTTGTTGCCTCGCTTCTGGCAGAAAACTTAAGGGCTTATTCTTTTTGTCCTAATTTCTCCGCCCCATGTGTGCATTATTTTGATATTCTCCATTTATATAACCTGATCATCAATTCTGCTGGTTTAGAAATCTTTCATCAGTTTGGGAAGATGTCTTCACATTTATCCTAAGTAGCTGCTTTCCACTCCCTTAATTCCCCTCTCATTAATTATAGTTTTGCTTTGTGCTGTTTCGCCATTTATTTTGTTCTCACGTATCCACGGTTTTATGCAATAATGGAATTTTTGGGTATTTTCAGCTGTTTGATATATAGATAGATACTCTGTGTATTTTATTTTTATCTTGATGATATTCCACAATGCAATTTGACACCTCTATGTTCAGGGAGCACTTAACCCTTTTGAGTTCCAAACGGGTACCCCTCTGGCACCCAAAGGGTTAATACCCTATAAACACCCCCATTAACTTAGTGGGCTAAAAATCCCAATGGCCAATACGAATTTACCCTGAGTAGACTGGATGTCTGTTCAGAAAGGCAGACGTTTATTTTACAGGACTCCAGGATCTCCGACTCCACCCACCAAAAGTGTGAATACTTCAGTGGCAAAAGTTTGAGGCCATTTGGCAAAGAATCCAGTCTGTTTATGTGCACTTGATATCCAGGCCCAATTAAAAATGAAATTTGTGTAATGCACCCCTCTGACACTCAAACTGTTAATGGGGTAACCCTTTGCGTGCTAGACGGGTACGCAATGCGTTGTGTACCCCTCTGGCACTCAAAGGGATAATTATGTTATATACATAGAATTTCTAGGTTCTGTACTGGTAATATTGTATGACTGATGGAGATAATTATTATCAGGCATCAGCAATGATATAATCACCACCAATGTATATTCTGGACGTACTTTGTTTTTCTGTCTTGAAAGTCGATGTGCTGTTTACTCCATAAATTTAAAGTGGTAGCACCTCTTAATTAAGGAAAAAAAAACTTGTCTTAATAAATACAGCATTAGCGAAATTATTCCTGACACTGCTAACTGGTGGAACGAACCATAAAAGTATACTGATCATTTTTAAAAATATTTTCTTGCTAATCTGAATTTTTCCTGGGGCGGATACTTTGCCATGCATACAAGACCTCTCTGTCATTCAAGGGGTTAAAAACCCCATTTAAATCAACAAAGTTTTCTCCTGTGGTGCAGTTGGTTCCCCTAGAAATATCCCAGTTTGCATTTATACAAATTGTCCGTTGAGCGAGAGGACTCTTCATGTTCCCATAATAACAGTTCTAATAATTGTTTATCAGTAAGAGGTGTGAGGTCAAAAATAAAACACAGATCTAATTTATTTTCCTCCCCTTAAAACAAGGGGTGTTCAAATTCAGTCTCAAGGGCTACAAATGGGCCAGGATATAAGAATGTACCTGATTTGAGCGTAGGTGAGTAAGTTAGTTCAGTTTGACTGGCTCTCCTGTGCTCAGGAAGGGACACTCTTAAATCTGGCCTGTTGGTAGCCTTTGAGGACCAAATGTGAGCACCCTGCCTTAACCACTTGACTGCTTAGGCCGTTAAGGGCAACAAACTGTGCAGGATATGTAGCCCACAATGTCCTAGTAAGAGGGGACTTGGAGACAAATATAGGTACTTAAGGAGTTTCTCTGTTGGAAAAACTCTTCTCTGCCCCCCCCCCCCAAGAAGCAGATGGTGCCTACTGATGTCATCTCACATATGCACGTTAATGTCGGAAAAAGGTCCTTTTGCCCACAATAGCTCTCGTGGAAATTCAGGTAAGTGCATGGAGGCAGGTGAAGTTTAAATGGAAGTCATATCGACACCCCCCCCAGCCTCACAGAAATGTGGAGGTACCCTTGTAAGTGGTGACAGGAAAGGGGGTATGGTGCTCAGGCTATATTTCACCCCCCCCTCCCCCTTTCTTCTAGTAACGTTTTTGGAAAGGTTAGAGTCTTTACTTTCCAACAAGTTGTGACATCAGTTGAGTTAATACCATCAGTCATATGATCACCTGGTATAATTGTATAAATACTTAAATGAATTATTAGTTTTAAAGACATTTATGCTTTTTAAATCTGGTTGGTGGAGCTCCTGTTTTTAGAATGGGTAGAGCCTTCCGTTTCCAAAAATGGTAGTCATGAAATGGTTTCTAATAGGTATTCACGTGACCATTTTCCTGTAGCGTCTCCCTCTGGTAACATTTGTGCACAATGGACTAGGGGTAGAAAGGCAAGTGACCTCTAAATTGATGCAGTGGTTTGTCTTCTTTCCAAAAAGGTATGTTTTGTTTTCTTCATCAGTCTGTAGTTACAGCCATTTTAGTAGAGGCAGATAAAATTTGAAGCTGCAGATGTTTGTGTGGTTAGTTTGTGCTTCTGGCAACCCCTGGGGTGGATATGTAAGCTCGTACCAGTGGGGTATTTGTGTAAACTAACCTAGGGATACGAAAGAAAGTTACTTTTCATTAGACACAGTGGTATGCCTTCTTTCCGGAGTGGTATGACTTGAATAGCTTTTCTTTGTGTATGTGGTTGTTACAGCCATTTTGGTGCAGGAAGGTCGTATATGAAGAGTGTAAGAAAAAAAAAAAAAAAAAGACTGATTTTGATAGTTATGTAATTCTGACAACCCCTGTGATATGTAAGCTTTTAATATTGGGATGTCAGTTCTGTTGGGAAAGGAGCTGATAATGAATACAGTAGGTAATCTTACAGTATCTAAACATTGCAATGGTATACCTAGGTATATCTAGTTGCCTAATCCTAATATGATATTTCATGGTTTTCAGCTATTATAATATATTTGACAGATTGCAGTTTTTTCTTTATTTATTTATTTTTTTGTTTTTTTTATCCAGCTATGCATAAAAGCATGAATTCTGAGGTTTTAGAAATACATTTTAATACTTAGAACCATAAGCATTTGTTGGTGGAACATAAAAAAAATTTACATCAGGACAGTTTAGTCTTTTACTTAAATTTTATTTTATATATTTTGCTTTCCGGGTAAAGATTTCTAAGTCATGTTAGGGAATATCCACAAACCAGATGGTATCTTCTTAAAGTGCAGGATTTGCTGCTGCTGGTGGTGTTTGGGAAATCTGGTGTATGAAGTTTGTGTCCTTAAAGGGATAGTAATGTTTCATAATAAAAGCAGCTCTAATTAATAATCATAGTATTTGGACTTTGGAGAGTGTTATTTCAATTCTGTCAGAGTTGTAGTTCCAAAGTAATTCAGTGACAAAGTATCCCCTCCCACCCCTTTTACTGATGTAACACTGCTCAGCCAGATCAGAAGGGAGGTGCCCAGGTAGACTGCACAGAGGGACAGTCTTCAATTAAGATAAGGGAAAAACCTGAAAAGCTTGTCAAGGGGGCAGGGCTTTCATTGTTTTCATAGGAAAAAGATTGTCTCCTTCTGTTATCTGTCTGGTCTATGGACTGCATTCCACATCTGAGAGGAGATGGTTTACACTAGTTAAAAAGGGCAGGAGGGGAAACTTTGCTTGTGAATATCTCTCAAACCATAAAGGTTTGAGAGATAAGACTTATATCATTCTTCATGTTTTTAATGCCTACAAAATAAAATAAAGTTAAAATGAAGTATTACTATCCCTTTAAATTATGATTTGATTGTAAACTTCAACAAAAGTATAAAAATGCGTAGTGGCAAAGTAGCTAAAGGGACAATATTGCTTAATATTGAAAAAGAATGTGATGCAGGGTTTATCTTGCTGCATAAAACAGTGGAACTCCCACGGCCGAGAGCTATTTTATCCTATAAAGAATGGAACCCGACATTCAGTTTTTGGATGCAGTACTTTCATGGCCTAAAATGTTATGGTGTCTTTGCTAATACAGCAGTCTATGGGTAGCTGTTGTAATGATACCCCTCCATAGGTTTCCTTACCAGAAACACCACTTAAATGTTCTGGCTATGGAGCTACTGGAACCAAAAAAACATATGTTTGAGCTGCAATAACTTTTGAATAAACCGCCCCTCAGCTTGTTCATCAGATATTGCCTTTTCAGAATGGAGACTATGTAATCTGTTCTCAGTGCCATCCATGGAAAGGCCTTTCTAAGTACAGTGGCCCATCGGGATGCTTATAATCGCATCCCAGTTAGATCCTCCCACAGAATGATTTCTAGCTTGACTTTGAGGATCAACACCTGCTATTCAGGGTGCTTCCATTCTGCCTGTCTTCCACTCTAGCAGTCTTCACCACGACCATCGCAGTATTCCTGAAACCCTCAGAGAGGGGATTAATATAATCCCTTATCTCAGCAGTCTCTTTACATAATATCAGGTTCCAGGGCTCAGGTGGCTTCCTACAGAGTCCTGATGATCATTCATCTCTCAGGACTGGGATAGGTAGTGAGCCAGCAGATGAGCCAGATGCACCCATCTCAGAGTTCGAGTTTTCTGGGAATAATTGTGGATACAAGGGAAGGCATGGCCTGTCTGTTTTGTCACAGGATAAGAGCAATGATCAACAGAAATGGACTGCGAGGTGTTTTATTCAAAAATTATTGCAGCTCAAACTTGTTATTTTTTGGGTGCAGTACTTCTATGGCCTGAAATATTATGGTGGTGCTTTTGCTACAGTTGTGGTCAGTTGATAATAAACCCCATAGGATGCTGTAGTAGCAGCTCCACTGTAATTTCAGGCCATGGAGGTCCTTCACCCCCAAAAAAATGCCAAATAACCTTTGAATAAAACATCTGTCAGCAATGTGAAACAATACATTGTGCGGTATGTATTTTCATATCAAGCATTACTATTCCTTTAACCCTTTGAATGCCAGAGGGCTACGTTTGCAATGCATTGCGTGCCGTTCTAGCACTCAAAGGGTTAACACACTGTCTAATAGAGTGAGATCTCATTGCAAAGCAATACATTAGAGGTTTCTCGCATACAAAGGGTTAAAAGCCTCCTATAAACCCATATGAATTTTCATTTGTTTCCTTATACTCTGCAAAAACGTTTTTCCAACTTCCTAAATCTGTCCCAAAGTTATCTGCTGTTATTACCCTGTGTGAAAGGTGGAGACCCTCCATTTTCCTTGGAACGTAACCTTGTGCAGTCCCATAGGTGCTTTCTATCTGTTTTGAGGGGTATGCTGAAGCATCCCTCAGATGTACTCCGTAACAGTGTTTATTGGTATTATTCAGGAGCAATTGTTTGGGTATGGAAACTGTACATGACCTTTCTTAAGCAAAAATGCTAGCCTTCTATGGTCTGGTTTACATGGGAAACTTGGTTGCATCAATACGTGAACTGTCCCATGCAAAACTATGACGTTTATTTGTTGTTGCAACAGTCACTTATGTGACCTAAGCCTAATAATGGAAATGGAATGAATATTGTGCAAGTAGGTATCATATTTTCTGTAATGATATTTGTTGTTCTCATGGCATGCTGCTGTAAAGGGATATTAATGTCAACAAATAGTTATCTTTGATTTTACTTTATAATTTTAAATAATGCGCCATGCTTTCTGAAATGCCCACATCGTTGTATTCCTCTTGTAATTGGAGATGGTTCCCCCACTTCGGCCTCTTTTCCCTGTGTCACTCACATTTCCCTCAGATCTGACATACGGTCTGGACGGATTGCACTGAGGGACAATATTGTGTGAGCACAAGGGAATCTTGATCCCCTTCACGGGCAGCAGGGCTTTCCTTATACAGACACAGACAATATTGTCCTTCACTGCGATCCGTCCAGACCGACTGTCAGATCTGAGGGAACTGTGAGTGAGGGGGGAAACTTTCAACTTTAATTACTAGGAGAATACAACGATAAGGACATTTCAAATGTTAGTATGCATTATATAAAGTGATAATAAATAACTGAAGATAACTTTATCTTGTGACATTACTATCTCTTTAATCATCTCCCCCCTTTTAATTGAATTGAATGAGAGGAGCCCTAAGCTATTCTCAGATTGCATTCCTAAAGGGCCGAGATACTGTAGCATTTTGGGTTCTGCCTGATTAACACTGGTGCTAGTCATTAAATGGACAGTAAAATATACAAAAAAATATATTGTAGGGTTTATCCCCTGAGTAAATCAAGGGTACTCCCAATGCTGAAAGGTGTTTTATTCAGAACTTATTATAGGTCAAAGTAGGATTTTTAGGTGCAATATCACAGATGCCTGAAATTGTACAGTGGCACCATTGCTACACCATCCTAAGGAGAATTATGGTTACGGGACCAGAGCTGTCCAGTGTTGTTACTGTGAAATCCGTGATATCTCAGAAAACTGGACTGTATCGGCACCTTAGAAGTGCAGCTTGAGACCAGTGACTTGGACCTCCTTAGCATTCAGCATAAGGCCCAATTATTAAGCAGATCAGCTGCACCATGTGGAAGGTGCAGGGAGGACCCCTCACTGTTTTACAGGGCTTGCAAATCCTTGAATTTAGAGCAATGCACTATAGATCTTTCTAGCATTCATGGGGTTAACAGCTCTGTTTAAATGATGGGTGTTTTGGGAATTTGTATTTGTTCCCCGGTGGTGCTGCTGGACTGCCCCAGAATTGCTCTTTTGTTTTCCACACAGAGGCCTTGTACAGGAAGCTGAAGAGGAGCAGTTCTGGGATAAACAAACTGCCCTAGAGGGGTCAAATAGAAATTCACCAGATTCCCATTGGTTTAACCCTGTGAGAGACAGAGAGCCATTCATTGCTTTACAGTACAGTGCATTAGATACCTTTCTGGGACTCAACGGGTTAAATGGGGCTTTTAACTCTATGCCTGCTATAGAGGTCTCAACTGCTTTACTTTGTAACCCACAGGAGACTGCTGTGGCATTCAGTAGTTTAAGGTCCATTTACATGAGTGGTAATTGGAGGAATGTTATTGTTTATCCCAGTACTGCTCCTCTTCAGGTGTCTAGTATCCAGACCACATCCCTGGCGCTGCAGTAAGTGCCTGAGGAATACAGGCTTATACAGTGCATTGCGCTGCAACGTTTTACACATTCCTCTATGGGCAAATTATAATGATTCCTATAAAATACAAGCTTTCATTCTTATTTCAAAAACATGCCACTTTAGTACTGCCATCCTTGCTATGTAACATAAAATCTTTATCCGAATGTTCTGGGGCAAAAAAAACATCCAAATTCCCGTTTTCTCCCTTTAGATTCTAGAGGAAATCAATGTGGTAGAGAAGCCTTTAGCATTCAAGGGGTTAATTTTATTAATATTCTGCTGTTTTTTGATCCCTAACTGCTCCAAGAATGGCTCTATATGCCCGTTGGCCTTTTTTTTTTTTTTTTTTTTTTTTTTTTTTTTTAATTTGTGTGTTAATTATTAGAATTAATTGCATGCATCGCTGCTGAAACTTATCGTGTACTTTCTTAATTCGTACATATCTCTGCAATTGCTGAATGTACAGGGCTCCTGATTCAGAGAGACACCTTTACATATGCCGGGTGTAAGTAGAGGATATTTTAACCCTTTCAGTGCCTGATGGGTACACAACACATTGCTTTGCAATGTGTTGCGTACCCCTATGTCTCTGAAAGGGTTAATAGTACATGTCACAAGTTTATTAATGTGCAACTATTCAACCATTTAAGTTACAGATGGCTGAGCAACATATTGCAAAGCAATGGTCTTGCTTCATCCCTTGGGGAAGCCTGATGAAAATAGTTGTGCAACACTGAAATTGATTGGTAATGATTATTAGAAAAGCTAAATAAATCTTTTAATAGTATATTAACCCTGTCAGTGCCAATGGTGTGTGTTGTGCGATCAGTTAATCCTTAGAATGTCTTGATGGAGGTACTGAAGTGTGCAGAGGCCAAATATGGCTTCTACATCCCTCCCTTCCCCAGCACCTATCAAACGTGCACACATGAAAGATTGTCCTCACCTGGTATAAGCAAAGGTAGTCTCACAGAATCCTGTATCTTCTCTTGCACTCTCTCCCATGTTTCCTTTAACCTGTTACTACCACTTTCTCCTTGACATGACTGTCTTCCTGTCTCCTCCTGTGGGTTCCAGCTGGTGGAAGCTCTACCTGCAGTCCTGTCCTCTTAAGAAAACAAAAAGGTGATTACTCTAACTTCCCTCTACTTCTGTATCTACTAATGCTGCTTCACTCTTCTGCTTTTAACTCTGATAATTGTTATCTGCAAATAATCTCATTGCTTGCATCATTTAACAGTTTAAACCTTTACGGACCTGAGAGGTGCACAGCGCGTTGCTTTGCAATAGGCTTCACACCCCTCTGGTCCTTAAAGGGTTATCAGACATTGGGTGTGTTCACTATGCACTTATGTATCACTTGTATGTGAGAGACTCTTGAAACAATGCCTTGGAGATGTCTAGCATCTAAAGAGTTAACCCTTTTAGTGCCAGAGAGGTGCCCAAGGCATTGCAAAAGGTCTGCACTCAAAAGGTTAAAGTGGAACTTTCATACAGATTGAAAATTTGCCCCATACAATTATTGTGTAATGTGAATTTCCTAAATGGTTGTTACATAAACCTGTCTTTCGTAACTCAATAACGATCAGATCGCAGCCATATTGGATACTTGTTTCCAGTGCGCCTGTGCTGAATTTGCCTGTTCCTGTCAATCATTCTTTAGTTTGTTTCCCCCTTCTCTGTGTAAGACGCAGCAGTGTACTTCGCTCGTGCTTGACACACATCCATAGTTAGTTTGTTGATCCGCCGCTCTTCTCCTTTTATTGCGTGGTACGCATGGGCATCTTTCCTCACTTTCTAGTTTTTGCCAGGAAAGCTTCCTGCTGATTTATAGTGAGAGCTCTGTACATGAATGCTCTCTCGCTGTGACCTGAACGCACAGAGATGAGAAAGTTTGCCATGTCATGTGCACTACATGGGATGGTACAGCTTCTTGCAGCACACTGCATGAAACCTTACATTATCATGTAAACTTAAATGATAGGAAGCATGAAGCCGTCCTGAAGTCTGCCTTTGCTGCCATAGGTGTTTCCGTGAGGCCTACCATGGCTTCTCTGTGGGTTACTAGAGCCATTGCTGTTTGGACTGAACAGCTTACTGACTCTGTCTGCAAAGGCACTTCTAAGGAGGCCCTTTTGGCCAACATGTATGAGGCTCAGAACTATGTTACTGAAACCCTCTTTGACATTGTCCGCCTTGAGGCTAAGGCTCCTGCCTTTTCTGTTGCTGCTAGACGCACTTTGTGGCTCAAGATTTGGTCTGCTGACTTGTCATCTAAGGAGTCACTGATTTATCTCCCTTTTCAGGGCACGTCTCTCTTTTGGCCCGAACTGAAGAATCTCAGTGAGGCCACTGGGTGTAAGAGCACTCTGTTGCCTCAGGTCCCAAAATGCCCTAATGTGGTGACAAAACAGCATCTCCCCCCCCCCCACCACCACCACCAAAACTAAGCACAAAGGCCGAGTCTAGGTGGGTCTCATGCCTCCACCCCCAAGCCCAGGCAACAGTGGAGGTCCAAACATTCCTCCACCAAACCCAAATCCACCAAATCTCCTTTGGCATGACTCGAACCCTGCTCTGCATCTACCTGTGGGTGGTCCTTGACCGCCTGCAGCATTTTTTCAAATATTTGGGCAGGCTCTTTTGTAGATCAGTGGGTATTACTGGTGGTTTCAGGAGGTTAAAGGATTCCCTTCAAATCCCTACGTCCCTTCACATTCTTCCTTTCTCGTTCCCTTCTGGGCTCAATCTTTTCATTGGGGAGGTTCAGGCTCTCTTGGACAAGGGAGTTCTGGCTCCGGTTCTTCTGCTAGAGAGAGGTTTAGGTTTCTATTCAAACCTTTTTGTAGTTCCCAAGAAGGATGGTGGCACTCGCCCTATTCTTGACCTCAATTCTTTTGTGGTCCATACTCACTACAAGATGGAGTCCTTGCGCTCTGTCATTGCAGCGATGTGTCCAGGGGTATTTCTGGCCTCTCTGGAGCTGTGGGATGCTTGTCTGCATGTTGCAGTTCATCTGGACAGTCAGAAGTACCTCTGGTTTGCTTGCATGTTAGTGCACTACCAGTTCACAGCTCTGCCCTTTGGGCTCACCACTGCTCCTCAGGTGTTTGCATGGGTCTTATGGGCATTGATTGCCTTCCTCAGCCCCGAGGGGATTCCGGTGACTCCGTACATGGATGACCTGCTGAAGGCTCCCTCCAGGGATCTTCTGGACCGTGGGGTCTAGGAATGTGCTTAGATCCTCCTCCAGCACTGGTAGACACTCTACATGGACATGGACAAGTCTGCTCCGGTTTCTTCTCAGGACCTGGTTTTCCTTGGTCTCCGATTCTACACCTGTCAGGGCATGGTCTCTCTGACACAGGACTCTGTTCAGGAGATCATGGGCAAGGTGTCTCAGAGTCTGGGTTGGACCTCTGCTCCAGTTCGCAAGTTCTCATTCCTAGTGGGTTGCATGATATCCACCATGGAGGTGGTTTTGTACTCGATGGCTCACATCAGGGACCTTCTGAGGTTCACTCTACGGGCTTGCCGGGGGAATCCAGACCTCCTCTGGTGGTTGGACAGTTCCAACCTGAGGAAGGGGAAACATTTTGTGGTTCAGTACTTGACCTTGGTGACAACGGACGCCAGCCTTTAAGGCTGGGGAGCTGTCCTGGGTCACCTGGGGGTTCACGGTCAATGGACTGTGGAGGAGACCCTCCTGCCCATCAATATCCTGGAGCTCAGGGCGATTCTTCACGCTCTGGTGTACTGGTTCTCTAAACTGAGAGACTGTCCAGTCTGCAGCCAGTCAGACAATGCCACAGGCGAGGCTTACCTCAGCAAGCAAGGAGGCACCAGACGAGCTTCTGCTAGGTTCGAGGTTAAGGCTATTTTGGCTTGGGAGGAAGAACACGTTCCTGCCATCTCTGCTGTGCATTTCACAGGAGTGGAAAATGTCCTGGCAGACTTTCTCAGTCACCAGATGGTGGACCCCGGGGAGTGGGAGCTCCATCTGGAAGTTTTTGACCTGTTGGTGCAGTAGTGGGGCCACCAGGGACAACAGGAAGGTTCAGATTTTTTTGGTCACGATCCTCTGGCGTTCACAGTGGATGCTTTGTCAATTCCATGGCACTTTCAATTGGCCTACATCTTTCCACCACTTCCACTTCTCACCAGTGTGCTGAGGAAGATTTGGATGGACGGTGTGGCGGTCATCTTGATTGCCCCCATTGGACCAGGCAGCCTTGCTTCCTAGAACTACTGGCTTTATCTGTCCAGGATCCATCCATGCAGACCGGTTCTCCTCCTTCAGGGTTACCTCTGGAGGGAGGACGTGGAGCATCTGGCTTTGACAGCATGGCTGTTTAAGCCTCCATCCTGAGGAGGAAGGGCTGTTCCTCTGAGGTGGTTCCCACCATGATCCAGGCTAGGAAACTGGTCTCATCCAAGGCCTACCACAGGGTTTAGTCTATCTTTCATGCTTGTCGTGTGGACAAGGATCTGTCCTCACTAGAGTTTGAGCTCCCTGCCATCTTGTCTTTTTTGCAGGATGCTGTTAACAAGGGTCTCGGTCTTAGTTCCTTGAAGGTGCAGCCCTCTGCTCTCTCCATCTTCCAGAGACATATCGCCATATGGCCAGATGTCAGTCATTTTTTTCAGGGAGTCCCTCATGCGTTCCCTGCCCATAAGGCTCACATTTTCCCAGTGGGACCTTAATCTGGTTTTGGGAGTCTTGCAGTAGCCTCCTTTTGAGTCTTTGGCTACCATTCCTCTACGTTTTCTGACATGGAAGATTGCTTTTCTTCTGGCTGTGGTCTCTGTCCGTTGAGTTGCAGGCTTTGTCCTGCAAACTGCCTTTCCTGGTTTTTCACAAGGATAAGGCGGTTCTCCGTACCTCCCAGGAATTTCTTCCTAAGGTGGTCTCTGAGGTCCACATCAATCAGGAGATTGTTGTGCCTTCCTTTTACTCTGCCCCTAAATCTGACAAGGAGAGGGATCTCTATTTGTTGGATGTGGTGCGCTGCCTTAAGTTCTTTGTGCACCATATGGAGTCTTTCCGTAGGACGGATGCCTTGTTTGTCATCCCTGAGGGTCCTAAGGCTGGTTTGGCTGCTTCCAAGGTGACTATTGCATCCTGGATTAAGTCTACCATTCACAAGGCTTATGAGCTCAGAGAAAAATCTGTTCCCTTCAGCATTACAGCACATCCCACCAGGTCTGTTGGTGCCTCCTGGGCCTACAAGAATCAGGCCTCTACTGAACAGCTCTGCAAGGCAGCCACTTGGTCTTCTGTGCACACCTTTGCCAAACACTACTGTGTGCATGTTCTTGTTTCAGCTGAAGCCAGCTTTGGCTCCTCCGTCACCATCCTCAGAGCCACATGACCTGGTGTGCTCCTAGCCTCAAGCACGAACAGGTCATTTCAGCATAGTGCGAGCGCGTTCATGTTAAGCGTTCGCACTATGCATGCATGATAAGAAAAGAAAAAAATGACGGTTGTGGGCAGAGACTTCATTGGTGAGTGACAGGCCCAGAGACAACACACGCATGCGCAGTAGCACGGATTCGCCAAGATGGCTGCGGTCTGCTCAGTCACGTCCCTTGAATAATGGGTCAGTTTTCACAATACACAAATACTTAAGGGATGTTTTATACTTTTTGATGTTCACTTGGGGGATATTTACATTACTAGATCATGTTACAAGACCATGATAGTTCCGCTTTAACAGTATGTTCGCTAAAATCCTACTTTTTTCACTGGTGGACATGCCGGTCTGGTTACCTGTTCCTCCGCAGGAAAGATTTATGGGGTTCTATTCCAACGTTTCATAGTGTCTGTAAGATGGCACATGTTGTTGTTTTGTGGACTTGAAGAGTCGCAACAGTTTTCTTTAGTTTTTTCTTGTCAGTTGATGGAGGCTTTTGCTCTCTGTCATTGCTTCTATGTGTACGGCGGATTTTAGCCTCCTCAGACATAAAGGATGCTTGCCTATATATTCCCAATATTTACTTTTATTTTATATTTTTATTTGCTTTTTTTAATACAGATTTGTGCCTGTTTATATAGAATAATAATAATTGACAGCACATTGTCTGTATGTACATAATACGTTAAGTCCAAAAAATAAATGAAGGGTGGTTATTCTTTTAAAAACCTTTGCGTGCTTGGTACACAACGTATATATTTGCAATGTGTTGTTCCTGAAAAACAAATTAAACTGGTCCTTTTTTGTCCCGTCTGATGCTTTTCTTATACGATCATGGGTGACATCCACTGACAGCAGTATTATGAATATGTAATTTCAAATTATTACTTGCTTGTGTTCCCTTATTAGTGTAAATTGTCTTGCCATAGTAGTTTCGTTGCAGTGATTTGTTCCAGCAATGGAAAAGTAATGTGCAGTTCTTTATCACCTCTCAGGTAAAATACATTTGGGAGAAGAGGAAGGACTGGAGGATGATTCAGACGCAAAATCTGATGTCAATTCAGCTCCTCTTGCAGGTTAGTTAAGGCCATGCGCTGATGAAAACAATGACTGCTACCCGTGCTGTCCTAAGAGACCTTATGCTGTTGAACAAAATCTTGCAGTGTGTAAGGTGTCTTTCTTTCAGTACGAGGTTGGGGGTCGGACAATTCATTTTAGCTTGGTTATGGAGGGGATTCCGTAGACTGTGAGATCTCTTCTTATCCCTTTGAGTGTCAGAGGGGTATGGAATTCATTGCTCTGCAATGCGTTCCGTACCCCTCTTGCGCTCAAAGGGTTAAAAGTAAAAGCTGTCCAAGCAGTATGAAGCATAGCTGTCATGGACTGAGCGTTTTCTTGGCCATTTCGTTAGTAGGCCTCATAGAAATCATAGGAAGGTGAGCGTTTACATTCACATCATAAAGTATGGTCAGCCTCCGTTTATTCTGCAAGTACATAATCAAGTCAAATTGCCTATAAGTTTTATTCATTCATTCATTCATTCACTTTAATCTTCCAATTGAATCTCTGTTAACAAAGTTTTTTGATGGATAGACCGTTGAAGCAGGACAATGATAGTGTTTTTTTTGTTTTTTTTTATCAGATCACTATCCCTGCTTTCATTTCCCATGAAAGAAAGCTCTCTGGGTTTTTTTTTTTTTTCTTTCTTTGACAGAATATGACAGTGGATTTGAATTTGTTTCCAGTGAGTGTTCTTGTGGATGCTGTGAAAGCAGTGATAGTGTTTATAAAACAAGTGTAGACCATGTGACTTTTATGTACTGGCACAAAATGAGACTGTCACTTTAATAAATGTTGCCCAGAATGCAATTTCTAGTTCACTTGAATGATTTTTTTAATGCCTTGTATTGCGTACCCCTTTGGCACTCAAAGGATTAAAAGGGCAGTGGAAAAAATGTATTGTATGGCTTTCTGCTGAGTAAATCTAGGGTCACCTACCACTTGGAGATACTTTGATCAAAATGTATTGACTTGCAGACTTGTACTGATTTTCCCCATGTGGCACTGCTGTTTTTGCAGTCTACAGAGAGCTTGTGTCTCTATACATATGCAGTATCAGAGCCATTTAAAATGTTAAATGAAAATTCACAAGTTATTAATTTAATATTAATTAAATTGTTAACCCCTTAAGAGTTAAAGCCCTACTGCAAAGGTGGTTAATTAAAGGGATAGTAATACTTTGTTTAAACTTTATTTTATTTTGTAGGCATTAAAAAAACATGAAGAATGATATAGGTCTTATCTCTCAAACCTTTATGGTTTAAGAGATATTCACAAACAAAGTATCCCCCCCCCTGTTCAACCAGATCAGAAGGGAGGTGCCCAGGTAGACTGCAGAGAGGGACAATCTTCAATTAAGATAAGGGAAAAAGCTGAAAAACTTGTCAAGGGGGGAAGGGCTTTCATTGTTTTCATACAAAGAAGATTGTCCCCTACTGTTATCTGTCTGGTCTTACAACCAGATTCACATCTGAGAAGTGATGGCTTACACTAGGTAAAAGGGACGGGCAGGGGAAACTTTGCTTGTGAATATCTCTTAAACCATAAAGGTTTGAGAGATAAGACTTATATCATTCTTCATGTTTTTTTAATGCCTACAAAATAAAATAAAGTTAAAACGAAGTATTACTATCCCTTTAAGGACCTCCAGCTTTTAGGCACTACAATGCTCATCGTCAACCAGCTGTTGAAGGTTTGGAGTTGATGGGAGTTACATTATCCAGCAATTGGCTAAATCTGCATTGCAGTGTATATTTTTTTTCATTGTTTGGGTTTACTTTTACTTTAAAGCCACTGTCATTAGTGGAAGGCACCATTGTATCACCAACCAATGCACTACCTGATACTTTTGACATATACCAGTCAATTTGCTTCCTTCTAATACTTTTCATTCCTAATAGCTGCTGTGAAGAATGAAGTGGTATCCGATGCTTCCACATCCTCCACTGTGTCTGCTGCAGCAGGAGCTGCCTCGGCTCTTGATTCCACAGCCCATGACATCATCACAGAGCAGCCTCGATCTCAGCATACATTGCAGTCGGACTCTGTAGATCTGAGCGGCTCAGACTTGGCCAGTACAGTCACAGAAGCAGATGAAGAGGACATTTTGAGTCGCAGTTCCAGTCAAATCAGCACTGTTCAATCTGACACAAACCTCGACTTGAATGAGGGACCCACCCAGGCTTCCTCACCAGTGAGCGATAGCTCACAAACCACCACAGAAGGTCCAGACTCTGCTGTGACCCCTTCGGACAGTTCTGAAATTGTAAGTGTGCAGCGGGCGATGGGGGGATCCCGGTCTTCTACTGAAGGGCCTGACATGTCTCAGAGTTCCTCTATGGAAGGCCCAGAGTTGGACACATCTACTTACTCATCTTCTTTTTCACTCTCAGCCAATAGCTTTGAAAAGGTCAGCAGCTTGTACCTTTATCTGAGAGCATGACCTTCCCTGAACACCCAAACTTGAGTCTTGATGACCAGAGCATGGTGCTTCATGAAACCAACGTGGCAGTTGATAAATGCCCCTGTGCTTTCATTAGCCATGCGTTGCTTATGGGCTTTATGTTGCAGGAAGCACATTCCAAATCCTGTCCATCATGAGCTTTCACAAAACATTGTCACCTTTTTTTTTTTCTCTTGCAAAGTCATTATTCAGCATGAAACATCTTTGTTTTAAGGGGTAGTAAACACTTGGGGGGGGGGTAAAGTAGATGTAATACTTTTTATAGAAAAATGTGTGTGATTAAATCTTAATTGTACTCTGGAAATTTTCCGAAAATGAATATTTGTGGTTTGTGAACATCTTTGCTCTATTCCTGAGGCTCAGAATTCCTTTCAGACTTTCCATGTACAGTAGTATGCATGTCCTGGCACCTAAGCAATGGATGAAAAGTGTCACACTCTTGTGTATCTGTGGAAACTGTTGTACCTCACATAGTTCAAACAGACACCATGCATGGGTCCTTTCTCAGGCCTTAAAGGGATAGTAATACTTCGTTTTAACTTTATTTTATTTTGTAGGCATTAAAAAAACATGAAGAATGATATAAGTCTTATCTCTCAAACCTTTATGGTTTATGAGATTTTCACAAGCAAAGTTCCCCTCCCCGCCCCTTTTTCCTAGTGTAAGCCATCTCTTCTCAGATGTGGATCAGGTTGTATGACAGTACAGATAACAGAAGGGGACAATTTTCTTTGTATGAAAACAATGAAAGCCCTGCCCCCCTTGACAAGCTTTTCAGGTTTTTCCCTTATCTTAATTGAAGATTGACCCT
Organism: Rhinophrynus dorsalis; assembly: GCA_037306005.1. Classification (NCBI taxonomy): domain Eukaryota; kingdom Metazoa; phylum Chordata; class Amphibia; order Anura; family Rhinophrynidae; genus Rhinophrynus; species Rhinophrynus dorsalis. The sequence goes on from CM074718.1 coordinate 49,256,403, forward strand.
CTCTGCAGTCTACCTGGGCACCTCCCTTCTGATCTGGCTGAACAGTGTTACATCAGTAAAAGGGGCGGGAGGGGGATACTTTGTCATTGAATTACTCTTGAACTACAACTCTGACAGAACTGAAATAACACTCTCCAAAGTACATATACTATGATGATTAATTAGAGCTGCTTTTATTATGAAACATTATTATCCCTTTAACAAAGGACGTGTGCGGGGTACCAAGCCTCTATTTGAACTGTGTGAGGTAAAATAGATTTCATATTTAATAAAGTGCAATTTTCTTCTCCAATGTTTTCATTGTTACAGGATTGTGCCAATCTCTGGATTATTCTTTTTTTTTTTTTTTTTTTTTTTTTTTTTTTTTCTCCATTTTTCTTTCTTTCTCTGTTTGTCTCCCTCTCTCTCTCTGTGTCTCTCTCTGTGTCTCTCTCTGTGTCTCTCTCTGTGTCTCTCTCTGTGTCTCTCTCTGTGTCTCTCTCTGTGTCTCTCTCTGTGTCTCTCTCTCTGTCTCTCTCTCTGTCTCTCTCTCTGTCTCTCTCTCTGTCTCTCTCTCTGTCTCTCTCTCTGTCTCTCTCTCTGTCTCTCTGTCTGCCTCTCTGTCTGCCTCTCTCTCTCTCTGTCTCTCTCTCTCTCTCTGTCTCTCTCTGTCTGTCTGTCTGCCTCTCTGTCTCTCTCTCTCTCTCTCTCTCTCTCTCTCTCTCTCTCTGTGTCTGTGTGTCTCATTATAGTTTTTCTTGTGGCAGATCCATGTAATGGTGACACTGTTGCTATTGCTTTGCATGGAGAATTTCTGTTTGCATCCAGCAGTAGTAGCTGCGCTTTCAGAAAACAGAATGGCCGCAGTAAATGCTACTCTTCAGCTCTAGGCCCCACATCTCTCATTGTGGGTAATATTTGATACATCGTATCTGTCATTTTGTCTATTTGCCATCATATAATATATATTTTTTATTATTTTTTTTTTTGTTTGTTTTGGGCGTGTTTATTATTTAAATTTACATTGATTGTGGGGCAACTGGTTTTTATCCGGTTATCCTTTAAGATACTGGGTTTTTTTTTTTCCTGTTTTTTCTAATAAATTTATATAATTGACCGTTATGGGTTTACAAAGTTTTTTATGACCCACATTTGATATTGAGGGTTATACTTTGTAACTCATATAAGATTTTCTAGTTCCTGCTGTGACCTACATACTCTATGTTGTGTACGTGGTTTAGCATTGGGAACAACATTATTTAATACACTAGCTTAGTCTGGGTGTTATTGTAAGTACCATCAGTTTGGAATTATATTTGGATATTTATATAAGTTTTTACTATTGAGAAACAGGACTAACTTCTTTAGTATAAACGTTGGGGTTGCGCTTGTCCATTTTTATTTTTAGTTTTTCTAGGCCCCACATCTGCCTAATCAGTTTTTTGTGTCACCCAAGTGACAGGGGAATACTTTGTAAACTGTCAAATAATTAAACAACCTTCCCAAACAGTAGGAGAGGATGTGTGTTCCCATTGTACCAGAGAAAAGACAGGGGTCCACAGGAGAGGGCTCTGAGCGCCACCTGTTGCCCACCACTGATCTAGATCAATGTTATCATGGAATCATGATTATTTATAAAACACCAGTCCCTTTTTAGACAGGTTAAGTTATTTTCAATCATTTTCTTTTTAACATTACTTTACTTAAAATTGTGAGTTAAAGCTAAATAGTACACTGGTGGTGATCGATATTTTATGCTGTTATTATACAAGTATAATATATACAATGCTTGGCAATCCAAAGTCTATACCCTTATAAAATAAATCATTCTAAAGAAGTTATTGTTTCCGATTGGTAAGTCCTCACACAGTCAGTTTTCCAAAGTTACAAACAAAATCACCACAAACGATAAGTTCCTAAGTCTTTTACATTTCTGTGGAAGATCTCTCCACTTACTCACTTTCGTGCAGGAGTCCTCTCCGATGGGATTTTTATGGGAATATATGGAGATATATGATCAGTATTAGTCACGTATAGAACTTATTCAGATAAAAATATCCACTCATTTAACTCTTTATGTCCAGCGCAGAGGGATTCTCAGGTAGATTTTCCTTCATCTCCATCTGTATTGGAGTGGAGGCTTAGAGGACGGGAAGGAAGAGAATCCCTCTGCGCTGGACATAAGGAGTTAAATGAGTGGATATTTTTATCTGAATAAGTTCTATATATGACTAATATTGATCGTATATCTCCATATATTCCCACATAAATTCCACCAGAGAGGACTCCTGCACGAACAAGCGGAGAGATCTACAGAAGTCCTCGTAAAACACCTAAGAACTTATCGTTTGTGGTGATTTTGTTTGTAACTTTGGAAAATTGACTGTGTGAGGACTTGCCAAACAGAAACAATAATTTTTTTAGAATTATTTATTTTAAGGTTATAGACTTTGGATCGCCTAGAATTGTATATATTGTACTTGTGTGTTACTTCAGTCTGAAAGAGTTTGATTTTATTCGGGCCAAATCTTTTAGTCTATAAACTTTATTTAATTTTTTTAAGTGAGCCATCCTGATCCGTGCACAAGGGTACATAGCTCTGTAGTCTTTTTCTTCTGATTATATGTTGTTATTATGTTGTCATGCAGGTGATAGATGGTGCAGAGAGTCAGTATTCAGGGATGCAGATTGGGCAGCTCCAAGATGAGGAAGATGAAGGCGTTCTTCATCAGGAGGAACCAGTTGGACATTTTGGAAACTCCTCTCTTGGTAAGTTTGTGACTTAGAAGTAAAATAACCAGTATGTGTCATACCATGTAGAAATATTTGATTTGCAATGAAATTAGTTGCATTACCCCTCTAGCACTCAAACGGTTAATGTATAAATAACATAACTTAGATATTGTTCTTTGTCGAATTCAACTGTATTTGTTAGACATTTTTTTATTTACACCAGTTGTTTGTGACCTTTATTTGCCAGTTAATGCAAATTGGCCCATCCTGGCTTGGCATGTCAGCCAGATACTAGCATTCCACAGTGCCCTCCCACCAGCTAAATAGTAATTCAACTGCTCTCCCCCCCTCCACCAGTTGGGTATTACAACAGACTACCGCTGCTTTACATCAGCATATAAAAGGCATGAAAAGTACTTTAATTTATATATTGCCATATTTATTTTAATTCCTATACCTACGTTCTGTCTGGGGTGAGCAACATGTGCCCCCCAGCTGCTGTTGGACTACATACCCCACCATCCACTGCCTGCAGAGATTGATGGGAGTTGTATTCCTATATTATAATTCTCTAAAGATGTTTGTCAGAAGCTGTCATGCGTAGTAGAGACTGCAGTGCATGCTGCAGTCATACGCACTACAGACTGCTCACACTGTGGCTGGACCGGAGTCCTGCCTGCGCCAGTGTTGGCCTGTGTACACCTGCTGTAAAACTAGTTAATTAAATAAATAATTTGAGTGCCAGAGGGGTACGGAACGCATTGCAGCGCGAATGTTTTATCTCAGTGCCACAGACATCACAGTAAGATTGTAAACGGTACCACAAGGCTGACGACTCGTAGCTTTTCAGCTCATTATTTCCAGAAACATGGCTGAGCATGATGGGTGTTGTAGTTAGACAACAGCTGGAATTTGACCATTCACTCTCTTCTCCTGAAAAAGTTTGTGCAAATAGAAACTCTTTGTAAAGTTATGTCACATTATTTTTAGAACAGATAAATTGGTATCCTTTGAAAATGTCTCACACAAAAGTGCGAGCCACTAAACGGTGCCTTAACCCTTTGAGTGCCAGGGGGTACTCAACACATTGCATAGCAATATGTTGCTTACCCCTCTGGCACTCAAAGGGTTAACCATGTCACCGTGATGAAAAGGGCAACATGATAATCTTGCCCAGCTCAAAAGCGAGAGATTCTCATGTCACAGCCTTAAACGTCGCTTCAACGCACATCAAAATATGTTTTAGTATTCTCATACCTTAAAGTGTTAGTGATGCCCAACAATAATACTATCTCTCAAACGGTTTGAGAGATATTCACCGCTTAAGTTCCTGTAAAGCTGACAGCATGAGATTCGCGTCGGCCAACTCGAGGAGGCTCTTCAGCAGAGCTGAAATAATGATCTTTAAGAAGAACTACTTCATTGGAATGGTCTACAAAATGTGCTGGCAAACCAAGCACACTTTGTAGACCGTTACAATGAAGCAATTCTTTTTAAAGATCGCTATTTCGACTCTGCTGAAGAGCCACCGGCTGGTCCCAGGACCGGGATCTCTTGCTGTTAGCAGAGTGCTGATGTCAGGAGAAGGGGAGGGAGGGGGAACTTTAGCACTGAATATCTCTCAAACCGTAAAGTTTGCTGCACATAATTTATTTTTTAAAAATCTACAATAGAACATAGTTATCTTTGTGCATTACTAACCCTTTAAACATTGCTTCAACCCGTGAGTGGAAACTGGGGGCCGCTCTTGAGGATGACTTAACATTGCTAAGGTATGCTGGTCGTCCTTTTCATCACAGCTAGAGCTCTTATCAAGATTCATAAATAAGAGCATATTTTTCTGCTTTCTTTAAAGTGGGTGTTTACCCCCTTCACAACTTTGCCTAAATTGTTTCCTTATAAATGATAAATAATGGAAAGTGTATCTTTTTTTTTTTTTTTTTTTTTTTTTTTTTTTAATCCGCTCGTTTGGAGAAATCAAAAGATTAAACGTAGCTCTGTTCCTGTTTCCGGCAGTCCAAATCTGTGCAGTAGTCTGAGCTTCTATCTAGCCTTCTCCGATGACGGAGGCTGTCTGTCTGTAAGCTGGAGCGATCTTATTGGCAGAGATCAATTTCTGGCCAATGAGTGTGCTCCAGCTTAGAGACAGAAAGTCTCCATCATCGGAGGAGGCTGGATAGAAGCTCAGATTATGGTACAGATCCGGTCAACCCTCTCTGCTGGAAATAGGAACAGAGTTACGTTTAATCTTTTGATTTCTCCAAATGAGCGGATATTTTTTAAAAAGGATACACTTTCTATTGTTTATCTTTTATATGGAAACGATTTAGACAAAGTTCGGAAGGGGTAAACATCCACTTTAACCCCTTAGTGACGGCCGCGTGCAGACGCGGCCGTCACTTAATGCCCGTCTAACATTTTTTTTTTTTTTTATAAAAAGAATCCGGAGTCCCTGAACGGCGTGCAGCCGCGCGGGGAGCCGGATTTCCTGGACGTACATGTACGTCCTCTGTCACTAAGTGACACCCACAGAGGACGTACATGTACGTCCTTTGTCACGAAGGGGTTAATACACTGAAGCAGTGTGTGTGAGAATTTTAAATTAATGATACAGCTTTAACCCTTTGTGTGCATCATGCCAATCAGCTGGTGAAAGACTCACTACAAGGGATATGTGACTCACGGGTTGAAGCAAAGTTTCAGGTATGCTGGAACCAAAAAATATTTTGGATATGGGTTGATGCAACGTTTAAGGTCATGACGTGAGAATCTTGTGCTTTTGAGGCGTACGAGGTTCTCATGTCACCCTTCTCTTTATGACCACATGGTTAATGCACCTTTTAGTTGCTCACACTTTTGTGTGCAACATTTTCAAAGTGATCCAGATAAATTTATATGTTTTTGTGCTTGTCTTTTGAAATAGTGATCGATATAGTGTGTGTATACAATTCTTCTCTTTAAAGGTTTGAATCAGAGCCATCTCTTGAAAACTATGGGCCATAGCCGCCAGTCCTCGGATAGTAGTGTTGATCGCTTTGTATCCAAGGAGGACACAGTGGAGCCTGGGGATTTGGAAAACAAGGTGAGGTGTTGGCATTGGTCACAAAAAATATGATATATTGCAGTGTTTATTTTGCTTGGCAAACAAAGGACACTCACTGCTGAGAGATATTTTATTAAAAAAATTATTGTAACTTGCATTTTTTGCCTGGAGTAGTTCTATGGCCTGACGCCTTACAGTGGAGATGTTGCTACAGTAGACAATATTGGGTTATTGTCACAGAAAGTAAGTGTTGGACTGCTGCAATGGTTCCGCCATACAGTTTCAGGTCATGGAGTTTTATTTTCCAGGATAAACATCCCTGTTGCCCAGAGACATAAAATAACTGTCTCTAATTTGTTGATATTGATAAAGGAAATCACTATACTGGGGATTTTTGTTCAAACACATGCACATACCAGTACCCCCCCCCCCAACAGCAATCCATGATCAGATACAAGTGAGTCCACTATCACTGAGGAGGCACGGATGAACCCAAAGTTATTTGTCCTACCACCACATTGAACTAAATCATGGGAGCCCAATATAGATGTGGAACCATGTGCCCCATATTTTCTATAACTTTCATGGAGATCCCCTGTGCACACATTCTAGTTGATAATGTAGAATTTTCTGGTTGACCAGGTTAAAACAATTACTGTAACTAGGACTCCTAGCTGAAATCCAAGTCATAGCCTCTACCTTCCACTCTGTCCTCAACAATTCCCCAACAAGTGTTCTGTCAACTGCAGGACAAGTATTGTCCAGGAGTATGGGGAGGACACAAATCTAAAATGACATAGGTAATGGGCGCTACAAAACCCGAGAGACAGTGTATAGAACCCATCTCCAGAGTACAAGAATCTCTGGGCACTCTCAGGTGCAGAAAGGACCCTCAAGCACCTCCCATATTTGAGATAGTCTTATCTCCTCAACCTACACATTTTATAGAGCCTCGCAGGAGAATAATAAATTTACTAAATTGTTTGCAGAGTGTAGCAGCAACTGATGTTGGGCCTTCCTTAGCTGAAGTCTATTCCCAGTCCTCCAGACCATCCAAACCACACTCCCAGCGGACTTGCCTTCGCCATCCATTTATGGATAAATGAAATGGGTTTCGTAGGCTATTTCTTTGATTCTAAGGAAAGTAATTTAAAATCCAGATATAATAGGCTTCTGTCCCCCCATTTCATACACAATGCATGTCTAGGTGTAGGTTAGACTAAAACAAGTTATTAGGAATGTTGAATTCCTGATGAAGCTGTTTAAAGGTTTTTAGCGTATTATTATGGTATAAGTGCTGAAGAATGGTGAGACCATATTTAACCCAAACCGATCCAACATTCATCCATTGCAGTTGACCAAAATACTCATCCCTCCGGAGGTGGTTGTAATGGGAGGTAATCCGGGTCTCTGGCCTTGTTCTCAAGAGCAGCAATTGTATTTCTCTGTCATCCAATACTGATTACTGGTAACTCTGGGTAGGTGATCTGCCCCTTTAATTGTAGGCATGAACAATTCTAGAATTGTATGCAGGGGGTGGAGCCTACCTTCCCTCCTTGGCTGCAGCTAGCCAACCAGCTCCATAAAGATTTGTTCCTTGGTGAAGATAACACTGGCAAGAGAACAGTTCTGCTATAGCTTTAGAAGTTTTTTATTTTTCTGTTAGAAATGGAATACCACCATTAGGCGGATTACCATGACTGACAATGTCCTTAGATGTGGTTAGCTCAGTATCCAGGTGCTTTTTGTGGACCTTAAGCCCTGAGGGGAAAATCTTGGCTACAAGTTCTTTCTTCAGGAGTTGCCCACCGAGGCTGCTTCTTTAAACATGGTAATCTTTAAAATCTTGCATAGATCCTATTATACCCCTGTGTGTCTCTTTAAGATGGGTAGGGAGGATAGCGACCAGTGTAGGAGGTGTGGGGAGGCAGGTGCTGCTTTCCTACATTTGCTGTGGGCGTGTCCTCCGGTTAGGGCATTTTGGGAGTGAGTATTGCATACTCTGTCTGATGTGATGCAATGGGATGTACCGTTCTCCCTCAAGCTATGTGTGTTATCTATTTTCCCCGATCAGCTTTATTCAACTCCTCATGTTGTACTACTGAGGGAATTGTTGGTCATGGCACAAAAGGTGGTGGCACAGATGTGGATGTCGGATCAGCCTCCCAGACACGCCCAGTGGATGGCCCTTGTGACTAGTAATTTGCCTCATTACAAGGGACTTTATCTACACAGGGGATCCCCGAATAAATTTAATCTCCTATGGGGTTCCTGGACCTCTTACTGTAATTCTAGAACACTGTACCGATGAAAGATGTGGCCTGGATCCTCCTTGTGTTCTTTTTCTGCTCGCTGTATACTCATGCTGCTGGCTGTAGGTTATGAGAAATAATGAGAAATCGGCTGCGCTCGTCTCTCGGGGAGGGGGTGTATTGTGAGTATTGGTATGGGGTCGGGGTGGGGTAGGGTAGTTTCAGTTGCAGTTTAATTTACTTCTCCATAAAAAAATCATAAAACAGAATTGGACTGCTATATTCCTGTGTTATGATACTTACTTGACTACATATATTGTATCCTATTCAGATGATATATGCATTGTCAATGATTTTGTAATGCCTTTTTGCTGTTCTCTTCAATAAAAATTAAAAAAACAAAACAAAACAAAAAAAAACATGGTAATCTGAAGACAGAAGATCTGCAGGAAAGGTGAGCAACCCTTTGAGTGCTGCAGGTCCACATGCCCCACAGTGCCCCTCTGCACAGGTGTTTTCATTTGGAGTTCCTATTGCACACTCCTGCACTCAATGGGTCTATCTGTATGTCTGTTGGGTGTTTGGAGCAGAATTATATAGTAACTTAACCCTTTAGCTGCTGGTTTTGCATTCATTTGGGGGGGGTTTCTAACACTTTTCCTACTGGTTCAATGTTTTTTGTGTATTCTAACATGTTCTAGGGATTCATGTCTTTTAGTTTTACACTTTCAATTTTCTAAAATTTGAGTTTACCGCATAGGCGCCATTGCTCCATTCACTCCTATGGGACTGTACAGTTTAGGACAAATCTCTGCAATAGTTTAACCTAGCGACTTTAGAGATGGCTCATTTTACTTGCCTGCCCTTGCTCTGTCATCCGGTTCATGTTTCTATTGTGTTGGGGGGCTCAGGGGGCTTCGGGCACTATTTGGGGTACTTTTTTTTGAAAACTACTTTCCCATGAGCGCTTGCTTGGCACGCTCATTTCTGATTGGCTCCCTCCTTGGCAGCCATCTTGTGCGATTTCCAGAACAAGTATTCTACGTAGAGCTTGGAGTCTGCTTCTCTCCTCTGCTGATTAACCTTTCACCTGCCAGATAAGTCTGTTTTAGCGATTTCTGGGGTGAAACTTTAATCCTACACATTGTAATTGGGTGATTTCTTATACAGTAAGGTTATTGACACTGTGAGAATGTCTGTACCATTGGAGCTTGGGGCCAGACCTAAGACTAAGGATGCTGGGGTCTCTGTATCCCTTATTGTGCATTGCTCTTCCTGTCATTCAGGGTTACCTAGATAATTCTCAAGTCCTTTATGCCCAGCATGTTCTGATGTCCCTGAGAGTCTCCCGGGACCTCCAGCCATGCATTAGAGCCAGTTTGGGTGCAAGAGTTCAAGGCAGCTACTAGGGACCTTAGGTCCACATTGCAACTCTCTCCATCCCAGTTACAGGGGGTCTTTCATTCTTGGCAGACCCCCTCCTTCGTCAAGTCTTCCCCGCCAAAGTCTCAGGGTGTACCTGACGTGTCAGATTCCTCTGAGGAGGAACTGCTGGTGGATGTGGATTCAGATGTTGAGGAATGTTCTGTGTTGGGCTCCTCTCAGTTTTTTGGGGACCCTTTTGAGGCTTATCCCGAGCCCTTGGCTGAGGGCGTGATCAGGAATACCTTAAACATTCCCTTAGTGCAGGAGGTTCCTTCTGACCCTTCTGATGTATTTCAGGAGCCTAAAAAGCCCTTTACTTACTTTCCATCTAACCCCACTCTTGACCGCCTTGTGTCCGAAGAGTGGAAGTCTCCGGACAGGAAACCTTCTGTCTCCAAGGAATTTGCCAAGCTTTATCCCTTTTCTGAGGCCGCGCTTGCTCAGTGGGTTCATCCTCCCAAGGTGGATGCTCCTATCTCCAGGCTATCCAAGTCTACTGCATTGCCAGTGCCTGATGCGTCTGCTCTAAAGGACTGGACTGACGAGAAACTAGAGGTCTCCCTCAAGTCCATTTTTGCCACTGCTGGTTCTGCCATGCGTCCAGGATTTGCAGCAGCATGGGTGAACCGGGCCATTGCGGTCTGGACTGAACAGCTCACTCTTGCTGTCCGTCAGGGTGCTCCTACTTCGGATAAGTTGCGCCTCCTTGCCAACATTTCTGAGGCACAGCACTATGTTTCTGCTGCCTTATTTGATGCCATCCGTTTGATGGCTACGGTTTCCACCATGTCTGTGGTTGCCAGACGGGCTCTTTGGCTCAAGATCTGGTCTGCTGATACTGCTTCTAAGAAAGCCTTGCTATCCTTGCCTTTTCAAGGCACTTCCTTGTTTGGGCCAGATGTCAAGGATCTGATTAGCAAGGCTACGGGGGGTAAGAGTACATTTCTACCCTTAGCTCCTAGGAAGAAAACACCGCTTAAGCGTAATCAGTATTTTCATTTCTTTCAGAATGCGACACGTTCAGGGAACCAGACGGTTCCCTCAGCCCCGTGTACCTCCTCCAAGCCCAAACAGCAATGGAATCCCAAGGTCTCTTCCAAGCTTTCTTTGACATGACTCACCGAGTCCGGGTCCACATTCTGCTGTGGGTGGTCGTCTGCGTCACTATCACAGCATGTGGGAGGATTCAGTGATGGACCCATGGGTTTTACAGGTGGTGACAGAAGGGTACAGGATCCCTTTAGTCTCTCTTCCTCCTTTTCACTTCCTTCCTTCTCATATGCCTCAGGGCACAGAGAAAAGCCGTCTGTTTGGCGCTGTTCATGCTCTTCTGGACAAGGACGTACTAGAGCCGGTTCCAGTTCAGGAGAGAGGTATGGGAATTTACTCAAACCTCTTTGTGGTCTCCAAGAAAGACATTCCCATTCTAGATTTAAAGGATTTCAATTCCTTTTTGATCCGGGCTCATCACCAGGAGTCTCTACAGATGGTGATTGCTGCCATGTCCCTGGGGGAATTCCTTGCGTCTCTGGATCTTCAGGACGTTTACTTACACATTGCCATTCATCCAGAGAGTCGGCAGTACCTCCAGTTTGCCTGCGACGGGAACATTTTCATTTTTCAGCTTTTCCATTTGGTCTGACGACAGCTCCTCAAATCTTCGGTCGTGTCCTGGGAGCCTTAGTGTTCGTCCTCCACCGAGACGGCATCAGAGTTACTCCATACATGGACGACCTGCTTCTGAAAGCCCCTTCTGCAGAACTTCTTCATCAGTAGGTTCAGCAATGCATTCATTCTCTCACCCATCACGGGTGGATCATTAACTTGGACAAATCCGGTCTTGTCCCATCCCAACGTCTGGTCTTCCTGGGCCTCCTCTTCGATACCCGGAAGAACATGGTGTTCCTCATGGACGAGGTGGCTCACCAGATCGCCCACAGGGTTTCTGCGATCGTGGCTCAAGATCCAGTTCCAGCCAAGAAGCTGTCCTCTCTAGTGGGGAAATTCATTTCCACCATAGAAGCGGTACCGTTTGCCATGGTGCACACCAGGGAACTCCAGCGGTTTGTGATCCAGGTGTGCAGGGGTCAGCCGGACCTTCTGAAGACGTCAGTGTCACTTCCTCTTCATGTGGAACTGAGTTTGTCCTGGTGGCTCAACCTCTCCAATCTGCTGAAGGGCAAGTCCTTTCTAGTTTCCTTCTGCACCCCGGTGACGACAGATGCCAGCCTTTTCAGATGGGGAGCGGTCCTGGGTCGCCTGAGTGCATAAGGTCGGTGGTCTCCGAAAGAATCTCTCCTTCCCATCAATGTGTTGGAGCTTCGTGTGATATTCCATGCCCTTCGTCATTGGACTCCCCAGACGAAAGAATTCCCAGTCCGGGTAGAGTCCAACAACGCCACAGCCGTGGCTTACATCAACAAGAAAGGTGAAACAAGAAGTCTCGCCACTTTTAGAGGTCAAGGCTATTTTGTCCAGGGCAGAACACCATGTTCCTGCTGTATCCGGCAATGCACATTACTGGCGTAGACAACGTCATGGCAGACTTCCTCAGTCGACACACAGTGGACAGCGGAGAGTGGGAGCTGCACCCAGAGGTGTTCTTCCTCATTGTTCAGAAATGGGGTCTTCCTTATATTGACCTGATGGCGACAAGCCACAACAAGAAGGTTCTGAGGTTCTGCTCTCACGGGAGGGACCCTTTAGCTCTGTTGGTGGATGCAGTGTCCATTCCTTGGTTATTCCCTCTGGCCTACATCTTTCCTCCCCTCCCCATGTTGCACAGGGTGTTACGGCTCCCTTGCCATCTTGATCTTCTTCTACAGGGTTACCTGTGGAAGGAGGTTGTTCATTGTCTAGCCTTGGCGGCTTGGAAATTGAATCCTCAATATTGAGGAAGAAAGGGTTTTCTTCTGGTGTGGTGGCTACTATGCTCAGTGGCCACAAACTGTTTCTTCCAAGATCTACCATCGTAGACCTTCCTGTTTTGGTGTGCTGACAAGACCTGTCTCAGGATTTTGCTCTCCCTACGGTCCTGGCTTTTTTGCAGGAAGGTGTGGATAAGGGCCTCAATCGGAGTTCCCTTAAAGTTCAGACGTCTGCTCTCTCTGTTTTCTTTCAGAGGAGCATTGCCATCCTTCCTGATGTCAAGGTTTTCTTCCAGGGTGTTGCTCATGCTCGTCCTGCCTTCAAGATCCCTGCTTCTCTGTGGAATCTTAGTTTGGTTTTGGGCGTTCTTCAGCGCCCTCCATTTCAGTCTTTGGCTGCTATTCCTCAATGCCTCTTGATGTGGAAAATGGATTTTCTCCTGGCGATTGCATGTGTGTCTGTTGTGTTGCGGAGTTACATACTCTGTCCTGTAAACCACCCTGTTTGGTGTTTCACAAGGACAAGGCAGTGCTTCGCACCTCTCAGCAGTTTCTCCCGAAGGTGGTTTCGGAGTTCCACATCAATCAGGAGATTGTGGTGCCCTCTTTCTGCCCTGACCCCACCTCTGACAAGGAGAGGGATCTCCACTTGTTAGATGTGGTGCATTGTCTCAAGTTTTATGTACATGGCACTGAGTCTGTCAGGCAATCAGACTCGTTGTTAGTCATTCCTGAGGGTCCTAGGGCAGGAAGACCTGCATCCAAAGTGACTATTGCTTCTTGGATCAAGTCCATTATTCCTAAGGCTTATGAGCTGAGGCCTTTCAGGGTCATGGCTCATTCTACATGATCTATGGGGGCCTCTTGGGCTTACAGGAATCAGGCCTCCGCTGATCAGTTGTGCAAGGCTGCCACTTGGTCGTCTGTGCACACCTTTTTGAAGCACTACCATGTTGATGTGCTGGCACTGGCTGATGCCAGCTTTGGGAGGAAAATTCTGGAGGCAGTCTTGCCTGTCTAGGATCTTCTTCGGTTTTTGGTGCTTCCTTCACTTTTGAGCCCTGTTGTCTCTAGTTCAGTGTGCTGTGTAATAGTTGGGGTGTTGTTACCCCTGTTCAGTGTCCGTTGACACTTCATTGTTTGTTGGGCTGTCTCTGATCTGATGGTTCATATCTGCTCTGGTGACTTTGGGGGCCTTGTGCCTGGTCCTTGCCTTACTTCCCACCTCTGGGAAACTCAATGGTTGGACATCCCAGAGTTACCAGTAACCTATATTGGATGACAGAGAAAAGAGAATTTTAGTCTTACTTGTTAAATCCTTTTCTCTTAGTCCATACAGGTTACTGGTCTCTCACCCTGTCAAGGGACCATGCATGGCTCTACTGTGGCAAACCTTGGGGGTCCTTCGGGGTCATGCTCACAGGAGTAGTCTTTCCCTTCACTATCTAGTCAGTAGTTACTGTCTCAAATTTTTCTGGAGCTGGTTGGCTAGCTGCAGCCAAGGAGCAACGTTAGGCTCCACCTCCTCCGTACAATTCTAGAATTGTTCCTGCCTACAATTAAAGGGGCTGATCGCCTACTCAGAGTTACCAGTAACCTGTATGGACTAAGAGAAAAGGATTTAACAGGTAAGACTAAAATCCTCTTGTTTATCCAGGCCTTATATACTGGTTTGAGTTGGAGCTACCCCTCTTGTCCTTTAAAGGTTTATCCCAGTAATTCACTGAGCTAAATTTTATCCTAACTTTAAGGACCAACGGGGTGTTTAACACATTGCTAAGGGCTGTAATCTTTATGCTGAAACCATGGTTTATTTTGTCAGACCTTAAATGACCCCGTGTTTATGCATATATCTGTGTATGGATTTTTGCAGCCTTCCAGAATAAAGGGAGACATTGGACACTATACTGACCGAAATGCTGCTCCTATGACTCATTGCGTACGACTCCTATCTGCTTCTTTCCTGCTCACCGGACAGAAGAGTGGTAAGCCATTACATGATACATTTACATGGAAAAGGTTATAGAATAAAGCTGTGTGCGCTATTAACTGTGTTATGTTCATAGTAATGTTCATTTCTACGATTTTATTATGATCTTTTTATTCTGAGGAGAACTTGCCAGTTTATACAGAGATTGAACAGTCTGTTCAATGGCCTCATATAACTGAGTCTGTATTAGGCAACCGTTAACACTGCGGCTGCTGGGAACTACAACTCCCATCATCCACAACCAGCAGTTGGTTGGTTGGGATGTTGAAAGATGCAGTTTTAAACAGTCGGAGAGCCAAAGACTGCCTGTCTCCTGGTCACTGCCATAGAGGCATCCCTTTAACACTTTGGTTTCCAGAGAGGTATACAATGAATTGTGTTGGATACTGCACTGAGATGGGTGGTGGGATGGTAACCTTTTCCTTTGTCCTTATGTATTCTGCCTGTACGTCATTAGTAATAAGTGCTGTCAGTTATTTATTTTACACTTTTATCTCCCTGACAGTAAACTTCCTGAATCTGTTCCATGAGAGGGATTTTGTTCTCTTTCCAGGACAGTGATGTATAACACTATCCCCACAGCATTGAATGCTCTGTATTCCATCTTTTTTACGTTGTGTCTTTTCCACATTGTGTCCTATTTATATAATTGTAATTTAATTTGACACTCAAGCCCGCAAAGTTGCCTTTGGCCAGAAATCCACCCCAGCATTAAAAAATATTAATATACTTTCTTTCACAGTCCCTGACCCGCTCCCTCAGAACAGAAGCTGAGGGGAGCTCAGTCAGGGACATTAGTTGGAGTGGGAGTTGTAATCCAGATTGCTTTCCCCCAAGGTTACACTACTCACGTGAAGAATAGGTTTACCCTAAGTATTAATAGGCAGCTGCATTTTTATCCCTTACATAGGTCTTAGGTTAGTAAAGGTGAGCAACCCAGCAATGAAAATGTTAAGCATTAATAAATAAGTAACATTTAACTACTCTTTCTCTACAAGGTTGATCACCCTCTCTCATCTCAAATTAACGTTTGCGTGTTGAAAGCTTCATTAATATCGCCCTTGTGCTTTCTTGGCCAAAAAACCTGCATAGTTCAGGAGATATTACTGGTCTTGTTTTCGAATGCTGCATCATATGGTAATTAAAAGGAATTGCAGCAAAGAACTTCAAGGGATAGTAGTACTTGAAAATAATTTTATTTTATATTGTAGCCCTTAAAAAAACATTAAAAATGATATAAGTCTTATCTTCCAAACCTTTATGGTTTGGGAGATATTCATAAATAAAATAAAGTAAATTTTCTTTTTCCTGGCTGTTTCAGCCAAGTCTGCCATCTAGTGGACAGATTTGGAATCCGGTCCACTGATCAACCGGCAGCTCTTTAGCAGTGCCGAGTTCACGATCTTTAAAAAGAACTACTTAATTGGAACTGTGTACAAAGTGTGCCTGGCTTGCAAGCACAATTTGTAGACCATTCCAATGAAGAAATTCTTTTTTAGAGATCTTGATCTCGACACTTCTGGAGAGCCACGTTGGGTCGAGGGACTGGATTCCAAATCTGAGAGCTAGAACAGTAACGTCACTTTGCTTGTGAATATCTCCCAAACCATAACCATATCATTTTTTTATGTTTTTTAAGAGCTACAATATAAAATACAATTATTTCCAAGTATTACTATCCCTTTAAGTAGAATTTGTTGCTGTGTTTTAAAGAAGCCTTCACTATTCAGAAACAAAACCATCAATTTATCCAGCTGTGTATTTGCTGATGTGTTGGCCAACATAATATACAAATATTGCCACCTTGAATTCAAGGTGGAGGGTCAACTTTAAAGAAAAACTGTCAGAAGCCTTTTATCCATTTTGGCACAGTATTTCCTGTTACTTTTATTTCATAATCCCCATTGTTGGATTGTATTTCATTCACTTTTAACACAAGGGGTGTTAAGTAGGAAGGAACAATTCTGCCAAACCATGTGTAGAAGTACAAAATTCAAAATGTTCTTGTGGATTTAAATAGGATTTTTAGCACATTGAGTGATAGAAAGCTTCATATTATGTTGGAGTCCTCTCTAGAATTAAGACTTAAAAGCCCTGTTTTAATCAATGAGAACATTTTTTTAATCCTATAGTGTAAGCTGTTCAGTCAAGAGTTGCCCACCTATGGTCTGTCAGATTCATATAAACACGCACAGTAATAAATGCTACTTTCCAGCAACAGACAGCAAGTTTAAAAAAAGAAGAAAAAAAAAAGAAGTGGGATAGGTGTTAATTAGTTATTCCTGTTTATTACTAAATGCGGCAAGCCTCTGTTTCCTTCATGAACTGATCATAAGCATGTACGTTTTCATAAAGAGATTTCAGGGATATAACGGGGTTTAAGAGAGGTACTTTACATCTATTTTATTGATCATTAGTCCCCGACTAAGTGTTGTTTTATTCAAAGAAATTAATCTTTACAGTACATAGTAATCCTGCACCAATCAGATGGCTGTCTGCTCTGTCTGTTGTTCCAGACAGGAACTGTAGTGAGATAAACATGCTGTCTGTTTGTAGGGAAACACACAGCAAGAAATGCTTAGCTCTAGAAATGTGTGGGATGTTTTTACATATTTTATTATTGTTATTTTGGCTTTTTTCACATGTCAACGGAGGATGTTTTTTAAAATATTCAGTCTTTGAGGTAAAAGTTCTCAGGGGTGGTGGATATGTCTAATGAGCTCCTTATGTGCTCCAGAGGTCTCCAGTGCATTGCAAAACAGATTGGAGATGTCTAGCAGAAGGTTCATAAAGAGTTGTGGTCCTTCTACGAATGCTCTCAGTACACCACAAAGTTGTCTCCTTCCTCCTCCTTACCTGCACTGCCAGTGGAACCGCCCATGATTTGTCCAGACTTAATTTAACCCTTTGAGTGACAAAGGGGTACTGCAATGCATGGCGTACCCCTCTGGCACTCAAAGGGTTAACCCCTTAAGTACCAGAAGGGTGCTCAGGACATTGTGAAGCAATGCTTTGCAAACCCCTTTGGTTCTTAAGGGGTTAAACAAGCAGTAAAGTGCTTTCAGAGCAGTTTTCATTCAGAAGCTATTACAGATATTATGGATAGTAGTGGTCTGTCTTGCTTTCCTCCATGGAGCGCATTAATACAAAATAAAATGTACTCGCTTTAAGGATACCAGTTGACACTGTTGCTGACAGTTTGGTTTAAGAAAAATATATTTGAGATATAGTAACTATTGAATATAAAAAAAAATCCCTGGAGTGGCAGTCCTGTATATTTTTTGCAGCAAAAGCACTGTGACAATTATTGTTTAATAAAAGTTTACTGCTCCTTTAAGGTTTTTTTTTTTTTTTTTTTTTCCCCCAAGAGCATTGGAATAAATGAAAATACTTAACTCTTTAAATGGATAGTAATGTTTCGTAATAAACGCAGCTCCAATTAATCTTCATAGTATTTGGGCCATGGAGAGTGTTATTTGAATACTGTCAGAGTTGTAGTTGTAGTTGACAAGTAATAGAATAATAAAGTATCCCCCTCCCGCCCCTTTTACTGATGTAACACTGTTCACCTCAGAACAGAAAGGTGATGTCCAGATGGATCACAGAGAGGGACAATCTTCAGTAAGCATAAGGGAAAAACCTGAAAACCCTATAAAGGGGGTCAGGGTTTTCATTGTTCTCACAGTAAGAAGATTGTCCCTTGCTCTGAGCGATCTGGTCACAAGACCAGATTCCACATATGAGGGGAGGCGGCTTACACTAGGTAAAAGGGTTGTGAGGGGGATACTTTATCATACAATTACTCTTGAACTAAAACTCTGACCGTATTGAAATAACACTCTTCATGGCCCAAATACTATGAAGATTAATTGAAGCTGCTGATTTGAAACATTACTATCCCTTTAAGGACCAGAGGGCGTGTAACGGATTGCAAAGCAATGAGTTGCGGATCCTTCTGGACCTTAAAAATAGTTCATTTTAAGTTCTTAACCCTTTGAGTCCCTGAGGGGTATGCAACTCATTGCAAAGCAATGCATTGCCTGCTGTCCTGACACTCAAACTTTTAATCAGCATGTATACTTACAGAGCAGTTCTGGTTCAAAACTACTGCATGGTATGTAAACTAATCACACCATTGATTCATATGGGACTTTTAACACCGTTGTTGCTGTAGAAGTCTCCATTGCATTGCGTGCTGTTTTCTACCAGAATCGCTCTCCTTTCTGTCATTGTGTCCCTGAGGTAACCTTTGTATTTGCAGCTCTGGTTCCGGACAGAGATGTGCGGGTGAGTGTGAAAGCCCTGGCAGTGAGCTGTGTTGGAGCTGCTGTTGCTCTGTACCCTGAAGCCTTCTTCAGCACACTGTATAAGATGCCCCCAGAAAGCCTGGAACCTCAAGGTATGTATCACTTTGTTCATCCTCTATGGGCCTTATAGGATAAACTGAATGGACCATATAAGATAAATAAAAATCCCCAAATCTCCATAGATTTAAAGTGGAACTTTCATCAGCACAACATAGCGCATCAAATGTTAATTACATTAGCGATATGAAAACAGTTTTATTTTCAAGTATAATTGCTGCCTTAATGAAGCATATAACCTTTTATGCAGGCAGCCAGCTGGGAACAGTGCAGACATCTTGCAGAGCCGGCATCTCTGTGTCTGCGCTGTCCGTCCCCTTCAGCTCCATGATTGGTGGGTTGTATTCCTTTGTGCTGAAAGGCACCGGAAGGGACTGACTGCATAGGCGCAGGTAGCGCCTACTGCAAGATCCCAGACAGTACCTGCATGCGGTTTTTTGTTAATACAGCAATTTTACTTGAAACTAAAACTGTTTGCATATCGCTAATGTAATTCTCATTTGACGAGCTATGTCATGCTGGTGAAAGTTCAGATTTAAATGGGTTATTTAACACCTTGAATGCTAGACAGTTGTCAAATGCATTGCAAACAATGTTCTGGAGACCTATCTAGCATTCAAGGAGTTAAAGCGGTCCACTGCTTCATACATTGAACATGGCTTAATACATCCCTGCCTAAATCTTCTGGGGTTTTATTAACCCTTTGCAGACACCTTTAGTACTGGAAAGGATAACTATTTTCAAGAAATGTATCTCTGTTTTCATCTTTCCTTCTAGAAAAGCAGTATGTCTCTGACATAGTGAATTATATTAACCATGGTGACCCTCAGGTTAGAGGTGCTACAGCCATCCTGTGTGGGACCATCATCTTCTCTATACTCAATAAGTCCCATTTCCACGCTGAAAGCTGGCTCACCACTGTGCGGAATTCTACAGGTAAACACTATATGGGGAAGAGTCATTGGGGTCCTATTCTGGGTGGCTCTCAAGCCATTGACTGTTAATACTAGAGGCCATATTTGGCAAGTTAAAAAAGTGAAGTTCTGGAGCTAACCAAGTGAGCTATAGGGCTTTTAACCCCTTCAGTGCTGGAGTGATGTCCATCACATCGCTACACAATACGTTGGCAACCTCACTAGCATTCGAGAGGTTAAGAAACTCCTTTAACCCTTTTTAGTGCCATAGAGGTGTCCAACAGATTTGCATGGGACACCCTCTTGCGCTCAAAGGGTTAAACCCTTGCACGTTTTCATTTCTTCCATTTGGTACAGTTTGCTACAGAAATGCACCCCTTTAGCCTAATGAATTTGTTTAGTTTTTTTCAATGCTATATCCCACAAGAAGGCCTTGATAAACCCCAGCAGTTTTTGAAAACTAGAATATCTCTATTTATGTGTGATCTTATTTAGTAATGACCACTAGATGGCAGACTTTATGAATCTTTGGCTGGATCCTAATTTATGTTCAATGTGTCTCAATACACTGGAGATGTCTCTAACACCCAGTGAGTTAAATGAATGTTGTGAGCTTTGGGGAGGACAGTAAGTAAATTGATGCATGTCATTCTTGTCCTGAAGGTAATACGTTTTCTGTGGAAGACTGCATTCCATTACTGCAAAAATCCCTAAAAGATGAATCCTCGGTTACATGCAAGTTGGCTTGTGCAGCTGTCAGGGTAAGTGGAAAGCAATATTTAGGCTGCTATTTACTGGACATAGTCAATGCTACTTTTTGCTCTTGCAGATTTTAGGTAGGTCACTTTTAAGAATGTACAGTAGGTGAACATGAAAAATGAAACATAACTTTATGTATTATGCACTTGCAATGAATTTCAAAAAGGTAGTTGACTGTCATTTTAATTTAGTCTCCTGTTATGTAATTGCACTACTATAAGAAAAGTTTGTGGAATAAAGGCACTGCACTTTTATTACATGTATGAATTAAAGAAGCTGAAGGCCTTTCTGTAATATGTCAAATGTTAAAAGTATAACTTTTCTTGAGTTGCCAAATGCTGCTTATTTGAGGAACATAATTTAATGTAATGCTAAATCTCAGTAATGAAAGTGGGAAATTTGCTTTTGTTTTCCTTCTCCTAGTAAGTGTGGCCATAAGTGCGCTGCTCCTTGTTACAAAATGGCAGCATATCAGTGTTGTCAAGCTGAACCTCCTCTTACCCTGTTTTAGGGGCCACAGGGACCATAGGTTAATGTCCCTCCTTTAGGGTACTGGGCTCTTTAAGTAATGTCTGGCCTATGCTCCGTATAATATCCTATATAATAATTCGCTAAATTGTTTGTCAGAAGCTGTCATGCACAGTAGAGACAGCTGCATGCGCTGCAGTCATGCGCACTACAGACTGCCCGCTCCGTGGCTGATAACAGACCGGGGCTCCGAATTCAGACCATAGTCCTAGACTACGGTCCGAATTCGGAGCGCCCCGCTCAGTATCAGCCGCAGCGCGGGCAGTCTCTGCTGTGCGTGACTGCATCTCGGCCGTTGCTGGGTGGCACTGTTGCCCGTGTACACGGGCTCTTCAACTAGTATATATATATATATAATAATATGAGAGAGAGAGAGAGGTTATGTCTGTCTTTCAAGATGAAGTGACGGGAAGCTGATATATATCTGGTTATAGGTTTTGAGTATAGTTTTTATTTATATATATATATATATATATATATATATATATAATTAGTCCATTGTGGAACACAGGAACCATGGGAGTATTCTGTGGTCAGAATGGCAAGGGCACTTGCCTAAACAGACTCTCGGGAAGTGGAGACTTCCTCCCCTCTCCACCTAACCCACACCAGACATGCTCAAACGAGATGCATCAG
Organism: Rhinophrynus dorsalis; assembly: GCA_037306005.1. NCBI lineage: Eukaryota > Metazoa > Chordata > Amphibia > Anura > Rhinophrynidae > Rhinophrynus > Rhinophrynus dorsalis. Next base: position 49,277,893 of record CM074718.1, read on the forward strand.
GTCAAAATTCTCTTACCTAGCCTTTTTTCTTTTCTTATATGGGGCTGTGTAATCCCCCTTTTGGAGGGCTTCTATGTCTGACCTCCTTGATGAATATATGGGCCAGAGTGCAGGCTTTTAAGGGACCTGGGTCTGCTAGAGGGATGGCTTTCTCTCTCTCTGCCATTTTTCTCTTTCTCTGCTTGGCTATATTTTGTTTACTCTGTGCTCCACTTTCCTTTCCCTCCTTATGGGTGGTGGCCTCTTTCATCACTTTACTAAAATTTACATTATTTTAGTCCTAATACATTATGGGCCAGCTGGTCATTTAAAAAACAGGCTAACGCGATGGTCATATTGGATGGAGCATTGGCATCGACATATTTGGGTTCCTGCAACCCCAGGTGGGTTCTGGTGTGAAAGAAGCGGATTACATATATATTCTTTAAATATTTTGAAGGGGAACATCCTTAGGGGGTCCCTCCACTGCCAACTTGGAGAAACGATGTGATAGCTGGAAAACCACCTCGGCATTTGTTAAAAGGGATGAAATACTATGTTTCCCAAGATGCCTTTCTTTTTTCCTGGCCTATGGTAAGAGAAAAGGGAGGTGAGATACTATGCCTCTCCACTTCATTGCTCCTGCATCGCTAACTTTTCCCTGCGGACTTCAAGTCTATCACCCCTCAAAGGCATGGAGGTCTCCTGGCAATTCTGAATGCAAAATGTATGTTTCAGGGCACCAGGATTTTCCCCATTAACCCTTTTATTTCCTCATGTCAGACTGGTCTTCCAAGGCACTTTACTGGTACATTATGATCATCTTGTTTGGCTGTCTTCTCCTGCATGGGTTAAAGCCCTTATTTATACTATGAATAATAATCCTTCTTTTAAGGGGGGTATCTGAGTCCTGAAAATGGACCCCCCCCTTCCAGATGATGAGGATTCTTCTGATTAAAAGATGGATTCATATGAGATCAATTTTTGATTCCTCACTTACTCCTGGGGGTTCTATTGAGGAAGACCCTGCATCACCTGCTGAGGGTTTTTGGAGACCTTAAAGTCTATGTATGAATCCTCAGAATCAAGTTCTTCTTCCCTGGATATTTTTCTAGAGAAGCTAGAATTATGCTGATCCAAAGAAATATGCGGGCGGCACTCCAAAAGAGATGAGGAATGTCGATAAAAGTAGAATACTTTATTGCAATCCAGATAAAAAACAGCTTGCCCTCCCCATCGTTCATGGACTAGATAGTTTTGGAGGAATGGCAATCGACATACAAGATATTCTTTATTTGCAGACTTATATCCATCTCCTGAGGCCTTATTGCAGTTAACTTTTTCAGTGTTTTAGTTGTATTATAACATTGCCTAGCCAGTTAACTTCATGTTATTTATTATTCATAGTTGTAGTGCTATCCGGATCCTTTTTGCATCTATTGCAGTCGGCTACCCCCCAAACAGTGGACCCTTTTTTTTTTTTTTTTTTTCTCAAGATGAAGTTTTGCTCTCTGTCATTGTTGTGTGCCCAAGGGAGTCCTTATATTCCCTAGACATTTAAATTAAGTACCCTACGACACCCTTGAAAATGAGAGATGTTCTCAGAGTTTCCTTCCTTGTAAAATACTTTGATATTATTATCTGCATATTCCCATCAAGGCAGATCATCAGCGCTTTCTTCGGTTTGCCTTGGCTGCCCACATTCTGTCTCTAGGGATTTCTCTTGCTTCCTCTCTAGATGACTTGTATATCCAGCAATAAACTAAATAATAAAACATTGTAGTATGAGAATGCTTTTCACATATAGTCTGACTAATTGGATGTTGTAGAAGATGAGGAGGACTAGGAAGATGTTTGCACTTCCAGTTAACAGGTGCTTAGTTTCTTGTGGCAGGTAGAATAAGTTCCAACTCCTTGTATCAATTGTTAGTGGCAGTAACCGGTAACAGCAGGGGTAGCACCCTGAAATTGTACAGTATCTTACCTCCCAAAATTTCAAAGACGGACACTTGTGTTTTATGGGGTGTTGCTCGGGGTGCGATTGGTGGTTGGTGAATTACAGAGAATAATTAGGTTATTTCATGACCTATTGACACCTGTTTATGTAACTGAATAAATGATTTAGGGCAAGACCAAAGTATTTTATTTACAGAGACTAATTTATAAACACATATACTGCAGTTTAAAAAAGCATTAACATCAGTTTTTTTTGTTGTGGAGCAATGTGATTCGCCTGTATACACACCATACTGTCTGATCTCCTAAAAAGAGGGACACAGTGGTGAAAAAAGGCATAGAGGGATTTGGGTGTCAAAGAGGGACACTTGGGAGGTATGCAGTATTCCAGGTAGCAGATTTATTTTGATGGATATTACATATTTGGCAGCGTACAGGGAGTTGAAAATGTTCGTTGGATCCTTTTGTACGTAATTTGGTTCGAAGGCCAAGAAAAATCAAAGTTAACTTCCAGAAGTATTTTTGGTTCAAGAAGGCAGATTAAGTACTTGGGATTTGTTTGCATGTATTTGAAAGTTGGACGATTTTTGGTAAATGTTAGCTCAGACGTAATGTTATGGGATGTCTAGAGTTTATAGGCAGTCTGGAGGATATCATCCCCCCCACACACACACACACATACATAGGGAACTGTTCCAGGAGGATACTGGAGGTGCATATGCAGGCAGGCAGTTTGAAGTAGAGGTCTCTGACAGTCAGCAGCATATGCTTGGGAAGAGTAGCCAGCAAAAATCTCCTGTTATGCCTTTTAAAAGCCTTCTGGGTGTCAAGAGGCAATATGAGAGAGGAAAGATTGCTTTGATGTGCATGATAAGTCAGTTATGTGGTGTGTCAAGCACTGTCAGAAGCTTGCTTTCTGCTAATAAAGCAAACCTGTTGCAGGTGGATAATTGCGCGAATTAGGGGGAAAGTCTTTGTCAGAATTTTAGCAAATAACTTAACATTCATATTGATTAGTGAAATTTACCTGTAGGAATTACAGCTCTGGGAGTCATTACCTTTTATAAAGAAGGACTATAGAAGTCTGCAGCATGGGTTTAGGGGGTGGGGATCTGGTCATGAAAGTACTGAAAACTGTAATAAGGTTGGGTGGTGTGGGGAGAGAAGGGGATGAAAAAATGCGTGGTATTTGTTTATGAACCCATCGTGGCCAGGGGTCCTGGAGACCTTGAATTGTTCACTTGCCAGTACAATCTTGGCCGGGACAAACTCCAATGACTTTTGCTGTATGCAAGGTAAGGAAGACATTTAGATGAGACAGCTTGAGGAGCGTGCGTGTCAGAATGCAGGTCACAGTAGAAATATTTAAAGGTGTCTAAACATCTATATGGTGTCTTGTGCATGGTGTTATTAGGGTGTCTAGTGGAATGAATGTTATATTTTGGGATGTTTTACAATTTTTTTTTTTTTGCTAATATGGTGGCAGCTTTGTTGGAGAATTGATTAAAAAAAAAAATAAAAAAAAAATGGTTCCACTTTAGGGCCTTCGCAGTGTCTAGAATAAATAGGGCATGAAGCTATCTCTGAAGGAAACTGCTGCATAGCGTCCTGAAAGGGGGAGCGCTTGTGGTTTTGGGATAGGGATGAGAGGTGATGGGAGAGAGCCCGACTGATAGTGAGTCTGTCATTTTTGTTGGGATACCAACTTTATCAGGGTTTCTCTAACGCTCACTTTGTGAGCCTCCCAAAGGATTGAGAGGTGAGTCTACGGAACCCATGTTTTTATCGAAATAATCCTCAATTGTCTCAGATATTTTATTATTTAGGGTACAGAATTGGTGAACAAGGTGTCGTTCACCCTCTAGAGATCTGGAAGCAGAATAGTCTAACCAGGAGACTGGTTGGATCTGGGAGTCTAGCAAAAGGTGTAAAGTGTTCTGGGATGTAAAGGGGATGTCAGTCTGGAAGAACTGTTCTGATCTAGAACCTTGTGTCAGTGACAGGAGTTCTGCTAAGAAAAATAAAAATGTATTTTGTTTGGTTTAAGCGCTAATAACTTGAATGAAGGTTCTTCTGGTTTTACTCACCAGGAAAAGTACTGCAAAATAATATAATTTCTATAAACTACTGTTGCTTTAAATAAATTAATCTCAATGTCTTAAGATATAGTTAGCTGTGGGAATGGCAGTGTATTAAAGGTACAGAATACTAAATAAACTTGTATAGGGGTTGTGAAGGCAAAGCAATGTGTTGCACACCCCTCTGGCACTCAGACTGTGCGCAGCCTATTAGAATCCTTTTGTTATTGGTCTGCAGCCTCCAGTTCTATTGAGGTCTCCATCACATTGTGGCTGCACGCCGCTTGGGGACCCCTGACTCAATTAAAAAAAAAAAAAAAAAAAAAAAAAAAAAGGCTCTGTGGTCCTTAACTGCTGGCCTCGCACCCACTTGTTATGGGGGTTAAACTAGAATTTTTTTGTATGTATGACCTGTGTATTTTTCTGCGCTGTGCTTCACTTTATTGAAAGTCTTCCCTTTATTAAAGAGGAAGTAACACCACCTAATAATAACAACCCTAATTTACATTATTGTGGCCACAAAATCCTAATGACCCCCTGAATTGTTTGATTATATAGATAACATCATCAATCAGTCCTACATGTCATGTCCATAGAGGCCGACATGACAGTTGTTTGCAGGACCACAGAAAATAAACCTTGCTCCCTGTACACAGTCTTTTTAACGGGTCAAAGGGATCTGTAGCACATTGCTTCTCAATGTGTTGGGTATCCTGCTGGTCCTTAAACAGTTAGCTTATGCACTCTGCTTGCGTCAGTAAAAAAAAAAAACAAACAAAAAAAAAACAAAACAAAACAAAAACTGCCAGCAACGGTCATGGCTGCCCCCATGGACATGACATCCAGCACTGATTGGAGATGTTATCTCTTGTACTTAGGCACAAGGGCAAAATTCATAAGGACGTAGAAAGGCAAATGTGAGCTTTATATAATAGCTGTTTCTTCTACTTTAACCCCTTGATTGTTAGCGAGGTCTCCAATGCATTGCAAAACAATGCATTGCAGACCTCTGACATCCAAAGGGTTAACACCTGGTGTCTCTAAATCGATGGCTGTCAACCAGATTCACCTCAAGGACTGCAGGTGTGACCGCACATTATGATTAGAAATTCTAAATGGAGGTGGGAAAAATGTTACACCTGTGAATGCTAGATTGGTTTCCAGCTCTTTGCAATACAATGGGGAGCTCTCTATCACCTAACGCTTTATGGATGTAACACTTCGTAAGCTTTCAGCGTCACTTATTTGTTTATCATGTCATTTTGTTACTTAGAACAATAGTTTGATATACCATTAAGATTCTAGCACTCCAAACTATTCTCCTTCCCATCTGCCACTACCTGACTGCACACCCCCGGCACCTGCCACTACCTGATAGCAATCCTAACATTCCACACTTCACTCCCCCCACCTGCCACTACTTGACTGCACTCCCCCCCACACCTGCCACTACCTGACAGCAATCCTAACATTCCACACTTCATCCCCCCCTCGCCTGCCACTCCATGACTGCACTCCCCCCTCGCCTGCCACTGATAGCAGTCCTAACATTTCATACCGCCGTTCCCCCACCCCGCCAGTACCTGACGGCAATCTGAATTTTCCACGCTACAATCCCCCCACCCTATTACTGTGGATGCACTCACTGAGGTGATAATATGGACAAGTGACAGCTCCATTTCACCCCTTTGTGTTCCGGAGTGATGCACAATGTATTATAAAGCAGTGTGTTGAGTACCTCTCTGTCACTCAAATGTTTAAAGGAATAGTACTACTTAAAATGGGAAACAATATTTAGGAAGGTTTATCCCCCTGAGTAAAACAAAGGTACTCCCACTGTTTGAAAGATTTTTGATTCAAAAATTATAATGCAAACTTACATTTTTTTAGATTCAATATGTGTCCTAAAAATTGTACAATGGAGCTGTTGCTGCACAATCCTTTGGCGATTCGTGGTCAACTGACTAGAGCAGTCTATAGGATGGTTTAGCAACAGCGCCATTGTACAATTTTTAAGACACTGAGATATTGCACCTAAAAATATACTCAAGTTTGAGCTGTAAAAGCTTTTGAATAAAACACCTTTTAGCAGTGGGAGTTCCCCTGCACCTTTAAAGGTGGCACAGTGCAAGTGAAAAGAGAGGCATTTTCTGAACCAGAAGAAAGATTTGTGCTTTTAGGCTGTGAATAGCATGCTGAGTTGCGGTAGTGTCTTCACACTGTATCAGGGAACAAATAGGGGACTACAGTTGAAGTGCATAAGATCCACATAATCTGAAGACATGTTTGTTTTCTTCTCTTCCTAGAACTGCATAACAAGTTTATGCTGTAGCACATACAGTGAGCTAGGTTTGCAGCTAATAATCGATCTGCTCACTCTGAAGAACAGCTCTTACTGGCTGGTGAGAACAGAGCTTCTTGAGACTCTTGCAGAGATTGATTTTAGGTAAGTTAATCTGTAGAACAATGATATCAGGAGAAGGGGAGGGAGGGTGGAACTTTAGATGCAAATATCTCTCAAACCATAAAGGTTTGAGAGATGGGATTTGCATTTAAGGACCCATGACGTGCATGTTTGTCCTGTAATTCAGGGGTTCCAGCGTGGCCGAATGCCGATCGTGGAGCTCTGATTCCAGTAACCAAAAAATAAAAAAAAAAAATGCCCCATGGTCCTAAAGTGCCGGCTGTGCGTCTGGTCCTTAAGGGGTTAAAATATGGCAAGTCAAGGGTGTTGGGTTAAAAAAAAAAAATAAAAAAATGGTTGTCAGTAATTTTATTATTAACAGTATAAATGTTTTTTGCAGTTTGGTTATTTTGGCCACTCAGTTGGCGAGCATATTGGCCCGTATGTATAAAAGCAAAGTTGACCATATCTGGAGAAACCCAATACACCATGGGCGGGGGGGTACAGATAAACATTCCCCTATTGCCTATTGATTTAAATTACGCGTTTTCACTCCTTGACTGCTATAGAGGTCTCCAGCTCGTTGCTTTGCAATGCTTTCAAAATCTCTACCCTTCAGGGGTTAAAACTCCCATTTCTCTGTTGTCTAATATAGGTTACTGGTAACTTTGGGTAGGCGATCAGCCCCTTTTAGTAGGCAGGAACAATTCTGAGAAGTGAATGCTGGGGTGGAGCCTACCTTCCCTCCTTGGCTGCAGCTAGCCAACCTTCCGGTAAGATTTGTTCCTTGGTGAAGACACAAGGCAAGAGAACAGTTCTGCTATAGTTTTAGCATTTTTATTATTTTTCTGTTGGATATGGAATACCACCATTAGGCGGATTACCATCACTGACAATTCCCATCACCCAAATGTGGATAGCTCAGTTTACCAGGTGCTTTTGTGGACATAAGCCCTGGGGGGAAAATATTGGCTGCAAGTTCTTTCCTCAGGAGTTGCCCAATGAGGCTTCTTCTTGATGCATGGTAATCTGAAGACAGAAGATCTGCAGGAAAGGTGAGCAACCCTTAACCCTTTGAATGCTGAGGTCCACATGTCCCACGTTGCCCCTCCGCATAGGGATCTTCTTTGGACTTCCTGTTGCACAATCTTGCACTCATTGGGTTTATCTGTATGTCTGTTGGGTGTTTGGAGCAAGTTCCTGTGGTAACTTAACCCTTTGGTTGCTGATCTAGCATCTTTTGGGGGTTTTGGGCACTTTCCCTACTGGGTTCAATGTTTAATGGGTCTGATGACATGTTCTAGTGATGTTTGATGTAATTTTAATTCATAGTTACAACTTTGCAAAAAGTCTGTGCTTTTACTGCATAAACTCCATTGCTGGTGGATTCTGACACTGAGGAATGTTCTGCAGTGGTCTCCTCTCAGTTCTTTGGAGACCCCCCTTAGAGGTTGACCCTGATCCCTCTGCTGCGGGCCTGATCAGCGCCGTATTAAACACCCTAAATATTCAATTGGTTCAAGAGGTTTCTTTGGACCACTCTGATGTATTTCAGGAACCCAAACGGCCCCATACTTGTTTTCCACCTCTCCCCACTTTTGACCGGTTAGTGTCTGATGAGTGGTAGTCTCCTGACAGAAAGCCTTCTGCCTCCTAGAAATTTGCTAATCTTTACCTCGTATTCTGATGTGGTTCTAGCTCAGTGGGTTCATCCCCCCCAAGGTGGATGCCCCTGTTTCTAGGACTTCTAAGTCCACTGCTTTGCCAGCTGTTGATGCCTCTTCTCTTACAGACGTACTGACGAGAAACTTGAAGCCTCGCTGAAGTCCATTTTTGCCACAGCTGGTACTTCCATATGTCCAGCATTTTCTGTGGCCTGGGTAAATAGGGCCATTGCGGTTTGGACTGAACAGCTCACACTTGCTGTTCGTCAGGGAGCTCATACTCCTGATATTTTGTGGCTACTTGCCAACATTTCTGAAGCCCAGCACTAGGTCTCTGCTGCCTTGTTTCATGCCATCAGTTAGTGGCAAGGGTTTCCACCATGTCTGTGGTTGCTAGACGAGCTCTTTGGCTCAAGATCTGGTCTGCTGACTCTGCTTCTCAGAAAGCATTGCTCGTCTTGCCCCTTCTGGGCACTTCTCTGTTTGGGCCAGATTTTAAGGATCTATTAGTGAGGTCACAGGTGATAAAAGTACCCTCCTGCCTATGGTTTCCAGAAAGCAGACGCTTTTCAGTCGTAATCAGCTTTTTCGTGCTTCCAGACTAAGGCACATCTGGCGAACCAGGCGGTTCCCCCAGTTCAGCTTTCCTCCTCCAAGCCCAAACCACAAGGGAAACCTAAGTCCTTCTCCAAGCCCAAGGCTTCAAAACCTCCTTTGGCATGACTCGCCGAACCCAGGTCCCCACTCTGCTCTGGGTGGCGGTCTGCGTCAATACCACACCGTCTGGGAGGACTCTGTGGTGGACCCGTGGGTTTTGCAGGTGGTGGCAGAAGGGTACAGGTTCACTTTCACCTTCCTCCCTTCAGGTTTTTCCCTTCTCAGACACCTCAGGGCGTAGAGAAATGCCATCTGTCCGGCGCTGTCCAGGCCCTTCTGGGCAAGGAGGTTCTGTAACCGGTTCCCATTCAGGACAGCGGCTTGGGTTTTTACTCAAACCTATTTTGTGGTTTCCAGGAAGGATGGAGACTGTCGTCCGATTTTGGACCTGAAGGATCTTTATTCCTTTGTGGTGAAGACTCATTATCACCAGGAGTCCCTAAGGACGTTGATTGCTGCCATGTGCCCCGGGGAATTACTTCCTTCTCTGGATCTTCAAGACGCGTATCTGCACATCACCATTCATCCAGAGAGCTGGTAGTATCTCATATTTGCTTGTGACCAAGGGAATTTTCAGCTTTCTGCTCTTCCTTTTGGTCAAGTCTTCAATTGTGTCCTGGGAGCCTTAGTGTTACTCCATACATGGACGAACTGCTTCTGAAGGGCCCTTCTTCGGAACTTCTTCATCAGCTGGTTCAGGACTACATTCATGCACTCGCCCATCACAGGTGGATCCTCAACATGGACAAGTCGGATCTTGTCCCATCCCAGCATCTGGTCTTCCTGGGCCTTCTCTTCTACACTCAGCAGAGCATAGTTGTTTCTCACGGTTGAGGTGGCTCACTAGATTGCCCACAGGGTTTCTGTCGTTCTGGCTCACGATCCAGTTCCAGCCAAGACGTTGTCCTCTCTATTGGGGAAGTTCATTTCCACCATAGAAGTGGTCCCGTTTGCCATGGCTAACACCAGGGAACTCCAGAGGTTTGTGATCCAGGTGTGCAGGGGTCAGCCGGACCTCCTGAAGCTGTCAGTATCCCTCCCTCTTCATGTGGAACTGAGTCTGTTGTGGTGGCTCAACCTCTCCAATCTGCTGAAGGGGAAGCCCTTTTTGGTGTCGTTCTGGACTATGGTGATGACGGATGCCAGCCTGTCCGGCTGGGGAGTTGTCCTGGGTCACCTGAATGCTCAGGGTCGGTAGTCTCCGGAGAAATCTCTCCTTCCCATCAACATGTTGGCATTTCAGGCGATATTTCATGCCCTTTGCCACTGGACACGCCAGCTAGAGGCTTCCCGGTCCGGGTCCAGTCCGGAGGTGGATTACATCAACATGCAAGGTGGAACAAGAAGTCTCGCAATTCACATTTACGGTGTAGATGACATCCTGGCAGACTTCCTTAGTCAACACACAGTAGACAGCAGAGAGTGGGAACTGCATCCAGATGTGTTCGACCTCAGTTGGGTCTTCCATTCATTGGCCTGATGGAGACAAGACACAACCGGAAGATTCTGACGTTCTGCTCTCACTAGAGGTATTCTCTAGCAGTGGATGCCAGGTCCATTCCTTGGTTATTTGCTCTGGCTTACATCTTTCCTCCCATCCCCATGTTGCACAAGGTGATAAGGAAATGGAGACTGAAGAGATGTCCGGGTATTCTGATTGCTCTGTACTGGCCTTGGCAGGCTTGGTTTCCAGAGCTTCTGGACCTATCAGTGGCGGAGCCTTCTGGCTCCCTTGCCATCCAGATATTCTTCTACAGGGTTACCTGCAGAAGAATGATGTCCATCATCTAGCCTTGACAGCTTGGAAATTGAATCCTCACTACTGTGGAAGAAAGGGTTTTCTGCTGGTGTGATGGTGACTATGCTTAGTGCACGCAGGCCTGTTTCCTCTAGGGCTTACCATAGAGTCTGGTCTACCTTTCTCTATTGGTGGGCTGATAAGGACCTATCTCTGAATTTTGTTTTTCCTACATTCCGGGCCTTCCTACAGGAACGTGTGGACAAGGGCCTCAGTTTGGTTCAGATATCTGCTCTCTCTGTTTTTGTTCAGGGAGTGTTGCTATTTTTCGTGATGTCTAGGTTTTCTTCCAGGGCATTGCTCATGTTTGTCCTGTATTTGTCTTTCGCTCCTTAGTGGGGTCTTAACTTGATTTAGGGAGTCCTTCAGCACCCTACCTTTGAGTCATTGGCTACTATTCCTCTACGCCTGCTGACATGGAAAATGGGCTTTCTCCTGGCGATCGTGTCTGTTCGCTGTGTCAGAGTTGCATGCTCTGTCTTGTACACCACCCGTTTTTGGTGTTTTATTAGGACATGGCGGTGCTTCACACTTCACAAGAGTTTCTCCCGAAGGTGGTTTCTGAGTTCCTCCTTAATCAGGAGATTGTGGTTCCTTCTTTCTGCCCTGGCACCTCCTCTAACAAGGGGAAGGATCTCCACTTGTTAGCTGTGGTGCGTTGTCTCAAGTGTTGAGTCCATTCGATGGTCTGATGCGCTGTTCGTCATTCCTCAGGGTCCCAGGTCAGGGAGACCTGCATCCAAGTGACCTTTGTGTCTTGGATTAAGTCCACTGTTGATCAGGTTCACGAACTGAGGAAGAAACCGGTTTCCTTTCGGGTCATGGCTCCTTCCACTAGATCTATTGGGGCATCTTGGGCTTCCAAGAATCAGGCCTTAGCTGACCGGTTGTGCAAGGCCGCCACTTGGTCATCTGTGCACTCCTTTTTGAAGCACTACTGTGTTGCTGTGCTGGCGTCAGCTGATGCCAGCTTTGGGAGACAGATCCTGGAGGCAGTCTTGCCTGTCTAGGATCTTCTTTTCGGTTCTTCAGTGCTCCCTCATTTTTGAGCCCTGTTGGCTCTAGTTCAGTGTGCTGTGTAACCGTTCCTGGGGTGGAGTTACCCCTGTTCAGTGTCCGTTGACACTTCATTGTTTGTTGGGCTCTCTCCAATCTGATGGTTCATATATGCTCTGGTGACATTGGGGGCCCCGCGCCTGATCCTTGCCTTCCTTCCCACCTCTGGGAAACTCAACTGCCTTGTTAAAGTTGGTGTCATTTTTACCATGGCAAAGAGGCTAGTTCCTGCCTGGAGGAGGGGTCTGCGTTGCAGAGTGGTTAGTATCTGCCTAGAGAGGAGGGGTTAGTACCTGCCTAGAGGAGACTTTGTGGCAGAAGGGATTATACCTGCTCTGCAGTGACCTGTTCCAGTGGGTAGAAGTGCGAGTCCCTACCCAGGTCACTGCTTTCCATTGGGCTGGCTGCACCTGGAGGTCTTCCAATATGGCTAACTGCTCCTTCTCTGGCTGGTGCAGCTAGATCCAGTGACAAATGGCCCAGGTCTGTCTGGTGGTCCTCTGAGGCCTGTCCGGTGTAAATGACTTGGTAGGTACCCCCCTAATTCTACAGGGGAGGGTGCCTGCTGCGGGGCTGTCACACACGTGTGCGTGCACACTCACCTGGCTCACAAATGCGTTGCGTTGTGTACCCCTCTGGCACTCAAAGGGTTAAAAATCCTTTGAAGATGAAGAAAAAATACTACAGAAAAAATAAAATAATTACATTGGCAATTTTACACTCAGCTGGAACCAATCCTGGATCTCTGCATCATAACGTTCTTTCTCTCAGATCAAGAGTGAGACACAGACCATCGGTTTCCTGCAGCTGTTGGACTACATCCACCTTCACTCCTGCCAGCCAAATGGTCAGAAGAGGATGAGAGGAATAATGGTCAATCAGCAGCTTGAGAGCTGCTGGTTGCGCACATCAAGACTTAACCCTTTCAGTGCCAGACAGGTATGCATTGAATACCTCTGGCACTGAAATGGTTAAGTGACTCCTTGTTACATTCCAGTTATGTGGTGTCTTGGAGACAGTGGACATCACAAAAGGAGGAAACAAAATGGGTCTGATAATGTGGGCGTCTGAGTGTATTTGTGTGAGTGAACACCAGGCTATTTATGCTACTTAAAAATATATTAAAAAAGAAAAAAAAGAAAAAAAATCCATAAAACATCTATCCTTGACCCTTTCATGCTGTGCCTCATTATCAGCTTCAGATGTGTCTTACAAAGCAGTGTGATGATGAATTATATGGTTGTTAAGGAAGTTACTTTTTGGAATTTCCCCTTGTTTTATGAAGCAGTAGATATTCACTTATCACTCTTATTTGTTTTCATTTATGTGAAAATCAGTACAGTGTTTATTAACTCATTACTGACCAGAGGCTGTGTATACGAAGTATTGCACTGACCTCTGGTCCTTTAATTGGATAAACGCAATGATTGCACTTGCCTATTGTACATCTTCCACGCTGAAGATGAGTGAATTTTTTCTTTTTTTTTTTTTTTTTCCTCTTTTCACAGGTTAGTCAGTTTCCTGGAAGGAAGAGCAGAAGGTTTACACAGAGGAGTCCATCATTATACTGGGGTAAAACAAACAGAACATTATACTGTTTAATTCCTTGAGGGCCAGAGGGGGTGTGTAAATCATTGATTTGCAATATGTTTAACACCTTGTTCTGGAGGGATTAATTACTCATATGTATGTCCTGCGGGTCCACAAGAGACTGTCTGCTGATAAGCATATGGTGGAATGTGATAACACAAAAATAGAACAAGTATTGTAGTTGTCTGAAGAATAATACAAGGCAACCGAGCCTCTCTGTAACATTTGCTTAAAGGGGATGTATCACCTCTATAGAATTTAGCTAAATAGTTAGGTTATATGGTGAATCTGACTAAAATTGTGTTTTTTTTTGTTTTTTTTTGTTTTTTGTTTTGTTTTTTTAAGCTTTATTTTGTCAAAGCTTAAGTTGTAAAGTCTGGGCTGCAGCTACTTTCACATAGACTGCGGTTACCTGCTCTGTAACAGAAGTCCGTCACTCTGCCTCTGCTCCCCTCCCTCTATCCAGCCTCTTCCGATGACAGAGGCTTCTGTCTGTAAGCTGGAGCGCTCTCATTGGCTAGATATCATTCTCTGCCAATGAAAGCACTCCAGCTTACAGACAGAAGCCTCCTTCATTAGAGGAGACTGGATAGAGGGAGGGGAGCAGAGGCAGAGTGACACTGTGGTTACAGAACAGGTAACCGCAGTCAATGCAGAAGAACTGCAGCCCAGACTTTATAACTTAAATTTTGACAAAATAAAGCTTTAAAAAAACAAAAAAAAAAAACCCATAATTTTAGCCAGATTTGCTACATAGCTTAAGTATTTAGTCTAAGTTCTATAGAGGTGATACATCCCCTTTAATTATTATAGTGGTAGTATTTATTTATTTTTGTGTGCAGCGTGTGGCTATAGAGATGCTTTTGGACTACAGTTCCTATCTTCCTCAGCCTCCAGTTGTAGTTCAGCAGCACCTTATAAGCTGTAAGCTTTCCATACCTGTCTTGAAGAACATTTCCGTCTCCTAATAATGATACACCCTGAAGGAGTTAATCTGGTCTGAATACCTAATGGCCCACTGTGAATAAATTCTGAATGGACTGGCTTCCCCCAATTCATCGTTGATACTGGAAACCATGACCACAGAGACAGACATGATTCAGTTTTGCTGGACTGATTGAAGTGGCAATAAACCTCCATTTTGACTTTACATATTATGCAAGAGTGTAACCTGTAAAGTCGAATTGCCTATTCATTTTTGTCTTTATTTTTTTCTTTTCCTCTTCACTTCTTTTTATTGTTATCTCCTAGACATGAACTCCCTGTATCAGTGTTTACAGAGAAATTGTCATCGGAGGCTGTGAAAGCAGCCATAGTATTACAGTCTAACAATATCCCAGCAACAGAAATGATTGTCTCAGTCAGTAACACTAAATGTGTGCTTGCTTAAAACAATGGTAGTGTGTCCCTGACTCCTGCTAACCCAGTTTGGTTGCTCAGGTGTTAATACTTACAAGTGGCTCTTTCCATCCTGAGCCGATTCCTGCAGAGTTGGTTGAATGTCTCCTCTACTTGCACGTGATTGACAATGTAGTAAGATGGACGAACCTCTTGACTTCTCAAACACAATTCTGATTTTACGGTTCCCTTAAAGAGATAGCAATGTTTCACAAAAAAGCAGCTCCAATTAATCTTCATAGTATTTGGGCCATGGAGAATGTTATGTCAATACTGTCAGAGTTTTAGTACAAGAGTAATTGAATGATAAACAATCTCCCTCCCGCCCATTTTACTGATGTAACACTGCTCACATCAGAGCAGCAAGACTGTCCGGATGGCTTGCAGAGAGGGACAATCTTTAGTGAGCATAAACCTGTCAAGGGGGCAGGGTTTTCCTTATGCTCACAGTAAGAAGATTGTCCCTTGCTGCGAGCTGTCTGGTCCCAGGACCAGATTCCACATATTAGGGGAGGTGGCTTACACTAGGTAAAAGGGGAGGGAGGGGGGATATTTATCATTGAATTAGTCTTGAACGACAACTCTGACAGTATTGAAATAACACTCTCCATGGCTCAAATACTACGAATATTAATTGGAGCTGTTTTTGTGAAACATTACTATCCCTTTAAATGCAGAGGACTGCTGCAGGGATAGTGTTATCTTGTGCCCTTATCCCAACCTTCACAGTACCAGACAAAACGCTCTATGGAAATACAGATCTGGGAATCTTACCATGGACCTTTATGGGTGGAGGCATTTCCCCTCCCTCCCTAGGGCTGGATTAACATAGGGACTGGCTGTGCTGGATTGAATCCCCTGCAGATCTCCTGCACCATAAAGGACAAAAGAATAGGGCGATTGATTTCAATGGGGCCTTTAATCTACTGAATGCTAGAGAGATCTGTAACACACTGTATGGTAATGCACTGGAGACGTCCAGTATAAAGGCCCTTGTAAATGGGTTGGGAATTCTCATCTTGGTATGTTCCTGTACGGATCCTCTATATCTTTCTGCATGAGGCTGGAACCAATAGAGGACGTTACTCATCAGTCTAATGAGGTGCAGTTCTGAAGCAAAAGAACTGCACCATATGGGGAAATGAAAATTCCCATCAATTTAAATGGAGCTTTTAACACTTTCTTTGCTGTAGAGGTCTCCAGTGCATTGAAAAAGCAATGCTTTTGCGTTCTTTCTAACATTCCATGGGTTAAAGTCCCATTAAACTCAAATGAAATGTACAGAATTTTCATTTACCGCTGTGTGCAGTTGGTTTGCTCCATAATTGCATCTCTTGCTTCATGAATAAGGACACTAATGTCCATTAGGCTTTTCTGTCAAGACAAAGGTAAGTAAATGCTTATTTGGAGGATTCATTTTAAAGGGATAGAAATACTTACAATGTAAAAAAAATATATATGTTGTAGGGTTTATCCCCCTGAGTAAAACAAGGATACTCCCTCTGCTGAAAGGTGTTTTTATTCAAAAGTTATTACAGCTCAGAGTTAAATTTTTTTAGGTGCAGTATCACAGTGGCCTGAAATTGTACGGTGGCGCTGTTGCTACACCATCCTATGGACAGTTCTGGTCCCGGGACCATAAATCTCCATAAGATGGTGTAGCAACAGCACTACTGTGATATTGTACCTAAAAAAAAATTCATCTTTGAGCTGTAATAACTTTTGAATAAAACACCTTTCAGCAGTGGGAGTACCTTGTTTTACTCAGTGGGATAAACCCTACAACATATTTTTTTGTTTTTACATTTTAAGTCTTACTATCCCTTTAATACAACAGGAATGCACTAACTAGCACAGAGTCATTTCGTTGAAGATGCAATTAAAGAAACCTTAATAGAGGTGGTTGACAGGATAACGCCACCATTCCTCCTGCTCATGTATTACACCTCGGGTGGATAGAAACCAGTTTCCACAGGCATTGATCATGTGTTGACTGCTCTCTGGATCCAGCAGAGTTCCTGGTGAACTGAAGCATATCAACATTCAAGAGATAAGCACAGAAAGACAGGGGTACTGGGAAATATTGCTGGAAAAAATTTGAAGTCTTATACTTTTTATTAATCAGTAGATGTTGGCGTTTTTAATGCATGTTGGGCATCTTTTGGCACTCCAGCTGCTGGGAACTACAACTCCTACATTCCCAAATAGCCATTGACTAGGATGAGTGAGTTCTAGTCCCCAACAGCTGGTGTGCTGAATGTTGCCTACCCCTGCTTTCATGCATTCCTCATTAATGTCCATCATATTTTTGTTTCTTGTAGTTATTGAATCTTCAGGATCGCGTATTGAACAATGTGATCATCAGTCTCCTTGGGGATGAAGATGCAAGGGTGAGACATGTAGCAGCAGCTTCGTTAGTAAGGTACGATTCTCTGTATATGTCTGTATTGAAGCTGAATAGAGGCAAGTCCAATGCAACAAGATTAACCTAATAACTATTTACATTTTCCTTACATTACACTTATAATAGGGATGTCAAAACGAAGGCCAATGGGGCCATTTACAGTCCCTGACATTCTGCACCCCCCCTGTAAATTTAAATACATCATAAAATGAGTCCAACTTGAGAAACGTAAAATAATAATTTATAAAGTTACTCTGTAGTAACATTTTAAATGAACCATCTCTCAACAGTTAGAGTACCGATATTTTACTATCAGGAAAAGCCCTATAATGCAGAAAGGACAAGCAGCAAAATGATCCTTGAATCTGGTGTGTTTATCTTCATAAACTTTGGTTCATAATACTGTTTATACTCCACGTTATACTGTTCTACTCCGAGCTGAAATGTAAATGGAAAGCATACCACAGGAATAAAAGTGTACGGAAAGGTCACACCTCCTGACTGCAGTCAAATTAAGGGCGGACGGCGGCTTGTCAGCACGTAGCTCAATGAGGCAGCTGCCCTTCCCCCTTTCACAGGATAATGTGTATTCCCCCCACTGCTGGGCTGGCGTGGTCAGCCCCTAGACAATGGGGGCTGGCCACACCAGTCCAGCCAGATTTAATTTGATCTGGGAGAGGTGAGTGTTATCCCCTCACCTCCCCCAGGTAAAGGTGTGAGAAGGGGCGGGGGATATGTGTTTAAAAAGGAGGCCAGTGTTACCTTTAAGCATTAACTTAAAGAGAAATGTGTCTCTCCTGGGCACTGTGTCGGTGTGGCATACCTGAAGGTTCTGTTTAAGTCAGGACACCAGTTGTGCGGCTGGTGTGGCCTGAGGGGAAAAGGTTTTGCCAAGTACCAACACCAAGGGCACGAAGTGGTGAGCTGCCGTGGAGGGTGGGGAGGTGGGACTAAAAATGTCTGGTAAAGCCTCCCCATCTAGGTAGCTGCCCTGGCTGGGGTGCGTGCAAGGCAGATCCCATGCCAGGACACCATGGTCCAGGAGCTCCACATTATGAGGGTGGGTTCAATGGTTTAATTAGTTAATTAGGCCTTAAATAAACCATGACCTCCATTTATCCCACAATTACTGTGTCGTTATTTCATTGAGTGTAAAAAGTTTAAGTCAGGCAGGATGTCGGTGTGTATTAGAGGTGGTTGTGGTTTGGTTTGTTGGGGAGGGAGAAGCAGGATTTGGGGAAAGGGGGGTATGGCATGCACGCCTCATATACGTGAGTTGATTGAAAGGGACACAGGTTATCAGATTACAAACTATTAGAAGTGTACTGTGGGAGAGAGATCAAAAACACCTAAATAGTATATGTGTAACTGAGTGGTGTTTTAAGATCTACCCAGCAAAGTGCTTCTGTTAAACAAATTAAAAAGGCACTTATGCCAGTTACCCTTTAATTATTGTTTGTACAACATGTTACCGTTTGGTAAACTCACAGCGCTGCAGAGTAAGTTGGTGCTATATAAATAAAGAATAATAATATGGGAGAGCTGTTCAAAAAGTTGTGGTAACTCAAATTGTCGGTAATCAGAATAAAACAATCCTTACTCCATGGTCCTTCAGTTCTCAGACGTATTAACACCCTTCTTTGCATCCAATTCCGCCATCTCCAAAGCTGTATTAAAGGGATAGTAATGTTTCATAATAAAAGCAGCTCTAATTAATCATCATGGTATTTGGACTTCAGAGAGTGTTATTTCAATTCTGTCAGAGTTGTAGTTCAAGAGTAATTCAATGATAAAGTATCCCCCTCCCACCCCTTTTACTGATGTAACACTGCTCAGCCAGATCAGAAGGTAGGTGCCCAGGTAGATTGCAGAGAGGGACAATCTTCAATTAAGATAAGGGAAAAACCTGAAAAACTTGTCAAGGGGGGTAGGGCTTTCATTGTTCTCATAGGAAGAAGATTGTCCCCTTCTGTTATCTGTCTGGTCTATGGACTGCATTCCACATCTGAGAAGAGATGACTTACACTAGGTAAAAGGGGCGGGAGGGGAAACTTTGCTTGTGAATATCTCTCAAACCATAAAGGTTTGAGAGAGAAGAATTATATCGTTCTTTATTTTATTTTGTAGGCATTAAAAAAACATGAAGATAAAACGAAGTATTACTATCCCTTTAAAGAAGGGAGTGGTTTAATCTACCACCATATTTTAATGTATTTTCAGTAAAAAAAAAAAAACTTTTTAGCAGTCACTTTCTGTCTGATTAACATTATTTTTTTCCCTATAAAATAAAAATGGTTTAAACTCGGAGAGACAAATTTAAGCACTGTTAGCAGGAGTGAGAAGCAGCAGTATGCTGTTAACTGGAAGAAAAAAAAAAAAAAACTTGGTTCAAAAATTTTTTGTTTTAAAGGCAAAAAAAAAATAAATCTGTTTCTTTGAAGAATTTCATTTCAAAGACAAAACTAGACATTTTTAACTTCGGAATTTTAAGTGCAATATTCACCAAGATCTTCTTACCATCATTCTTTGACGCATTTTCAAATTATCAAAATTGTCTTTATATGAGATGGAGTTGCTTTCATTTGAAATTGAACTGTCTGTCTTTCAGTTGTTACATGATGTACAGTATTTTATTACAGCTTGATGTGCTTAACCACTTAACAACCACCTGATCCAGCATGTTGATGGCCATTAAGGACCAAGGAGGTTTTTTTTTTTTTTTTTTTTGCTTTTGTTTTGTTCAATGAATTCTGAGATGGCAGAGCTGCCCGCAGCTGCTCTGCCACCCCAGGATTCCATGACTTACCACGACTGTCACCGGTCTTTAAGTGCTGGCATGAGAGTCCTGGCAAGTCATGTGTTACTAAGGGGTTAATAAAAAAAAAAAAAAGATAGTTTGTGATATTTACAATGGTTGCCTATAGTATCTCTTTAGTCTAACTTTTTTTTTTCTTTCTTCTCCTTTTTTTCTAGGCTTGTGCCGAAGTTGTTTTATAATTGTGATCAAGTACAAACTGACCCTGTAGTTGCAGCAGCCAGAGACCAAAGTAGTGTATATCTTAAGCTTCTCATGCATGAGACCCAACCTCCATCCCACTTTGCTGTCAGTACAATCACCAGGTGAGTGAGAGATTTTACTACGGATAAGCACTACAGGGAAAACCTGACAGATTTGATACGTTGTTCCCCTTTAAAGGGATAGCAATACTTTGCTGTAAATCTTGTAGATATTAACCCCTTAAGGACCAGTGGTCCCGGGGTGTCTGGTCCTTTAAGGACCAGATAGGCGAGTTCGGCGTGCCGTCCCACGTGACTGATCACGTGGGGTCGAACGAAGGACTGAGAGAGATCGCTCCGGTCTTGGAGCGATCAATTTCAGTCCCCGTTATTACCTGCAGGAGCGCGGTGAGTAAAAGTACGTGACGTACCAGGACCGTCACTGGTCCTTAAGTGCCGGACCAGCGTGACGGTCCTGGTACGTCACAGGACGCGAAGGGGTTAACATGAGATCGTAGCATTTAAAGTTCCCCCCTCACTCCCCTTTCTCATATGTCGGCGTTTTAGCTGACAGGCAGCTGACAGGCAGATCCTGGACCGGCGGAGGCTCTTCAACAGAGCTGAGATGATGTTACTTAAAGTGAAATAATTCATTGGAATGGTCTACAAAGTTTGCCTGGTTTGCAAGCATACTTTGTAGACCGTTTCAATGAATTATTTCACTTTAAGTAATGCTATCTCGGCTCTGCTGAAGAGCCTCCGCCGGTTATTCTACTTCTCTTGTTAATCTCTACAATATTTACAAATTTTCACAACAAAGTATTACTATCCCTTTAAAGAAAAAGTAATGTCCGTAGATAAAGTAACATTTGATTGTTCAGTGTAACTTTAAATAATGCACTGTACAGTTTTTAATGTAATAGTCGTATTTTCCTTTTAATTTGAAATGAAAGTTTCCCCCTCTCACCTTTTCCCTATGTCACTCACAGTTCCCTCAGGTCTGGATGGATGTCAATGAGGGACAATACTGTCAGCATAAGGAAAACCCTTCTCCTCTTCATCAATGGGGGCAGGGTTTCACACATACACACACACACACACACACACACTCTCTCGCGCACGCACACACACACTCTCTCTCACACACACACACACGCACACACTCTCTCTCGCGCACACACACACACACACTCTCTCTCGCACACACACACGCACACTCTCTCTCGCGCACACACACACACGCACACTCTCTCGCGCACACACACACGCACACTCTCTCGCGCACACACACACGCACACTCTCTCGCGCACGCACACACGCACACTCTCTCGCGCGCGCACACACACACACACACTCTCTCGCACACACACACTCTCTCTCGCACGCACACACACACACTCTCTCTCTCTCGCACGCACACGCACACACACTCTCTCTCACACACACACACACACACTCTCTCGCACACGCACCAGATCAATCGACTGCCTTTCAGATGTGAGAGAACCATGAGTGACGTAGTGAAAAGGGGTGGGAGGGGGAACTTTCAGTGAGAATGCAATATCCACATTGAAAACTGTATCATGCTTTATATAAAATTACACTGAACAATCGAATGTTACTTTATCTATTGACGTTACTATTTATTTAAATTATTCTAAATAAAGAAATCCGTGAGAATGCTGTTACATATACTTCTTCTATCCTAGCATTTGCTGCAGCTGTTATTTCTAATACAACTACTGAGCCATGCTCTTAATGTTAACCCTGTGAATGCCAGAAAGGTATCCCTCTCTGACACTCATAGGGTTAAAACTAGTGGAGCAGCTCTGTGACAAACCAACCATACTGTAGGGGACAAACACATATTCACGTTGATTTTTAATGAGGCTTTTAACTCCTTGAATGCTAGATGGGTGTCCAAAGCATTTCAGAGCAAAATGTCGGAGACCTCTCTAGCATTGAAGGGATTAAAAATCCCTAATTAAATCTGTGGGAAATTTTTACATTTCTGGTTGTCGCCTGTCGTGCAAATGGTTTGTTCCAGAATTCCATTTTTCTTTTAAAACAGAACTGTCGTGCACACATAAGTTATTCCCAATTAATTGTTAGTATCTTGTTAATTGTGAAAATATCATAATAAAGTTTCTTAAGAGCCAACATGAGTTGGAATCAAAACTTTGTATGAAACTTACATCAGTAGGACAGCGCAGACATCTTGGTAAAGAGGGATCTATGCGCCTACGCTGTCCGTCCCTCTTGTCACTGATAGGTTATTTGCCAAAGGGGGAGTTGTGCTGTACCTTACGGTACAGACAGAATTGCTTCAGTTCCGCTTGGGACATTGGCCTTAAAGTATACTTTTATATCCACCTCCAGGATTTACAGAGGCTACAACATGCTGCAAAGTCCAACTGATGTCAGTATGGAAAACAACCTATCCAGAGTCATCACTGCCGTGTCTCACGCGCTGACCACATCCAGCACTCGTGCACTTACGGTAACTTTGAAGTTCATCTGGATTATTTTACAGTAAATGGCGTTAATCGTTTGCTATTATATCTGAATATATTTGCCTAATGCATTTAGGGCTGTATGCAGAAGGGGCGAAAGGAGCAATTTTCCTGTTCCTCTCCACTATAGGGAACATATTAAAGAAACAATCTCCCCAAAATTCCCATTCATTTAAAAGGGGCAATCCCACAGAAAATAGGCCTTTAACTCTTTGAATGCCACAGGGGTACAAAATGCATGACATACCCATCTTGCAATAAAAGGGTTAATTTATGTAATTTGTAGTGTGCCTTCTTTAAATTATCTGCCTTAACCTGTTGAGTTCCAGCGGGGCATCCCAACACGTTGGAATACAATGTGTTGGACATCCTTCGGTGTCTCAAAGGGTTAATAACAAGACAACGAGTGGAAGACATGAAGTCATTTTTAGTAAATTAGTGATAGATTCATGCTTTATTTTTCATCTCTAATTGCCATTTCGGGTTGGTTGCACAGAAGAAAATAGGAACAGTTCAGGGGTAGACCAACGGCCCCTGGGAGGGAGGAATAAAAGCTCTCATTGATGTACATAAGAATTGTATCCATTGGAATGAAGGAAAGGTCCCCAGTGCACTTCAATGAAAGAGCAGTCTAAATCACCTGTCATTCAAGGGGTTAAAACTGAAATTACAATTTTAGCCATTAGATTATTTTAGTGGTCCCCTGTGGTTTGTCTCAAAATTGCTCCTCTTTCATTGTGCACGCATCCCTTGGTTTGGTATCATACCAAACCCTGCTCCTTTGTATTTTATACCAGTGTTGGTTCTAAGGACTGCTGTGCAACCAATGAGAAGCCATCATGTCGCCAAAGCACAGTCAACATATAGCAAACGATTCAGAGATCAATGCAAATGGTTTGTGTCCTGAAAATGTCTTGTGATTCTGGCCCTCGGATTGCAGTATTTGTACATTCCGAAAAGCAGACTACAATAAATCTAAAAGCTGGAAAAAAAATAAAATAAAAAATAAAAAAAAATAATGTGTAAATATGTAGGCATTAGGACTGGTGATTGAGAGATATTTGTGCTGTATTTATAATGTATGTACTGAGTACACATCAAATGATGTCTACCTCCATGGACATTTGAAGATGTCTCTGGAACACAGGCAGGCCAAATTATTATGGGCCCTCAGATGTAAGTCTGTTCTATTATTGGATGATGTTACTTCATCCTTAACTCCTTAAGGACCAGGCACGTCATGGATTTCAGGGCTCCCGCGATGCTGCACGCCGTTGGGGGAGAACTGAATTGTATGAGCAAAAAAAAAAAAAAAAAAATGTGGTCGGTCCTTAAAGGTATAGTAACTCTTAATATATAGTAAAATTTATATTGTAGTGTTTATTCTTCTGAGTACAGCAAATGTACTCCCACTGCTGAGAGGTGTTTTATTAAAAAGTTATAGCAGTTAAAAGTTGATTGTGTTTTTTTTTTTAGCTGCAATATCTCAATGGCCTGAAATATTAGTGGAGGTGTTTCTACACCATCCTATGGAAACTTCTGGTCAATTGACCATTAATCTCCATAGGATGGTGTAGCAACAGCGCCACTGTACGATTTCAGGCACCTCTTGCAGTGAAATGGCTCCCTGGTATCCAGATGGTTAAGCTTTTTTAAGTTGTAGATAACATTTAACCCTTTGAGTGCTAGAGAGGTATCCAATGCATTGTGTTGCAATGCATTGGTTACCTCTCTGGCACTCAAAGGGTTAATGCAGATTAAAACTAGGCCACCTTTTGCTGGGGGATTCAAGGTGAATGGTTTTTAGAGCGTCCTTTCATGTGAAGCTTAATTGGTCTCCTGTTCCATCCTGGACTCCTTTTCGTATTAATCTTCTCTGTGAAAAGCCTTGGTGCCCACCGTGTAAAACGCACATTGATTTACTAGAAACACAGCTGAATGAGAAGCGCTGCTTTGGATTTGATTTCCTGCCAAGAATGTATTTGTTTACATTGCGGAAGAAATCCAGGGACCTGGAACACTCCGTATATTTTGTTGCCTCCAGGTAGTTTTTTGTATCGTGTTCACGGAATACAACCTCCGTTGAATAAATTATTTCTCTGTATTTGCAGCTTAGTCCATAGTGTTACCATACTTTAGTTTGTTATGTTGTTACAGTAGTAGTGGTATTTTGAGCTGATATCTGTATAGCTTTGCAGGAGTAGTGAATTATTGGACCTCCAGGTTTTGGGGACTACAACTCCCATCAGCCCTAATTCCTGATCGCTGGTTTGGGATGATGAGAGGTGTAGCCCCCAACAGCTGGAAATCTGACAACAGAATACCCCTGAGTCAGATATTTTGTTTTGTTCATGTAACGAGTTATGTATTTCTTCCAGTTCGGTTGCTGTGAAGCCCTGTGTCTCCTGTCTGCAGCATACCCAGTGTGCACTTGGAGTGTAGGATGGCATTGTGGGTATGTGACTTGCTCCAGTCTGCAGAGTTCCCGGATTCAAGTGTACAAGAACCGTGGTCGTTCCTTTAGGTAAATCAACTCAAGTCCTTTTGAAAGTGTTATGATAATATAGAATACAGTGTATAAACATTTGCAGTGGGGTGTCCAACACGTTGCTTTGCAATGCGTTGGATTCCCATCTGGCACTCACAGGATTAAAGGGTATTATTCACTTGCATTCAGTGGGAGAGGTGTGTCTCTGGATGCAGACTTGTCAGGCGGCGCTAGTCACAGTGGAACAGTATATAGTGATAAAAGACTCGCTAGAGCCATGTCTCGATTCCTGAAAGGTGCCGACTCTCACAGACTTCCAACCAATCTCTGAGAATACAAAAGAAAAGATGAATTGCACGCTTGGATGTTGAGAAGATAGCAGAATAAAAACATCGCTTTATTGAACAGAGAGTAGCAAAGACACATCGAGCACTGCCATCTTACACGTTTCGCACACAACTGTGCTTACTCATAGACATAGGTCGGATGCGTGCATAAAGAGTAAGATGGCAGTGCTCAATGTGTCTTCGCAAATCTTTGTTCACTAAAGCAATGTTTTTATTCTACGATCTTCTCGACATCCAAGTGTGCAAATCGTCTTTTCTTCTGGATGCAGATTCACATAGCCAATTTTTTTATTTAAAAATTTAATTCAAATTCTATCATAGCATATATGATATTGAAATCTGTAAATCTCTATCAAATGAACTTAGGTGTTCTGCTTTTAACTGAGTACCAGAGGAGTGGGCAACACATTGCTTTGGCACTTAAAGGGTTAAACCTGTATTATCTTATAAGGGGGGGAAAAATGCCACTTAAACATTTCAGTGCCAGAAGGGTGCACAGTGCATTGCTTTGCAATGTGTTGCACATCCCTGTGGCACTGAAAAGGACCTTCCTAGAGAGGGGTCAGTACTACAGAGGTCTATACAAGCAACTTCAGAGGACATGGGAGAAGTTATAGTAGCTGCCCCTGACTTCTGCAGATAGGACTCTTGCCTAGTTAAATCTTTTCCATTGAATCAAGAGCAACTTATTCCTAGGATTTAGATCACATTTAAATATGCTCCCTTTCCTATTCTCCATTTGAATAAAACCCCCTTCCCATATCTGTGACGTGCTTGCATCCAAAGGAGAGGAGAGTGGGACAATTGGGCCTAGGAATAAAGGAACATTTTTGGAGCAAACCAACTGCACCATAGGGGACAAATAAAAATTCCCCAAATTCTCATATATTTAGATGTTGCAGAGAGAGGCTGTGGAGACCTCTCTAGCATTCAAGATGATACCCCCCCAATTGCTCCATTTTTATTTTCTGCGTATGACTCATTAAATTCTACTAAAGTAAATGTAATCATTT
Organism: Rhinophrynus dorsalis; assembly: GCA_037306005.1. Taxonomy (NCBI): domain Eukaryota; kingdom Metazoa; phylum Chordata; class Amphibia; order Anura; family Rhinophrynidae; genus Rhinophrynus; species Rhinophrynus dorsalis. The sequence goes on from CM074718.1 coordinate 49,304,236, forward strand.
TAGCAATCTCTGCTATTGAGATGCACTGATTATTCTGGAAAGGCCATATTAACTGCAGTAACCCAGTTATGTTATTGACCCGTTGTCTGCATCTTTTATACTTTCTCTGTTGTTGTTGTATCCAGTGTAGCACTACCCCTGCTGAGTATAATGAGGGTACTGCCATTGCTGGTGGTCATTCATCCAAAAGTTACACAAGCTGAAACTTCGTCAGGGCTAAATTTTCACTCGCCATTGGCTAGTGGCAAGTGGGAATTTTGAGCCATATATAATTTTTTTAAATTAAACATATTCTAGAAAACCGTGACGACTACTCTACTAGGTGGTACATTAGTCCCTATCAAGATTTTCCATAGTTCACTGTTAAAGGGATAGTAATATTTAATTATTACTAACCCCTATAGTAAAGTCCTATTAAAAATAAATGCATTGCCACCAGTGTCATCTCTCAAACCTTTATGGTCTGAGAGATAATCGCTCCTAAAGTTGCCCTCTCCCTCCTCCTTCCCCATAGTCAGTGTTCTAGCTGACTGCAGGGAAGCAAGTGTACGACTTTCAGGCGGCTGTCCAGCAGTCTGATCGCGTTACTAAAAAAGAAATCTTTCACTGAAATGGTCTTCTACGTGTGCTTGGTTTGCAAGCACACATAGAAGACTGTTTTAGTGAAAGATTTTTTTTTATTAACGCGATCACAGCTCTGCTGCAGAGCCACCTGATGATCTTAGACTGGATTTCCCTTCAGTCAGCTACAATGCTGACTTCGGAGAAGGGGGAGGGAGAGGGCAACTTTAGGAGCGATCACCTCTCAGGCCATAAAGGTTTGAGAGATGACAGTGGGGGCAATGCATTTATTTTTAATAGGACTTTACTATAGGAATTAGTAATACTTAAGTATTACTATTCCTTTAAGCTCTGAATACATTTCCATTAACCCTTTGAAAGCCAGAGGGGTATGCAACGCATTGCAGAGCAATGCGTTAGATACCCCTCTCAAAGGGTTAAGATTGCTGGACAGTTATGATGCTTTACTATGTACTTTTGTTTTTGTGTTTAGCATTTCCCAGCAGAGCCCATCAGAGGAACCTCGGAAGAGCTGCACTGCTGGAATGACCAATATGATCCTGTCTCTCCTGTCATCTGCTTGGTTCCCATTAGATCTCTCTGCACATCAGGATGCCTTAGTTCTTGCTGGGAACTTAATTGCAGGTTGGCTTGGAAACTATACACAATTTGTAACCGACACCTCCGATTAATCTTTATAGTATCTGGGTCATGGAGAGTGTTATTTCAATACTGTCAGAGTTGTAGTTCAAGAGTAATTGAATGATAAAGTATCCCCCTCCCTCTCCTTTAAGCCACCTCCCCTCAGATGTGGAATCTGGTCACTTGACTGGACAGCTCACAGCGAGGGACAATCTTCTTGCTGTGAGAACAAAGAAAACCCTGCCCCCTTGACAGGATTTTCAGGTTTTTTCTAATGCTCACTGAAGATTGTCCCTCGCTGCAATCTGTCCGGACAGTCTTGATGCTCTGAGCTGAGCAGTGTTACATCAGTAAAAGGGGTGGGAGGGGGATGCTTTTTCAGTCAATTACTCTTGAACTACAACTCTGACAGTATTGAAATAACACTCTCCATGTCCCAAACACTGAGGATTAATCTGAGCTGCTTTTATTGTGAAACATTACTATCCATTTAAGCTCTACTGTACTGAAATGTCATCCATAAGTTGTATTTGTCGTATGTTTAAATACAAAACAGGTTTTTGACACTAGTTACACCATATGCAGCAACTAGAAATTCCCACTGATGGGAACTGGTCTTTTCACCTCATGGATGCTACACAGGTGTACAGTGCAATGTGCTGGAGACCTCTTTAGCATCGAGGGGTTTAATTCTTCAGATACTGCACGAATGCCTTGCTCTGGAATTGCTCCACTTTTAATATCCTACATGTGGACCGTTATTATGTATTATAAGGAACATACAAAGATAAAGTGGTGTTGCTCATTTTTTCAATGAAAAGTGGATGAATTAACAATGTGATGCGCTGTAAAGTGTACGCAGATTATGTAACCAGCTAGAAGTGCCTGAACTACAGGTATGCTGTAGTCAGTGGCGTTATGAATAGCCTCAAAATGTGCTATTGTTCTTCTGCATGTAGTGCAACGGATGCCTGATTAACCAAATGCTGTGCAGTTGACCCTTTCTGAGTTAGAGGACTGTGCACTGCATTGCAAAGCAGCAGTTTATGCAACCCCTTGGTCCTTAAAAGCTTAACCAATCACCCACTGTTCTCTGCTTTAGGCTTATTTGTACACCATACTATGCACTACTAGCTGTGTACACATTAACTCAATTTTGCCTGTTCCTTAATTGCTTCTTCTTCTTGAGCATGCAGGTTGAAAGAATATTAATTAATATTACATGTGCAAAAAAAGCAATTGATCGAAGACGGTCAAAGTTAATCATCAATATATTTTCTCTTGCGTCCAGTATGGAACACATGTACCACGGAGTCCCTCCTCCTGGAGGACAGGACAAATCTCAAAAGATTCTTAGGAGTGGAGACTCCCTCCTCCAACTCAGTCCTCCCCCCTGCATGCTAACTCCCTGAATTTGTGTGTCCTGCTTGAAGCTGGCAGGGCAAGACACCGTGTTAGCTTTTTAGGATTGTTAATGTTTTCTGTGTTCGATATGGGGCTGTATAGTCAGCCGTTAGGCGGGTTACCGTTACTGGGCTTCCCTGGAGTGGATTGACCAGTATACGGGTGCTTTGTGGACCATTCAAGCCCTGTGGAGGGAATATTGCTGCCAAGTTTTTCCCTCCCCACACAGTCTCTTAGGGCTCTGTTTGCTTCTCTCTACATTGGTAACCTGAAGACAGAAGACCGGTCCCAGTCATGTTGCCTCTCCATACAGCCTTGGTGTAGGCTCCTGCGCTCACTTTAGGAATGTTTATTATCTGTGTGTTATTTCTGCAGAGGCTCTGGAGTAAGGATGGCTGCTTTTTTTCTGTTGAGTTAACCCTTTCACTGCTGTTCTGGCTATTTTTGTATTTCTGGGGCTTTGTTGGGTTTGTTTTAATTTCCCCTTCACTTGTACCTTAGTGTGTTATGTCCCCTTAGATGTTACTTGGGGTTTTTGGGTCTCTTGGTTCCTTTTTATTTTTGACCAATTCTACTGTAGCAGTGGGGGTCCACCCACCGGCATCTTTTCTCCATTGACTCCTTTGGGGGACGCTTCTATGGGACATATCTCTGTAACCTTTTAAGATGCAATGGTCAAAGAGGGCTCTATCTTCTTGTTGCCTCAGGCACTATTACCTGGTGTCCAGTGTCCAGGGGTCTAAAGGAGATTCATGAACAGTGCTGTAGGCTTTTTTACGCAACAGAGACGAGTATGTTTTCCAGAATGCCTGTTTTGTTTCTTTCCTCCGATTGGCTGTCAATTTTGCACCATTTTACTTCTCTCTTTACTTCTCACAGAGGCAGACTCCCCTTGCTCTCCTCCTTCAGATTAACCCTTTAATTGCCAGATAAGTATTTTTTTGGCTTTTAAGGGTGATGCATTGTTCTGATGATACTTATAGTATAGTATTTTTTACTAGTGTTTGTGACACTTTATAGGGAAGTATGCCACACTTTAAGGGGCATAGAGTAAATCTAAGGCAAAGGAATCAGTGGCTTCCCTTACCCCCCCCCCCCACCTCACATACTGTTCTTCATGCCAAATGAGGCTTCCTAGAGCATACTTAGTATCTCTGGCCCCAACACTCCACTTTGGCCCTCCAGCACTAATCTAGAGCCAGCTTGGGTTAAAAGAGTACTGTCTTCAGTGGCCCAAATCACCACCTCTCTACATGGTTTTTGGGTAATCTCAGAAGTTTACCGCATAGATTTCAGGTCCCTTCCTCCATATCACTTCTTTCTGTTAAGGGTGCCAGAAGAGCTAGACAGGACAAGGCTGTTCCAGGGGACAGTGGACTCACTGCTGGGAAAACATTTTCTGGTTCCAGTTCTTCTCGCAGAGTGCAGTTAGGTTTTTATTCCAACCTGGGGGGTGCCCGGGGAAGTATTTGGCCCCTCTGGACCTTCCAGATGCATATCTGCACATTTCGATTCACCTGGATAGCAAACGCTATCTGCGTTTTGCTTTAGGCTCAGTTCACGGCTCTGCTGTTTGGCCTGGCTTTGGTAGCTCACATTTCCACCAGGGTCATGCTGCCCTAGTGGCCTTCATCCATACCCAGGGCATCTCTGTGACTCCTCACCTGGATAATCTCTTGATCAAGGCTCCTAAAGAGGAGCTCTTAGCTTGTCATGTTCAGGAATGCGCCCGACTTCTGCTCCACAATGGGAGGATCTTGAACATGCTCAAGTCGTCTTTGGTGCTTCCAGGTACTGGTGTTCCTGGGAATGAGGTTCGCTACACGTCGGGGGAAAGTCTTCCTAATGGATGACAAGATTCTTCTTGTGATGCATGAAGTTTTCCTGTCCCTGGAGTGGCCGTCTACCACTATCTGGTAGTCCATGAGAGTTGTGGGCAGACTGGTATCAGCACTAGATGCTTTACCTTACTCTCTGGTCCACAAGAGAGAACTACAGAGGAATGTCATCCAGAGGTGTTTGGGGAATCCAGAGCATGTGGATTGCCAGATATCTTTCTCCAGGCCAGACGGGACCCTCCAGTGATGGTTGCATCTGCCAAACCTGGAACAGGGGGGAAACACTTTGTGAATCCAGAGCGGACCGTGATCACAAACGATGCAAGCCTGAGTGGCTGGTGTGCTTTTTTGGGACACAAAGGTGTTCAGGGCAGGTGGTCTCTGGGAGAGTCTCTTCTGTCCATCATTATCTTGGAACTTCAGGCGATCCGGCTGGCCCTTGTGTATTGGGCCTCACTTCTGTAGGGGAAGCCAGTGAGGGTGCAGTCAGACAATGCCACAGCTGCATTCTATCCAATTGTTCAACTGTGGGGCATGCCGACAATATGTCTCATGGCCGCTAGGGAAAACGGGAAGGTACCGACTTTCTGCTACCAGAGGGGCCCTTGTCACGGATGTAATGTTGATTCAGTGGAGCTTCTATCTCTTATATGTTTTCTCTGATTCCTCTCTTACCCAGGGTAGTCTGGAAGGTCATAATGGACAGAGCAACCATCATTCTGGTCACACCTTACTGGCCCAAGAGAGCGGGGTTTGCGGACTTGGTCAGTTTTTCGTTTCAGGATTCGCTCCGCCTTCCTCCCAGGCCAGATCTCTTACTCCAGGGTTATCTGTGACATGAGGATGTGGAGAAATTGGCTTTGACGGCATGGCTCTTGAAGCCGACATTCTGAGGCAGAAAGGTTTTTCTGCAGAGGTTGTTTCCACGTGATTCAGGCCAGAAAGCCCGTGCCCTTCAAGACATGCCATAGGCTATGGTCTATTTTTCATAAGTGTTGTGCAGAAAAGGCTGCATCCTTGCAAGATTTGACCTCCTCTTGGTGCTGTCTTTCCTCCATAATGGGGTGAACAAAGGACTCTAGGTCTGTAGGGGCCTCTTGGTCCTACAAGAATCAGGCCTCGGCTGAGCAGTTGTGCAAGGCTGTGACTTGGTTGTCTTTGCATACTTTCTCCAAACACTACCATGTCAATGTTCTGGCCTTGGCTGAGGCCAGCTTTTGCCAGAAGGTCCTGTAGGCTGTCCTGCCTGTCTAGGGACCTGCATACTTTGTTCTGCCGTACTGTTGTTCAGTACTTTCTGAGCTCTGTTGGCTCTTGTTCTTGTGTGCTGTGTAAGTTCATTGTCCTTTGACACTTGCTGTTTGCTTAGCATTAGCATATACCCTTCAAGGGCGGCAGGATTTTCCTTATACTTACTGAAGTTTGTCCCTCTCTGGCCGACTAGCCATTCAGTGGGAGGTGGCCAGAAGGGACAGGTAGGTGATCCTTTTCTACTACATAACTTTAAACGTCAGAAAAGTAAATGTTTTTAAACAGAGTAATGTGTTTCTTATAATCAAAAGAAGACTTGGCGATAAAGTTGTGTTTAACATTACAATCACATGAAATCCTTTTCTCTTTAGTCCATATCGAACACAGGTCTCCTACCCAGAGAGGGATTTTTTGTTGGGTTTTATCTTCCTGTGCAGCGGAGTTCATTTTTTTCTCGTAGGAGATTTTCTTCTTCTCTTCCTCGCTTACTTTGTGTGACTTCAGTTACATGAATTCTGGGAGTTAGTAGTGGTGGTGGGGGGTGGTTTGAGCAGGAGGTGAAAGTCTCCATCCATAAAACTGTCTTTTGAGAGTGAGGGATTCAACCCCATGGTACCTGTGTTCCATATGGACTAAAGAGAAAAGGATTTAACAGGTAAAATCCTGTTATTGAGCACCCACTCACACATACAGATGAAAGCTCCCTGCTTGAACAGCTAATATTTTCTGTAAACTTTGTCAGCAGCTACTTAGAGGTGAGGAGCTCGGTACTGTCCATCTGTTGTCAAACTCCAGCTATCCTCAGCCAGCTGTTGGCTGGTACAGGATTGTGGAAATTGTAAGGCAACAGCAACATAAGGGCTGCAGGTTACTCAGTCCTGGTTTAAAGGGATAGTAATACTTAAAATGTAAAAATAAATATGCTATAGATTTTATCCCCCTGCTTAAAAGGGTACTCCCACTGCTGAAAGTTTTTTTTTTTTTTTATTCAAAAGTTATTACAGCTCAAAGTTGAATTTTTAGGTGCAATATCACCGTGGCCTGAAATTGTACAGTGGCGCTGTTGCTACACCATCCTATGGAGATTTATGGTCCCAGGACCAGAGCTGTCCATAGGATGGTGTAGCAACAGCGCCACTGTACAATTTCAGGCCACTGTGATATTGCACTTAAAAAATTCAACTTTGAGCTGTAATAACTTTTGAGTAAAACACCTTTCAGCAGTGAGAGTACCTTTTTTTACTCAGGGGGATAAACCCTACAACATATATATATTTTTTTTTACATTTTAAGCATTACTATCCCTGGTTCATTTTAGTGAGAAGTAATAAAATGCCTACATGGAGTGCTAGACATTTGTTTTTAATAGAACTAGGCTTTGGTTCAAATGTTTGTGTTAAAAAACTACAACGCATGTTTTTTTTTTTTTAGGTTTTTTTTTTTTTCCTTAAGTCAGATTTGTGTGTTCAAATCCCCACGTTGCTAAAACAAAACTGGCTGTCTACACACCTCCAGTCAAAAAAAAAAAGCCCCCTTTGACATATTAACCCCCTTTGTAATTCGAAATATATAGTGCTCCCATCTGACAATACAAACTTTCTCCATTTGTATTTTAACATATATATATTGCTCCCATCCGACATTCTTCTTTTGTAAATTTTATTCAACACACACTGCCCTCCTTGTATATGAAATGTTGAAGTGCTTTAAATACATCAACAAAATCATATTGCCACAGCATCGACCTTTAGTGAATGTAGGCCATATAACGAGTAACTTGATCTTTCTGTTGTCAATCATACGCCTATTTACTTGGACGTTGATGTTTAGCGCATTTTTTAGGTGGTAGTTTAAGGCTTAGTTGAAAGAAGCGGTCACCACCATTTTTGTTAGTATGACAACATTTGCTTTCACTGTCGTCCAATACAGGTCACTGGTACTCTGGGAGGCGTAAGTCCCCTTTAATAGGCAGGAACAACTATGCAAATGATTTGCAAGGGGCGGAGCCTCCCCTCTTACTTAAGCCACCTTCTGGCCAGAGCCACTTAGATTGATTTGTTCCTGGAGTGCCTTGCACACCAGGTAGAGAACATCTATGCATCTTAGTGTTTTATTATTTTTTGATTCAAATATGGAATACCACCATTAGGAGGGTGACCATGGCTGTGAATTGCCCTCTTTAAAGTGGCTGGTGCAGCTTCCAGGGATTTCTGTGGACCTTATGCCCTGAAGAGGGGACAGCTTGTGTTAAGCAGCTTCCCTACTGGGGAATTTACCTCTGGTTCTTTCCCACCTTATCCTGGTCACCTGAAGACAGAAGTCCTGCAGGAAAGGTGAGTCACCCATTGAGTGCTGAAGGTCCACCATCTGTCTGTTTCTCTTCCTCCTCATGTCGAGTCGAGTCTGCACTGGTGGTTAGATCTCTCTCATCTCCTGAAAGGGAGATCCTTTCTAGTTCCTCATTGGACCACAGTCACAACGGATGCCAGTCTTCGGGGCTGGGGTGCTGTCTGGGGTCGCTTCAGTGCTCAGGGGAAATGGGGTCTGGAGTAATCCCTGCTCTCCATCAATGTTCTGGAACTTCGAGCTGTCCGGCTTGCCCTGAGGCACTGGGAGTCTCAATTGACCGGTCTTCCGATCAGAGTGGAGTCCGACAACGCCACGGCGGTGGCTTACATCAACAGGCAAGGCGGCACAAGAAGCGGTTCCGCCTGGTGGGAGGTCAAGGATATTTTGTCTTGGGCAGAAGATCACGTGCCTGTCATCTCTGCAGTTCATATTCCAGGCGTGGACAACGTCATGGCAGACTTCCTCAGTCGTCACACCGTCGACAGCGGAGAATGGGCTCTTCATCCAGAGGTGTTTCACATGCTCACTCAGCGGTGGGGGATGCCTGTGGTGGACCTGATGGCTACCAGACACAACAGGAAGGTTCCGGTGTTTTGCTCCCGGTTGAGGGACTCCCTGGCTCTAGCAGTGGATGCCTTGTCGATCCCTTGGGACTTCTCCCTGGCTTACATCTTCCCTCCTCTTCCTCTATTGATCAGAGTTATCCAGAAGTTGAAGAGGGAGCGTTGTCCTGCCATCCTGATTGCTCCAAACTGGCCTCGCCAGTCCTGGTATCCGGAGTTGATGGCCATGTCAGTGACGGATCCGATCCCGCTTCCTGCCCGTCCGGACCTACTTCTTCAGGGGTATCTGTGGAAGGAGGATGTTCACTCTCTCCATTTGATGGCATGGCGGTTGAATCCTCGATTCTAGCAAAGAAAGGATTTTCTCCTTCGGTGGTGTCGACTATGCTCAGTGCTCGTAAGCCTGTGTCTTCCAAGATCTATCATCGCATATGGTCAACTTTTGTGACATGGTGCTCTGATAAGAAGTTATCCCTTGAATTCCATCTTCCCACTGTCCTGGCCTTCTTGCAGGACGGTGTGGATAAGGGGCTCAGTCTGAGTTCCCTCAAAGTTCAGACTTCTGCCTTGTCTGTGTTTTTCCAGGAAAGGATTGCTATCCTTCCTGATGTGAAAGTTTTCTTCCAAGGTGTGACTCATGTTCGACCTGCCTTCAAGAGTCCTGCTCCCCAGTGGGACCTCAATTTGGTGCTGGGAGTTCTCCAGCGACCACCGTTTGAATCCTTGGCTTCCATTCCATTACATCTCTTGACTTGGAAGATGGCCTTCCTTTTGGCTATTGTTTCAGTGTGCCGGGTAGCAGAGTTACAGGCCTTGTCTTGTAAACCTCCTTACCTGGTGTTCCACAAGGATAAGGCTGTGCTTCGCACTACCAAGGAATTCTTACCCAAGGTTGTGTCCGAGTTTCACATCAATCAGGAGATTGTGGTTCCCTCTTTCTGCCCTAATCCTTCATCTGACAAGGAAAGAGATCGCCATCTGTTGGATGTGGTGCGTTGCCTCAAGTTTTATGTTCATCGCACCGAGTCTATCAGGAAGTCTGACGCTCTATTCGTCATTCCTGAGGGGCCTAGGGCAGGGAGACCGGCTTCCAAAGTTACCATTGCCTCTTGGATTAAGGCTACTATCCGTGAAGCCTATAAGTTGAGGAATAAGCATGTTCCCTTCCGGGTGACTGCCCATTCCACCAGATCTATTGGGGCCTCTTGGGCCTACAAGAATCAAGCTTCTGCTGATCAACTGTGCAGAGCGGCCACTTGGTCCTCTGTGCACACTTTTTCTAAGCACTATCGAGTTGATGTACTGGCTTCGGCTGACGCCAGTTTTGGAAGGAAGGTCCTGGAGGCAGTCTTGCCTGTGTAGGTCTTCCGCTCTGTGATCCTTAGTGCTTCCTTACTGTTGAGCCCGGTTGGCTCTGGTTTCGTGTGCTGTGTTAGTTCAGGGATTGTTCCCTTGGTTGGTGTCCGTTGACACTTACAGTTTGGGCTATGTTATTAACTGGTCATAGCAGTTCTAGTGACTTGGGCCTTGCGCCTGGTCCTTGCCTTACTTCCCGCCTCTGGATCAGCTCAATGTTTGTATATCCCAGAGTACCAGTGACCTGTATTGGACGACAGTGAAAATAGGATTTTAGTCTTACCTGTTAAATCCTTTTCACTTAGTCCATACAGGTCACTGGTCTCCCATCCTGTCAAGGGACCAGACTTGGCTCTCCTGTGGCATTCAGTGGGAGACCGTTCGGGCATGCTCACAGGAGTCTTTCTTTTTGCTTACCTGAGGTCAGTTTTAGGGTCTCAAATCAATCTAAGTGGCTCTGGCCAGAAGGTGGCTTAAGTAAGAGGGGAGGCTCCGCCCCTTGCAAATCATTTGCATAGTTGTTCCTGCCTATTAAAGGGGACTTACGCCTCCCAGAGTACCAGTGACCTGTATGGACTAAGTGAAAAGGATTTAACAGGTAAGACTAAAATCCTATTTTCTACGCCGGTTTTGTTTTACCATTGAATAACTGTAAGGCCTATGTTTGCAGTTTACATGGTGCTGGTTTTTACTGTTTTAACTCCAACATTTGAATCGAGGCCCTAGTGTTTGAGAAGTTAAGCTTAATTTGTTGGTACATTCTGGCATTTTATGTTAATTATGTGCTGTGCCAGGATTACCACGCATCATTCTCTGAATAAATGAATATGGGCAGAGCCCACACGCTGGGAAAGTGTCAAATCGTACAGCAAGAGATAAGTTTGGCCTCTAACAATACTAAGTAGCATACTGTGCCAAGAACTGGCAAAAAGTGCCACCAAAATATAAAGATTAATTTCTCCAAAACTATATAAGATTAATACACCATAGAAGCAGATAATTATCTCTAAATTGAAGTAAACATGCTCTGCTTGAGAGATCCACTTTAAAGTTTACATGCTTATTATCAGGTGGAGAATAGTGGAGGTTGTCTGTTACAGGATTGGTCAGTAGAAATATGGACAGCTTTTCATCCTGACATACTTTTTATGAACCAATGAAGGGGATGTAAAATACTACCAACACTGAAGAGCCGTAAAAATATTGGGTCCTGAACTCCCAGGCTTCTGGGATTTGTCTACCCCATGCTCCTGATTGTCACCACCTCACATACACTTATGTTTTGATATTTATTTGATGATAAATTGTAGGTTATCACAGCAAAGATTTCTTAGGATTTACCCATGAATGTAATTAATTTACAGCTACTGCCCCCAAATCGTTGAAAAGTCCCTGGACTGCAGAGGAAGAAGCCAGTCAGGGAACCAATAAACAAGAAGAACCGTGGCCAGCTCTTGGAGACAGGGCGATGGTCAGCATGGTGGAGCAGCTGTTTATACATTTACTAAAGGCCATCAACATATGTGCGCATGTTATTGATGATGTTACCCCAGGACCAGTAATAAAGGTGCAAACTGATACTTGGATAAGTGGGTGCATTATCTTCTAATTATAGACATAGGTGGGAAGACTGCATATCTCCTCTCTACAATACCCATCATCCTCAGTTGGACATTAATGTTGAAATACTTATTTGAGGATATTTTGAACATGGTTCACGTGGTCACCTTAAATTTGGGGGTGGGCAATTATTTTGGTTTGAGGAACAGAACACATCTCTTTTCAAAACTTTGGAGGAGGGTGTGAGATCTGCTAATGGATCAAAATAAACACACATACAAACATAAAATATTAAAAAGTGTCAATGTTTTGGCTCCAAATTAAGCCTTTATTAAAACTTGATAATTGCTCATGTTGATCGAAACTGACACTTCTCTTAAGAAAACTTGTATGGTAAAAGGGTGAGTCATGTGAGTGCCTTTCACCTTGGTCAGCTGTTTTCCATGGTATTTTGTTGTATATTTTTTATAAGGTCAGTAATAGCAAGACCTTTATACTTATTGAATATTTATTGATTCGCTATCATCAGGCATAGTGCCTGGTGATTGGAGGAAGGGAAATGTAGTACAATTATTCAAAAGGGTGGGTAAGATCTAAACCTGGAAATTATAGACCTGTTAGCTTGATGTGAGTAAGAGATTAGAAGGATTATTAACTGATAGTATTCAGAACTATGTGATGACCAACTATATTATCAGTCAGCATTTTTTCTTAAGAATAGATCAAGTCAAACTAATTTAGTTGGATTCTATGAAAGAGTATGTAGTAACTTGGGCAAGGGTATTGTTGGTGATATAGTACACATGGATCTTGCAGAAGCATTCTCTGCCTCACAACCGGTTACTGCACAAGCTAAAAAGTTTCGGTTTGGCAGGCGAGATCTCTGCATAGAGAACTGGTTAAATGATAGATGGCAGAGGGTTGTTGTAAATGGAACTTTTGCAAGTTAGCCTAAAGTTGTAAGTAGAGTACTACATTGTTCTGTCCTGGCCCGATTATTTTTAATTTGTTTATTAATGTACTAGAAGTGGGAATTGAAAGTAATGTTTCCATCTTTAAAGAAATACAGACAGAGCAAAATGTTATTTCTCAGCAGAAATATTAGAATACTGAGTGAATGGGGAGACAAGTGGCAGATGAAGTTTAATATAGCTATTTAACCCCTTACCGCCCTAGGACGTACGTGTACATCCTGAGCGAATGTTCCAGGTACACAGAGGACGTACAAATACGTCCCCGAAGTCATTTAAACAAGTGACAAAAAATGTTCAGCGGGCGTTAAGTGCCGGCCGTGTGCGCGCGTGGCCGGTCACTAATGGGTTAAAGCCCTTTCCTGATCTTAGGTGCTGGAGTGTGGCTTGCATTTTTTTTTTCTTTTGCTAGTATTTGAGAACCAGAATGTCCTGCTTGAGCCTGCCTTTCCCAGGGGTGGACAGACAGGATTTCAGTTGACATAGATGGAGAGAGTGTGAGTGTGGTAACAAAGGTAGCCTTCAAGAGACTGGACCTGTGTGTGTCCTGTTATGTAATATTTTACTTTAAATTGCAGGCAACGCTTCCATCGCTAACTAACCCACCTTCACTAAGTCCAATCCGCCGGAAGGGGAAGGAAAGAGATACTGCTGAGCAAACAGCTGTTCCGTTAAGCCCAAAAAAAGCTAGTGACTCCACGACAGGTAAAATCTATAGTAGTTAATTACATATTGTAGTGTTTGTTTACTTTATTAGAGAACTTAAACATAGGCTCAGAAATGGAAGACGATCTGGAGAATTATTTTCCCCACCTCCAAAAAATTCAGTATTGTCCATATTCCACGTCTTGTGTAACAGGTTAATGAGTACACATTGCAAAGCTGGGTAATACACAGGAATCGGTAAAGCAGTCTATACCTAGTGTTCATTAATATTGAGCACAACGTTTCATGGTACCGAGCTCCTTCCTCATCTACAATTGTTGTCCATGTGCATCTGCGCAAAGGCTCTGTACATCAAAACGTTGTGCTTGATACAAATAAACATGTCGCTTAAGCTACTTCACTAAATCTCACTTCTGACGTGAATGCCATTTGACACAAGTAATTGGACAGCTATGTACTCAAGTCATTGTTAGCTTTGAGCCCATGCCAGTCCCCCGCTTAATGTACAAGTATGTGGTTTAACACTGAGTGCCACAGTATTTAAAGGGACCCTAACACCATACTGTGAGCACAAGTGAAGCATTTTGGGGGTTTTGGAGCCTCCTTCCAGAACACTGCTTTCATGGGAAATGAAGTGGCCATTTGAAAGACCTTTTTCCTATTGGGGGATGAGGAGAATCTCCAGACATAAAGCTAGTTCTGGGGGCACATCCACATAGATCAGTATGTCATGCTGAAGCCTGCCATTCATCATCATTCGGACACAGATCCTGAGAGGACTGCAGCTGGGTTGACTACCATAAGTAGTAAGTGCATCTAAACACTATTTCAAAATCACTTGTATTACAAAGGCTCTGTTTAAAGTGGAATGGTCGCTTTGTAATACAGATGATTTTGAAAGAGCTTTCAAAAGCACCTGTACTTAGGATAGTTATTTTTTTCATGTAAATCAATAATTTGAGATATTTAACCCTTTCAGTGCCAATGGGGTATGCCATTACAGAGCAATGTGTTGCACACGCCTCTGGCACTGAAAGGGTTAGTGCTGATCTTGCATTCCAGTCTGCTAGTTGCTAACATTCCACACTGCTTCCCATGCCACCTGCTGCTTTCTGCTGGCCAGTACTAGCAAATTTGTGTACACTGACTGCTAAATATCAATATTTCATAAAAGAAAATGTAAACTGTAAAACTCTAATCTGACGAAGAGATTGTCTATGTGTCCCTGACCACTAAGTTACTCCTGCAGCTCTGGAGTTAATACTTACCGTGTTTCAAGGCTGATCCCTCTCTATATTTTCAAGACTAGGAGAAAGTAATTGGCTATTGATGCTATGGGGTCTGGGCTGACATCACAAGCCCTGTAGAACCCTTGCACCTACCCAGAGACGAAATGTTGCAGAATTAGGGTAATAGAGTTTACTTTTCCCTAAACTGTTGTCTGAAATAAAAATTAAGTAAATGTAGATAACTTTTAAAGCTGGCTCAAAATCACCTATTTTATTTTTTTACAAAGTGATAGTTCCACTTTAAGTAAAATATTGTGGTGCATTTTAATTTTAGCTTTGTAATATCCTGCTGGTGCTGGTTCATTTCATTATACAATATGTTAACCCTTTGAGCAAAGCAATGCGTTGCGTACCACTCTGGCACGCAAAGGGTTGAACACATTTGACTAATTTGAGACTGTTGATGCCTATTGTTTATTGTGAGCATGTGTGAACTAAAGGCACACTTCATTACTATATTAAGGCAATTGCAGATGGAATTAAAAATAAATAAATATATGTTTTTGAAAGACATCTAAGTAATTCGTTTTGTTAACCTTTTATGAATCAGAGAGATGTGCAACGCATTGCATGCCCCTCTGGTCCTTAACCCTTTCGTTGCCATGGGGATATGCAATGCACTGCGCAACCCTCTGGCATTCAAAGGGTTATAGGGTGTCGAGTATATACACACAAAGAAATAGTATACAGGAGATCCCCAAATATATTGCACACCTCGCATAAAATAAAAATATTTGGTTAAATTAATTTGAGATCATTTCACAATGTAGGTAGATATGTTACTTCATGCTAACAGAATTGATTGGAAGAATCAATTACCCAAGGATTTAAAGACTCTCTGGGCCCTAGAAGTATTTTTAGTACTGTATCACAGGTATTTTCTGAGAGAGTACAATAGGCAGGTTTTTTTTTTTTTTTTTTTTAACCTTTTTCTTCTATTTTCTTTCCAAAGCTCCCAGACAAACTGATACATCAGGTCCTACACAAACCAGCAAATCTGTTGGAAGCTTTTACCACCTTCCATCATATCTTAAATTATATGATGTATTGAAAGCTACCTATGCGAACTATAAGGTAATTATTAGTTAAACATGTATTACTAGTGTAAAAGCCCATGTACACGGGCCAAGGTCCGGGCAATGTTAACCCTTTGAGGGCCAGAGGGGTACACAAAGCATTGCTTTGCAATGTGTTGCTTACCTCTCTGGCATTCAAAGGGTTAAGAGGCCGCTACCTCACTGCTCCACGCGATGCAGTCTTGCGTTGCCTCACTCACGCAATGCAATCATGCACAGTAGAGACTGGCTGAACGCAGGCTGCATGACTGCATCGTGACAAACATCCTAGCGAATTATTATATAGGATGCTCAAGTAGAACTCACTGTCAAAAAGGGCTTATGCAGGAAAAAAAAAAAGATGAGAAACATGCACCATTGTGGGGACGTAAACAGTAATGTTGAATTAAATAGGGCATTTAACCCATTGAATGCTAGAGAGAGAGCTTTAATGCAGTGAGTTGGATAGCAGTCATGGGATTAAAACCCTAATTTACATAAGCTCCCCCCCAAAAAAAATTGTTCTACTATTGCTTTTTTTCCTTTCTGATTATCCACTGCTAAGTCGTTTCTCCCTCTTACACGAAGCATGTTTTCTCACTTTCGTTGCAGTTTACAGTCAAATGATGACAATTTGTGTTGCTTTTCTGTGAACAAACCACAAACTTTACACACTTATTTCCGCACACTCTGACCTTTCAAAATATAGTATTGTTTTTGGATATTCTCTAATATAACCAAAAATGTTTTAGCCAGAATATAAGACAAGCTTGTACTTTTATTTACTTTTTATTGTAATTTCAATAAAAAAAATTGCAGATTCAAATGGTCTTTCTAAACACACTTCTGATATACATAAAAAAACAAATGTTGGTGTGTTTTCCTATAAAAAAAAAATTAGCAACTGGGGATTTTTTTTTCCGCTATTCTGCATTTCATACACAAAATAACAAGAAATATAACATGTAAATATTTACCTTTTGTGATATCTCTTGCATGAGCAATGACGTCTGTATGCCCTGTTAGATCCATAGGTGGGGTTTGAAGAGATCCCCCCTACATGGGGACTCGATAAGTAACTCTGTATGCTATATGGGACAAAAAAAAAGTGCATTACCTTAAATATTCCCCTTAACCCGTTGCGTGCGTGTTTTGCTTGTGCGTTTTTCTTGTGTGCTGCATCCGTGGGTGTGGTGCGTGCGTGTGTGTGTGTGTGTACAAAGCCCTGCGATTTCTTACAGACATTTTCACAGGACTGCATGCCCCCATGAACGGACCTATAGGAGCGCCAGTATAGAGGAGATTTGAATAACTCCTCCTTACTGCTGCCCCTGGGTGTGTGTGGCAGACAGGTAGATACAGATATATATAATATACATGAGCACTTCAATGAATTTGTGCTCAAACAAATATTAAATATCGATCGTTGTATTACAGAAAATATGATAACCATGCAGGGTCTTGTGAGATTTTAAAAAATAATTTTATTTCCTAGATAATGTCAATGTTTTGGCTCCGTTGTGGGCCTTTTTCAAAACAAAAAACACTGATTTTGCCATGTCCCCTATATAGAAAAGAACATGTGATCAAAGAGACAACAATGAAAATGTTTGAATAAACATGCAAATACATGAAATGAAACTGTTTAGTTCAACAATCTGCTAGACTTCCAATATCAGCCACTTAAAGGGATAATAATATCTATAATAAAGTTTAGCTCTGAGTCTTCTATATTGGTTTTATAACATGCAGCGGTTAGTGTAATAACTTAATGTTCTGTAGTTCAAAAGATACTGAAACTTAAATGATCCCTCTCCCACCCCTTCTGGCCACATCACACTGCCTGTAAGTGTGGTCTGGATGGAGGGCAGTGAGGACAATCTTCAAGAAGCAAAAGGAAAATCCTGCCCTACTTTGTTAAGGGGGTCAGTGTTTTCCTTATGCGTACTGAGTGAAGATTGTCCCTCACTTCATCCATCTGGTCCCACGACTGGGTTCCAGATTCAGTGGGAGGCGGCCAGTAAGGGGAAGTTATTTAAGCTTCAATATCATTTGAACTACAAAACAATAAGTTATTAAACTTAGAATTGCATTTTATGAAACCAATATAGAAGACCCTGGATTAAACTTTATTATAGAGTAGTTGAAGAGCCCGTTACACAGGCCACAGTGCCACTGCCAGCCGGTCATGGGGCAGTCATGCGCTGTAGAGACTGCCCGCGGTGCGGCTGATACAGAGCTGGACGCTCCAACATGACTTTGTCGTTACACACGTTTTAGCAAATTATTATAAAGGATATTACTATCCCTTTAAGGAAATTGCTCCTATAAAATTAAAATTTGTTATGTATCCAGTACTGCTTTGAAAATATCTACATTATCTGCAAACCCAGCTTCATGACACAAAAATCTCCTCAACCTCACTGTGGAAATTTCTGCCTTTTTTTGTTTTAGTTAAGAGCACCTTTCCTTGTTTTTCTCAGCTCTTTAAGTAAACCAATCCCCAGAAATTTTTGTTTTGACTTTGATTACATTTGTCTTGGTAATCATCTCGCTCCTTAGATGTCTTTTCTTTAAAGGGATAGTAATGTTTTCCAAAAACAGCAGCTCCAATTAACCTTCATAGTATTTGAGCCATAGAGAGTGTTATTTCAATACTGTGAGAGTTGTGGTTTAAAGTGTTAGTAATGTCTAAAAAAAAAACTTTTTTGCATTTAGAAGAGCTTAAAAAGCTGATCTAAATGCAAAAAAACATATCTCTCAAACCGCTATGGTTTAAGAGATACAGGCGTTTAAAGTTTGATTTCTCCTACTGACAGCTGTAAAGCTGTCAGCAGGAGATCCGGTCGACACGGAGGCGCTTGAGAAGTGCCGAGATCTCATTACTTACACGAAATCCCTTCATTGGAATGGTCTAAAACGTGTGCCTGAACACTAGGCACACGTTTTAGACCATTCCAATGAAGGTATTCCGTGTAAATAACGAGATCCCGGCACTTCTCAAGCACCACCGTGTCGACCGACATGGATCTCCTGCTGACAGCTTTACAGCTGTCAGTAGGAGAAATCAAACTTTAAACGCCCGTATCTCTTACACCATAGCGGTTTGAGTGATACGGTTTTTTGCATTAAGATCAGCTTTTTAAGCTCTTCTAAATGCAAAAAAGGTTTGTTTTTTTTTGTTTTTTTTAAGACATTACTAACACTTTAAGAGTAATTGAATGATAAAGTATCCCCCTCCCGCCCCTTTTACCTAGTGCAAGCCATCTCTTCTTAGATGTGGAATCTGGTTGCTAGACCAGACCAATAACAGCAGGGGACAATCTTCTTCCTATGAGATCAATGAAAACCCTGCCCCTTTGACAAGTTTTTCAGGTTTTTCCCTTATCTTAATTGAAGGTTGTCCCTCTCTGCAGTCTACCTGGGCACCTCTGATCTGGCTGAGCAGTGTTACATCAGTAAAAGGGGCGGGGGGGATACTTTGTCATTGAATTACTCTTGAACTACAACTCTGACAGAATTGAAGTAACACTCTCCAAGGTCCAAATACTATGATGATTAATTAGAGCTGCTTTTATTATGAAACATTACTATCCCTTGCACCAAAACCTTGCACCCAAAACTGTTCCCTCCATATTGTAGATGAGGCTTCCCAAGCATTTATAAAGAGGATGTGAAAAAGCATAGGGTTTGAACAACGCGACCAGTACACTTAAGTGTACACAAGATGGAATAATCTTTCCCCTGCACCTGGCAGTTTGTTGTAATTGTTCCGTGTACTGTATAGTTGGGTTCTAGAGAAAATAGTAACTCGCAGTGTTAGATCTAGAATGCAGAGATTAGTAGAAATCACTTGTTTGTAGAACTTGCTACCTTCCTTGAGTACTAATCGTATCTGCCTTTCTCAGTGGTTCTCAACCTTTTTTTTGCTCAAGGGACCCCTAACATGCAATGTGGAAGTTTAGTGGCACCCCTAGTATGTTTAATGTAATTTATCAAGGGCAAAAGATACAATTCATAAATTTGCAGATATTAAGCCTTGCAATTATAGTAATAAAACTAAACATATTGTGCATAACAATTTCCATATGTTTACTTTTAAAAAGACAGTATTCCAGTTTTTATCAGTCTTCATAGAAAACATGGGGTGCCCTAATTTGATTGGCACTTTGCTGTGCCACAGCACCCTGGTTGAGAATCACTAGGTGAACCTCATAAATAACTAGAGATGAAGTTTACTCTGCTTATGCCTTTCACTGATCCGAATGGAAACTACTTCTTCTTCTATTCCCCACAGGTAACGTTGGATCTTCACAATAACAATGAGAAGTTTGGAGGTTTTCTGCGCTCTGCCCTGGATGTTCTCTCTCAGATTTTGGAACTGGCTACACTTACAGATATTGGGAAGGTGAGTAGAAAAAGCTGGCATCATTTTAGTGTCATGTTTTAACCCGATAACACCACATGGCATACCAGGACCATCATACGGGTCTGTCCTTTGGATGCTGATGATGGTCCTGGCACTTAATGGGCTACGGATTACAGTGCTCCACAGGACGCACCGTGATCCTGGTGAGGAGACTGTAGCTGACTTCTCCAGGACCAGAGCAGATAGTTCCAGCCTTTCCCTGGTGTTTCTGTACATGTAATTGCTGCTACAGAGATTACATGTGCAGTGGAGCCACATGACAAAGGCAGTGTATGTAAATAATTGCCTATGTCACTGTTTTCTACCTCTCTTCTTATTGTGATTGTGAGGCAGAGAGAGTCAGAAAATTCTTCAGAAAAGCTTCATATGGGGGTGTGCACCTTTGTTTTTGGTGGTGGTGCTGGGGGCAGGACTGGTAGGTACAACATTAACCCCCTAATGATCAGCAGTCCAGGGAAGTGCACTTCCCTTAAGGACCGATTTGATTGCTGTCGGTGCACTGGTACACGTGACTGATGACGTGTACTGGAGAGGCGAATATGGGTCTGAGAGAGTTAACCTCCCTACTTAATCCTTTAAGGACCAGGGGAATGTGCAGTGAACTGTATGTAATCCACCCTACTGAGGTAGTTTTGAAGAGAAAACACCTGTATGAGCACCTGTTAATATGAAGTACATAACAGTGGGTAACCAATCCAAATGCCCCCCTTAAAATGGAAATAACAATTAAAGACAAGATACTCCCATGTGAAAAGACATGTTTCACGATTTATGCTTAACCCTTTGAATGCCAGAGGAGTACACAACGCATTGCAAAGTAATGCATTGTGCACTCCTCTGGCAATCAAAGGTTTAAGACATTGAATGCCAGAGTTGTGTAACATTCATAGAGTCACAATGCATTGAACACACTACAAGGTTTACATAGTCTGGTTCCATACCCCTTGTAGTGATGTCATTTTCACAAACTACCTGAAATTATATGGAAATTAACTTATTTGCATACAGTGCCCAGAACAGAGGTGACCTGACAGAACAACCAGTTATAAAAACTACACAGTTGCTGCCATTTAAGTTGAAGGAAGTTTTAGCCTGTAACAGCTGGATGTCCAACGCTGGACTACCCTTAGTGTAAAGTATATTCCATTTTTAATGCAGTTGACAAAAATACATTCAGTTGTTCAGATTTTCGTGATGGAAAACTATTTTATCTTCATTACTTTTTTTCTTCTTGCTTTTTGCAAAGCAGTGCATTGCGTACCCCTCTGGCACTCAAAGGGCTAACGGTGAATGTTAATGTTGTTGGCTTCTTGGAGATGATAAACCTAGACAGGCCTATGGTAGTTTCCCTGGATATGAAGAAGTGGTGTGGTAATATGATTTGTTGTCCCCATATAGCATAATACTTGTTTAATTTAGTTTTATCCAGAAGAGGCAATCTATGTGTAATGGAATTACCTTGCTTGAGTACATCCCCTTACCCTTCTTATTGTTCTTTAATCAGCAACACATTGATCTCCTTTCTAATCCACCCCTCCCTTAGTATTTCATCACATCTTTTAGCTCTGTGTCTCCTCCCCATCACTTGTGCATCTCGATTCACTGGCACATCTCCATTTTTATTGTTAATGCCATGTATCTTCACCTCATCTTTCTTTATCCAGTCTTCCTTTAATTTAATTGCATTCTATGAAAAGCTAAAGATAGCTCGGACAAAGTTGTTGCAATAGTATACTTGGATTTTGCTAAAGCCTTTAATACTGTTTCCCACAACACATTACTAAATAAATAATAAAATAAGTAAATAAATTAAAAGGCTTTGGCTTGGGAGGTGAAATCTGCATCGATATAGAACTGTTTAAAAGGATAGTAATGTTTCATAATAAAAGCAGCTCTAATTAATCATCATAGTATTTGGACTTTGGAGAGTGTTATTTCAATTCTGTCAGAGTTGTAGTTCAAGAGTAATTCAATGACAAAGTATCCCCCTCCTGCCCCTTTTACTGATGTAACACTGCTCAGCCAGAGCAGAAGGGAGGTTCCCAGGTAGACTGCAGAGAGGGACAATCTTCAGTTAAGATAAGGGAAAAACCTGAACAACTTGTCAAGGGGGGCAGGGCTTTCATTGTTCTCATAGGAAGAAGATTGTCCCCTTCTGTTATCTGTCTGGTTTATGGACTGGATTCCACATCTGAGAAGAGATGGCTTACACTAGGTAAAAGGGGCGGGAGGGGAAAGTTTGCTTGTGAATATCTCTCAAACCATAAAGGTTTGAGATATAAGACTTATATCGTTCATGTTTTTTAATGCCTACAAAATAAAATAAAGATAAAACGAAGTATTACTATCCCTTTAAATGATCGATTTGCAGAGAGTAGTTCTAAATGGAACATTTTCATGTTGGACTGAAGTTGTAACTGGGGTGCCATGGCGTTTGGTAGTGGTCCCAATTTAATTTGTTATCTTGAAGTGAGAATTGAAAGTAGTCTCAGACTTTGCTGATGCCACTAAACTCTAAGGAAAAAAAAAACATACAGAGCAGGAAGGTTTCCTTCCCTCTGCAGAAAGATTTGGATGAACTGAATGGACAGAAAAGTGGCAGATGAGATTTAATATAAGTAAATGTAATATTAAGTGTTTTCGCTGCAGGAACAAATTCTTCATATACACTAAATAGGCCCTCACTACATTTAGTTTCTATCAGACTTTGTATGCCATTGTAATTATGTTCAAATAAGTCTGTTTTTCAGTCTGGATATTGCCAAAGCTCTAATGCAGTCACTGAGCAGTTTCCATTTCGGCTACTATAACCTTCATCCTGACATTCATGTTCTCAGAACTGCATATGTATTTTTGTTATTTTGTAAAAACTTGAGAACACCCCAATCAAACCATCAAGCTATAACCCACTTGGAAAATTTTCCCTTATATGTATCTTAGCAATGCTTGGCATATGTCTGATTGCACTTACATGCATGTATCACTCACTCTCACACATACACTTTCTACTTTAGATATACAGCCATGATTTCTAGAATTGAAAACTGCAATTAAGGTTTACAGTCAATGGCTAGAGCGAAATGTATTTGAAGAGGTCATCACAGAAAATGTGGAAATATTTGCTCACAGAAAGGCAATTGCTTTTTTAACAGCCTAAATCACAGATTGTGAATGGCTTAGCTTAACAAGGAAAGTGTTTCCAAGGAAAGTCTTTCAGAGGACACTGATTGTGGTTTAGATATTGTGCAGACAGAAATTGAATTTCCACAGTATATTTTTTTCATGTTATGATAAAAATGTAATAAACATTGAAGGTTAACCCTTTGAGTATCTGAGGGGTACAGAACGAATTGCTTTGCAATGTGTTCCGTACCCCGCTGGCACTCAAAGGGTTAAAAGCATCAGGAAAACATTTAACATCTTGAGTGCCAGAGAAGTGTGCAACAAAATGCATTTCTCACCCCTCTAGGCCTCAAGGCGTTAAGTAATACATTGCCCTGTTAACTGTTTTAGGGGCAGGAGGAGATTGGGGTCCTGGAGTTGAGTAACAAAAAAAAAAGCGTGTGTCTCTGTGAATGTGATACGAGTACTAACTAAAAATTCATTTTGGAAAACCATCCCACCCAGAATTTGTTTATAGTGACCAGTTGGATTGTCTACCCAACGTAAAGTGATAGCCAGATTTATTGTTGATTAGTTCTTCCGTAAGTACAGAATAAATAAAGTCAAATTGCTTCTAGATTTGTCTTTATTTTATATACACATTTGGGGAACGCCGCTTCCGTGACAGGTGATAGTTATTACTCACGATAAGCCTCAACACTTCGATTCTAGAATAATTAGGTGTCTTTTCATGTATACCAGGTACGTTTTTGCGGTCGCCTCCTTTTCACCATCCACAGCCGCTGAACCAAAACACGTGAATTGACATTGCTAATTAATTTCCTTAGAATTCCTGGACTGTTGTGCTGTTGTTGGCCCTGAAAGTTTCTCGTTTTCCTGGACTCCAAATAAATTACTTTCATACCCCTGTTTGGTCAGATAACCGAGCATGTCTACGATTTACCCATCAGAACTAGCAATACTGGTTTGTGGCGCGTTCATTCAGTCTGGCCACTGCAGTAAGGGTCATTAAGACAATTGTTTTTCTATTAGCAGCCTTTCGCCATAATAGAGAGATCAACATATCGCCTTATATTGTCTAACTTTTGAAAAAGACAGAAATAGTCTATGCTCTAAAACTGTATTTTCACCAAGGAAACCAAATTCTTCATGACCACAGTTTGCTTTTAGCTCGGGGATGTCCAACTTTATGCTACTTTGCAGGGGGCTGTATTGAATGTTCTGGGTACTGTCATTCACCCAGTCTCGGTTCACCTCTCTGCAGGAATGGAACAAACAGTCTCACTGTTTGAGTGACCATATCCCATTATCTCCACCAACTAATCAGTCGTTGATCAGGTGGTTATATGGCCAGATTCCCTAGACTGTCAGATCATTACAATTTCATGAGGGTCGGTAGTCAATGTAGATAACTCTTCCAGGACCAATGCATTCAAATCCAGTCTGAAAACATTACCATGATTGCTTACATAAACCACCACAGAAGAATGAAGATCTTTCCCTGGACAAGTGAACATGCCCTACCATTTCTGTTTCCTTTGGAAACAGAGCAAAGATACAGCTCTGCTTGTGGTATTTGAACCAAGAAATATTCCTAGCAATCTTGGCTTGCATTAGACATTCACAGCTGATCCTGATAATGTCCAATTTCAAACTGAGATGTGGACTACAGATCTCTGCCTCCTCTCTGGTCCGCCTCTCCGCCTCTGGCACTGAGAGGAGTAAGACAGCAGCATGGTGCAGGGAGAAAGGAGATAAGCAGCGAGACATGAGAGGCAAGGGGAAATTCATAACAGGCATTGGACAAGTAAATGGCGCTTAAAGGGATTAGCCTGACAGTGCAGAGGATGAGAATATAGTATGAAGCTTTAATAGCTATCCGTTTCTCTACTTTAACCCTGTCAGTGCCAGAGGGATACATAAAGTATTTTAAAGCAATGCATTGAGTATGACTGTGCCACTCAAAGGCTTAACAAATCCCAACGACATAATGTGAGGGAAAAAAATTATTTGATCCCCTGCTGATTTTGTATGTTTGCCCACTGACAAAGAAATGATCAGTCTATGATTTTAATGGTAGGTTTATTTGAACAGTGAGACATCCTTGGACAGCTCTTTGGTCTTGGCCATGGTGGAGAGTTTGGAATCTGATTGATTGCTTCTGTGGACAGGTGTCTTTTATACAGGTAACAAGCTGAGATTAGAAGCACTCCATTTAAGAGAGCTTTCCTAATCTCAGTTTGTTACCTACATAAAAGACACCTGGGAGCCAGAAATCTTGCTGATTGATAGGGGGTCAAATACTTATTTCACTCAGTAAAATGCAAATCAATTTATAACTTTTTTGAAATGAGTTTTTCAGGATTTATTTTTTTGTTATTCTGTCTCTCACTGTTCAAATAAACCTCCCATTAAAATTATAGCCACGTACAGAATCAGAAGGGGATCAAATACATTTACCCTAACCGTACACCAAGGCAGAAGTGGTGTAGGTGTGCTCAGAATTCCTGTAGGAATGCAGTAAGACACTAACGTTATATAATGTATTACCAAGGACTCAAAATTTCAAGTCCTGAGCTACTAGTCAGGCCTGAAAGGTTACTCGCCACCAGTTTCCTCTCCTAGCCCCACCTATATTCTGCCTTTAACCCCACCCATATCCTGCCTTTAACCCCACCCATCTCAAGTTCTCTTTGATGAAATTACACTTGTTCTGTTTTATTCAGTATATGGCATAGGGGACAACAACGGTGCAAATTTCCAGCTGTTTTAACCCCCTGAATGCTAGCAAGGTCTACAACGCATTAGCACCTCAAGCATTATAGCAGATAAATGCTTCATTTAAATAATATGAAAGTGTTTTTAGGATCCACTACTTCTCCCCATAAAATGATACAGTTGATTTTCCACACTTTGACTTTATACATAAAGGCCATAGTAAGCAACACAATGCTTAACCTTTTACAGGCCATAGGATGGTCTAACAATATCTCCACTGTAAAAGATCAGGCTATAGAGATACTTCTAACAAAAATTCAAGTTCCAGTTGCAATACCTTGCAAATAAAACCTCTATCAGCAGTTGCAGCAGGCCAGAGCCAAATGCCTAATTATTGTACACAGTGCAAGTGGACAAATATGAAGAGCGGGTCATATAAGCATGCCATGTTATCTATTCATTAAGTGTTCACCTGGAGGGAAAGGAGGATTGAAAAGAACTGGGTGGGCAACTTGTGCCTCTATAGCTGTTGTCAGGCTAGAACTCCCATCACCCTCAGTCTGTTCCTGTTCTATAATACAGCCACTGAATTTATCTATTCAATATACACATCTACTTCAAGGCTGCGCAGTGGAGAGCATATCCCTGTCATCTGGTGTGTATCACCGGCCCGACAGCGTTCAGAACCTGTACCTAGCGCCGGGGACAGAGGCATAACGAGAAACCACCGAGCCCTGGTGCAAAAATTGCCATGCCCCCCCCCCCATTGTCCCCCAATCTCCACATTGCATATCAATGCACTGAATACCTCTGTGGCACTCAGACAATATAAAAACATTACAAAAACATATCACCGCCTATTGTGCTTTTCAAAATACATTCTCTTTAATCCCTTTGAGTGCCAGAGGAGTTTGTTCTCTGCCACTTCCCATCTGTAAGATATGTTCTCTTTGTCCCCTACCACCCTCCACAACCAACAGACATGTCCTCATTGTTTCCTCCCACCTTCCCCTTCATATCAGGCCATCCGGTGACAGGTATATGTCTGTGGGTGTCTGTCTGTCTCCCTGTGTGTGTCTTCAACACAGTTCTATCCAAAAATTCTGCTTAACATAACTAAATACAAGGATAAAAAAATAACAGACGGGTAATGCTGTCCCACACTGCTAATTGTATCTAAAGCCACATGTAAAACAGTAAAGATGCATGGAAAGAAAGCAGCCAAGATATATTTTATACCATACTATTTCGCTGTTGCAAAATGATTTAGTAGGTTGGTGTGTGTATGCTTCAGTGATCATTTTATATTATTCCATCCTGAATTTGAGGCAGCTGGACTATGATGCATTAAATGATTAAGCCATTTGAACTAATTTAATAGATCTGCTTTCAGCCAACTATGTTTTCTTCCTGACTGAATGTCTGTTCTCTCCTTACAGTGTGTTGAAGAAATATTGGGGTATCTAAAATCCTGCTTCAGCAGGGAGCCAGTAATGGCCACCGTTTGTGTTCAGCAGGTGAGTACCGTGTACCAGGGAATTCATGTTTACATTTTATGAGCAATTCTGGTTAAACCAACTGCACCATATGGAACACAGAAAATAATCCTAAATCATCAAATGGCCATTCATTTACCTGAGTCTCCAAAGCACCAGAATGCTAAAGGTCTCCAGTATATGGAGACACATACTTTGGAGACCTTTCTGCCATTTGAGGGGTTAAAAGTCTCATTTAGATCAGTCAACATTTTTATTTGCTGCTTGTGGTTGATTTTCTCCAGAATTGTTTCCTCGAAGAATGGACGTTATACAATTGTGGAGCAAATCATCTGCACCATAGGGCACAAATGAAAATGTTCAGTGATTTAACCCTTTGAGTCCCAGAGGCATCTGCATTCCATACCCCTCTGGCACTCAAAGGGTTAAAAGGGCTTTTAATTATCTGAATAATAGAGTTTTCCAGTTCATAGCTTTATAATTCTTTGGAGACCTGTCTAGCTTTCAAAGAGTAAAGGCCCATTGCAAAGCATTGCATTTTGCACCTGTCTGGCACTCAAAGGGTTAAACGCTTTTTGCTTTTGAGGACTTTTAACCCTTTGAGTGCCAAAGGGGGTACGCAGTGTGTTGCGTACCCCTCTGACACTCAAAGGGTTAACCTTTTGACTGCCAGAGAGTTATCCCAACGCATTGCTCTGCAATGTGTTGGATACCTCTCTGGCACGCAAATACTTAGTCCCCTCTTATGGTGTATATTTGGTTTGCCCCAGACCTGCTCAGTCTACTCTGTTAATATGGCCATTGATTAATATTTATACAGCCTTTTGTCTAAGCTAACATTCTTTAAAATGTTCTCTAGTTACTGAAGACCCTTTTTGGAACCAACTTAGCATCCCAGTTTGAGGCCTTGTCTTCAAACCCCAGTAAATCTCAAGGGAAAGCTCAGCGTTTGGGTTCGTCTAACCTTCGCCCAGGATTGTACCATTATTGCTTCATGGCACCATACACGCATTTTACACAGGCCCTGGCAGACGCAAGTCTGAGAAACATGGTTCAGGCTGATCAAGAGCAGGACACGTCTGGGTGAGAGTCATTTTATTACATTGTGTTAGGACAGAGCTATACCCATGATTATTTTTCTTTAAAATGAAGGTAAACCATTATTATCATTAAGTAAATATTGTAGGGCTTCATCTTATACCTAAAGAAAGGGTACATCCATTGCGGGGAGATGCTTCAACAGTTATTAAAGCACAAAGGGGGCATAGGGATTCATTAGGAGCTTGGAGAAGTAAACCAATCAAATGGTTATGCAATGCCGCCAACACATTAAAATGATAGTAATGTTTCACCAAAATAAAAGTAGCTCTGCTTAATCATCATAGTATTTGTGCAATGGAGAGCGTTATTTCAATACTGTCAGAGTTGTAGTTCAAGAGTAATTGAATGAAGAAGTATTCTTCCCTTCCTGCCCTTTTACATAGTGTAAACCACCTCACCTCAGATGTGGAATCTGGTCTCTTGACCGGAGAGGTCACAGCAAGGGACAATCTTCTTACTGTGAAAATAAGGAAAACACTGCCCCCTTTGACAGGTTTTTCAGGTTTTTCCTTATGCTCACTGAAGATTGTCCCTCTCTGTGATCCATACGGAAAGTCTTACTGCTCTGAGGTGAGCAGTGTTACATCAGTAAAAGGGGTGCTGGAGGAGATACTTTATCATTCATTTACTCTTGAACTACAACTCTGACAGCATTGAAATAAGACTCTCTATGGCCCAAATACTATGAAGATTAATTGGTGCTGCTTTTTTTTGTGAAACATTACTATCCCTTTAATAGTAAAAGGAAATGTATCACAGATTGTAGGGCTCTAGCACTTTATTGGTCTCCTCTATGCAGATTGTAAGATGCACTTAGCAGAGTGATGAATCAACAGCTTGGTTTACTCTCTGTGGGATATTAGTGATTGAGTAAGAAGGTCTCACTTTCTCTCCTGAGTAAGTGGCTCTGTTTTGATCCATTCATTGAATCGCAGTATCTGAGTCTCTCCTCTCTAATTGAGAAGTAACACTTCCTGGTGATTATTCTTTGATACTAATCTAGTGTTAGTGGTAAAGGAGAGCTTCATAATGGCCCCTATGAATTTTGCCTGTGCTCAAGAGATAAGACATTCAGTTAGTCGTGGATGTCCTGTCCATGGAGGCGGATATGACTTTTGATGGCAGTTTTTCAAACTAAAGCAGACAGAGTGAATGAGCCTACTTAAAGGGATAGTAATACTTTGTTTTATCTTTATTTTATTTTGTAGGCATTAAAAAAACATGAAGAATGATATAAGTCTTATCTCTCAAACCTTTATGGTTTAAGAGATATTCACAAGCAAAGTGTCCTCCCCCGTTCAGCCAGATCAGAAGGGAGCTGCCCAGGTAGACTGCAGAGAGGGACAATCTTCAATTAAGATAACGGAAAAAGCTGAAAAAATTGTCAAGGGGGGCAGGGATTTCATTATTTTCATACAAAGAAGATTGTCCCCTTCGGTTATCTGTCTGGTCATACAACCAGATTCACATCTGAGAAGAGACGGCTTACACTAGGTAAAAGGGGCGGGAGGGGAAACTTTGCTTGTGAATATCTCTCAAACCATAAAGGTTTGAGAGATAAGACTTATATCGTTCTTCATGTTTTTTTCATGCCTACAAAATAAAATAAAGATAAAACGAAGTATTACTATCCCTTTAACCCTTTAAGGGCCAGAATGGTTTTCATCACAATCCTTAAAGGGACACTAATGCTCCATAAAAAAATTCTTTTAGTTTTCTAGATGAAAAAAAAAATATGCCACAAATCATATCTCTCAAACCGCTATGGTCTGAGAGATATTCGCTTTGAAAGTTCCCCCTCCCTCCCCTTCTCCTGACATCAGCATCTAGCTGACAGCAGGAGATCCCGGTGCAGGGATCAGCAGGCGGCTCTGCAGCAGAGCCAAAAGCGCTTTATTTAAAAAGAACTACTTCATTGGAACGGTCTATAGTGTGCTTGCAAACCAGGCACACTTTGTAGACCTTTCCAATGAAAGTTATTCTTTTTATATGATGCGATTTTGGCTCTGCTGCAGAGCCGCCTGCTGATCCCCTCACCGGGATCTCCTGCTGTCAGCTAGACGCTTTAAGCTCATTTATGCAGTAGATGTTTAGTGAGAGGAACAAGGGTTGATTGACTGTTGGCCTCTGTGTGTTACAGGTGGTTTGATGTTCTACAGAAGGTGTCTTCCCAGCTAAAAAACAGCATAAGCAATGTTACAAAGCATCGGGCAGACAAGGTAATACATAAATAAAATGGTATAAGCGAGTGCTTTAAACATTGGTTAGTTTGGCTAGTTTGAAAAATGTAGTGACAAATAGTTAACTCCTTAAGGACTGGCACGTGCAGCCGGCACTTAAGGACCACAGAACTTTTTTTTTTTTTTTTTTTTTTTTATTCAGCCACGCAGGGATCCCTGAATTCCCTGACATCCCTGGACCCATCACTGGTCCTTAAGTGCCAGGCAGCCGTGACAGTCCTGGCACGTTATTGGTCCTTAAGGGGGTTAAACCTTTATCTCCAAAAGGTGATAAATAATTGTCAGTTCATATTAAAATATTCGAATATAAATAACAATGTAGATAAATAAATCACATTACTATTCGTACTTAAAAAATGAAATCTTGCATGTACGGGCGAAATACTTTAACCAATGAAAAGAAATATCTCCAATAGTTCAACACGATCAAAACATGTAAAAAATTAGAAACAAGCACATAGTGTGATCTGTTTAACACAAATACAGAGAAAATAATAGTCCAAATAATCTTTCAAAGTTTTGCACGTAATCTTAAAATCTTTAAAATGGAACAATCCTTTTTTTAGTAGTAGTAGTAGTAGTAGTAGTAGTAGTGTAACACTCACTTATCACATCTCTGCCTGGCTGACACGTCCATCAGACAGGCTTGAGAGGCTTATGGGAGATATATGGACTGCCCTCGCTCAGTCGGCATACAGTCAACGAAGTTATAGCACAATGTTCTTCTATAGCCAAATGTGATAAGATGAGACAATACTCACACAGTGAAGTTATCCCGAGGGGTTATCCACCTCTCTCGGGAAAAGGCACGTGGGGGAGAATTCACCAAACCGACCCCACTTGGTCTTTCAGGTCCTTGCTATACCTCAGTCAATGTGGACCCTATGTCGAAATGATCTGTACTATGTATAGTTTAAAAACAATATCCTCTAGAAGTTAGAAACTTCAACTCTGAATGGATGCAAAATTAGTTCATTACAAAAATTACCAACTGGTACAAAATACAATAAAAAGTAACAATAGTTAAGGTAATGCATAGCTCGACTCTCACATTGGGACGTGCAAAGGGGAATTGTTTCCACCAGTCTACTTACACATGCAGATCCTGCGTACATAGTTTTAATTTGCATATTTATAATCTACACGTCATATTGTGCTTCTATTTCTGTGCTTTTCAGTGTCTTAACCCTTTGAGTGCATACTCATCTGGCACTCAGTGGGTTAACAGCTGTATTTTAAATGCAGGCTGTGTTAGCATCTAGCACATGTTTTAAGCACTGGACGAAGTGCCCCCCTCCAGCTGTGGGATTGAAATTCCCAGCATCCTCAGGTGGTCATTGGACAGTTGAGGATAATGGTACTTGTTGTCCAGTAGCAGCTGGAAAGAAATAGATTGTTCATCCTCAAGTTATTAATTAGTTTAATTTGTAAAGAAGTTGGCCAAACCAATAGCCCCATAAAGGCCAAGTCGGTCTTTTACCCCTTCACAGTCGTTCAAGGGGTTTAAAGCTCCATTTTTGTCAGTGGAATTTTTTTGTCCACTATGATGACATTTACACCATAATTAATCTAGTTCTTTTATATCATTTTGGTACTTCATAGACTATCTTGTGGACACTCTTAAATCCTTCTCTAGTGTCAGCAGTAAAGAGCTGTAATAAAGTGCTACAGAGCTCTTTATTATAGTCAGCTCTCCAACCACACTGGCTGGACAGCAATAAAAACACAGTGAAATGCCTCTGGTGGGATATAACCTATATCAAGATGGCATTGGAGTACTGAACTTAGTCCCATCATGATGCTCACTCCAAATTAATCCTCTCTCTTTGTGTTCCAGAATGCTATTCATAATCACATCCGCCTTTTTGAGCCTCTGGTTATAAAGGCTTTGAAGCAGTACACAACAACCACGTCTGTCATGCTGCAGAGACAGGTTCTCGATCTTTTAGCACAGCTTGTTCAGCTTCGTGTTAACTACTGCCTGCTGGATTCTGATCAGGTGTGTATCATCTTCTTGTTACTGTGCCACGGACACTGAGCAGATGTCCTACTGGTTTTATATGGGCAGTATCACCTAAAACATAGAGTTCTTTTACATTCACAGGGCTTGTATTTCCAGAAATTTTTTTTAATAAACT
Source organism: Rhinophrynus dorsalis (assembly GCA_037306005.1). Classification (NCBI taxonomy): domain Eukaryota; kingdom Metazoa; phylum Chordata; class Amphibia; order Anura; family Rhinophrynidae; genus Rhinophrynus; species Rhinophrynus dorsalis. The sequence continues at coordinate 49,336,986 of CM074718.1, forward strand.
TTCTTTCTTTGGTACACTAAATTTAAAGGGATATTAATACTTACAGTTGAAACCAGAAGTTTACATACACTATATAAAAAGACACATATGCATGTTTTTCTCACTATCTGACACTATCTGAACATAGAGTTCTTTTACATTCACAGGGCTTGTATTTCCAGAAATTTTTTTTAATAAACTTTCTTTCTTTGGTACACTAAATTTAAAGGGATATTAATACTTACAGTTGAAACCAGAAGTTTACATACACTATATAAAAAGACACATATGCATGTTTTTCTCACTATCTGACATGAAATCAGAATAAACCTTACCCGTTTTGGGTCAATTAGGATTACCAAAATTATTTATATTTGCCAAATGCCAGAATAATGAGAGAGAGAGAATTTTTAAGGCATTTTTATTACTTTATGCAAAGTCAAAAGTTTACATACACTAGGATTACTATGCCTTTAAACAATTTGGGACAGCCCATATGACGATGTCATGTCTTTGGAAGCTTCTGATAGGTTTATTGGCAACATCTGAGTTAATTAGAGACATACCTGTGGCTGTATTTTAATGCATACCAGAAACACACTGCTTCTGTGTGTAACATCATGGGAAAGTCTAAAGAAATCAGCCAAGATATCAGGAAGAGAATTGTGGACTTGCACAAGTCTGGATCATCCTTGGGTGCAATTTCCAGATACCTGCAGGTGCCTCGTTCATCTGTACAAACAATTATATGCAAGTACAAACAAGATGGGAATGTCCAGCCATCATATCGCTCAGGAAGGAGACTGGTTCTGTGTCTCAGAGATGAATGTGTTTTCGTCCGACATGTGCATATCAACCCAAGAACAAAAGCAAAAGACCTTGTGAAGATGCTGGCGGAAGCTGGTAAGATTGTGTCATTATCCACAGTGAAACGAGTACTGTATCAACATGGGCTGAAAGGCCACTCTGCCAGGAAGAAGCCATTACTCCAAAAGAAACATATAAAAGCCAGGTTAATGTTTGCAAATGCACACAGGAACAGAGACCTACATTTTTGGAGACATGTCCTGTGGTCTGATGAAACTAAAATTGAACTGTTTGGCCATAATGACCATCGTTACGTTTGGAGGAAAAAGGGAGAAGCTTGGAAGCCTAAGAGCACCATCCCAACTGTGAAACACGGGGGTGGCAGCATCATGTTGTGGGGTTGTTTTGCTGCAGGAGGGACTGGTGCACTTCACAAAATAGATGGCATCATGAGACAAGAAGATTATGTGGCAATACTGAAGCAACATCTCAAGACATCAGTCAGGAAGTTAAAGCTTGGGCGGAAATGGGTCTTCCAAATGGACAATGACCCGAAGCATACTTCCAAACTGGTTACAAAGTGGCTTAAGGATAACAAAGTCATTGTTTTGGAGTGGCCATCACAAAGCCCTGATCTCAATCCTATTGAAAATTTATGGGCAAAACTGAAAAGGCAGGTGTGAGCAAGGCGACCTACAAACACGGCTCAGTTGCACCAGTTCTGTCAGGAGGAATGGGCCAAAATTCCTACCAACTATTGTGAGAAGCTTGTGGAAGGATATCCAAAACGTTTGACCCAAGTGATACAGTTTAAGGGCAATGCTACCAAATACTAATGAAATGTATGTAAACTTTTGACTTTTGCAGAAAGTAATAAAAATGCTTTAAAAAAATTCTCTCTCTCTCATTATTCTGGCATTTGGCAAATATAAATAATTTTGGTAATCCTAATTGACCTAAAACGGGTAAGATTTATTCTGATTTCATGTCAGATAGTGAGAAAAACATGCATATGTGTCTTTTTATATAGTGTATATGTAAACTTCTGGTTTCAACTGTACATATGTTGTAGGTTTTGTTGAATTTTTTTAGATGCAGTATCACAGCGGCCTGAAATTGTGCAGTGGGGCTGTTTCTACACCATCTTGTGGACAGCAGTGGTCAGTTGACCATAAATCTCCTTAGGATGGTGTAGCAAACAGCTCCACTGTACAACATCAGGCCACTGTGATATTGCACACAAAAAAATCAACTTTGAGCTGTAATAACTTGTTTTACTCAGAGCGGGTAAATGTTACTATGTAATTTTTTTTTTATTTTTTTTTAACAAAATATGTATTACTACCGCTTTAAAATCACTTGTTGTCTTTTACATTCATTTTAAAACAAACAGTCGCATATGTTGCAGTTATCTTTCATTAGAAGCTTGTAAACTATTGTCATGCAGTACTACCAGCATATTCATAGTAAAAGGCATAACATATTGTAGGGCTTCTTCCCTCCCAGAACAGTGTCCAAAACATTGTTCTGCAAGACATAAATGTATGATTTCAGCTTGCCTTTCTCCCCTTTTTAAATCGCGTGCATCCCTTAAATACATAGATTTTCCTGTGTCCAATCAATGGCAATACTGGGTTTTATCTCTGCCTCTCAGCTGGTAGGACCAGTAAAATTTTCTATAAATCTCTGCTCCACCCTTCCTCCTCGGTTTTTATTTGGTCCTACCAGCTGGAGCACGGAGGCAGGAGTCTCCTTTCATTATATCATTATTTCTTTAATTTTGTACTATGCACTTGCCCTTAAACACTAAACACACATGCCCCGGAAATGGTAATGCCAGCATTTAAAATGTAACCACGCTGAAGAAAAAAGTTTTTTTGTACCTGGGCGGCTTCAAGCTGTTCCCAGCGCCTATTCCATGCGTCCCCGGCAGCCTTGCTGTGTTACTGACGCCGGTATCAGCTTTCGGGATAAGGAGCCCCATCCGGAAGTTGTAACCGGAAGTGAAGTGGCGTGCGTTCCACCAGTGAAACGCAGGCTCCAAACAGGCGTCTATTTGTTGTAGCATTTAAGGCAATGTGCTGCTGAGGTCTGCAAATGTAAGTCACAGCTTTATTTCTTATATATCTTGTTAGATAAGCTTGTTATATCAAATTGTGCACTTTGAAAGTATTTTAGGAGGGCTATCACCATGTCCAATCCCAAAGAATCCAAAAATGAGAAACCTAAACCTGCAGCTGAATCTTCTAAGGAAGAAAAAGCTAACCCTAAATCCAAAAGCTGATCAAGATGTGATGCCAGACTGCCCATATTTGACTCATCCAAATTATGCTGATTGTCTCAGAAAAGCTGCTGGTCCCGATATACCTGTCCAGTTTCAGAATTCCTGGGCTGGATGCTCTCCTCAATGCAGGAAACCTTTTCCTCAATGCAGGAATCAGCCAGGAAACGACTTAGGGCCTCAGACCCAGATGAAGGCCCATCCAGACGAGTTATGGAGGAAGAAGAAGACAGTATAATGGATGTAGACTCAGCCATGTCTTCACCTGAGGAGGGTGAGTTAACGGAGGACATAGACAATTTCAGTATAGATAAAATAGAAGGCCTTATCAAATCTATGAGAAAAACCCTGGGACTTTCTGAGGTCCAGAAGGACCTTAATGGTCATTGATGCTGCATTTATAGGTTACAAGAAGTCAACACCCTAGTTCACAGTTCAATTCAGGAAATTGTACACAACGAATGGAAGCAGGGAGACAGGCGTTCATCTATGACCAGACTATTTCAGCGGATGTACCCATTTGCAGAAGATGAAGTTTCAGCTTGGGCCTCTCCACCTAAGGTTGATGCGGCTGTAGCTCAAATCTCACGTAGAACCACTTTACTATTAGAGGATGGCACCACCCTTAGAGATCCGATGGACAAAAGAGAGGACAGTGCCCTAAAGAAGCAGTATGCCACCATAGGTCATAACATGAAGAAATCAAGGATGCCGTAAATGTCTCGTGCAACGCATCCCTTGATAACATAAGGCTTATGGCTAGGTCTTCAGCCTTATCTGTCACTGCACGAAGAGCACTATGTATCAAGGCATGGGATGCTGGCCGCTCTTCCAAAAATCGATTGGTCTCACTACCTTTCATGGGTTCCAAGTTGTTCTGAGATCAATTGGAGGAGATAATTAAGAGGTATTCAGGGGGCAGAGTCCTTTTCTGCCACAGGACAGGTGCCAGAAGAATTCGCCACTTAGGTTTGCAAAATATAGAAGTAAGTCCTTTCGTGAAGCGAGCAGATACAGACCTGGGACATCCTATGAACAGAAGAACAGAACACCCTCTCAAGGCTCCCGCTTTGGACCTTGCAAAGAGTTTTGGCGTAAAAAAATTTTCCAATAATGAAGATCTTCAAGCCCTATCTCTCATCCCAGTAGGGAGCAGAATGGGATGCTTCATCAGTGAATGGAGGAACATACACCCAGACAAGTGGGTTACAGAAATCCTAGAGAGAGGGTATTCATTGGGGTTTCAAACTGTCCAAACAGGTCCCTTTTTCCAAACATCACGAATCAGAAACAAGACCTTGGCATCAAAGATGAAGACTGCCATCCAGAGCCTACTTCTCCAAAACATAATATAGAAGGTCCCAGCTCATCAAAAATTCAGAGGGACCTATTCAATGCTTTTTGCTGTTTCCAAGCCATCAGGGGATCTTCGTGTCATCCTAGATTTGAAGAGACTAAACTCGTTCCTCAGGATCAGACACTTCATGATGGAAACAGTCTCATCCACTTTGAAGCTAGTTCATCCAGGGGCATACCTGACACGTATAGACATGAGGGATGCCTACTACCACATTCCGATTAAAGGAGTCACATCGCAGATATCTGCTCTTCGGGTTGGCGTCAGTACCCAGGGTATTTACAAAGGTCCTGACAATTGCAATGGCAGCACTGCGGATACAGGGAATTCATGCACCGCCTTATCTAGACAACATTCTTCTAATATCAGACTCCCAGGACCTATCAGAGGCAGCCACTCAGGTCTGTCTAACCCTGCTATACAGATTGGGTTGTATCGTCAACAGAAAGTCAGCTCACTCCTGTCCAGTCACTAATCTTCCTAGGAGTCAACATAGACACCAGAAAGTCCCTCGTCACTCTATCTCAGGAAAGGCAGAACAGCCTTCTGTACAGAGCCAAAGAATTCACACAAAAAAAAAAGATTCACACAGCAAGATCTTTCTCTCAGATACTGGGCAACTTAACTTCAGCTCAACAAATAGTTCCATGGGCCAGATTCCACGGCAGACTCACACAAGCAAACTATTTAATGTTTCAGAGGAAACACCCCTTCAACCCCCTTCTCAGGATCCCAATGCTACCCTCTACCAGGGAGGAACTACAGTGGTGGCGCAATCCATACAATTTAAGCAGGGGCAGATCTCTTCAGGAACCAACCTGGGAGATTGTGATGACAGATGCCAGCAAAACCAGTTGGGGAGGCATCTGGAATCAGGTATCTGTCCAGGGAACCTGGTCATCAGAGGATTCCAAGCTACACATCAACCTCTTAGAGTTACTAGCAGTTTGGAAAACTCTAAAGAAGCTCCTACATCACGTAAAAAAGAAGGCAACACTCATTCGATCGGACAATATAACTGCAGTAAGTTATATTCTAAATCAGGGAGGAACAAGAAGCACAGCTCTCAATCAGATAGCTCTTCAGTTCTTCTCCTGGGTGGAACGTCATCTACCAGAGATCACGGCAACCTACCTATCGGACTTCAAAATTATAGATCCGAGGGAATGGTTCCTAAAAGAACGTGTCTTTCAAAACATACCATCAGTCTTGGGGTCGCCTGTTATGGATCTTACAGCCACAGCAGACAACACAAAGTGCAAAAAGTTCTTGTCTCGTTGGAGGACCCCACAAGCTCTGGGTCAGGATGCACTGAGATTCAAATGGAACTTTCAACTATCATATGTGTTCCCTTCACTTCCTCTAATCTCGGAAGTGATCAGGAAAATACAACAAGATCAGGCCAGTGTGATCTTAATGGCTCCAGATTGGCCTCAGAAGCTGTGGTATGCAGATCTGACTCCTTTATTCACCTCACCATCCCTAAAGCTCCCACAAGTGACCTTCTGTCTCACGGTCCCATTTTGCACCCAAACCCAGCCTTCTTGAATCTAGCGGCCTGAAAGCTGAACGGAGCTTGTTAAGATGCTTTCAAACTCTGTTATTTCCACTATGTTGCAGGGAAGGGAACCTTCAACTACAAAAGTCTATTATAGGATTTGGTTAGTGTTCCATAAGTGGTGCCTAGCTAGACACCTAAACAGACATCATCTAACACGTAGTCATATCTTGGAATTTCTACAAGATGGCTTCCAGAAGGGATTTAGACCAGCGTCTTTAAAGGTACACCTGTCTGCAATTTCAGCAATTCTGGCAACACCTTTTGCAGAGAATCATTTAATCAAAAGGTATGTTATATCTATTTCTAAGATAAGGCCCACTGTTAGGGAAGTTATCCCCCCCCGGGACCTCAGTTTAGTCCTTCAACAATTATGCGCACATCCTTACTTTGAGCCACTTCCAGACGTTTCTCTTAAACATCTTACTCGTAGAACAGTGTTATTAACAGTTGTCACTTCAGCCAGATGAGTCAGTGAGCTACAAGCCTTATTATGTGTACCACCTTTCATAATTAGTTCTACAGCCAAAACTATCATTTAGATCTAAGGTTGTGTCTAGTTTCCATCTAAGTCAGGAGATAGTACTTCCCTCATTTGGATGAGACCTCCTTCAGGAACCTGATAAATGATTACTGGATCTACATAGATGCCTATCCATCTATCTTCAGAGGAACGAATCTTTCCGTAAGTCAGACTCCTTGTTTGTCCACTTTTGTGGAAAATTTAAGGGTTCAGCCACTTCCAAGGCTTCCATAGCTCGATGGGCCATGGCGATCTCCTGGTCCCTCAAATCGGTAGCCACTCCGGAGGAGATTTGCAAGGCAGCCACTTGGTCCTCAGTCTCCACATTTATACGACACTACAGACTGGACCTTCAGGCATCCAATGATGCAAGCTTTGGCAGGCTTTTCTGTTCCATAACTTACTGGATTACTGTCCCCATCCTAAGGCATACTGCTCTGGTAAGTCCCAGTATTGCCATGGATTGAACACAGAGGAAAAGGTGAAATTTACTCACCGATATTTGATTTTCCTCTGTTTCCTTCCATGGCACCCCACTCTTGGTATATCTTCCTTGAAAACAAACATACTCTCACTGCTGGGGGATGCAACTTTAAACTTTATTTCTCTGTTATCCAGTATAGGTTTCTGGTAACTTTGGGTAGGCGATCCTCCCCTTTAAGTAGGCAGGAACAATTCTAGAAGTGAATGCTGGGTGGAGCCTACCTTCCCTCCTTGTCTGCAGCTAGCCAATCCCTTCCAGTAAGATTTATTCCTTGAATGAAGATACAGTCAAGAGAACAGTTCTGCTATAGTTTTAGCTATTTTTTATTTTTTTAGTAGCGACTTTTTGTTTGTCTGCCCTTGCTCTACTATCCGGTCAATGTTTGGTGTGTATTGGAGGGCTCATGAGGTTTCAGGCACTGTTGGGGTACTTTTTCTGGGAAAACTACATTTCCCATGAGCGCTTGCACTGCACGCTTGTTTCTGATTGGCTCCCGCTGTGGCAGCCATTTTGTGCCTTCCCTGAACGAGTATCCTACGCAGGCCTTAGACTCTCCTTCTCTCCTAAGTAGATTAACCCTTCGTCTGCCAGATAAGTGTATTTTAGTGATTTCTGGGGTGAAATTTTAATCATACAGACTATTTGGGTAATTCCTTATACTTTGAATGTTTTGACACTGTGAGAATGTCTACTCCGTTGGAGCTTGGGGCAAGACCTAAGACTAAAGATTCTGGGGTGCCTGTGTCCCCCATTGTGCATTGCTTCTCATGTCAAGCAGGGTTGCCTAGAGAATTCTTAGGTCATTTATGCCCAGCATGTACTGCTGTCCCTGAGTCTCTTCCAGGGATCTCCAGCCATGCATTAGAGCTAGTTTTGGGTGGAAGAGTTTAAGGCTGCTACCAGAGACCTCCGGTCTACATTACAACTCTTCCCATCCCAATTACAGGGGGTCTTTCACTCCTGGCAAACCCCTACTTCTGTCAGGTCTTCCCTTCCTAAACCGCAGGGAGTACCTGATGTGTCAGATTCCTCTGAAGAGGAATTGTTGGTGGATTCTGACGATAAGGAATGTTCTGCAGTGGTCTCCTCACAGTTCTTTGGAGACCCCTTTGAGGCTAATCCTGATCCCTCTTCTGAGGGCCTGATCAGAGCTCTTTTAAACACCCTAAACATTCTCTTGGTTCAAGAGGTCTTTTCAGACACCTCTGTGTTTCAGGAGCCTAAGAGGCCCCATACTTGTTTTCCACCTAACCCCACTCTTGAACATTTAGTGTCTTTTAGTGGAAAGCTCTGGACAAGAAACCTTCTGTCTCCAAGAAATTTGCTAAGCTTTACCCCTTTTCTTATGCGGTGCTAGCACAGTGGGTTCACCCTCCCAAGGTAGATGGTCCCTGTTTCTAGACTATCTAAGTCCACTGCCTTACAGGTAGCTGACACTTCTGCTCTCAAAGACTGGACTGACAAAAAGTTTGAGACCTCCCTTAAATCTATTTTTGCCACCGCTGGTACTTCTCTACGCCCAGTGTTCGTTGCGGCCTGGGTAAATTAAGCAATCTTGGTTTGGACTGAACAGCGTACACTTTCTGTTAATCAGGGAGTTCCTACTCGTGAAATGTTGCGGCTCCTCACCAACATGTCTGGAGCCCAACACTATGTATCTGCTGCCTTGTTTGATGCCATCCGTTTGGTGCCAGGGTTTCCACCATGTCTGTGGTTTCCAGACAGGCCCTTTGGCTCAAGATCTGGTCTGCTGACACTGCTTCTAAGAAAGCATTGCTCTCCTTGCCTTTTCAGGGCACTTTTCTGTTTGGCCCAGACCTTAAGGATTTGATTAGTGAGGCCACAGGGGGCAAGAGTTACCCTCCTGTCTATGGTCCCCAGGATGAAGACGACTACCAAGAGTAATCTGCTTTTTCGTTCCCTTTCAGACTGAGAGACGCCTGGCGAACCAGGTGGTTCCCCAGGCTCCTCTGTCCTCCTCCAAGCCTAAACAACAATGGAAGCCTAAGTCCTCCACCAAGCCCAAGGCTTCCAAACCTTCTTCAGCATGACTTGGTGAACCCAGTTCCCCACGCCATTGTGGGAGACTGTCTGCGCCACTACCGCAGCATCTGGGAGGACTCCGTTGTGGACCCATGGGTTTTGCAGGTGGTGGTGGAGGGGTACAGAATCCCTTTCACCTCTCTTCCACCCTTCCGGTTTTTGCCTTCTCACACTCCTCAGGGTGTAGAGAAACGCTGTCTGTTCATCGGCGCCATCCAGGCCCTTCTGGACAAGGAGGTTCTGGAACTGGTTCCCGTTCAGGACAGGGGTTTGGGTTTTTACTCAAACCTGTTTTTGGTTTCCAAAAAGGATGGTGGCTATCGTCCGATTTTGGATCTGAAGGACCTCAATTCCTTTGTGGTCAAGACTCATTATCATCAGGAGGTCCCTAAGGACGGTGATTGCGGCCATGTCATCTGGGGAATTCCTTGCTTCTCTGGATCTTCAGGATGCGTATCTGCACATCGCCATTCAACCAGAGAGCCGGCAGTATCTCAGATTTGCCTGCGACCAAGGGCATTTTCAGTTTTCTGCTCTTCCCTTTGGTCTGACTACATCTCCTCAAGTCTTCAATCGTGTCCTGGGAGCCTTGGTGTCTGTCCTCCATCGGAACGGCATCAGGGTCACTCCATAAATGGACAACCTGCTTCTGAAAGCCCCTTCTGCGGAACTTCTTCATCAGCAGGTTCAAGACTGCATTCATGCACTCACCCATCACGAGTGGATCCTCAACATGAACAAGTCGGATCTAGTGCCATCTCAGAGGCTGGTCTTCCTGGGCCTTCTCTTCGACACTCAGAAGAGCATAGTGTTTCTCACGGATGAGGTGGCTCACCAGATCGCCAACAGGATTTCTGCTGTTCTGGCTCGCGATCCAGTTTCAGCCCAGAAAGAGTCCTCTGTAGTGGGGAAGTTCATTTCCACCATAGAAGCAGTCCCAAATGTTATACACAAAACTGGTGGCGCTATATGGATACGGGGTTGTTACTTTCTTAAATGGTTGCCGCCTCGAACAAGATCTCTGCTATCAGATCTCAAAATAAAACTAATATTTACAAAACCAGTTCCGGCGCTACCATCAGAAAGATTAATAAATCATACTATAAAAACTCCTTCCTTGTTATCATTTCCCTTTAATAAACAAAATATTGTACACTTCTTCAATCTCTATCTCATATATACTTAATACCCTTTGCATGTAAATGAAAAATTCTAAAAATGTAGGATTTTAATCATACTTCATCAAATCTCTCATATGTGATGGTGAAGTAAATACATCCAATGTATACTTGAAAACAATAAAATCCTAAATTTCACCCAGAATAACCTTCTTCAAATGTTCATATACTAAGTTTCAATCCACACACCATCATCACCCAAACGGAAACAATGTTTCAGTATGCGTCATCTTCCCACATACACCAGATCCCAAAACATCAAAATAAACAAGGATCTCCGCTCCAATCACACTCCTCCCGCAAAAGTATCGCTAGTATACACCAACGGTTACCGTTACTGCAGCGAGTTCACACCGGAACAGATCTCCTGCTCTTAATGCTTCGGGTCCTATACAATGTAGCAAGCTTCAATCACACCGATCCAAGTTCCTCTAAGTGAAGCTATGTGCGGACCAAACTTGTTACAACATTGCCTTTAATATATATACGCTTCAACCTCTTAAAACGGAAAAATAGTCCGTTTATCAAGGAGATGCGACTAATATACCCAACAAATATGTATGACTTAAAAAATTAAAATAAAAACTAAAAATCAATAAAAAATATAAAAAAATTAAAAATTAACAAAAAAATATAAAAAAAACTAAAAAAAATCCAATAAACATCATACATAAAGTACAAATCAGTGTCACGGTCGGGGTTTTTCTCCTCCCTCCGACCGTCTTGGCGTTGCGTCCCGACGTCTCATCGTGCGGCCGAAAGTGACGGCGCGCTGGCTGCGGCGTGGTTTCCTGGGACGCTTCGGTGCTTTACTCAGTGAGTATTTAGGCTGCCTTTATCCCTGGTCGGACGCGTTAGTATAGCGTCCTGTATGTCTACCGTTTAGTCTAGTTTAGCAGTGTATGTATACTCTGTGCAAACTCCTATCAGTACTGTACCTACCTGACCTGCCTAGTCACCAGTTCTACCTGGATCCTCCTGCCTTGTCCCTTGTTCTACCTGGATCCTCCTGCCTTGTCTCTTGATCTACCTGGATCCTGTGTATCCTCCAGTCCCGTGCCTACCTGTGGCCTACTTGACCTGCCTAGTTACCTGTTCTACCTGGATCCTCCTGCCTTGTCTCTTATTCTACCTGGATCCTCCTGCCTTGTCTCTAGAGCTACCTGGATCCTGTGTATCCTCCAGTCCCGTGCCTACCTGTGGCCTACCTGACCTGCCTAGTCACCTGTTCTACCTGGATCCTCCTGCCTTGTCTCTTGTTCTACCTGGATCCTCCTGCCTTGTCTCTTGATCTACCTGGATCCTGTGTATCCTCCAGTCCCATGCCTACCTGTGGCCTTCCTGACCTGCCTTGGCACCTGTTCTACCTGAGTGAGTACCCTGTGTGTACCCTGTATACTTTGGAGACATATCCTCCTCCCTGAGGATTAGGTAGTATAGTTTGGTTGTGCAGTGTTATCGCGGGCCCCCTTTGGCTCAACCGAAGGGGACCAATCTGGCTTCGCGGCCAGCACCTTTACCCGGCAGTTGCCGCAGCACAACACTGTACAACCAACCACCGCGCCCGAGCTACGCCCTCTAGCGTCGCACTCTAGCTGCTCGCTCCCTAATCCTTTGTTGGAGGAGGCTGACCTTCTGCGGTTTGGGTGTTGGGGTTCTTCACTCAATCTGTCCTTTAGATTCCTATGCTCACTTGCCTGACAATCAGTCACTTCCCCAGACTTGACTCCTTTGTTCTTTAAACGTTGAATTCAACTGTGATGTCTGTTGTAACTTAAGAAGATAATTTTCTTTTCCACAATCTCCTTTAAATAATACTTTTGTCACAGAACAGGTTGTTACTTAATGGATATGACATCAAACTTCAAGGCCACTATATTCCATTGATATCAATGATCACATATAGTCATAGACAACACCTCCGTTCATAAGTAAAACTAAGATCTTAATTGCATCAATTAGGAACTATAACACCACCAAATAAACCGTTACTTTTATCTTCTCCTCCTTCTTCAATCCTTATGCATTTATCCAATCCGGTATTAAACCGGTAACTCACGGTTTCGGTGTGTGTTAGAACCGCTGATCTCAATATGTTCAAGTCCCCACAAGTGTTCTCAGCGTTCTTTTTGTTCTCTAATTTCCCGCCTGGATGGCGTATGTTCGAGTGTAAGTTTGATACACACTCTATATCCACAACTAAGTTGACGACGTTCTGTTCTGTATCATACACCTTAACATCTCAAGCAACGGACTTCCAACGCGTTTCGGGATTCCCCAATCCCTTCTTCAGGGAAGTTATATTTCACTGCCATATTGTGGATATAGAGTGTGTATCAAACTTACACTCGAACATACGCCATCCAGGCGGGAAATTAGAGAACAAAAAGAACGCTGAGAACACTTGTGGGGACTTGAACATATTGAGATCAGCGGTTCTAGCACACACCGAAACCGTGAGTTACCGGTTTAATACCGGATTGGATAAATGCATAAGGATTGAAGAAGGAGGAGAAGATAAAAGTAACGGTTTATTTGGTGGTGTTATAGTTCCTAATTGATGCAATTAAGATCTTAGTTTTACTTATGAACGGAGGTGTTGTCTATGAATATATGTGATCATTGATATCAATGGAATATAGTGGCCTTGAACTTTGATGTCATATCCATTAAGTAACAACCTGTTCTGTAACAAAAGTATTATTTAAAGACGATTGTGGAAAAGAAAATTATCTTCTTAAGTTACAACAGACATCACAGTTGAATTCAACGTTTAAAGAACAAAGGAGTCAAGTCTGGGGAAGTGACTGATTTGTACTTTATGTATGATGTTTATTGGATTTTTTTAGTTTTTTTATATTTTTTTGTTAATTTTTAATTTTTTTATATTTTTTATTGATTTTTAGTTTTTATTTTTATTTTTTAAGTCATACATATTGGGTATATTAGTCGCATCTCCTTGATAAACGGACTATTTTTCCGTTTTAAGAGGTTGAAGCGTATATATATTAAAGGCAATGTTGTAACAAGTTTGGTCCGCACATAGCTTCACTTAGAGGAACTTGGATCGGTGTGATTGAAGCTTGCTACATTGTATAGGACCCGAAGCATTAAGAGCAGGAGATCTGTTCCGGTGTGAACTCGCTGCAATAACGGTAACCGTTGGTGTATACTAGCGATACTTTTGCGGGAGGAGTGTGATTGGAGCGGAGATCCTTGTTTATTTTGATGTTTTGGGATCTGGTGTATGTGGGAAGCTGACGCATACTGAAACATTGTTTCCGTTTGGGTGATGATGGTGTGTGGATTGAAACTTAGTATATGAACATTTGAAGAAGGTTATTCTGGGTGAAATTTAGGATTTTATTGTTTTCAAGTATACATTGGATGTATTTACTTCACCATCACATATGAGAGATTTGATGAAGTATGATTAAAATCCTACATTTTTAGAATTTTTCATTTACATGCAAAGGGTATTAAGTATATATGAGATAGAGATTGAAGAAGTGTACAATATTTTGTTTATTAAAGGGACATGATAACAAGGAAGGAGTTTTTATAGTATGATTTATTAATCTTTCTGATAGAAGCAGTCCCGTTTTCATGGCTCATACCAGGGAATTCCAGAGGTTTGTGATCCAGGTGTGCAGAGGTCAGCCGGACCTTCTGAAGATATCAGTGTCCCTCCCACTTCATGTGGAACATAGTCTGTCATGGTGGCTCAACCTCTCCAATCTGCTGAAGGGCAACGCCTTCCTGGTGTCCTTCTGGACCACAGTGATGACGGATGCAAGCCTGTCCAGCTGGGGAGCGTTTCTGGGTCACCTGAATGCTCAGGGACGAGGTCTCTGGAGGAATCTCTCCTTCCCATCAATGTGTTGGAGCTTCGGGTGATATTTCATGCCCTTCTCCACTGGACCCGCCAGCTGGAGGACTGTCTGGTCAGGGTCCAGTCCGAGAAAGCCATGGCAGTCGCTTACATCAACAAGCAAGGCAGTACAAGAAGTCTTGCATCTTGGTTGGAGGTCAAGGCTATTTTGTCCTGGGCAGAGGAACATGTTCCTGCCATATCTGCAGTTCATATTCCCAGCATAGACAACAGCCTGGCAGACTTCCTCAGTCTGCGCACAGTGGACAGCGGAGAGTGGGTATTGCATCAAGATGTGTTCAACCTCATTGTTCAGAGGTGGGGTCTTCCGTGCATCGACCTGATGGCGACAAGACACAACCGGAAGTTTCCGACGTTCTGCTCTTGCTGGAGGGACCCTCTGGCTCTAGCAGTGGATGCCATGTCCATTCCTTGGCAATTTACTCTGGCTTTCATCTTTCCTCCCATCCCCATGTTGCACAGGGTGATACTGAAACTGCTACTGGAGTGCTAACCGGTCATTCTGATTGCTCCATACTGGCCTTGGCAGGCTTGGTTTGCAGAGCTTCTGGATCTGTCCATGGCAGAGCCCTTCCGGCTCCCTTGCTGTCCGGATCTTCTTCTACAGTGTTACCTGTGGAATGAGGATGTCCATCGTCTGGCTTTGACTGCTTGAAAATTGAATCCTCAATGCTGAAGAATAAGGGTTTCTCTTCTGGTGTGGTGGCTACTATGCTTAGTGCAAGCAAACCTGTTTCTTCTAAGGCCTACCATAGAGCCTGGTCTACCTTTCTCTCTTGGTGTGCTGACAAGGACCTATCCCAGGATTTTGATCTTCCTACGGGTCTGTCCTTTCTACAGGATGGTGTGGAAAAGGGTCTCAGTTTGAGTTCCCTTAAGGTTCAGACATCTGCTCTGTCTGTTTTCTTTCAGAGGCACATTGCTATTCTTCCTGATGTCAAGGCTTTCTTCCAGGGCATTGCTCATATTCATCCCGCTCCTTAGTGGGATCTTAACTTGATTTTGGGTGTCCTTCAGTGTCCTCCCTTTGAGTCCTTGGCTGCTGTGACGTGGAAAATGGCTTTTCTCCTGGCGATCGTGTCTGTTTGGCGTGTCGTGGAGTTGCATGCTCGGTCTTCTAAAACACCCTTCTTGGTGTTTCTCAAGGACAAGGTGGTGCTTTGCACTGCGCAGGAGTTTCTCCCAAAGGTGGTTTCTGAGTTCCACATTAATCAGGAGATTGTGGTGCCTTCTTTCTGCCCTGACCCTATCTCTGACAAGGAACGGGATCTCCACTTGTTAGATGTGGTGCGCTGTCTCAAGCTTTGTGTGCACTGCACTGTGTCTATTCATCAGTCTGACGCTCTCTTTGTCATTCTTGAGGGTTCCAGGGCAGGAAGGCCTGCGTCCAAAGTGACCATTGCGTCTTGGGTTAAGTCCACTATTTGTAAGGCTTACGAAGTAAGGAAGAAGCCTGTTCCCTTTCAGGTCACGGCTCATTCTACAAGATTCTTTGGCGAATCTTAGGCTTACAAGAATCAAGCCTTGGCTGATCAGTTGTGCAAGGCTGCCACTTGTTCGTCTGCGCACACCTTTTCAAAACACTACCGATGTCAGTTTTGTGAGGAAGATCCTGGAGGCAGTCTTGCCTGTCTAGGATCTCCTTTGTCTCTTCAGTACTCTTTCACTTTTGAGCCCAGTTATTTCTAGTTCAGTGTGCTGTGTAACAGTTTCTGGGGTGGTTTTTACTCTGTTTAGTGTCTGTTGACACTTTAGTTTTGGGCTATCTCTGATCTGATGGTTCATATATACTCTGGTGACTTTGGGGGCCTGAGCCTGGTCCTTGCTTCACTTCCCCCCTCTGGGAAACTCAATGGTTGGACATCACAAAGTTACCAGTAACCTATATTGGAAGACAGAGAAAAGAAGATTTTAATCTTACATGTTAAATCCTTTTATCTTGGTCCATATAGGTTACTGGTCTCCCACCCTGTCAAGGGTCCATGCTTGGCTGTCCTGCGGCAGAATGCAGTACCCAGCATTCACTTCTAGAAGTGTTCCTGCCTACTTAAAGGGGCAGATCACCTACCCAAAGTTACCAGTAACCTATATGGACTAAGAGAAAAGAATATAACAGGTAAGATGAAAATCCTCTTTTACTTACATTAATATTACCTTGTAGTGGCCATATTTCAAATACATATTCTGTTGCATTCTGTGGGAAAGGCGAGTCACTGTCAAGACATCCATAGTCTCTTATTGTAAAACTGTAGGTTTGAACTCTCTGGACTCACACATCCAGGAATCATACTTCCTTGAGAGTATATCTGTTTTAAACCATTATAACATTTGAATAAAACGATTGCACAGCGGAATATGCTGCAGTTTATAAATGATAATAATTTGCCGTTTTGTAGCAAATTACTTTAAAAGACCCTTTGAAAGTATCTATCTCTTTGTTTGTCTTCTCTGCCAGGGAGCAGTAGCTCATTTACATAAATCGACATATATCGGTCTTTCACAATCAGCTATTTCTTACGAAATGACAGACCCACGTTAATAAAACGTAAATGACTTCCTATAAGTTTAATTTTTTTTTGTGCGACTGAGATCAGTTACACGCTTAAAGGGCAAACTGTTGAATTACAGTATGTTTAAACTAAGCATTTCCATCACTTTACTGAAAGGGCTGAGTCCTCACTTCATACTCTTTCTTCTACAGGTGTTTATAGGGTTTGTGCTGAAGCAGTTTGAATATATTGAAGTGGGTCAGTTCAGGTAAACCTCTTTGTTATTCCCCTTTTCCTTGTTCCTCTTGGAGATCATATTCTATTTATTTAAGATTAATTGAATTCCACAGGGACTCAGAAGCCATCATTCCCAATGTGTTTTTCTTCCTGGTGCTGCTGTCTTACGAGCGTTATCACTCCAAGCAGATCATCGGGATTCCCAAAATCATTCAGCTGTGTGATGGCATCATGGCTAGTGGGAGGAAAGCGGTCACCCATGGTAATGCTACGTCCTTACACACAACAGATGAACAAATTTGCTCTATTTCATAGTGGTCTCTTCCAAGTGAACATATGAATAGTTAGAACAGCAGATCTCAAATGTTTTGTTATAGTGGAACTAACTACTTCACATTTAACTCCTTGTGAAACTCTAAGAGTTAAAATATGTAACACCTTTGATACAAGTTGTCTCCAACTTGTCTTCAGTCCACAGGACAAACCAAGAGTCCAGGTTTTAAGGGTATCCTTAATTAAGCACAGGTAAAGCCATCAAAATGGGTAAACCACGGATTACCTACCTGTAATCAGCCTATGAGATCTTAAATGTGAACTCTTAGTGTGTCCCAAGGACTAACATTGAGAATCACTGTTCTGTGGTATCTAAGGGTAAACTAGAATCAATAGAGATTGTAACTGAATGCAAGATGATAATGTTAAAGGGGAACTATCACCCCAACTGAAGTCCACCCCACCTTATTAGGCATCTAGCGATAAGCTTAACAATCAATCTGTTATGCAGAATAAAGACTGTGTTAGTCAGAAATCCTTCCTCAGCCGACATTGACGGACAGGCCACAGCGCTCTAGATGCGCCTGTGCTGTCAGTCCCTTCCGTTACGTTAAGGTACCAGGCAACGCCTCCTAGAGGAGACTGGGACTGATGGTGCAGGCAAAGATGCCTGCTCTGTTGTCTGGGTGTCAGTGTCGGCTGAGGTAGGACTTGTGACTAACGCTGTCCTTATTCAACATAACAATGTGATTGTTAAGCTTATTACTAGATGCCTAATTAGATGGGGTGGACTTTAGTTGGGGTGATAGTTCCTCTTTAATTTAAAACTAAGGACCTTATGCATGAAAGAAAAGATGAGCAATTCTGTAGCAAACAACATCTGCACCACATAGGGGGGACTCACGCACATTCCCATTCACGTCAATCCATATTTTATTACCTTGAATACTGCTGAGATTATGATAACACTGTAAACAAAACATTGCTTTGAAACCTCTGCTTATTGACGCTAGCATTTCTAGTGTTAAACTGGTTAACCACGTCTTGTTTTTTTTTTTTTTAATTCTACGTGGCAAACCTCTTGAAAAATATTAAAAATAATAGCACTTTTTAAATCTAGCTACTATATGGTAACCCCACCCTCAGTTTTGTGCCTTTAACCCTTTCAGTGCCAGGGGGCTTTGCAATGCATTGCATAACTCCTAGCCCTGAAAAGTTTAAAGCGGAACTATCACCCCACAAAAAGCTTCCCCCGAAGAATTACCCATCTGGCGACTAGCTGCTCAATAGTGCTAAGTGCCAGAACTATTACCTCCTTATAGAGAAATTCTGCTGCTCCTGGGACTGACAGCCAGGAAACAGAGCAGACATCTTTGCATAGTGAAGTCTGCGCACCTCCGCTGTCTGTCCCTTCCGGTACCTAGCAACTCCTCATAGAGCAGACTGGGACTGACAGCTCAGGTGCTCAGACGTCACTATACAAACATGTCTGCACTGTTTCCTGGCCGTCAGTCCCGGGTGCAGATGAATTTCTGTATAAGGATGTAACAATTTTGGCGACTATTACTAATGAGCAGCTAGTTGCTAGATGGGTAATTCTTTGGGGGAAACTTCTTGCAGTGGTAGTTCTGCTTTAATGACCAGCACTGGGTGCAATATTTTGCACACATGTCTGGTGCTTATAAAGTTAATAGAACACATTGCTGAATGTATGATTTAAAGTGGACCTGTAACCTTTAATTTTTTTTGTTTTATTTTGTTTTGTTTTGTTTTTTTTTAATATTTGAAAATTTCATCCAAAACTGCCTATATTTGATGTTAGTCGTTAGTGCGGTAGATACATTGTTTAGCGGATATTAATACTTTTATTTCTGAAAAAGTGAGTCTCCTGATGTATAGCTTAATTAGCATATGAAACACCACTGAAATGGTTCATTAGTATATGAAACTGCACAGATACCTTCATTAACATAATTCGCATATGGTGCTAATTTCCCCTTCAGTGTACTCAATTCAAGCTCTCCCTGTTATGTTTACTCTGTTGCAGCCATCCCAGCTCTCCAGCCCATCGTCCATGATTTGTTTGTCCTGAGAGGAGCAAATAAAGCAGATGCTGGTAAAGAGCTTGAGACTCAGAAAGAGGTGGTGGTGTCAATGCTTCTGAGGCTAATCCAGTACCATCAGGTATGGACATCCTACAGTTACAGTGCATTCCCCTATTTATTGCATTCTTCATTTACACCAACTCCTAGAGTGCTATCTGGCCATCTCTGTATCAGAGGGGTGAACACCACAATGCGTTTAATACCCAGCAGTCACCCCAATGGTTACATCTCTAATTTTAAGTTTAAAGTAGAACTGACACCACCCCACTTACCATAGCTAAATCCAAATGTCCCCCATGAGTTTTGCCCGTGTTCAGGATATAACTTGATCAGTTAGTTCTGGACACCCTGTCTGTTTTGTTGGACCGTTTCTAGCCAAACCACAGGACATACTCCACACCCTGCACCTGGCAGTGGTAAGTAGGCTCATGCACTTCAGTTTGAAAAAACTGCCTGCATGGACATGATTTACAGTGTCAAGATGTTATTTGTTTAACAAAGGTATAAGGGCAAAATTCATAGAGGCCGTTGGGATTTCCTGCCTATGGAAAGGTAAGTGTGGGTTATTATTTTGAGTATTTCTTCTCCTGCCTGTCTCTCTGTCTGTTTGTCTATCTATCTGTCTCTAAAGTTTTGGTTTGCTGTCAGCCATGCTCTGGAGCATTACAAAGGCAGAGTTGTGCAAAACTCCCCTTTGTGTATCCAATGGGATGTGGCTGAGAGCATAGTGTATTCTCTGACTGGCTGAGGAGTGCCCTTGCCTCCTCAACCAAACAAATATACACACTGATTGGCTGAGGACTGCTACCGCATACTCCTGTTTCCTCAGCCAAAGTGACCAATAGGATACCTCACCAAGGGTATCACAGAAAGCACATACCAATACACTTTTTTGCGTACCTGTATGTCACTATAAGGGTTAAAGTAACAAGCATGCACTCATGTCACTGCACACACGCATACCTCTTTAAAAAAAATCCATTAAACAACATCACATGTGCAACACCATGCAACATTTGCTAGTTTTTTATAAATTTGCATACATTCATTCTTTCACCAGCTTGTAAAAATCCTGCTTGGATCCTAAAAAAAATTGTCTGGCACCAAAGGTTCTTACATTTTGTTACCCCCGTATCAGTGCCGATTTAACAGTAGGGCAAAGTATTCAGCTACTCTGGGCCTGCTTAAGGGAGGAGGGGACCCCCTCCCCTCATTCAGCCACCCAGATTCTCATACATTGCAGAGTGGAACCCTCTATACCACCTCTTCCTGTCATCTGGGACACAATACAGTCTGCTCAATGTGTGAAACAAGGTGCAGTACAGTACAGTAGGGTCCAAAGGTCTGAGTCTGCTACAACATCTGCTTTTATTTCAGCATATCTGGAAAAAAAATGAATTTGACAAAATATACTGTATTTTTCAATTTTATACTAATAAAAGTAAAACATATTTTTTTAGTACATACTGAAAATCAAAAATTCTCAGTATTTGATATGACAACCATTTGCCTTAATGACTGATTTAACTCTGTCTGGGATTGAGTCTACATTTTGTATAGAATTTTACAAGCCAAATTATCCCGGCATTTCAATAGAGCATCCCAGCGAGTGTCTAGAGATGTCACCTTTTCAAGTGTTCCCAAAGATGTTCAATGTGGTTGATGTCTGTTGATTGCATTGGGAAAGTCATGTAAATGAGCACTCCTTGCCCTGGCACAGCTTTAATGTGTGTTTAGGATTGTTGTCCTGCTGGTGGAAAATGAATCCTCTTCCACACAACTTTAAGCCAGAAGGGATTGCATGCCTCTGTAGAACAGAGTGGTACTGTTACAGTTCTGCTCACCCGTGCCCGCTCTTGCCACTCCATTTCACCCTATTGGCTGTTGTTACCTTAATCTTCCTGCTCGGCCGGGAGGGAGATGCTTGATCTTTGTATCTGGGCCTCATTGTGTTCCTGAGTGACTCTCCATCTGATTTTCTAGTATATGACCTGGCTCCATCTCGACCCTGTACCCCAGTCTTGTCTCTCTGTGTTCCAACTTTGAGCTAGAGACCTCTGACGCTTGTTTGCTGTTCTCGTATTCTTTCATTGATCTATTGGATCTGACCCCTGGCTACAACTTCTGACTCGACTTGCTTACTGTTCCGGTTTGTCTGTTTTTCAACTGGCTTTGACACCCTGACTACGACTTCCAACTACAGTCTCCACGTGCTACTTCACCTGCTATGGTGATTCTTCATTTGTCTGACATTTGAACGCTTGGTAACCATTGTTGAACTTAAAGGGATAGTAATGTTTTACAATAAAAGCAGCTCCAATTAATCTTCATAGTATTTGGCCCATGGAGCGTGTTAGTTCAATATTGTCAGAGTTGTAGTTCAAGAGTAATTGAATGAAGTAACACTGCTCAGCTTAGAGCAGCAGGGAGTGTCCAGGTAGATTACAGAGAGGGACAATCTTCAATTAAGATGAGGGAAAAAGCTGAAAAACCTGTCTGGGGGGAGGGTTTTATTCTCACAGTAAGAAGATTGTCCCTTGCTGTGAGCTGTCTGGTCTATGGACTGGATTCCACTTCTGAGGGGAGTTAGCTTACACTAGGTAAAAGGGGCAGGAGGGGGATACTTTATCATTCAATTACTCTTGAACTACAACTCTGACAGTATTGAAACAACACTCTCCATGGCCCAAATACCATGAAGATTAATTGGAGCTGCTTTTAATGAACTGTTTTCTATTGTGTTGATGACTTCCACTTGCTCTGTAAGCTTGGCATGCGTACATACAGACTGTAGTTTCTTGCCTCACCACAAGTTTTTACTCTGCATCTTTAACTCGCCTCTGCATATTGGGATCCTTCAGCTTCTGGTGGTCTGAGACTTGGTACCACTAGCAGTTCCTGGGGGTGCTCATCCTGGTCCAGTTCTTGGCTCCTTTGGTGCTGGCTATCTTGCCTTGCAGCCAGCAACTTTCTCTGGCCTCAGCCGCAGCAAGAGCTCTCCTGATCTGTCCCCACTTGCCAGCTACTCACCCCAATCAGAACTCATCAGCAACTTGGTATGTTTTGGCTACTAGGTCTTTGTGATCCTGACAGGAACTTCTCATTGGTCAAAATGCATTGTTCATGTGCAAGTCACCAACTCCAGAATAGCATTTACACACCTATACCTGTCTTCTGATGGTATAGGTACTTTAGGTCTGCCTGGTGTGTTTTGGTTTAATATGATTGAGTTTCAGAGAACCTCTTCAGTGTACTATATTTTAATACTTTTTAATAAATGGTCAGATAAAACCAATTGTTGATGGTGGACTCGGATGTTTGGACCTAGTGTGTGTGTGTATATACACACACAGTGCACTAATTTTTGTACAGTTATGTCCATTATTATGACAGCTTATTTCATATAATGTTTAAAATTGCAAATGTGTGGACTGTTCTAATTCTATTAGCTTTAAGAGTTTTATTCAACTTTTAAATTGCATTGCATACCTGTCTGGTTATGAAAGGCTTAATTAGAAATAAGCTATTCACTCCCTGGAATTTCGAGTATACCAGTTAATCAGGATTTTAAGGTAAAGGCTTTAATATAAGACAAATGTGCAGTTAAAGCCTTTATCTTACAAGTCTGGTGTGCCTGATTTACTTGAATTTACATTGAGTGAGTTGTTTTTCCTATAGATTTACAGGACACTGAGCGGTATGCCTTCTCTTCATCTGGACATTACACATCCTAATACAAATATGTGTTTTCTAAGGTGCTGGAAATGTTCATCTTGGTCCTGCAGCAGTGTCACAAGGAGAATGAGGACAAGTGGAAAAGACTATCCCGGCAGATAGCAGATGTCATTCTACCTATGCTGTCGAAACAACAGGTACATTTTAATTTGTAGGATCATTTGGCTTAATCTCGAGAGTATAGCTCTCCTTTCCAGCATGCAAAGTATTAAACCAGTTGCTGATCTTGTAATAATCAGATTACACTATTAGTACTAGAGAAAGGAAAGGCAGCTGGGAGTACATGGTTATAGCAGAGCAGCAGAAGATTTAATAAAGTGCCTTAAAGAGGCTTCCTCCACAAGTGTACGTTTCCTACATCTGTAAAGTTAAAAGTAGTTTTGGACCAGTTAGTTTCCCAACTCTATTTCTTTCTGAAGGGCCAGACAGCGAATAAAATAATGAATCAAGTGATTTGTATGTATTGCAGCAGTTCACATTGTTATTAATTAATTTCATAATAACAAAGTTGATGAGGCTGAAAAAAGACAGGCGCACACAAAGTTCATCCCATGCCATATCACCCGTTGATCCAGAAGAGTGCAAAATTACCCACTGAAGCCATTTCCAATTGAATCCCAAGTGGTTAAAAAAATTCCTTCCTGACTCCAAATGGCCGTCGGCTATTTCCCTGGATTAACATCCTATCTGCTCTGAACACAACAGTCATAATTCTCAATACTACTCTGTGCTAGATAGGTATCCACTACTTTTTTGAAAATAGTTACAATATCTGCAATCATTCCTTTAAATGGGTATTTTAAACCACTTGAATGCTGGAGAGACCTCTCTATCACCCATTTAAATCAATGGAAGGTGTTTAATTTGTCCCCTGCAATGCAGTCAGTTTGCACCAGAATTTCTCCTGCTTTCTTTTGTGTATATGGCTCATAGTGCATTGTCTTTGTCAGTCCAGCTCGGCGATGCTAATGTACTAAGAAGAACTGGAACGATTCTCATTAAATCAACTCTACCCTATGGAACAAATACAAATTCCCATGGATTTAAATGGAGCTTGTAAGCCTTTGAATGCTAGAGGCTTCTACACACATTGTGAAGCATTGTTTTGGAATACCTCTCTGGAAATCAAGGGGTTAGAACACTTTTTTAAATGAATGGGTATTTAGGGAATCTTTTATTTGTCGCCTATGATGCAGGTGATTTGGGCTAGAACTACCCCAGTTCTTCTTACATCAGCCTCAGTAAACAGAAGGTGAGAGATATGTATCCTGTACTTTCAGTAGATAACCAGAACTCCTCCTGTTGTCTGTCTTGGCTTGTAGATGCACATTGACTCTCACGAGGCTCTCGGTGTGTTAAATACGCTATTTGAAACACTGGCTCCTTCTTCTCTCCGTCCGGTAGACATGTTACTGAGAAGTATGTTTGTTATTCCATGTACTATGGTAAGTCACTAGAAATATGGGTTTTTAGATTGGCAAATTCTAGGGGTGTATGTATATATTGGGGTGGGGGGTGAGGAGTGGTTCTGGAGGAAAACAGCTGCTAATATGTGTGTGTGGTTGTAGTAGTTTAACCCTTTTGAGTGCCAGGGAGGTAGCCAATGGATTGCGTAGCAATGCGTTTGATACCTCCCAACCTCTCAAAGTGTTAATGCCTTGAGTGCTTGATTCTATGGGTTTTGGGTGAGGGCAGCAGTCCTGGCGGGGGTGGGGGGAGAATACATATATATAAATGTGTGTGTATATATATTATATATATATATATATATATATATATATATATATATATATATATATATATATATATATGTATGTATGTATGTATAATTTTCCAATTTTTTTGATTAGCACACAGGTCACGTTTCACTGCAACAGAGAGTGCATTCCAATCTCCACAATATTGAACGTGTGTGTGTCTGGGCTGGTGCCCGGAGCGCCTCTGCTCACTGCCTGTGCTGTAGTCATGCGCAGTACAGAGTGCTCGAACACGCCACGTCTAATATGGAGCAGGGGGCTCTGAATTTGGACCATATTCCTCTCTGCGCACCTTCCTTGGGACCAAGCGGTCCCAGGAAGGTGCACAGAGAGGACTCTGGTCCGGATTCGGAGAATCCTGCTCCGAATCAGCCACAGCGCATTCTGGCAGCCTCTACTGCGCAAGACCACAGCGCGAGCAGCCTCTACTGCGCATGACCACTTCTGACAAACATCCTAGCAAATTATTATATAGGATATATCACATACACACCATTTTTAGTGTATGCAATAAGTATTGTTAGATGGTACAAGCGGTAGGAAAGGGACGATACAGCGGTACCCTGGTAGGTTGGTTGTAGCAAAATTGGCATAATGATTCCCAACAACTAACAAAACTAAGTAACAAACACCCTATTTTAATTGGGGGAACCACAAAATATATTGTATTGGGGTAACCAAATAATATATAGTTTTGGTGTATCGAAAGGGCTTTCAAAATCTCCTATGTTGTTTTGAGGTGACAGGTCCACTTTTTAAAGGGCAATCATCACGTCCATGATCACCATGATGATGGTGAACTGTCTCATGGTAATTGCTCATTAAGGAACACCATTTATGCTTAAGACTGAATAAGATGAGTCTGGGGTGTGTGCCCTGTCCCTTTAACTTTTTTTCCCCCCTCTCATTCCCTTTAGCACGTTTTGAATGAGGTCAAGTCTGTCTTGATTAATGCTGTTTGTAAGTACAGTCTCCTTGTGTTTTCTTCAGGCCTCAGTGAGCAAGATCCAGCTGTGGATATCTGGGATTCTGGCTATACTGAGAGTTCTCATCTCTCAGTCCACCGAGGATATTGTCCTATCTCGTATACAGGAACTTTCCTTCTCACCAATGCTAATCTGTTGTCAGAATATCTCTAAGTTAAGGGAAGGAGATAATAACAGTCCAAACTCAGAGGAATACTCTGACCAGAACCAGGCTAAGCCTCCCCCAGAGGAAACCTTCTCTCGGTATGTGTAACAGATGTTCTACTTTACACTCCCATCTTAATGTCTCTTCATGTTGTGCAACCTGTCTCTTGGACAGTAACGTCACAGAACTCCGAGGATTATGGTTCTGCCACACTATATTACATGGGCTTTGATTAAGTCTTTGGATGCTAAATATGCTTTTTTTGCTGTACGTTGGAGATCTCTCTAGCCTCTATGTGTCATGTTGGTGAACATTGTAACGTGCTAGGAATGGGGGAGATATATTTGTACACATCAGTTGTAACTCTGGGGCAAGCCAGCTGCACCATAGAAAGCAAAAAAATTCCTATGGATTTAAATGGGGCTTTTAAATTCTTGAAAGCAAGAGAGCAATGTTTTGTGTTTGAGACCTCCAGTATTCAAAACCCCATGTAGTTCAATAGGAGTTTTAATTTCTCCAATGTGATACAGTTGTTTTGCTCCAGACTGACACCTTTTTAGTCTCCTGAAATACTGAAGTGCACCTCTGTAGCTTCCCTGCATCTCCTGACAGTCTTGTCTGAACAGATCTACCAGAATCTTTACATAACGAATGGAAAAATGTTATTTTATCCTCGCAGCTTCTGAGTTCAATAGGACTTCCAAATATGCAGAGAATTAGGTGCCACTCTGGCACTCAAAGGGTTCATTCACTCTGGTTTGTTTTTGCTTTAAAAAAAAAATGTGTAGATTCTCAAAACACTTGTGTGATATAATGTACCAATCTCCTGGTTCTCACAAATCAATCACAAGCCGTCTCTTCATTCCATCTAAGATCTGACATGCAACCAAACCGAGGGCCACATATATATGACCATCACATCTACCAAAGGACCATTTGTTATGGTTTAAACATTGTGACTAGTGGTTGCAAAAGTATATTCACTCTTTAGATGCTAACAAGGTCTCCGGTGCATTGATTTGTAATGTGTTGGTGACCTCTCTAGCACTTAAGGGGTTAAGGCAGGGTAGGCTATTGTCAGACCTTCAGATTAGAGACTTGAGTTCTCATAGGTCAGTCTCCTCGGGAGAGAGTCACTAAGCAATGATAAAGAGGTGATAAAGTGGAGATCACTTCTCCAGTTTATCACTGCTCCAGTTCTTATGTCATTCTGTGGAGCCTATTCACTAAGGTTTCTTTGGAGATGGTCTTGCACATGCTCTATAGAACAACATAGGAAATGAAGAAGTGATAAACTGTAGAAGTCCTCTCCACTGTATCACCACTTTATGACCTCTTTATCACTGCTTAGTTATGAATCTCCCCCCTTGTCTATATGCTCCATCAAGCTTCCATATTGGGTCTGAAAGCACAAAATGGAGTCTGTGAAGGCTGCACTTGCAACCCTCAAAATGTGTGCCTGATAACAACATGCTTCTGGGTTGCGTTACAGCCTGCTAACCACACGCGCAGACAGACACGCGCAGACGCACATTGCATTGTTCAGCCACTTAAAGGATTTACACTGAATTGTTTGCAGTTGTCTATGCTCTGCATAGTCACATGATATGACAATAAGGTTATGTAACATTTGACTCCTTACAGGTTCCTGTTGCAGTTAGTGGGGATCCTTCTAGAAGACATTGTGCAGAAGGAGATCAAGGTGGATCTGAGTGAGCAGCAGCACACCTTCTACTGCCAGCAACTGGGCACCTTGCTCATGTGCTTGATTCACATCTTCAAATCAGGTGAACAATGCAGAATGGAGGAGAGTTTCCACCGGGAGCAGAAACACATTGTTTAGACAATCTCACAGACTGGGCCTTATCCATCAAGCTGAAGAGGTGCAATTCTGGAGCCAACCAACTTTACCATAGGAAAGAAGGAAAAATCCTATTGATTTAGATGGGGCTTTTAACATCTTGAATGCTAGAAGGGTCTCCAGTGCATTGCATGGCAAACCATTAGAAACCTCTATAGGATGCAAGGCGTTAAATCCACATATAAAGTATTGGGAATGTGTGGTGATTTCAATTCCCACATATGGTGCATTTGAGTTGGCCCAGAATGACACCTCTTTAGTTTGGTGACTAAGACCCAGAATGTCCAAAATTGCCATCTCGCATATTAAAGGTAACATTCTGGCAGTGCATTGGAGACCCCTTTAGCATTCAAATGGTTAAAAGGTACATTTAAATGAATGGGCATTTTCACTTTCCCCTTAGTGGTGCATTTGGTTTACTCCAGAATTACCCCTCTTTAGCTTCATGGGTAACAACCATTGTGTTTAGGTTAAAAGATAAGCCAGACAGATTCCAATACAGTAGCTAGATCCAGTACACCAAGTTGGCATGTTGCAGTTGGAGGAAGTAGGGAAATTGGCATGCTGCAGCTGGAGGAAGTTGGCATGCTGCAGTTTGAGGAAGTGTCCATTGGCGATATGCACAAATTAAATGATAATTTATGGAGCAAGCCAAATTCACCACATTGGTGAAATACAATTTCCTCAAATTCCTATTTATATAAATGGGACATTTTACACCTTTAGTGCTATTGAGGTCTGTGAGACCACTCTAGTCCTAAAGGTGTAAAAAGCCCCATTTCTGTATGTTGAACTGAGGGATGCGGGAACCAGTGTTGGTACTGAGAACTCTTAGGTAGCAGGGCACACCCATTCTGCCTGATATAGCCCTCCCAATAGCCAGTTAATTAATTAAATCTAGTCTGTCCATTTATTAAAATGACTGTGGTCATCTCTTTGGGGGGCACTCTATATATTTGTTTTTTGAACTACAATTGTTACACATTTATGGTAGTCCCTTTGGGAAAATTGCACGTATTAATTGTAGTTCGTTTTGAAGGAAACTGAACATAAAGGTCAATTTATCAATTTTATTAGCCCCATTGGGACTTTTTTTTATTGATTCTCTTCCTTCCTTACTACATTATGGCAGACAAAGAGGAAAGCAAACTAAGAGCAATAAAAGTATTTCTAACTCATGTAAAAATTTTAAATTTAAAGTCAGAAACAATATGTCTTTGTGTTTCTAAATGTATGGACTTGGAGACTAATAGGGCGTCCACATCTGCATATGCAGTATGTTTGAACCAGAGTGGGCCAAGGCTCTACCAGGTTCTCTTGCCAGACTGGAGAGGTTATTGGACGGATGGTTAACAGAAGCACCTCGTTCACAAGTTTGAAAGACCATGAACCGAAAAACCCTTTAAAAAAAAAAAAAAAGTCCTTATTCGCCCTCAGATTCCTCTCACAATGAAGGTGAATTGGTTAGTGGCAGTCCCCCTTAAACACTGAAGATGTTTCCATATTAGAGAATTCAAATTCAGAACCCATGGATTATTTAATTACATCTATTTTAGATGTCCTGGAAGTTTCAGATGACCAAGCCGCCAAGTCCTCAGCCAAATCTCTTTTTTAAACGTTAAAAATAAATCTGCTATTATTTTCCCTGTGTTTGAAAAGCTTGACCAGATAGTCACAGATTAGTGCGAGTCCCCAGAAAAATCTGTGGTTGTGCCCAATAAATTTGCAAAGGTGTTCCCTTTTTCTAGATCCAAGGTTAATGTTTGGTCTAAACCTCCAACAGTTGACCCTACTGTTAACAGATTATCCAAACATACCATTATTCCTATTCAAACTGCAGCAACTCTTAAATATCCTGTTGAGAAAAAGGTTGATACCTTAAACAGACTGTTTTCTGGACTGGGTGCAATCATTCGAGCTTTGTTTGCTTCAGCCTGGACATGCAGAGTTGCTGAGGCTTGGCAAGCTCAAATTATTCAAGCTTTGAATGACAGTTTGCCTCATGAGTATATTTTCCCTCTCATAGGCTACCTCAATGAGACCACCACCTATATTGGAGAAGCTCTCTTGGAGGTGGCTAGATGGGCACCTAAATGTTCAGCAACAAGGTTTACAGCAAATTGTGCTTTGTGGTTGAAGATTTGGAATGCAGATTCTGCTTCCAAAAAAGCTCTAATATCCTTGCCTTTCAAGAGATCCCTCCTCTTTGGAGTAGAGTTGGACAAAATTGTCAGCTATGCCACTGGAGGTAAAAGTGCCTTTTTAACTCAGAATAAACCTAAAACGTTTGATAACAAGAAAAAGTATTTAACTTACAGAGGTAAAACTTCCTACAGACAAAATACTACTCATTTGTCTAAAGGTTCCTTTCGTTTTAATAGAGCAAAGCCTACTTTGGCGCAAAAGAAAAATGTATCCAAGGCATCAGATTACAAACCCACCACAGCATGAAGTTTGGAGTATGGAGTTTCCCGCAAATCCTCCTCTAGGAGGAAGACTCCGACACTTCACACAACAATGGAGGATGTAAATTTCAAAAGAGTGGGTACTTCAGTTAATTCAAGAAGGGTACAGTATGCCTTTAACAACACTACCATGTTCAGGGTATGAAAAGAACAGATATTACAGGGCGCCTTTCATCATGCAGTCTGTCAGTTTCTAGACAATTGGGTGATAATCCCAGTGCCTAAAGAACTTAAAGGGATAGTAATACTTCATTTTAACTTTATTTTATTTTGTAGGCATTAAAAAACATGAAGAATGATATAAGTCTTATCTCTGAAACCTTTATGGTTTAAGAGATATTCACAAACAAAGTATTCCCCCCCCGTTCAACCAGATCAGAAGGGAGATGCCCAGGTAGACTGCAGAGAGGGACAATCTTCAATTAAGATAATGGAAAAAGCTGAAAAACTTGTCAAGGGGGAAAGGGCTTTCATTGTTTTCATACAAAGAAAATTGTCCCCTTCTGTTATCTGTACTGTCATACAACCAGACTCACATCTGAGAAGAGATGGCTTACACTAGGTAAAAGGGGCGGGGAGGGGAACTTTGCTTGTGAATATCTCATAAACCATAACGGTTTGAGAGATAAGACTTATATCATTCTTCATGTTTTTTTAATGCCTACAAAATAAAATAAAGTTAAAACGAAGTGTTACTATCCCTTTAAGTTCAAAGGCTTCTATTCCAATCTTTTTAAGGCAACCAGAAAAGTTTCTGGGTTCAAGATGGAGGCTACCAAACCTCTGATAGCAACCATGCAACCAGAGGAATTTCTCACATCCTAGAACATCAAAGATTTGTACCTACACATCCCTATATGGCCAAACACTGGAACTATTTTAGGTTTGCATACCCAAACCAACACTTTCAATTTGTGGCTTTGCCTTTTGTCCTAGCCACAGTTCAGAGTTTTTTCATTTCGCTTTTCGCTCACCTCAGATTTGTGGGAGTAGACCTGACACCTTACCTCTATGGTCTGTTGTTAAAGACTCCATATCAGGAGCTAATTCAACAATAAATTCATCTTACTTGTTAACTGTGAAGAATCATGGTTGGGTCCTCCGGTAGTTTCAGCTAGCACCATCTCAGCAGATCCTGTTTCTAAGTCTGATATTCGGTACCAACCCTCAAAAGGTGTTATTACCTCAGGAGACCATTTTGGATCTTCAGGACAGAGTCCGATCCTTTCTCTCCCTACCAGACGTTTCTGTCTGCGAAGATTGTAGGGAAAATGGTAGCCACAATAGAAGCAGTCCCTTTTTCTCCGTTTCATTGGAGGCCTCTTCAATTGGATCTAATCTGCAATTGGTCGACATATCCAAACCATCTTCATCGCTAGATGACGATTCCCCCACCCCCAGCAACTTTCAGAATCATAGCCATTCTACTAGGTCCATTAGTGCTTCATGATCCTTGAAGAACCAGGTAAATGTTGCATCCGTCAATGACACTAGAGAAAATGGGATTTTTTACTTACCAATAAATTATTTTTCTGTTAGTCCATTGAGGAATGCAGGGTTTCCCATCTGCAGAAAACTTGAGTGAGGAGGTATTGCCTTTTTTCTGTCGTCCAATACAGGTTACTGGTAACTTTGGGTAGGCGTTCAGCCCCTTTAATAGGCAGGAACAATTCTGAGAAGTGACTGCTGGGTGGAGCCTACCTCCTCTCCTTAGCTTACAGCTAGCCAGTCCCCAACCAGTACGATTTGTTCCTTGGTCAAGACACAAGCAAGGAACAGTTCTGCTATAGTTTTAGCTTTTTATTATTTTTCTGTTAGATATGGAATAACACTATTGGGCGGATTACCATCACTGACAATTCCCATCACCCAAATGTGGATAGCTCAGTTTACCAGGTGCTTTTGTGGACCTAAGCCCTGGGGGGGAAATCTTGACTGCAAGTTCTTTCCCCAGAAGTTGCCCACTGAGGCTTCTTCTTGATCTATGTTAATCTGAAGACAGAAGATCTGCTGAAAAAGGTGAGCAACCCTTTGAGTGCTGAGGTCCACATGTCTCACACTTCCCCTCCGCACAGGGGTCTCATTTGGAGTTCCTATTACATACTCATGCACTCATTGGTTTATTTCTGTATCTCTGAGGTGTTTGGAGCAAGTAGCTTAACCCTTTTGTTGCTGGTTAGCACGTTTTGTGGGGGCTTTGGACACTTTCCTGGGACCAGTGTTTATTGGGCCTACGGTTTTATTCTAGTGGGCTTTTGAGTGGTTTTACTTTTTGGTATTCACCTTGTTAACTTTATGTAAAGGCACACATTTACCGCATAGACGCCATTGCTCCAGTCACTTCTGTGGGACTTTACAGTTTGGGACACATCTCTGCAACCGCTCCACGTAGCGAGGTCAGAGATGGCTCATGTTGTGGGCTTTCCCTTGTTCTGTCATCCGGTCAACGTTTTGGGGATGTTGGGGGCTTTAGGGGGCTTCTGGCACTGTTTGGGTACTCTGTCAGCAAAACTGTTTCCCATGAGCGCCCACTTTGCATTCTCGTTTCCGATTGGCTCCCTTCACGTTAGCCATTTTGTGTATTTGCCGATGCAGTATCCTAAACAGGGCTTGGGCTCTCCTTCGCAGTTTAACCCTTCGCCTACCAGATAAGTATTTAGCTTTTCTGGGGTGCATTTATTTATCATACACACTATTTTGTGCATGTTTTGATACTTTGGCTGCTTGACTCTGTGAGAATGTCTGCTCAATTAGACTAAAGATACTGGGGTGTCTGTGTCCCCCATTGCTCACTGTTCCTCATGTCACTCAGGGTTACCTAGAGAATACTCAGGTCATGTTTGCCCAGCATGCGCTGCTACCTCTGAATCTCGTGCAGTGACCTCCAGCCATGCAATAGAGCCGGTGTGGATGCAGAAGTTTAAGGCTACTACCAGGGACCTCTGGTCCACCTTGCAACTCCTTCCATCCACTCCTGGAGAGATCCCTATCTCTCCCTCTTCAAGTGGAGCAGCGCCTCTACTGGTGGCTCAACCTGAACAATCTCCTGAAAGGCAGACCCTTCCTGGTGCCCTTCTGGACCACAGTGATGACGGATGCCAAACTCTCCGGATGAGGAGCTGTGCTGGGGCACTTGTGTGTTCAGGGACGGTGGTCTCAGGAGGAATCTCTCTTTCCCCTCAATGTCTTGGAGCTTCTGGTGATATTTCATGCCCTGCATCACTGGACATGGCAACTGGAGGATTGCCCAGTCAGGGTGCAGTCGGACAACACCACATCGGTAGCCTACATTGACAAGAAAGGTGGCACAAGACGTCTTGCAGCTTGGCTAGAAGTCAAGGCTATTTTATCATGGGCAGAGGAGCATGTCCCTGCCATTTCGGCAGTTCGTATTCCGGGGTAGACAATGTTCTGGCATACTTCCTCAGTCCTCACACAGTGGACAGTGGAGAGTGGGAGCTACATCCATAGGTGTTCAACCTCATCATCCAGCAGTGGGGTCTTCCTTGCATCGACCTGATGGCAACCAGGCACAACAGGAAGGTTCCAACATTCTGCTCTCGCTGGACAGATCCCCTGGTTCTGGCAGTTTATGCCTTGTCGATCCCGTGAACATTTCCTCTGGCATATATATTTCCTCCTGTTCCCCTGTTGAACAGAGTACTTCGGAAGATGAGACTGGAGCGCTGTCCAGTCATTCTGATTGCTCCGTACTGGCCCTGACAAGCTTGGTTTCTGGAGCTTCTGGACCTCTCGGTGGTGGAACCTCTTCGACTTCCTCCTCCGTCAGGACCTTCTTCTACAGGGTTACCTCTGGAAGGAAGACGTTCATCATATGGCTTTGATGGCATGGAGATTGAATCCTCAGTTTTGAAGAAGAGAGGATTTTCCTCTGCTGTGGTGGCTACAATGCTTAGTGCCCGTAAGCCTGTTTCCTCGAAGGCCTACCATCGAGTTTGGTCTACTTTTTTGTCTTGGTGTGCTGACAGACCTGTCTCAGGATTTTGACTTTCTTACAGATCTTTCCTTCCTCCAGGATGGTGTGGATAAGGGTCTCAGTCTGAGTTCTCTTAAGGTTCAGACTTCTGCTCTCTCTGTCTTCTTTCAGAGGCGCCTTGCTATCATTCCTGATGTCAAGGTTTTCTTCCAGGGTGTTGCTCATACCCGTCCGGTGTTTGTCCCCTGCTCCTCAGTGGGACTTTAACTTGTTTTTAGGAGTGCTTCAGCATCCTCCTTTTGAGTAATTGGCTACCATTCCTCTACGTATGCTGACGTGGAAGATGGCCTTTCTCCTGGCGATTGTTGCTGTTCGCCAAGTTGCGAACCTGCATGCCCTGTCTTGTAGACCATCCTTTTTGGTCTTTCGCAAGGACAAGGCGGTGCTTCACATTTTTCCAAAGTTTCTACCGAAGGTGGTGTCTGAGTTCCACATTAATCAGGAGATTGTGGTCCCTTCCTTCTGTCCTCACCCTTCTTCTGACAAAGAGAGGGATCTTCATCTGTTGAATGTTGTGCGTTGTTTCAAGTTATGTGTGCATCGCACTGAGTCCTTGTGGCAGTCTGACACTGTTTGTCATTCCTGAGGGTCCTAGGGCAGGGAAGCCTGCTTCCAAGGTAACCATAGCTTCTTGGATCTCGGAAGAAGCCTGTTCCCTTCAGGGTCACGGCTCATTCTGCTAGGTCTGTTGGGGCTTCTTGGGCCTACAAGAACCAGGCCTCAGCTGATCACTTGTGCAAGGAGACCACTTGGTCATCTGTGCACACTTTTTCTAAACACTGTTGTGTGGATCTTCTGGCATCGGCCGATGCCAGTGTTGGGAGAAAGATCCTGGAGGCAGCCTTGCCTGTCTAGGATCTTCTTGGTCTCTCAGTACTCTCACTTTTGAGCCCTGTTGGCTATTTTTTGGCATATCTGTTTTACTGCTATTTCCTTCCTGACTCTACTAAATGAAAACTGAAGGCAGCTAGACAAGGGAAGGGATTAGCAGCTTTGAGGTGGGAGGGGTTTGTTTAGCGTGCCCTCCTTCCTTTAACCCCATGGTCCCTGCATCCCTCAATGGATTAAAACACTAATCCAGATCATGATTGGTGCTTTTGTGCACTGCATCAGTGATGCAAGGGGAGGAGAGAGTTGGCCCACTCCTTTTAACTTTGCTCCTAGTGCTGCAGGCCCAGTTTGTGCTCTTTCTGCTGTCCTTGGAAGGCACTTACCATGACATACTGAGCTAAAGAGGGTGATATGTCCCACCCCCTCCACAAAAAAAAAAAAAAAAGCATTCTGCTTAACCCCTTTAGGATCAGAGGGGGTGTGCAGCTCATTAACCTCATCTTATTTTTAAGGAGCCGTTAACAATTTAAAAAAAAAAAAACACACAAAACCAAAAACCTCTTTGTAGTCAGTGTCCTCCTTGCCTTGTAGTTGTGTGCAACTGTGTCTATATTTTGTCCATTAGATGGCTCAAAATAATTTTATATACAGGCATGTTTATTTACTATTATATGGATGCACAGTCTAAAGAACTGTTTAAGAAGGTTTAAGATCTCATCTTTCTACGATCCAAGGGGTTAGGTGGGAATTTCATACACCAGCTGATAAAATGAGATCTGATTTATAATAGTGAACTTAGCTGAAATGACTTGTATTTCAGATGTTGTATGTTAATTGCTGTTTAAAATTACTCGGTGTGGACACCACTCGGGCATTAACCCTTTGAGTGCCAGAGGGGTACACTCTGGCACTCAAAGGGTTAAAAAAAAAAAAAGTACCTTCAGACTAAGAAAAGGATATTTAAATTATTTTATGTAGCTTCTGAAACCAGCTGCTGTTTCTCTCCAGAAATGGATTTTTCGAAACATGACTGCAGTTGTAAACTCTGCATTGGTTTTGACATCTGTATTGTCCTTGTCGCTTCCTCAAATCAAGTAGCTGTGACTGAGTGTGTGGTTTGCTGTTACAGGGTCAGGTTTCCCATTAGTCAGGGTAGGCATCCACCAACAAATACAAACACTGAGGCTGATCTCTAATGTCCACACCTACATTCTAATGTAATGGAGAAATCATTGCTTGTGCATCAAGCACCCACTCCTGGTTTATGGTCACCTGTTCTTTGTTCATTTACCACTTTACATAATCCATTGCTGGCCATTATTGTTCATGTGTTCTAGATTTAGGGCTAGTTCACAAGTGATTTTGTTGCAACAGAAACTTGGACATAACGGATTAAATTTTAGTTTTTTTGTGTGGTTGTTCAAATGGGTGGGTTCTGCAGCTGCATTCATTTCAGTGACAACTGTGTGGTGCTGCAACATCTTGTGTGTGTGTGTGTGTGTGTGTGTGTGTCTGACACCAGTACGTGCGAGTGTGTCCGCGCCCGCATGTGATTTAAAACCGTTTTCCATTGAAGTATATCCATGCTTATGTTACTTCTGGTTCAGACCTGTATAATACGGAAACCAAAACTTTGGAGTACTTAGCTTGCATATTAGCAGCTTCCACATTTGAGGTAGATGAAATGACAAAATGGACACTTCTGTTAATCCAGTTCACTAAGGGATAATTAAAAAAATCTATATACTTTTTTTGAGAACCTACATAATACTGGCAGGCAGATTTTTACCCTTTAATCTCTGAGTAGTAAATGCATACTTGCCAACATTTAAAGAAAAAAAAAAAAAAATTCCAAGGACACTTTTTTCACCAAGTTAATCCTATGATCCTTAACCCTATGGTTCATGTGTCCCCAACTGACATAAGAGGAATTATTTTGTAAAACCAAAGACAAAAGCAAAAACTGCAGGATTCCAGAATAGTTGCCATGTATGATGAATGTTTGTCTGATATTGTAGGTGTATTTCATTTTGGGTTTTTTTCCCCTCTCCATTCTAGGCACATTTAGGAGGATCACAAATGCAGCAACGAGGTTGTTCAAAGGAGAAGGAAATAATGGCAGCTTTTACACGTTGGAGAGTCTGAGTGATCTTGTGGAATTGATGTTTCCCACTCACCCATCTCTTGTGCTGCTTTGGTGTCAGTTCCTGCTACTCATTGACTACACAAATTACAGCTGGTGGTCAGACGTGCACCAAACACTTAAGTAAGACCATGAATTCACCTGGTTTTGGTAGTGTGAACAGCTTTAGCTGAAAACTCCAGCCCTAGGGAAGGGGTGCACAAATCCAGGCCCTCTTATTATTGGTATCTTACATGATTAGTATGATTATTATACTCATTATTGTTATAGAATGGTCATTCTTGTTAATATTTGCTCAACTTCAGGCCCATGTGATAATAGACACCTGTGTTCTGTGGCGCAGTAAGCGGAGCATATTGCCAAGAGTGGAATCTACCTGTACAGTTCCCTTGTCTCTTTGGGTGCCAGAGGCTCGTCCAGTGCACTGTGAACTAATACGTTGGAGAGACGTCTGGCATTCAAGAAAGTAAATCTCTATTATCTCTTAGTTTCCATTTTAACCTTTTAGACACTTAGGTCCTTATTTATAAAAGAAAACTGGAGTTAATCTGGAGTAAACTGACTTCACCATAGGGGACACAAAATGTCCTATTAAATTGGATTTTGGACTTTTAACCCCATAAATGCTAGAGGTCTCCAATGTTTTGCGAATCAGTGCATTGAAGGCTTCTAGCCCTCAGGGAGTTAATCTTTTCAGTGCCAGATGGGTACACAACGCATTTCTTTGCAATGCGTTGCTTACCCCTCTGGTACTGAAAGGGTTAAAGGGATAGCAATACTTAAGCTTTTCAAAGCTGCATCTTGTAGCCCTTAAAAAAAAAGAAATTAAATGCCCCCCGTGCCATCGCTCAAACCTTTATGGTTTGAGAGATATCCGCGTTCAAAGTTCCCCCTCCCCTGACGTCAGAGCTCTAGCTGACTGCAGGAGAATCTTGTCCTGGGACCAGCTGTAGGCTCTGCAGCAGAGCTGAGATCGAGGTATTGAAAAACAAATCCTTCACTGAAACGGTCTTCTAAGTGTGCTTGCAAACCATGCACACTTAGAAGACCGTTCCAGCGAAGGATTTCTTTTCCAATAACGCAATCTCAGCTCTGTGAAGAGCCTCCGCTGGTCCCGGAACCAAATACCCCTGCAGTCAGCTAGAGCGCAGACGTCAGGGGAGGGGGAACTTTGAAAGTGATTTCAGAGATGGCTCTTTGTTCTTGTCTGCCCTTGCTCTATCATCTGGTTCATGTTTCCAGTGTGTTGGGGGCTCGGGGCTTCGGGCACTGTTTGGGTACTTTTTCTGGAAAAACTAAATTTTCCATGAGCGCTTGCTTCCCTCACTCGTTTCTGATCGGCTCCCGCCGCGGCAGCTATTTTGTGCCATTTCCAGAACGAGTATCCTACGCAGGGCTTGGACTCTCCTCTCCTCTGCTGATTAACCCTTCACCTGCCAGATAAGTCTATTTTAGCGATTTCTGTGGTGAAACCTTAATCCCACACACTGTACTTGGTTGATTTCTTATACTGTAAGGTTATTTGACACCGTGAGAATGTCTATACCGTTAGGAGCTTGGGGCCAGACCTAAGACTAAGGATGCTGGGGTCTCTGTAACCCCTATTGCACATTGCTTTTCCTGTCATTCAGGGTTACCTAGAGAATTATCAGGTCATTTATGCCCAGCATGTTCTGATGTCCCTGAGAGTCTCCCAGGGACCTCCAGCCATGCATTAGAGCCAGTTTGGGTGTAAGAGTTAAAGGCTGCTACCATGGACCTTTGGTCTACATTGCAACTCTTTCCATCCCAGTTACAGGGGACCTTCCATTCTTGGCAGACCCCCTCCTCCGTCAAGTCTTCCCTGCCAAAACCTCAGGGAGTACCTGACATATCAGATTCCTCTGAGGAGGAACTGCTGGTGGTTTCAGATGTTGAGGAATGTTCTGCTTTGGGCTCCTTTCAGTTTTTTGGGGATCCTTTTGAGGCTGATCCTGAGCCCTCGACTGAGGGCCTGATCAGGGATGTTTTGCATACCCTTAACATTCCCTTAGTTCAGGAGGTTCCTTCTGATCCCTCTGATGTGTTTCAGGAGCCTAAAAAGCCCCTTACTTGCTTTCGACCTAACCCCACTCTTGACCGCCTTGTATCTAAAGAGTGGAAATCTCCAGACAAGAAACCTTCTGTGTCCAAGAAATTTTCCAAGCTTAATCCCTTCTCTGAGGCAGTGCTTGCTCAGTGGGTTCATCCCCCCAAAGTGGATGCTCCTATCTCCAGGCTATCTAAGTCTATTTCCTTGCCAGTTTCTGATGCGTCCTCTCTGAAGGACTGGACTGAAAAGAAACTTGGGGTCTCCCTCAAGTCCATTTTTGCCACTGCTGGTACTACCATGTGTCCAGCATTCGCTGCAGCATGGGTGAACCAGGCCATTGCAGTCTGGACTGAACATCTCATACTGGCTGTCCGTCAGGGTGCTCCTACTTCAGATATTTTGCGGCTTCTTGCCAACATTTCTGAGGCACAGCACTATGTTTCTGCTGCCTTATTTGATGCCATCCGTTTTGTGGCTAGGGTTTCCACCAGGTCTGTGGTTGCCAGATGGGCTCTTTGGCTCAAGATCTGGCCTGCTGACACTGCTTCCAAGAAAGCATTGCTCTCCTTACCTTTTCAAGGTGTACTTCTTTGTTTGGGCCAGATCTTAAATATCTGATCAGTGAGGCCACAGGGAAAGAAAACGCTGCTTAAGCTTAATCTGTATTTTCGTTCCTTTCAGACTGAGACACGTCCGGCAAAGCAGACGGTTCCCTCAGCTCTGCGTGCCTCCTCCAAGCCCAAACAGCAATGGAAGCCCAAGGTCTCTTCCAAGCCTTCTTCGGCATGACTCACTGAAACCAGGTCCCCACTCTGCTGTGGGTGGTAATCTGCGTCACTACCACAGCATCTGGGAGGATTCAGTGGCAGACCCGTGGGTTTTACAGGTGGTGACGGAAGGGTACAGGATCCCTTTTCTCTTCCTCTGTTTCGCTTTTTTCCTTCTCATACGCCTCAGGGCATGGAAAATACCCAGCTGTTCAGTGGCGCTGTTCAGGCTCTTCTGGACAAGAATGTTCTAGAGCTGGTTCCAGTTCAGGACAGAGGTATTGTGGTCTCCAAAAAGGACGGCGGTTGTTGCCCCATTTTGGATTTGAAGGTTCTCAATTCCTTTGTGATCTAGACCCATTATCACCAGGAGTCTCTATGGACGGTGATTGCTGCTATGTCCCTGGGGGAATTCCTTGCATCTCTGGATCTTCAGGACGCGTATCTACACATCGCCATTCATCCAGAGAGCCGGCAGTATCTCAGATTTGCCTGCGACCGAGGGCATTTTCAGTTTTCAGCTCCTCAGGTTTTCAACTGTGTCCTGGGAGCCTTATTGTCCGTCCTCTATGGGGACGGCATCAGAGTTACTCATACGTGGATGACCTGCTTCTTAAAGCCCCCTCTGCGGAACTTCATCAGCAGGTTCAGAAATGCATTAATGCTCTCACCCATTACGGGTGGATCATCAGCATGGACAAGTCAGATCTTGTCCCGTCCCAGTGTCTGGTCTTCCTGGGCCTTCTCTTTGATACTCAGAAGAGCATGGTGTTTCTCACGGACGAGGTAGCTCACCAGATTGCCCACAGGATTTCTGCGGTTCTGGCTCAAGATCCAGTTCCAGCCAAGAAGCTGTCCTCTCTAGTGGGGAAATTCATCTCCATCAATGAAGTGGTCCCGTTTGCCATGGCACACACCAGGGAACTCCAGAGGTTCGTGATCCAGGTGTGCAGGGGTTAGCTGGACCTTCTGAAGATGGCAGTGTCCCTCCCTCTTCATGTGAAACTGAGTTAGTCATGGTGGCTCGACCTCTCCAATCTACTGAAGGGCAAGTCCTTCCTAGTTTCCTTCTGGACCACGGTAACAACGGTGCCAGGCTCTCTGGCTGGGGAGTGGTCCTGGATTGCCTGAGTGCTCAGGGTTGGTGGTCTCCAGAGGAATCTCCCCTTCCCATCAATGTGTTGGAGCTTCGGGCGATATTTCATGCCCTTCGTCATTGGACATCTCAGCTGGAAGACTGTCCAGTCTGGGTACAGTCCGACAACGCCACGGCCGTGGCTTACATCAACAAGCAGGGTGGAACAAGAAGTCTCGCCGCTTGGTTAGAGGTCAAGGCTATTTTGTCTTGGGCAGAAGAGCACCTTCCTGCCATATCCGCAGTGCATATTCCTGGAGTAGACAACATCATGGCGGACTTCCTCAGTCGACACTCAGTGGACAGCAGAGAGTGGGAGCTGCACCTAGAGGTGTTCACCTGATGGCGACAAGACACAACAGGAAGGTTACGAGGTTCTGCTCTCGGTGGAGGGACCCTCTAGCCCTGGCGGTGGATGCAGTGTCCATTCCTTGGTTATTCCCTCTGGCCTACATCTTTACTCCCCTCCCAGTGTTGCACAGGGTGTTGCGGAAATTGCAACTGGAACGCTGTCCAGTCATTGTGATTGCTCAGTACTGGCCTCGCCAAGCTTGGTTTACGGAGCTTCTAGATCTGTTATTGGCGGAGCCATTCTGTCTGCCTTGCCGTCCGGATCTTCTTCTACAGGGTTACCTGTGGAAGGAGGATGTTCATCGGCTAACTTTGATGGCTTGGGAGTTGAATCCTCAATATTGAAGAAAGGCTTTTCTTTTGGGTTGGTGGCTACTATGCTCTGTGCCCGCAAACCTGTTTCTTCCAAGACCTACCATCGTGTCTGGTCGACCTTTCTGTCTTGGTGTGCTGACAAGGACCTGTCTCAGGAATTTGATCTGCCTACGGTCCTGGCCTTTTTGCAGGATGGTGTAGATAAGGGCCTCAGTTTGAGTTCCCTTAAGGTTCAGACTTCTGCTCTCTATTTTCTTTCAGAGACGCATTGCCATCCTTCCTGATGTCAAGGTTTTCTTCCAAGGTGTTGCTCATACTTGTCCAGCCTTCAAGAATCCCGCTCCTCCGTGGGATCTAAACTTGGTTTTGGGCGTTCTTCAGCGCCCTCCATTTGAGTCTTTTCTACTACTCCTCTACGCCTGTTGACGTGGAAAATGGCCTTTCTCTTGGCGATCGTGTCCGTTCTCCGTGTCGCGGAGTTGCATGCTCTGTCCTGTAAGCCACCCTATTTGGTGTTTCACAAGGACAAGGCGGTGCTTCGCACACCTGGTTTCGGAGTTCCACATCAATCAGGAGATTGTGGTGCCCTCTTTCTGCCCTGACCCCACCTCTGACAAGGAGAGGGATCTCCACTTGTTAGATGTAGAGCGTTGTCTCAAGTTTTATGTACATCGCACAGAGTCTATCAGGCAATCTGACGGCGCTGTTTGTCATTCCTGAGGGTCCCAGGGCAAGAAGACCTGCCTCCAAAGTGACTATTGCTTCTTGGATCAAGTCCACTATTCGTAAGGCTTACGAGCTGAGGAAGAAGCCTGTCCCCTTTCGGGTCACAGCTCCTTCTACAAGATCTATTGGGGCTTCTTGGGCTTACAAGAATCAGGCCTCCGCTGATCAGTTGTGCAAGGCTGCCACTTGGTCATCTGTTCACACCTTTTCGAAGCATTACCGTATTGATGTGCTGGCATCAGCTGACGCCAGCTTTGGCATGAAAATCCTGGAGGCAGTCTTGCCTGTCTTGTATCTTATTCGGTTCTTGGTGCTTCCTTCACTTTTGAGCCCTGTTGGCTCTAGTTCAGTGTGCTGTGTAACAGCTTGGGGTGTTACTTCTGTCTAGTGTCCATTGACACTTCATTGTTTTGTTGGGCTATCTCTCATCTGCTCTGGTGAGTTTGGGGGCCTTGCGTCTGGTCCTTGCCTTACTTCCCACCTCTGGGAAACTCAATGGTTGGACATCCCAAAGTTACCAGTAACCTGTACTGGACTACAGAGAATAGAGGATTTTAGTCTTAGCTGTTAAATCCTTTTCTCTTAGTCCATACAGGTTACTGGTCTCCCACCCTGTCAAGGGACCATGCTTGGCTCTCCTGTGGCAGACTGTGGGGGTCCTTCGGGGTCATGCTCACAGGAGTCTTCTTTAACTTCTACTATCTAGTCAATAGTTAGTGTCTCAAATCTTTCTGGAGTTGGTTGGCTAGCTGCAGCCAAGGAGGGAAGGTAGGCTCCACCCCCTACATACACTTCTAGAATTGTTCCTGCCTATTAAAGGGGCAGATCACCTCCCAGAGTTACCAGTAACTTGTATGGACTAAGAGAAAAGGATTTAACAGGTAAAACTAAAATCCTCTTATCTCAAAACATAAGGGTTTGAGAGACGACACTTGCTCCAGATAATTGATTTTTTTTATCTACAATGTAGCATAATATTATAAGCGGGCATTACTAACACTTTAAGTGGGTATTGTGGTTGGATGAACTGTTGACGTAGGAATAAGTTCTCAATTTGTTTTGAATTGCAGATTGGCTGTGGTGAACTGGCTTTAACATAATGCTTTTCAAAATAGGCTTGCAGTCTAATAGTTGTAGTTATGTAAATATTTATGCTCTAGTGGTGCTGAAACTGTGTGTGATGCTATGATGAAATGCATCTGGCTATGTGTGGTGATCACTTTCCATAGAGAATGATGCACTTTGCCATATTCACTAAGAATCATATGTGTAAGGGGAGCAGGAGAGAATTCAATCATTAGCATGCATGGTTATCATAATGCTGGTGAGGAGTTAAGGATGGCAAGTGGGGGGGGGGCAGAGAGGATGCGCTCGGACTTCATCGTTCCCATAGAATGCTATATAAAACATTATTTTGCCCTCCCACCAAGAAGCGCTGAAACAACATTTTCTTTAACTATTTGAGTGGCAGAGGGATGTGCCGCATATTGCTCTGCAATGCATTGCACTACTTTCTGGCTCTCAGTATTAAAAACAGCTCCATTAATCCTTTGAGTTCTCGAGGGGGCACGCACGCAAAGCAATGTGTTGTGTACCCCTCTGGCACTCAAAGGGTTAATAGAAAAAATAGTGTAGAGAAGATTCACAGCTGGTGCCAGTAGCATCTTCCCAGTAAGCAGAGAGAGAGAGAACATGAGGTAGCGGTACATCTCTCCAATACTCTGCCTGATGATGCACAAGAGTCTCCAGCACAAATTAAAAATAGATTTTTTTTTT
Organism: Rhinophrynus dorsalis; assembly: GCA_037306005.1. NCBI lineage: Eukaryota > Metazoa > Chordata > Amphibia > Anura > Rhinophrynidae > Rhinophrynus > Rhinophrynus dorsalis. Next base: position 49,381,253 of record CM074718.1, read on the forward strand.
TCTTCTAGCTTTATCAAGAGAATGTTCCTCAGTGGTAGAGCTATTCCTATGGGACACTAATAGATACCAGGCTAGAGGCAGTTCAGGTTAATTGGCACACGAGTGAAATCTAAATTAACGTGCAACTGTGTAATGGTCAATTAAGGGAAATAATTGACAAGCGCTAGATATGAAATAAAAGGACCCCTTCCAACCCTCAAAAGTTTAACCTCTTGGATACTAAATATGTCTCGAGCACATTGCTTTGCACATGAATAGATAGACACAAAGAAAAAAGGATACCCTTAAAATACAATAGAAAAAGGCAGAAGTATAACAATTCAGAGGCAAAATAACAGCACTTTATTTATAAACGTAACCCCTTGGATGCTTGCTAGGCTCTAGTTTATTGCATTACATTGTGTTAGAGTTCTGTCCAGCATCTAGGGGGTTAAGTCCCATTTTAAAATTGTATATATTTTGTTTCATAAGATGCTGTTATTTTTGCCCCATAATTACTGTATTTGGTATTTCTCTTTCATCATGTAGGGGGCATAAGGACCCTGGTGTAAAGGTCTGTCGTTAAGGAAGAGGGCATTTCAAACAATAGCGGTCTGGGAAGTAGGCACGTTCCCTCTCTGCTCATGCTTCTCCCTCTTAGCTGTTTGTTGTGCTCTTCTTCCCAAGAGGAATCAGGGCTTTCTGACTATTTATTATATTTTTTAATTCGTCTGACAAAAGAATATTTTATCAGTTCACTGAAACTTGGTGGGTGAGGGCGCAGTCCAACCACCACCTTAGCGGGAGTCCTCACCTGTCCCACAGATGGACTGGGACCTCCTGAATTATAGCAGCCTGACTCTACAGAAGCTGAATAGGGCAGAGTGGTGAGGTGGCACGGACATTCCAACAGGAACAGAACTAGAAGTGGTGAGGTAGAGTTAGTCCACAAATGGTATCCGGTGTCACGTGTGTATGACCCCTCCGCCCCCACTCCATGCTTAACCCTTTGAGTGCCAGAGGGATACGCAACGCATTACAAATGCTTAAAACAAAAACTTTGTGGTGTATGCTGGGACAACTGTGAGTCGCGTATCAGCGCTTCATTTTGTAAGTCAGCTATACACTGTAACAAGCACAGTTGGTTGGACTGGCCCAAATATCACCACAGTGCTGTTCTGGGTGACTATACCGAGAGTCGGTTTTCACCTCTGTTTTATGTTCACTGCCTGAGAAAGAGTTGGACCTGCTGTTTAGCAATATGACACATTAGGGGTTAATGCTGCAGCTTTGGTGTTGATTATCCTTCCTGCCAGGAAAGAGTCTCTTTGCCAGAAGTCTGTATCCTCTCCGTCCATGGCACTACTTCAGTCTGTGTATATAATGGGAATGGATAGGTAGGGTTCATTTTGTTTCCATATGCGAGAGACTCCAGTATTTGGCATATGTGCCCTTTTGTGTGACAGCCATACTCCCCTGTCTTGTCACAGGTCTAGTGTGTGGCAGATCTCACCTGAGGGAAGCAGGTAGTTGTTCTGAGTTCACTTGCCCTGGAGGGATACCTTCATCCTGTCTGTTTTCTGTGCATGTGGCACAGCTTGATGCAAGAGGTGTAGGTGTTTCCACAACTCTCGGGCTCGGTATTAACACAGTATCAGAGCTGCCTTTGTTCATGCGCCTTTTCTTATATCTCAGATAAACCTCTGAGAGGCTTGAAGTTTTCCTACCACCAGACTACTGAAAATGCAGTGTTTTCATGAGAATCAGATTGTCAGACATGGTCCTCCCCTTCTATTGACCTGTTCTCAGCTGATAGTGTTCTTGTGGGGTTTGCTCTACTCCTTTCTAGTCCTGCTTCAGTTGATATGCAGAAAGTATGATTAACATTCAGTGCTGTTGTTTTTGTTTTGTTTTTTTTATTTCATTCCCTAACCACCCATAGTATTATGCAGAATTCCATATGTTCATGGCAACAGAGGATGATTGTCTTTCTGAGAAGATCTCTATTTTCTCAGTGTGGCGTAAATTAACCTGTGTGGAGGGAAGAGTGTTGAGAGCCTGAGCTGGCTTCTCCCTCTCATTAAGCACACTGTCACTCGCTAGAAAAGTGGCAGGCTTGGAGATCCTTGCTCTGGTACCAGATTTTACTGTATCTCATACATCATTTTGTTTTGTTTGTTAAGTCTCAGGTAGCATCCAGTGGTGTATATATGTGAGTTATTTGCTAGCAACACATTTAATGAAGCACTGTGTTTCTCGCAGACTCTATTACAGTGTTCATTGCTTGAACGCTTTGGCTCTGGTGGTATTGAGCACTACTGCTTGTGATGTTAGTAATGCCTTTTGCATGACTGGGGATAGGTTGTATGGACCTTTATGGAAGTGGATTTCCATACCATTGCCTTTAAGAGTTTTTCCTGCTGCAGTTGTTTAGGCCACAGTCAATTTACTCAAATTCTTGGACCGTTAACCAAGAGCAATATTTTTTGTATTTTTGTACCACAACTATTTAGCTATTCCATAGTGGGAGTTTTTGTGTTTCAAGTGAGATCACCCTCCTCAGATAATAGTCTGGTAAATAGTTCATATATTTTCAGTTTAGTTTTGAGTACTGAATGAATGCACCTTTTCAGTTGTTTGGTATTTATATTAAAGGTGTTTACATCTAGGTGGTTAATTAAGGATTCAGAGGGGGGTTCCCATGTCTGTGTACTCTGCAATGGTAGGAAAGTGTTGGCATCTTAAATGCCTAACCTGATGGAATTATAAGAGTTCTTTCCTGTCTGTCAGGACAGTTGTACCATATGTTGGTGCAAAAGACATCAAGGTCTGGTTGGCTGACCTTTCTTTCAAGGCCTTTTATTGAGTTACCTTTCCTTGAGACACGTGTTTTGGTTTTGGAACCTGATTAGCTTTTCTTCCTGACAACAGGCATAAAATGTACCTTGTTACCGTTTTCCAGTCTGGGACGTGCCATTGTTTGAGGACTCGCAAAGGTCTAGGTCCCTAGAGTCTTTCACTTTCCAATCATGTCTACTGTGCTTGAGGTACGCAGGCTAACTTAGTTCAAAAGTCATATTAGCATCAGTTCTTTTCTTTCTTTGGTGCGGGGAGCATTTGTGCTCCACTTCTTTCCTCGTGCTTAAAGGATAGAGGAGGAGTATATATATATATGTAATATTATTATTTTTTCAGGAAGGGTTGAATCATACTTCTTTCAAGGTGTAAGTTTTGGCATTATATGGCCTGTTCCAGAGATGAATTGTATTTTTTCCAGATTTGCTGTACATAACTATCCGTGTCAGTGATCTGGATCTAGTTCTGCGGGTTCATATTAAAGAACTATTCTAACCTATCTTGGGGTGGCCATCCGATGACTGACTGATTTCCAGTGACAACAGTTGATTGTGATATCCTCAGCGTGGACAAAATTGCATGCTTTCTCATGCACCTCATGGTTATTGATCTTCACTTTCTGGATGGCTCTTCGACTTTAGGTATGCCTCTATGAACCTTGTGTTCCCCGAAAGCGAAAAGAGTATTTTATGCTACTCACCAATAAATCCTTTTCTTTTAGTATATGAGGGACAGAGGCCACCCCTCAGGGAAAAGGGTATTTTCTCTGACCAGGGTGCCCTGCAATTTGCCATCTTCCCTAGAATGGTGGCGGCTTCTTTGCACTTATGGTAAGAACCTTTGGCCTTAGTCTGGCTTTGCTCAATTAAATCTGTCAGGTGGGCACAGCTATGCGGTAGCTAGGTCTGAACTGAGGGAGGGGAAACCAAATGGTCCCAGTGTCCCCATGGATGAAGAGAAAAGTAGCATAAATATATATTTTTTAAATGTATATGTCAGATAATAAAATAAATAAAAAGATATTGAGCTTATGCGCGTTGTTGTGTATATGTGAGTTCTAGTGAGCAGGGCCAGCTTATCCTTTAGTTGATATAATTTGTAGAAGCCATAAACTTTTTTTTTTTATGAAAAAAAAAAAATGTTTTCTAGAACTTTTCCTGCTGAGTAAAACAAGGGTGCTCATACTTTTGGGATTTTTTTTTTCATTGAATTGCAGGTTTTGGTCACCAGGTGGTGCTGTTTGTTTCCTACTGTAGAGTTATTACAAACAAATGTGCCTTTTTGGTCACAAGTTGGTGCTTTGGCTAACAGTATAATTATCCCTTTATGGTTCAGTGGTGTGCGCAACACAGAATAAAAATTCTGCTAGCATTTGGAATACTCTGGTTTTGTTCAGCTGGAAAAGCCCTAGAACATTTTTTTCTTTTATTTCATTTACTGCTTCTTAAAGGAACACAAACACTAAATAATGCACTGGGGTTATACACACTTAAATATCTTGTAGTTCATGCTTGCATCGGTAAAACTATTAAATTTGCTTTGTAAAATCTAGTCTTACTTATGCTCTGTGGTAGCTCATATTTGTTGCTTTTGTAGGACTCAGACTCCCATTAACCCTTCAAATGCCAAGGGGGTAAACAGTGCATTGCTCTGCAATGTGTTGCGTACCCCTCTGGCACTGAAAGGGTTAACCAATGAATCTGGGTAGGTTGCTGTGAAGTGATAGTGTTAACCCTTTGAACGCCCGAGGGGTGCGCAACACACGGCGGAGCAATGCATTGTGTACCTCTTGGCATTTGAAGGGTTAGGTAACAGGGTTAAGGTAGCAGCCTTTTTAAATACTAGTGATGAGTGATTATCTCTGTAAAATATATGCCTTCTCTCCGAATAGGACAGTCTCCACATGTACATGTGCCACAGACCATGAACATCCTCTGATTGGGGATTTTAACCGTTTAGGTGCTAGAGAGAATGAAAATAATCCTGCTGCTGTGGTACCTTTGCATTATCTTGGCCCTTTCCAGCCAGCCTACCTGGGTGACCGGGTTTGTAGTCTAAACATGGTCTTCTCTCGAATGACCATAAATGAATTTCCCTCTCAATGTACCTTGCAGTTCTTTTGTTTTCATTCTCCCTCTAGTTCAGTGGTAGGAATGGGATAACCTTCAGCTGTTACTAGACTACAATTTCTGTCATTCCCCACCAGTCAATGGCAATTAGAAAATGATGGGCGTTGTAGTCTGGCAACAGCTAGAGTGCATCGTCTTACCCATCCTGTTCTAGATTGTAAGCTGTCATGGGCAGGGACCTCTGCACCATTCATATCCATTTGTGTAAGTGTGTAATTTTCTTGTAATGTGTATACCCTTAATGTACAGAGATTCACTTTATGAATGTGTGATGATGATTTAGGCCAGGGCTGTCCAAGTTCGGTCGTCAAGGGCCACCAAAAGGCCAGGATGTAAGGATTTCCCTGATTAAGCACAGGTGAGTCGGTCACAATGAATGATTCACTGATTAAACTCACCTGTATTTAATCAGGGAAATCCTTACATGCTGACCTGTTGCTGGCCCTTGAAGACTGAATTTAGGTTTTCAATCGACTATCTCGTATCCACATTTTATCACCAGTTAATTATGGAATACAGAACCTTATGCATGAAGATGTTCCATAGGAGTCAAATAATAGTCCCAGCTGTTTTAAATGTAACTTTTAACAACCTGAATACTAGACAGATCTCCAGCACATTACTAAGCAATGTATTGGAGGCTTGGAGACCTCTGTTATTCAAGACATTAAAAGCCTCATTTATGATTGGGGATTTTTATTAGTCCTTTATGGTTCAGCTGGTTTGCCCCCAAACTACTCCATGTTTCATTTGGTTCCTTACAGTCCTCCAAGATGTAACCCTTTGAGTGCCAGAGAGTTATCAAAACATTGCATTGGATGCCTCTCTGGCATTCAAAGGGTTAAAAAAAAAAACCTAGTTGCTGTGGCAGGTTTATTTATTATATTATGTTTTTACCTTTCAGAAGAAACAGCCTTTCCAGTACAAAGCTACTACTAAGCCCTCAACTGTCAACGGACAGTGATGATCCGGCCCCCATGTCCAAGCTGGGCATGTGCAATAGGGAGATTGTTCGTCGGGGAGCGCTGATCTTGTTCTGTGATTATGTGGTAAGATTACTATATGTTTATTTAGAAGACTGGTAGTAGTAAAAGTGATACTTTTTTGGCTAAATGAGTAACTTTCAAGACCCCTTAGGTCTCTCCATCTGGCTTGTTATAGACAGAAATGAATACCACTGATAACTATACACAAAATATAGCATAGATTGTGCAGATAATCACACACATTCATGACAGTGGGAAATGCACGTTCTTGATTACTTTGGGCTACAGTGAAGTTGACAATCTAATTACTATTCAAGGGTCCTATCTCCTCTTCAAGCCTGGGGAATTCTCACCCCAGACCCAAACTGGCCTGGGCAGTCAAGAAGCCTACCCATAAGCCCTCTACAAGTCTTCCTTCCATGACTCTTAACTTTCAGGACTTCCTCAAGCTATCGGAGGGCAGCTACGTTGTTTCCAGAGTACGTGGGCTCTCTGTGAACAGTGGGTTCTGAGGATTATTTTGGAGGACTATTGACTAGACTTTGATTCAGTAAGGGCTGTTCAGTTGTGTGAGGTGGCAGTTCTTTATTCCAGATCCCATTCAGGAAAAGTACATGGGGTTCTATTTCAATCTTTTTGTAGTCCCCAAGAAAGACTGCGGTTGTTATCCAGATCTTGATCTCAGTTGTTTCATTCCTACTCCACAGTTAAAGATGGAGTCCTTGTTCTCCGGCATTGCCGCTATGTGTCCAGGAGAGTCTTTGGACATAAAGGGACATGTACCTTCATATGCCTATTCATGTACAGCATAAGCGTTTCCTTTGCGTTGCCTTTCACGATCACCATTTACAATTCACAGCCTTTTCCTTTCAGCTGGAAGTCTATCTGCAAGTTTTCTTAAGTTATGTTGGCTTTGTCTGGCCATATTCTATCTTTAGGGATCTCCTTTATACCTTATGTGGACAATCTACTGCTAAAGGCACCCTCAGTGGAGTTTTTTGCAACTCCATCTCCAGACATATTTGTCCATTCTAGAACAGCATGGCAGAGTGATCAACTTCCTAAAGTTCTCTTTGATTCTGTCCCAATCTCTAGTCATTCTCTGCATGTGATTCAAAACTCTACAGGGAGGGGTCTTCCTGCCAGAGGACAAAGTTCGGACGTTGTCCCAGTGTGCCTGAGGCTTTAGCTTGCCTTTTGGTGACAGTTTGTGACTGCATGACTGTTGGGGTAACTGGCCTCTTCACTGGAGGCAGTACCATATGTCAATTTCCACACTTAAAACCTTCAGCTAGATACTTTCAGTGACTGGTCCAAACAGCAGTGCCATCTCACTCACATGATGTGGTTCTAGGCCCAGATGAGGGTGTATCTTTGCTGTTGGCTTCAGGAAACTCATCTGACATTGAGTCATCCATTTGTTACTGTGGACTGGACACCAGCTTGTCAGGTTTGGGAGCCACATTCAGCCCTCAGGTGTCTCTGTTTGAAGTGCAATAGCTTTTGACCAGTGTGCTGGAGCTATGGGCAATTTTGTCTGAATCTTAATCCATGGTCTGAGTTGCTTTATCCTACTGGTTCGGATTCAGTCTGGCAATGCAATGTTGGTAGCTTATGTCAACCGCAAGGGAGAGGCCAAAAGTGCAGCCGTGTGGTCCGAGATTTGTATGATTCTGGCTTGGTAGGAAACTCTTGTTCCAGATTTTTCAGCCATTTACATTCCAAAGGTAGACAATGTGGTGGCGGACTACCTCGGCTATCAGCACATAGATGCCTCTGTCAGGACATGTTGGAGATCTCCCTGGGGTATGGGGAAGGGGTTGGCATATTATTAAGCAATTTTATGCGCCCTCCTCTGGTTCTCTGGGATATAATAGCCTCATTTTATTTGGACTGCATAGTAAGACCTACAGTTGTGATGCAGTAGTTTTTTTTGCAGCAATGTTTGTTAGCCACTGCAATCCTGCTTTATTCCTGGGTTCTGACTGTTGGACAAGTGAATGCTGTAGTGGGCAGTGCTTGCATTCTTCCTGCCCTGTAACTACACTTAACATGTTATTTCTTCTGTTCTCACTGACAGGGCAGAAATGTAATGACCATAAATTAGAGTTCATTTTTTGGTTGACAATAGTTCTATTTGGACTCATTTTCAAATACGTAGCTTTTCTGCAATAGCAAATTAGTGGATAACTAATACAGCGATTGTGATGCGTGTAATGATATTTTACATCTGTCCTCTGATAATATAAATATTCAGCCATCTTGCTACAAAGTAGTGCAGCAGAGTGGGAGGCGTTCTCAGCTGTGAAAGTGCCCCATTTCCTGGTGGAGGGAACTTCTCCCATTGTCCCTTTGTTTACCAGTGGGTTAAGAGATAAGGATTTATTGTTGCGTAAAAAAAAAAAAAATCCCCCTTTTTCGCAAAAATTATTTAAATTACTGAGAAATGGCCAGTACAGCATATAGGTGGATTTTAATTCTCTGTAAAAACAAGGAAAACTGATCCACTTTAAACAATGCATAAAGAAATTAAGGTGGCCATGAATAATTTCTTGTTCTCTGCATTATCAATTTTTACCTAGTAATTACAGAGGCATTTAACCCTTTGAGTGCCAGAGGGGTACACAACGCATTGCTTTGCAGTGCGTTGCGTACCCCACTGGCACTCAAAGGGTTAATGTATTTGTTTATTAAAGAAATTGGCCTTAATGTGCTGTTTTTAATGAATACATGTTTCCTCTTTTCCACCTGCTTTTTATATTCGAATAAACCCAGAATAATTTGGGGAATACAAATAGAAATAATAATAAAAAAAACAAATTGCTTATGTCTCCACTTGCTCTGTTTAAAAGTGTATTGTACTTTTTTTTTGTATTCTAGTGTCAAAACCTGCATGACTCTGAGCATGTGACCTGGCTCATTGTGAATCACGTTCAGGATCTGATAAATCTATCCCATGAGCCTCCTGTTCAGGACTTTATCAGTGCAATACACAGGAATTCCGCAGCCAGCGGCCTCTTTATTCAAGCAATCCAGTCCCGCTGTGAAAACCTGGCTACAGTAAGTTGTCTTCTCTACAGCAGTACCAGGTAACAATATTTACCCCATGAGCTGCATATGTAGCTCTTAAATTCATCAAAGGTGATTTCTAGTTAGGGGTAAAAAGCAGATGAACTCATTGCATGCTTGAGAGGTCTCCAACCCATTGCTTACAAATGCATCGGTGACATCTTTAGTACCCTAAGGGGTTAAGGGGAAACAGTGCAAGTTTAAAGGGAGTTTGCATCAAAGAAAGAGGGCATGTGCTTTTTGGGGTGAAAATAGGGTGTGTGAGCTGCATCTGCTCTTCCCATTATACCAGAGATCAGGCTGGGTACCACATGAGAAACTTCTGCGGGACACCTTCTTTACAGGGCTTTGCTGGTTGGTTATGTTACACATTACATGTGTCTGTAGGTAAGCATGAAAGGGCAGTACTGGCCAACCTGTGGCTCTCCACCTAACTACAGATCCCCTCATCAGCCTACTGAGGATGACCGTAATGGTAATCCAGCAATAGCTGCTTCCCTATGAAAAGAGAATGCTTCATATTACAAATTATTTTATAAAGGGGCACAGTTGTGAACGGTAGGTGTCAATGGGAATGTGTTAACCTATTTTCTTTCCAGGTCTCCACTGCACATGTTTTTCATGAACTGCACTGGTCAGTCCTATTCAGACTACCATAGTATATGCTTTTATATCAAATAAATGTTTGCCAATATTTAGCTGGTGACCAGAACTTTTGTTGTCCCTAGTTATGAACAGCTAAGAATTGGCATTAACACAGATTTTTTTTTTTCTTTTCTAAAAGCCAACCTCCCTCAAGAAGACCTTGCAGTGCTTGGAAGGCATCCACCTCAGCCAGTCCGGTGCTGTGCTGCTGTTGTACATTGACAAGCTGCTGTGTACTCCGTTCCGTGTGCTGGCTCGCATGGTGGATACATTAGCCTGTCGCCGGGTAGAAATGCTCTTGGCTGCTACTCCACAGGTACACAGATAGCATAATTGTATGATTGCTGGGAAACTTTAAACACTGTCCAGTGTTTCTTATCAGGCCTAAGCACATGTGAGCCAATCAGTGGATAAGTACTTATACGTGATCCACCTGAACTTGATATCATTGACCCCACGAATGCTAGAGTCCTCTCCAACTCATTGCTTTGTAATGCATTGGAGACGTTTCTAGCTTCCAAAGATTTAAACTGGACTTTGTATTTTTCAAGCCAAAAGACCAGCTATTGTGTAGTTTAGATTAATCTGAAGTTTTTATTTCCATCTTACTCTGAATACGAAGCCATCATCTTCTCTCAGCTTAACATCCTGTGCAAATCTCTCTGGTGAATCTGAGGCATGGTGAGAAACTCTCGCCATGGGAGCAGGACATCTACACTTAAAGTAGCAGTAAACTTTATTTTGTGAAAAACTGCAGTGTAAAACAAGGATACTTCTGTTTTAGTCAAAAATCATAACTGATCAGACTATCATAAATCGATGGAACTGTTACTATCACAGTCTGTGAATAACTGTAGTCTGTAATTTACTTGTCCCATAGAATACAATATTAGAATTGTGTGGACACTAGGTGCACTCTGGGTAAACTTTCTGGACACCAGAATAACTTTGGAATGACAACTTCCCTTATTTAATAAATAAAGAAGAGCGCTACTCATATAATCTATAAATATATACATTTACTGAAATCTATAAAGACAGTGACAATAATCACCAACAATAATACAATAGTATAAAGTCCTCAGACCAGTCCATGGTGTAAATAAAGGGATCACAAAAGGCAATAAAAAACTGCTGTTCAGTACCAAATATCTCCGTACCTGTCCTCACCTCTCCTCAGCATGGTGACACTGTTGCAGTCAGGTAAAGGAGAGCTGCAGTCAGATTATAGGAACAATGTGCGTGATGATGATGATGATGATGATGATGAACAAGGAAGCGCCTCTTCTCTTAATTCAAATGATAAATCTGAATATCGATGGTGACCGCATCCAATATATAGCGGCTATGTAATGGATCAGATGAGATGGTGCAATACCAAGCAAGACCATATTTCTTGTCTCCTTGCAAAGTTGTCTCTTCCGGGTTTATAATCCATTACATGTGCCAGTAGTGGTGCTCTTATAATCCAGCTATGTAAATAAAGCTGACCATTCTAATGCATTTCGTATCCTTGTGTTGGACTCTTCTTCGGAGAATCAAAAAATCAGCTTTCTCCATGACTTCTGTTGAGTTTCATGTTTGATGGGCCCTGAACAAAAATACTTTAGTTATGTGGTGAACAACCCATGACTCTCCAGCTGTTATACTGTAACATTCATCATTCTTTGCAAGCTGTTGGCTGATTGAGAATGATGGGTGTAGTGCAACAATATCTGTATTGATGTAGAAACATAGGTTTAAATCAGCCAAAAATGAGGCAGGTACATATACTAAATCACACCTTTGAAACCCATCACCCTGTTTGTCACCCTCTATCACCCCTTTTGTGCAGACATAGGAGTTTCAACCCATGCTTCAGCCGGTGAAAATTCCATCTGAGGGGGCTCTGGTGACAAAATGGGATACCTTCCATGTTGAATGTTGCTGGGTTTTTTCATAGGGTTAAGTACCATAGTGAAGCAGAGTCCAGTGTACACCCCTCTGGTCCAGGGTGTTAATATTATGAGGATGATGTAATTCTGGGACAAATCATTTGCACCATAGGGTGTGATGGTATAGAGGATTCCCTAACATTCAAGGGGTTAAAGGCCTCTATTACATTTTTGGACATTGGGCAGTTTACAGTGGATATAAAAAGTCTACACATACCTGTTAAAATGGCAGGTTCCTGTGATGTTAAAGAATGAGACAAAGATAAATCAGGTCAGAACTTTTTCCACCTTTAATGTGACCTATAACATGAACAATTCAATTGCAAAACAAACTGAAATCGTTGAGGGGGAAAAATATCCACTGCATTTGATGCAGGAATTACACAGTTCTTAATGCATGTGCCTCAATTTAAGAAATATGGTCTATACCCTGATAGGTATGTGTATATATGTATATATAATATATATATATACAGGGCTTATAATTTTAAGTCCTTTGCTACTAGCCAGACCTGAAAAGTTACTCGCCACTGCAAGCCAAAACATACCCGCCAGGGCTGAATTTCTACTCGCCAGGGCTAAATTTTCACTCGCCATTGGCTAGTGGCGAGTGGAAATTTTGAGCCCTGTATATATATATATATATATATATATATATATATATATATATATATATATATATATATATATATATATATATATATATATATATATATATATATATATATATGTCTGTGTCTATCTGTGCGTTTCTGTGTGTGTGTCTGTGCGCTACTAGCTCTTACCTAAGTTTCATTATTATAACTGTTTGAGATCCATAGGATGACAATGCATTGTAAAGCACTGCTTTAGATATACCTTTGGCGATCAAAGGATTAACCATCTGTAGTCCTTAAAGGAGAACTAACACCTCTTAATACTACACCCAAACTATAATCTGGTCAGAAAATCCTTATAGCTGCTAAGATTTGTTTATTGGTTCCTCAAAATTAAGATGTAACCGTTTGAGATATCTAATGTATTGCTTTGTACCAGTGTACCTCTCTCTGGCACTTAAAGGGTTAATGATTACTCTATACCCTGTCCAGTGAGACAGACATGTGAGTTTTTGTTGTCAGACTTCAGGGCACCCAGACTTCAAAAGTTACTGAGACTTGCATTTGTTTTGGGCGTAGTACCTCCATGTCCTGAAATGTTATGGTGGTGCTGCTTCTTACTCTGCCTATGAACAACTCTAGTCATTTATCCATAAAACTTCATAGGATGTTGTAGCAACAGCACCACCATAAAATTTCATGCCACGGGAAGTACTGCATCCAACAATATAAATGAGCTACAATAGCTTTTGAATAAATCTTCTTTCGGCAATGGAAATACCCTCATTTTCTTCTGTGCACTCCCCGTCACGTTTACGTGTGGGATTACTTCCTGCCTCCAGCTGGTAGGACCGTCTCAAAAAACTTAAAAAGCTGACTTCCTCCCACCGTCCTCAGTTTTTTCCGGTCCTAGCCAGCTGGGGGACAGGAGGCAATGCCTCCGACTCCATTTGGACTATTGCGGGGAAGCGGTAGTTCTACTGAGACGCGGCTCGGCGTCTCGATTAAAAAAAAAAAAAAAATAAAAAAATAAAAAAAAATAAAGAAGAGAGAAGAAGCCGGATGTATGGGAGGCCTGCTCCGCTTACCTTCAGGTACAGGGGGAGACAAGGCACAGAGGCAGCTCAGACCCGGGGGTTTTCAACCCTGCGGGCAGGGAGGCAGTGTGGCACAACGAGCGGTGAGACAAACACAGCATCCGGTCGCATACAATGCGAATTCTGGAAGGAGCACTGGCAGCAAGAAGCAGAATGGAGGATGTGAATTTATGCTGCACATGGCTTCCACGGCTGAGCGGGCCTTGCGTTCCACAGATGAACCGCACGCTGGATTTAAGAAGCAATGGAGACAGCATTCAGGTAGGACTCTGGAGACTTAGAAGGGGAAAAATTTTTTTTAATGCATAGTATTAAAGTTGGTGTTTTTAAGTAAGCATGTCTTCAGGAAAAGCTTCAGCTTCTAAGGATAAAGGGGAAGCAGCTCCTGCTAAAGAAGATAAGTCCCAGAAAAAAGTTTGTGCAAATTGTGATAAGAAAGTTGTGGCCTCTGATGCTAAGTTTTGTCAGGACTGTTTGCAAAAAGTAGCTTTTCAGGAAATGCCTAATCAGTTTCAGGAATTTCTTTCATGGATGAAGGTTTCCATGCAGGAAACCTTCACTTCCATGCAGGAATCAACCATTTCTAAAAAGAGACAGAGGAATGAGGACCCAGGAGAGGGTACATCCTCCCAAAGAGCAGACAATGAGGACAGAAACAGCTTAGAATTTTCTGACTTTTCTTCAGAAGAAGAAGGTGAAATAGTGGAAGATTCAGGGGCTTTTTCCATTGATAAAATTGACAGTTTTGTTAGTGCGGTCAGGAAATCCTTAGGATTAGTAGATGAGAAAAAAAGAACTAGATATTATGGATACAGCGTTTGTGGGTAATAAAAAGGTAACTCCTTGTTTTCCCATTCACCAATCTGTATCAGATATAGTCACATCTGAATGGCAGAAAGTAGATAAAAGATCTTCGGTCACCAAGAAGTTTTCAGCCTTATATCCGTTTGACTCAGATAAGGTTAATCAGTGGGTAACCCCCCCTAAAATAGATGCAGCTGTTTCTAGATTGGCAAAACATACTACTATTCCTTTAGAGGATGGTTCGTCCTTAAAGGACCCTATGGAGAAAAGACTTGAATCAGCTCTTAAGAGACAGTTTTCTATTATTGGCAGCATTTTACAAATTTCTACTGCAGTGGCTTGTGTCACAAGATCTATTAGAATTTGGCTTTCTAATTTGGAGGAGAATATAGATTCAGGTACATCTAGGTCAAAACTGATTAAAGAAGTTGCTACTATTAAAGAGGCCAATAATTTCATCTGTGATGCCTCTATGGACTCTATTAAATTGGGGGCAAAAGCATCAGCTTTGTCAGTAGCCGCCAGGAGAGCCCTCTGGCTTAAATCATGGGGAGCAGACGGATCTTCCAAAAACAAATTGGTAAACCTTCCTTTCCAGGGGGGTATGTTATTTGGCGAGCAACTTGAAGAAATCATTAAGAAAATTTCAGGAGGAAAAAGTGCCTTTCTACCTCAGGAAAAGAAAAGAAGATTCTCTCCTTCTAGATCTTCTTCATACAGGAACCGGTCTTTCCCCTTTCGTGACTCTAAAAGATACCAGTCAAAAACATTTGAACAGAGAAGACAGTCTTCCAATCAGACATCTAGACCGGGTTTCCGAAAAGAATTTAACAGAAAACCTCAATCCAAGAAAGAATTCTGAAGGTCAGCGAGGTCCATCTCCAGAGCAGGTAGGGGGTCGCCTGCAGTTATTCCTATCCAGTTGGGAAACAGCGGACAGTTGGGTTCGGAAGATTCTGGAGATAGGATATTCGCTACCATTCAGATTGACTCCAAACATCAACAATTTCAGAAAATCCAGAATGCCGGTCAGCAAAACAAAAAGAAAGATACTAATGAAGGAAGTCCAGACTCTACTGGAAAAGAAGGTCATTCAACCAGTCCCACAAAGTCAGAAATTTGTAGGAATTTATTCAGTTTTATTCTTAGTACCAAAACCATCAGGTTCTTACAGGACCATTCTGGACCTCAAGAATCTCAATTCCCTTCTGATCCGAAAGACCTTCAAGATGGAATCAGTGAAGTCAGTTCTAAGATCAATTTGGCCAAACAGTTTCCTCACAAAGGTGGACCTACAAGATGCATATTTCCACATACCAGTAAGAGAGCAGGATCGCAGATTCCTAAGGTTCGCTGTGGGTCATCAACAATTCCAGTTCAGAGCAGTTCCCTTCGGACTTTCAACAGCACCAAGAGTCTTCACAAAAATCTTAGCCGCTGCTTTGGAACCAATCAGAGAAGAAGGAATTTCTGTTATTCCATACTTGGACGATCTGTTGCTCATATCCCTATCCAAAGAACAGGCAATAAGAAACACAGACAGGATGGTCAAACATCTTCAGAGCCTGGGCTGGCTCATCAACAAGGAAAAAAGCCAGTTAGTGCCTTCTCAGGATCTAGTTTTTCTAGGTATGAGGATAAACACAAGAAAGGAAATCATCACTCTTTCAAAAGAAAGAATACACAAAATAAGACACAAGGTCATAAATTTCAGGAAGAAGAAAAGCCACATTGCGCGCATTTTCATGAAATGCATAGGAGTTATGATATCAGCTATACAAGTAGTTCCATGGGCAAGATTTCATTCGAGAAACCTTCAAGCATACTTTCTGAAGTTTTGGAACAAACGTCAACAGGATCTGTTTCAGAGAATACGACTACCACAGGGGGTTCGTCAAGACTTACTATGGTGGACAAGAAAAGAAAACTTACAGAAAGGGACCCATCTAAGAGACCCAGATTGGGAAATTGTAACTACGGATGCCAGTCATATAGGATGGGGAGCAATATGGAAGGAAAAATCGATACAGGGAACATGGTCCACAACAGAAAGGGAGCTACACATAAACCTGTTAGAACTCCGAGCAATCAGGTATGCTCTAAAACATCTCCTAAGGAATCTGAAAGGAAAGGCAGTTCACATCAGAACAGACAATATGACTGCAGTCATGTATATAAAAAATCAAGGAGGAACCAGGAGCGTAATATTAAACAGAGAACTGACACAGATATTGGTTCTGGCGGAAAGAAATCTGTTAGCCATATCAGCCTCACACATAGCCGGAATAAGAAACATCCAAGCAGATTATCTCAGCAGGAACAGAATTCATCCAGGAGAATGGGAGCTCAATCAGGAGGTCTTCCGGAGCATAGCTCAGAAATGGGGATCTCCTGTAGTAGATCTAATGGCCAGTCAGAAGAACAGCAAGTGCAGAAAGTTTTACTCCCGATGGAAGGAAAAGGGAGCCTTAGGTCAGGATGCTTTAAGGCATTCTTGGACGTTCTCTCTGGCTTACATTTTTCCTCCTATTCCTCTAATCAGGGAAGTGATCAGAAAGATAAAGTCAGACAGAGTGGAGGTCATTCTGATTGCTCCCAGATGGCCAAGGAGGTCCTGGTACTCAGAACTGGTAAGGATGTCAGTTCAGAAACCGTGGCCATTACCGGAAAGAAAAGATCTGATAAGTCAGGGTCCGATATGTCACCCTCGTCCCAGTTTTTTCCGATTGACAGCATGGAGGCTGAGCGGCAAAGTCTAAAAAAGAAAGGTCTATCTATCAAAGTAGCTGAGACTATTATTTCAGGAAGAAAAAAATCTACATTGAAAGTGTATGACAGGGTCTGGAAGGTCTTCAGAAAATGGTGTATCAAAAATAATATTTCCAAGAATCATGTTACTGCTCCAGTCATCTTGGAATTTCTTCAGAGTGGTTTCGACCTTGGATTAAGCCCTGCTTCCCTTAAGGTTCAGATTTCAGCTTTATCAGCAGTCTTTTCAAAACATTGGGCAGAAAATGACCTGGTAAAAAGATTTGTAAAGGCAATAGAGAAAGCTAGACCTAGAATTAGAGAGATTGTCCCATCATGGGATCTAAATACGGTGTTAAATCAACTTATTGATTCTCCCCTATTTGAGCCAATAGACAGTATTTCTTTGAAGCATTTGTCCTGGAAAACTGTTTTCTTAACAGCTATTACTTCTGCTAGAAGAGTTAATGAATTGCAGTCTCTTTCATGTAAGGCACCTTATTTAATCTTTCATCAAGATAAGGTAGTCCTTAGGATGAAACCTTCTTTTAGAAGTAAGGTAGTTTCGGATTTCCATTTAAATCAGGAAATTGTCTTACCTTCATTTTGTTCTACTCCTAAAGGGGAGAAAGAAAATAGACTCCATTCCTTAGACCTGGTTAGGTGCATATCAATTTATTTAAAAAGAACTCAGGAATTTAGACGATCTGATAACCTATTTGTTCAGTTCCTGGGGAAAAGGAAGGGGTTGCCAGCATCTAAGCAGTCTGTGGCCAGATGGATTAGACAATGTATATTTACTTCCTATGCAGAAGCAAAATTAGAACCACCATTAAAGATAAAGGCTCACTCAACTAGAGCCATGGCCACTTCATGGGCAACCAGGGCTGATGCTTCTCCAGAGGAGATATGCAAAGCAGCCACATGGACGTCTATTTCCACATTTATTAAACATTACAAATTAGACATCAACTCCTCAGCAGACGCAAAATTCGGCAGAGGGGTATTGCAAGCGGTAATTCCACAATAACTGTAAGTCTAAGCAAATATGCTATGCTTATTCATAGATACGATTGTTTTTGAACTAAGATACAGTATATGTTTCCCTCCCTGAATATAAGCTTGGGAAGTTCCCACACGTAAACGTGACGGGGAGTGCACAGAAGAAAGAGAGAAATTTTACTTACCGATATTTCTTTTTCTTCTGTGCATCTCCACGTCACACCCACCCTTAACTATGTTTTCTAGAATATGTTTCAGCTTGGACAAAAGTAAAAACTGAGGACGGTGGGAGGAAGTCAGCTTTTTAAGTTTTTTGAGACGGTCCTACCAGCTGGAGGCAGGAAGTAATCCCACACGTAAACGTGACGTGGAGATGCACAGAAGAAAAAGAAATATCGGTAAGTAAAATTTCTCTCTTTACTTGTAATGTGTATTTTTTTTTTCAATATGAAGAACTATCCATTTCAGTTTATTTTCTGTGAACCAATCATCACATAATTGGTTCATGGTGGCCTTTAGTATTTTTCTGCCCAGATGATAAGGGGAAGTTTTTATTAGGAGGTGTTAGTGTTCCTTTAATTTGTTTTTCAGCTTTAAAGATGGTGATGTTGTTGAGTGAGACCCCTGATTTATGTCATTAGGCTCATTGCAGTTGTATGTGAGTGCTTTTCTCATGGTTATTATCTGTGTGTTCTTGTCTCTACAGAATAGCGTTTCTCAGTTACCGGTGGAAGAGCTGGATAGAATGCAGCAGTATTTACAGAGCAGTGGATTAGCACAAAGGTGATTTTGTGTGGTTTATGAACTAAATTACCTGTGCAATGATTTTGTCTGATAAGCATGATTCCTGAGTGCTCTGTACGCTGTGATGCCTTTTAATAGGAAAAGCTATCAGCCCTAACGGTAGCATCAGCTTTCAGATCTGTTATTCGCACAGGTTTTGTTAAAGGACAATTATCACATTTTATCAAGTCTGCTCCTATGCTAGCACAGAGTACAGGGTATTTATGTGTATGCTAGTGTAAAAGCCCACGTACACGGGCCAAGGTCCTGGTGATGTTAACCCTTTGAGTGCCAGAGGGGTACGCAACGCATTGCTTTGCAATGCGTTGCGTACCCCTCTGGCACTCAAAGGGTTAAGAGGCTGGTCTTGCTCTGCGTACTGCAGCCGCCTCACTGGCAGTGCACGCAGTGCAGTCATGCTCTGTAGAGACTACCCGAACGCACAACAGAATGCTCCCGGCACAGAACTCCCAGCATTCTGTACGTTTGTGCAGTTTCTACTGTGCGTGACTGCATCGGACAAACATTATAGTTTATTTATATAGGATGAGAAGCGTTTATTCCATTAAAATCCGTTTTTGTCCCTGATGCTGCAGTTTGTTCTCTCAGACCTGATTCTTTTTTACCTTTCTGTACAGGGCCCTTAGTATGTATTGCATAACTTCTAGGTATATCTTTGTTAGGGTATGCAGTGAAATACATTATTAGTGAAGCTGGCTCTGAGTAATCTGCATTCATCATTGGGTAGTAGAAAATGTCTTACTGGATATAATTAATGAACAATATCTAGCCATCGTGTTTTTTGCTTACAGTCTTTTATTTTTCTTGTCCTCTCAGACACCAAAGACTTTATTCTCTGCTGGACAGATTTCGGATGACTGTGGCTCCTGATACAGTTAGCCCATTACCCCTAGTAACCTCTCACCCGCTGGACGGGGACAGTCAGCCAATGTTAGAGACATTGGATCCTGATAAGGTTAGTAAAGAATTGTCATGCTTTTAGCTAAAGGGATGGTAATGCCTAGTTTCAAGTTTATTATTATAGGCATTAAAAAGATTAAGAACTATGTAGGTCTTCTCTCTCAAACCTTTATGGTTTGAGAGGTATTCAAAATTAAAGTTCCCCTGTCATTGACGTCAGCGCTCTAGCTGACAGATTTGGATTCTGGTCCGCAGACCAGCAGGCAGCTCTTCAGCAGAGCCGAGATGACGATCTTTAAATAGAACTGCTTCATTGGAACTGGTTTGCAAGCACACTTTGTAGACCGTTCCAATTAAGTAGTTCTTTTTTAAGAGCCGCCGGCTGGTCTACGGACCAGAATCCAAGTCTGTCAGCTAGATGGCAGACTTGACTAAAACATTTAGGAAGAGGGAACTTAAGTTTAAAATCTTTCTCAAACCATAAAGGTTTGAGAAATGAGACTTAAAGGAATTGTAATACTTCATTTTATCTTTATTTTATTTTGTAGGCATTAAAAAAACATAAAGAACGATATAAGTCTTATCTCTCAAACCTTTATGGTTTGAGAGATATTCACAAGCAGTTTCCACTCCCGCCCCTTTTACCTACTGTAAGCCATCTCTTCTCAGATGTGGAATCCAGTCCATAGACCAGACACATAACAGCAGGGGACAATCTTCTTCCTATGAGAACAATGAAAGCCCTGCCCCCCTTGACAAGTTTTTCAGCTTTTTCCCTTATCTTAATTGAAGATTGTCCCTCTCTGCAGTCTACCTGGGCACCTCCCTTCTGATCTGGCTGAGCAGTGTTACATCAGTAAAAGGGTTAGGAGGGGGATACTTTGTCATTGAATTACTCTTGAACTACAACTCTGACAATTGAAATAACACTCTCCAAAGTCCAAATACTATGATGATTAATTAGAGCTGATTTTATTATGAAACATTACTATCCATTTAAATAGTTTTTCATATTTTTTTTAATGCCTATAATAATAAATAAACTTTAAATTAGGTATTACTATCCCTTTAACTCCATAAATGCTAGAGCTGGCTCCATCTCGTGCATCCAGCGTTACAATGGAAGGCTAACTTGCTTGGATGCACAGGTTATCTGATCATACATGTCTCATTAAATATCATGCTCTTGTTAAAGACCAAAAGAAGATACCGTATAGTCTATAGTGGAATGAATCACTGTATACATGTTCCTGTCTTGGCCATCTGACAATTGGGAGGTGGGGGGGTGTTGTAATACAACAGCTGGAAATCCACAGATGGTCCATCCCTGCTTTAAATGTATATAAAGGGCCCTATGTACAGAAGAAATGAGTAGCAATTCTGTATCGAACCAACTGCATCGTAGGGAGAGGAAAAAAAAGAATCTTCATTAATTTAAATTGTGCTTTTAACCCCTTGACTGCTATAGAAGTCTCCAATTCATAGTGGGCATGTTTCCAGTTTTATTTTGTTTGTCCTCTACAGTTCCTATGGTTTGATCCATGATTGCTCCACTTTATGTACAAGTCCTTAAGGGCCATGTAATCTGTAATCTGTAAAAAAAATGTAATGTAAAAAAAGTAATCTGGGACAAACCAACTGCGTCAGGGGAGGAATAAAAATTCACAGAATCCCCATTTATTTAAATGGGGCTTTTAATCCATTGAATGGAAAAGACTTCTACACAGCAACACGGCACTGCTTCTCATTTAAATCAATGGTTCATTTTCTATATTCCCTATTGTGCAAATAGTGTGCTGCAGAATTGCTCCAGTTTAATTGTTATACATAAGGTTCCAAATGTACACTCCTACGCACACACATATGCACACACGCGCGCGCACACCCATATGCAAACACACACGCATATGCACACACGCGCGCCCACGCATATGCACACACGCGCGCCCACGCATATGCACACACGCGCGCCCACGCATATGCACACACGCGCGCCCACGCATATGCACACACGCATATGCACACACGCATATGCACACGCACGCACGCACACTCTTATACACACACACACACGCACGCACGCACACTCTTATACACACACACACACGCACGCACACTCTTATACACACACACACACGCACGCACACTCCTACACACGCGCACACACACACACACCTACCTTACCATGGCCGCAGAATCTGAATGGCACCTATAAACATTGCCCTTATTCGAGAGATAACCCTTCAGTCAGTCCTGGATGTCTTATCCATGGAACCTGACTCTTGTTGGTAGTCCACCAGGACCCTAATCTCTGCCTGGAGCCCATGATCATGCACTCTGCCTGATATTTGAGAAGAAGCGGGTTAGGAATTCTACTGGGTGGACTTTGAGGGACAGGAGTTTGCTAGAGCCCTGTCCTCCTCTGTGTATACGACATCTAGGACTAAATGAATATATTCTCTCTGGAACCAACAAGGAAAGACCAAATTCATAGGGGCCTGTGAGATAAGAACGATATTTTCTAATATACTTTGTCCTGGGCTCACAGTCTTTCAGACAGAGGAAGAGTCACCACACACCAGAGAGTTGCCTGTCTTTATTTTTCCAAAACAGTGGGACTGAGGCATAAAATAATTATAAAGAAAACAAATTCCTCGCTCTTCTCAGCGCTAACTAAACTATTTCAGAAACATGATTATGGTTGGGTAGCTTCTTCTCTTACCAGCAAGCAAATACAGTGAACTAACAAGCAAAAGGTGTGTACCTTTGAGTCTTCCAGAGGCCCGTGCAGCACCTAGTTCCCTGTCCTCAGGGAAACAGATTACATGATTCTCCTCCCAATTTGTAAAGCAGGGGACTGGAATCAGTGCAATATAAATCCTGGTCTGGATCTCTTGTATCTTTAATACCAGGTACCTGACTGTATGGATTGGAACACTGACCCACCCTACTTTTCAAATTCTCCACTCCAGGGACCTGAAATGCAACATTTTGTATAAGTGCAAATTTAAAAATACCTAGCACTTACCCACATCTCCCTAGGGTTTTATTTCCCTCATTTAGTATTGTTTTTGTTCTGTATAAGCCATCCACCACTATACACTGAATTCTGCCACAGACCACTAGGGTTTTCTTTCCATAGTAATGTAAGTGGTGGTGGTGGGTTATCAGGTCAATTCACAAAATAAAAACAGTCTTGTATGCCCAAATTGTATTAACAAAATTAAAACAAAGTATAGTCATTTGCCAATGACAGTTTACTGAATGACACAGAGCTTTTAAAATATATGGAGGATCTGAATATGCCTCAACACAGATGGTCCATATACCAGTGGACTTTTACCCCCCCCCCCCCTCAAATCCTGTTGGAGTAGGCCGCCATTCTCCTTATAAAACTACCTTCACAATCCAATCACAGTCTCAAAACAAAAGACAAACAGAGGAGGTACTAATGGTGCCTTAAAAGTAGATACCAGCAATTCACATGGTTCAAGTAACCCAAGGTATTCACATTCGGTATGTACTGACCTAATCATTAAGGAGACATGCAGGATCTTGCACCTGTCACAGCTTAGGTCTCCTGTGGTCTTCCTCTACTTTTGGTTCTTGGCATTTGGAAACCTTACAAATCATCTTATATTCAAGAGGAAAACACTCCGCACTTGGGCAATTACAATAAAAATATTTTCACTGTCGTCCAATACAGGTTACTGGTACACTGGGAGGCGTCAGTCCCCTTTAAGTAGGCAGGAACATTCTCTAAATGTATGCAGGTGTGGAGCCTCCCTCCCCTCTCAGGCTGCCTCATCCAGTCAGCCCTCAGAATTGTTTGTTCTTGTGTAAGACACACAGGTGGAGAACATCTCTCTTCAATTTTTAGTTGTTTGTTATTTTCTGTCAAATATGGAATACCAGCATTAGGCAGGTTACCAGGACTGACAATGCCCTCTCCAAAGTGGCTAGTTACAGTGCCCAGAGCAGTTTGGTGGACCTTAAGCTCTGAAGAGGGAATAATCTTGATTTCAAGTGATTCCCTGGGGATTCCTCTCTGAGGTACTCTTTCCCTGGTGACCTGAAGACAGAAGATCTGCAGAAAGGTGAGTCACCCTTTGAGTGCTGGAGGTCCACTTGTCCCACAGTGTCCCTTAACTGGGCTTGTATTTGGGAGTTCTCATTGCGCACTCCAGCACTCATTGGGTGTTTATGTGTGTATATATATATATATATATATATATATATATATATATATATATATATATATATATATATATATATATATTGTATATGTAAGTGTATGTCTGTGTTTTGGAGCAGTTTATATGGCATATTAACCCTTTCTCTGCTGGTTTGACTAGTTTAATGGGGTTTTGGGACACTTCCTTTATAGGGTAGTGTTTTCTTATGTTGTACATGTGTTTACTATGTATTCTTAACCTTTTCCCTTTGGGAGTTAATTTTATTAAAAATTATGTTCTGCGCCTTTATGGCACGCTTTACCGCACGGACGCCATTGCTCCTTTACTTTCAATGGGCTTACACTGTTTGGGACGTATCTCTGGAACCGCTTCACACAGCGAATTCAGAGAAGGCTAATTTTTCTTGTCTACCCTTGCTCTATCATCCGGTTTATAGTTCAAGTGTGTTGGGGGGCTTGGGGGGCTTCGGGCACTGTTTTGGGGTACTTTTTGGGAAAAACTACATTAACCATGAGCGCTTGATTCGCGCCTAATTTCTGATTGGCTCCCGTCGCGGCAGCCATTTTGGGCACTTTTCTCAATTAGTATCCTATACATGGCTTGGACAATCCTTTTCTCCTCTGCAGATTGACCCTTCGCCTGCCAGAACTGTCTATATTTAGCGTTTCTGGGGTGAAATTGGGTGATTCATTGTACAGTTGGTTATTTTGACAATGTATGAATGTCTATACCGCTGGAGCTAGGGACTAGACCTAAGACTAAGGAAGCTGGGGTTCATTATCCCCTATTGCGCACTGCTCTTCCTGTCACACAGGGCTACCTGGAGTGTTCTCTGGTCATTTCTGCCCAGCAGGTTCTGAGGTTCCTGGCAGCAACCCAGGGCCTTCCAGCCATGCTATTGAGCCAGCTTGGGTGCAAGAGTTTAAGGCTGCAACTGGAGATCTTTACAGCTCTTCGCATCCCAGATACAGGGTGCACTTCAGTTATGGCCGACCCCCTTCTATTATCAGATCCTCCCTGCCTCAACCTCAGGGAGCACCTGATGTGTTAGATTCTTCTGAGGAAGAATTGTTGCTAGTTTGGAATGTTGAGGATTGGTGCTCTTTTGGAATCTTCCAGGTCACTTAAGGGACCCATTTGTAACTGATCCTGAAACCTCTACTGAGGGCTTGATCAGGGCTGTATTGCCCACTCTCAACATTCCATCGGTTCAGGAGGTTCTCTCTGTTCCCTCTGATGTTTTTCAGGTGCCTGTAAAGCCCCTTACTCATTTTCCTCCTAACCCAACTCTTGACCATGGACTACTCCAGACAAGTCCTCTTCAGTGTCTAGAATGTTTGCTAAACCTTTTCCCTTTTCTCAAACAGAAATGACTACATGGGTTCATCTCCCTAAGGTGGACACACCCATATCTAGACTGTCTCAACATGTTTCTGACGCTGCAAGATTGGACTGACAAGTAACTTGAGGTTTCCCTCAAGTCCATTTTCGCTTCTTTTGGTTCTGCTTTGCGTTCAGCCTTTGCTGTTGCATGGGTTATACGGGCTGTTGCAGTCTGGACTGTGCAACCCATTGGTGGTCTGTCAGAATGCGCCTTCTTCAGAGACATTGTGTCTCCTTGTTATTCTCTCTGTAGATCAACGCTATGTTTCTGCTGCTGCCCTTGATGCCACCCACATGATGGCAAGGGCCTCCACTACTTCTGTGGCGGCTTAGCGTGCGCTTTGTCTTTAGATTGGTCTGCTCTCACTGCTTCCAGGAAAGTTTTCCTTTCTTTGCCTTTTGAGGGTACTTCCTTGTTTGGATCCGAACTTCAGGAACTGATTAGAGGGGCCTCAGGGGTTTGAGTGTCTTCTACCCTTGGTTTCAAACTCAATATATAAATAAATGAAAGGGTTGCCGTTTACGCATAACCGGTCTTTTCGTTCCTTTTCTCTCAGTCACGTACAGTGAACCAGGTGGTGCCATCTGTTCCACGTTCCTCCTGGACCATGCTGCAATTGTGGCCCTAGGCCGCATACAAGCCCTAGACTTAGTGTCTGCTTCGGTATAATTCTCGACACCGTGGGATGATTCAGTGTCGGACTTGTGAGCTTTTCTGGTGGTGTTTGAGGGATACTAGATCCCTTTCCCTCCCACGAAGACACTATTCAGGTTCCTCTGGACAAGGATGTCCTGGAACAGGTCCACCCTGCGGTCAGGGGTTCAAGATTCTATTCAAGCCTCTTTGGATGACCAACAAATAAATAAAAGGGTTGTTGGATGCTGCCCTATTTTGGATCTGAAAGATCTTAATTCCTTTGTAGTGCAGTCTCACTATCATCAGGAGTATCTGCTCACAGTATTCGCTGCGGGGGAGTTTCTTGCTTCTCTGGACCTTAGGATGCGTATTGCTCTTCCCAGTCCTTCTAGAGAGCAGGCAGTATTTGGGTTTAACTGCGCCAGAGGTCATTTTCAGTTTCAGCCTTCCATTGGTCTGTCAACAGCCCCAGGTTTTCAACGGGGCTGGGGGCCTTGATATCCGTCCTCCATCGGGACGGCATCAGAGTTCTTCGTCGCAGACCACTTGCCTTATGCAAGCATCAGCTGCCGACCTTCTTCTTCAGCAGGTCCAGACCTGTATTCAATTCCTTCTTTTCACGGTTGGATTGTGAATTAGGTCCAGTCAGACCTTGTTCTGTTCGGCACCTGGGTCTTCTGTTCGATACTTAGAGGTCCATGGCTTTTCTACCGCACTAGGTAGCTATCAACTTACTCGAAGGACCTCCATGATCCTATCCCGCGATCGGATCTGGTTTTGTAGGTTTTTTTTCTGGTGGGGTAGTCCATCTCCACGATTGAGGTGGTTCCATTTGCCATGGTACATGCCAGGGCACTTAGAGGTTTGTGATATGGACATGCTAGGACCGACCAGATCTTCGGAAGCTACCGATCTCTCTCTCCCTCCTCATGTCGAGTTGAGCTTGGAGTGGTGGTTGGGCCTTTCCAATCTCCTCTGGGAAGATCCTTCCTGATTCCTACTGGACCGAGGTCACATCGGATGCCAGCCTCCTGGGCTGGGGAGCTGTTCTGGGTCGCTTTAGTGCTCAGGGGAAGTGATTCATGGAGGAGTCCCTTCTTCCCATCTTCGGGAGTCTCACCTGGTGGACGAGTCCGACAATGCCACGGCAGTGGCTTACTTCATCAGTCAGGGTGGGACACGAAGTCTCGCCGCTTGGTTAGAGGTCAAGGCCATTCTGTCCTGGGCGGAGGTTCCTGTTCCTGTCATTTCCGAAGTGATCATTCCAGGTGTAAACAACATTATGGCAGACTTCTTCAGTCGTCACGCAGTCGACTTGGAACGTGGGAACTACATCAGGACGTGTTTCAACTCCTAGTTTGAGATGGGGATTCCCTCAGTGGATCTGATGGCAATGGGACACAACAGGATGGTTCCGCCGTCTTGCTCTCTGTGGAGAGACACTTTAACTCTGATGCTGATGCAATGTCCATCCCTGGACATCCTCTCTGGCCATTTTTTTCTCCTCTCCCTATGTTAATATGGGCGTTACAGAAATTGTAATTGGTATGTTGTCCGGTAATTTTGATTGTTCTAGATTGACATTGTCAACCTTGGTCTCTGGGGTTTTGACCCTATCTGTCGTGGAGTCAGCTTGGCTCTCTTTTCGTCCAGCTCTTTTTCTACAGGGTTATCTGTGGAAGACTATGTTTATCGGCTCAAGTTTTTGGCCTATATGTTGAACCCTCGATTTTAAGGAAGAAAGGGTTTTCTTCTGCTGTGGTGTCTACTATGCTCGCGCTCGTAAGCCTGTTTCTTCCAAGATCTATCACTGAGTCTGGTCGACTTTTGTGTTGTGGTGTGCTGACAGGGATCTGTCTCATGCCTTTCATCTTCCTACTGTCCTGGCCTTTTTGCAGGACGGTGTCGATAAGGGGCTCAGTCTGAGTTCTCTGAAGGTCCAGACTTCTGTGCTCTCTGTCCTTTTCCAGGAGCGTTTTGCTGTTCTTCCTGATGTCAGGATTTTCTTCCAAGGTGTGGCTCATGTTCGTCCTGCCTTTAGGAGTCCGGCTCCTCAGTGGGACCTTAATCTGGTTTTGGGGGTTCTTCAGAGCCCCCCTTTGAGTCCTTGGCTACTATTCCTTGCGCCTTTGTCTTGGAAGATGGCCTTCCTTTTGGCTATTGTTTCAGTTCGCCGGGTAGCTGAATTACAAGCTCTGTCTTGTAAACCGCCTTACTTAGTGTTCCACAAGGATGAGGCCGTGCTTCGTATTTCTACGGAGTTCTTGCCTATGGTGGTCTCCGAGTTCCACATCACTCAGGAGATTGTGGTGCCCTCTTTTTGCCCTAATCCTTCCTCTGACACGGAGAGGTATCTCCACTTGTTGAATGTTGTGCGTTGTCTCAAGTTTTATGTTCATCGCACTGAGTCCATTAGGAAGTCTGACGCTCTGTTCGTCATTCCTGAGGGTCCTAGGGCAGGGAGACAGGCATTCAGGGTATCCCTTGCATCTTGGATACAGTCTATTATTCATAACGTTTACGAATTAAGGAATAAGCATGTTCCCTTTCGGGTTACTGCTCATTCTACTAGGTCACTTGGGGCCTCTTGGGCCTACAAGAATCCAGCATCTGCTGAACAGCTGTGCCGGGTGGCCACTTGGTCTTCTGTGCACACCTTTTTGGAGCACTACTGTGTGGATGTGCTTGTCTCGGCTGATGCCAGCTTTGGGAGGAAGGTTCTGGAGGCAGTATTGCCTGTCTACGGTCTTCTTCTGTGGTTCTTAGTGTTTCCTTACTGTTGAGCCCTGTTGGCTCTAGTTCAGTGTGCTGTGCAACGGTTCCTGGGGTCTGTTTTACCCATTGTTGGTGTCCGCTGACACTTCTGTTTTGTTGGGATCTCTGACCGGTTGGTTCATAGAGGTCCTGGTGACTCTGGGGGCCTTGCGCCTGGTCCTTGCCTTCTTCCCACCTCTGGGAAACTCAATGTTTGGACATCCCAGTGTGCCAGTAACCTGTATTGGACGACAGTGAAAATAGGATTTTAGTCTTACCTGTTAAATCCTTTTCACTTAGTCCATACAGGTTACTGGTCTCCCACCCTGTCAAGAGATCATGTGGCATTCTGTGGGAGTCCTTCGGGGCATGCTCACAGGAGTCTTCTTTCCTTCTTCTTTCTAGTCTGATTCGTTCTCAAACAATTCTGAGGGCTGACTGGATGAGGCAGCCTGAGAGGGAAGGGAGGCTCCACCCCCTGCATACATTTAGAGAATGTTCCTGCCTACTTAAAGGGGACTGACGCCTCCCAGTGTACCAGTAACCTGTATGGACTAAGTGAAAAGGATTTAACAGGTAAGACTAAAATCCTGTTTTATTTAAGATATAAAAAGCATAAAGATCTCACTTTATGCATTTCTTTCTCAGAATGTAATATAACTAATAAAAGGATCCTTTAGCGTTCCTTGAAGTACATTTTTGTAGGGAGAAAAATAACCTCTAGTTATAAGAAAATTCTGAATAAAACAATTGTGCACCTAAATAATGTCCTGATGGTGGTTCCCCAAGGTTTAGACTGCTAATATGAAAGGTTTTTCTTTATAAACTGATCCCCATCGGATTTTTGATCCAATAGCACAGAGATGAACACAATATAGCTCACCGGCTGGTTTAATCTAGTCCTTGGCTCTAGAAATGCTAAACTGAGAAAATGTCACTTCGAACTTTCTATGCAGAGATAGAATAATAGTGTCCCACAATCAGTGTTTCATTCAATATGTCATTCTATCAGACTGCAGAGAGATACAGAACTGATACCTTGTGCAGCTGCGTGTGATCAGAAGCAACAGCCACACATAATCATCTGTCCTAACGCTTGGTCAGGAAAGTGGACTACTAATGGGACAGTGGTATTAGGCATACCTCATACTCATGAGACCCTCACAAAATTGAGCAGAGATGTGGCCCTCAGGCCAGTATAATTGCCCACCCATTCACTAGCATGGGTTCAAAATAATTTCTGTCATTAAAGTACCCTTACTGTACAGAACTGTGTTTTGCATCGGAGAAAGTATGTGACGACATAGAGAAGACTCTGCTATTGTGACTAGCACAATGTCACTGCTCCTGTACCAGACACCTACCTGCTGGTGTTTTATTTACTGGTTTGTTTTATCATGGTGTCCAGTTTATATGCTAGTTTTACTAGTTAACATGGCAAGTAAAGGGTACGTAATTTAACCTTTAAGGACCAAAGGGGTTCACATTTAAATGCAAAGCAATGTATTGCACACCCCTCTGGTCTATAAAGAGTTAACATTTTATATTTGTGTATGAGATCTCCAACACATTGAGAGTGGGAGGAGCTAGGTGTGACTAGGATGCCTGACCCAACAGAGATACAGATATAAATCCGACTGTCACCATCTGGAAGTGGTTTTCTCTTCCACTACTTTCTCTTGAGGTTGGGAATGTCAAAACAAAGTGAAGCTGACAGAACAAACCAACTGCACCGTAGGGAGCAAATAAAAATTCCCCAAATTCTTATGAATTTTAACAAGTCTCTTAACCCACTGAATACTAGATCTCTGCTGTGGAGACCTCTCTGGCATTCAAAGGAATAAAATCCTATTTAAATATTTAGGAGAATTTTTGTTATCTCTGGTGCAGCTGGTTTGCTCCAGAACTACTGAAGCATTTTAGTGTTGTTTTGGAACACAAGGCTTAGGGTTTAAGTTGGTGTAGGACTTGGGGTTTGCGGTTCCTTTAAGGAGTGCAGGGTTGTTTCTATGGCCTGTATTTAATAAACTAAAGATGAACAGTTTTGGAGCACACAACTGCACTATACAGGAGGGGGGAAACTTTCCACTGATTTTAAATTGGGCTTTTAACCCTTTGAGTGCCAGAGGGGTTCGTGTACCCATGTGGCAATCAAAGGGTAAAGTCCTTGAATGCTTTGCCAACAGTTGACATCCTCTCTAATATTCAAGGAGTTGAAAGCCCCATTTAAATCCATGGGAAATCTTTCTCCCCTTGTGGTGTAGTTGGTTTAAAGCAGAACTTTCATTTCGTATAAAGTAGCCCTCCAATAATTACACATATGGCGGCTAGCGTCATAATATAATAGTGCCAGATTCTAAAGAAATCCTTTATCTTCGGAGACCGGAAGCCAGGCATCAGCGCAGACATCTTGTCTAAGAAGCATTGCAGTGTGCCACAAGGGAAACGGAAGGGACTGATGGCACAGGTGCGCAGATGGCACTAACCTGGCCGTCAGTCTCCGAAGAATAAGGATTTCTTTAGAATCTGGCACTTCTGAGAGGTTATACACGTATTATGAAGCTCATCGCCATGTGTGTAATTATTGGAGGGCGACTTTATACTGAGTGAACATTCTGCTTTAATTCAGAAATCTTGAATATGACCTTATATCTGTGGTAACAGAGAACAGTCTTCTGATGTCCAAGTATTTTAATACGTAATGATCCTCTTTAGATCAAGATGAGAGAAACTGAATATAATAAAATGGAAATTAAGTGTTTTTATTATGACTAATTACAAAAACAGGAGAAATAAGCTATACCATTCAGTATGGTGTTGAGACCCTAGAAGACATTGTAAGCAGCGCTTGTTACTCAGTCTTCCTATCTTCCTTTCTGTATAGGACTGGTATATATCATTAGTTCAGTCCCAGTGCTTCACCAACACAGATTCTGCACTGCTGGAAGGGGCGGAGCTTGTGAACAAAATCCCTCAATCAGAACGTCACACTTTTATGACCAACAAGGTAATGTATCTCATTGTACAAACGCAGGAAGTGCTTTTGCATTGCATACATATAGACTGAAGTGGAATTGGCACCTTGTAACCAATATTGATTTTGAAAGTGCTTTCAAAATCGCCTATAATTGAAAGATATTGTATTTAGAACAGTAGTTTGAGCTTTATTTCAGGTTATGCAAGTTAGGGCTCTTTCACACAGGTCACTTTTACAGTGCAACTTTTTGGTAGTGACTTAGTGCATTTTTATTGCTACAGCATAGTAAAGTTTTCCCAGCATACCATTCCCTCTGCAGAATCAGAAGTAATAGTCACTGAGAAAATGCAACTACCTGCAGCCATTCTGAGATTTTTATGCAGTTTCAGTGAGATTCAATACAAATTTGTAGCTGCTGAGTCTCTCTGCTATAATCTCACTGCATGTTGCCTGTGTGAGACATGTGCCAAAGGACACTAATTCACGATTTTCTGTTGCTGAAAAAATGCTGCCCATGTCAGTACTGACCGCCTGCCAAATAGCAAAATTTCACACCATTTTCCTTCCCGTCTGCCCTTTCATGCGAGCCAATACTTTCTAAACCTACAAATAAAGCTAAATATCTGGACTATTTAAATTAAAATTGCTAACACGAATATAGGGGATTTTGAAAACACTCTCATATTTATCTTGTAATTACAGAAATTCAACTTGAGCCTGCTTGCCCCTTGCTTAGCACTGGGTGTGAACCAAATCTCCAGTGAGCAGGACAGCACCTTCTTTGAGACTACGCACACAGTGATTCTGGATCTCATCTCACACACTGTACATCAACTACCTGAAGGTCACCAAGTCCTGCTGCCTTTGCAGCAGCTCGAGAGCTCTGCCTACTGGGATAAGTTGAGCATTGTCTTCGGTAATCAATATAATATATGAGTTACTGTCAAAAGTAGATATTTCACATACACCTACACTTACTGAAGCAATATAGTGGTCTCCAGAATGTGGCATCATTACTGCCTCTGTATGTTGCAGCCTAAGTCTATAACTATCTGATTGGTAATGGAGGACAAAGTAAAACAAATGTGTGTGTTTTGGTAATAAATGGACCAAAGGAAACAGTCATTTTCACTTTTTAGTGTGCCTTCTTTTGGACACCCTTTTGACATGCTTTATTACTAACCCTTTAAGTACCGGGGCTGTTTTGCACCTCTGTTGTTTTTCTATGTGTTTCTAAAGGAGGTTTCACCATTATGTTTAGTGTACCCAAACTGTACCCATGCAAACTGCATATTCTCTCTTGGTTTTCCTGGAATAGAATTCCATACCCAAAAATAATTCAGCTAGTTCTTCTGTTTACAGGAACACCCTCCAGTGGCTTCTAAAAACTGGGAGTATGTCTCTCAGTGCAAAACGGCAGTATTGTATGTTTGTTAACAGTAATATTAGGGGAGTTTTTTATTTTCATATATTTCTGGTAACAATCCATTGTCACCTCACTGCTGTCAGCACTTACACACTACTACATTTGTATTTTGTAACCACTCCACCATCATTGTTTGAAGGCAGCAGGCTTTTTTCTTTCCCAGCTCCCATACTTAATGTCCTATTTGTGCCCTAGTCTCATAAATGGCACTATCAGGGTACATATCTGTCCTATATATGTTATGGCGCACATATTGCACTATTGGTTAAGATTTACTAGGATGGTACGGTTATGTTTTATACATCTTAGTATCACAGCAATATTGTGTTTCATATGTGTCCTAACGTGCCCTATTCTTATAGATGGCGCTATTATTTTGTGCATTTATCTTACGTGTCCTGTTTGTACAAACAGCGCTATTGTTACATCAAGACTCCCTAACGCTGCATTACTTTCTAGGTTCTGAAGTCGACAGTTCATGACAAACTGTTTTTTTTTCCCCTGAACAAGGTGACGATAGTCCTGAGCACCTTTAAGCCATTAGTGAGTCTCCAGTAGCCTGTGATTCAAGCTTGCATGAAAGTAACTAGACCACAGTCTCCACTCCAGCAGCATTTCCATCCTCTCAGTTACACTTAAGATGTTTACAGCTGAATCTTCAGCACTAGAGGAACAAGGAGTTGACAAGTTTACGCATCTGCGTCTGGTTGACGCCAGAAAAGCAATAACCCTAATACTGATGACTTCATAGGCAGTTGCAAATCCTGCTTCACTGGGACAACTCCTGTCTGCGGCCATTCCATTAGAATTCTGTCTGACGACTACAACACTGTCGTGTGTCCATTGTCGAGGGAGACAAAAACTCAAAGCAACTTGTCTGGCAGTTAATAATATCCTGCCTTGTATATGCCGGAATGTTCGAGTATTGTTGTCCATTTGCATAATTTGGGTAGAGAGCGGACATTCAGATCACCAGAATCCAGCACTGGACCGTTGCTCACAGTGCTTAGAGAGATCAGCTGCACCTCACTGACGAGGCCCAGCAAGGCCGAAATGTACGTCTGGGGTTGACTGCTTCTCTTGTTTAGAAAGGAATTGCCTGGCATTTCATGGTTGGACTGCTGTAATGGCAGGACCAATATGATATGTTTTAGGATATTTCTTCTCTGTGAATGGCACTAGTGAGCTAAAAGAGATTGCACCCTGGGTAGGACACCATTCCTATAGAGCCTGTAAATTTCTGCTGTAGGCTCATTCCTAGTTGAGCGTCTTTAAAACACACTTCCACCCCAGTAAACTTACCAGTCTTCGTACTTCATCCCCAGCTTCCTTAGCAGGTTTGCTCCTACAGGGACAGACCAACCCTGTCAGAGGCATAACTAGAAGCCTCCGGGCCCTGGTGCAAGAAGTGCCATGGGCCCCCCCCTCATATTGGTCTCCCTCGACCACAATGCCCCCATCTCCTACCTCCTACCAGGAGCTCCCGCGCGGTCCTCTTAGTAATTCAGAGCGCTGGGAGATGATGTCATCTCCCAGGGCTCTGCATTACTAGAGCGCCGGAGACAGATTGCAAGCGCCAGGTGAAGGGGTCGCAGGGGGTGGCTGGGCCCCTGGAGTGCATGGGCCTGGTCATAGGCGCAACCCCTGCGACCCCTATAGTTACGCCACTGAACCCTGTAAATGGTTATGTCACTATTCCTGCTTTTTAGGACAGTCATTTAAACAAAGTATCATACATCATGTTATGAGACATCGAGCCGTACTGTCACAGAAAAAGATTTAAAAAAAAAAAAAAAAAAAAAACCTCGAGGCACAAAATCAACTGAACCATAGGAAAAAATGAAGATTCCCTTTGATTGAAATGGGGATTTTAACCCTTTGTATGCTAGAGGTGTCTTCAACACAGTGCTTCACATTTAAATCAATGAAAATTTGTATTAGGCCACGGGGTTGCAGTTGGTTTTCTCCCCTTTGAGACCATGGTCCATTGCTTGGTAAAAACAAACCTTGGATACTTTAATTTCTCAGTGCAATGATATCTGTAGGCAGCGTGCTAGCTTGGGTATCTGTTACAGCTTCTGATACTTGTAATGAGCTCAGTGTTCCACTTTTCTTGGGCTTTGAAGACCTGAGCCACCCACTGATCATTCTTTTCAGTTTAAGTGCTGCTTCATCCTGTTCTACACACTGAACATTTTATTGGATACTACTTTAAAGCAGCAGGATTCATTAGCATCTTCTAGAATAACTATAATCTGTGTGTCCCCTGCTGTAGAAGATAAACTGGCTAAGGTTTTGGTCTGGATGCTCACATCTCTAGAGGAATCTAAATTGCATGATTGCAAATTTAAAAAAAAAAAAAAGTAAATCAGTTGTGTGATGTTAAACACTTCTGAAAAAAGCAAATACAATCTTTTAATGGAAACGGTCTACTCCTTAATTTTTTTTTTTTTTTTTTTAACTTTTTTTTAACTTTTTTTTAATGCTGAATCGACTATAAGATAACCTTGATAAGGGATGCTACCCCCAGACTTAGCATATTGGCAAGGAAAGGCCTGAATAAGATCCATTGTTATCTTTTTCTCTACCCCCCCATTAGCCAAGTGCCAATCTCTTCCCCTTGCATTAGAAAATGTAATATTCACAGTTGCCTATATCTGCATATAAATATCCCTTTATAGAATAATGGCAAATTACCATATGATAAAATCAAAGCTGTGTTCTTAAAAAAAGTGGGAAAGTCCAAAATATTAACCCTTTGATTGCCAGAGAGGCATCCGACACATTGCATCACAATGCGCTGGATATCTTAATGTCACTCAGAGTAACCTGCAAATAGAGGTTCAGAACGCCACATTGTTTAAAGTACGTAGAAATATAAAGTACCTATTTTCCGATGGTCTCCTGCAGATCCACTATTTGAGTGAAGTGTGTGATAAAGGTTAGGATCTTATCTGACAAGGCAACAAGTTGAATTAGCCCCCTGCTTGCTTCTCTCTTTAAGCTCCACGTAATACAGAGAGTGTAGACAAGCACATGTGTGCAATCATATGTACTTAACTTTATTTGATTTTGATCAGTATAATATTTATTTTTATTAATTTTTTTTCATTAAATTTTTCATAACTTGCATCATCCCACATTATTTTAAACGATTTGTTTACTGCTCTGGAGCATATTTATAAAGAGCAGTTCTAGGACAAATTCATATTGATAGGGCGTCCAAATTAATTTCCTCAGGGACTACACGCGCAAAATAATATGTACTTAACCCCATGAGAAAGAGAGACGTATCCAATATATTGCATTGCAATATACCTCTTTGGCACTCAGAGGGTAATGTGCCAAATGCATCTAAACATAATGTATTGGCATTTAAAGGGATAGTAATGTTTCACAAAATCAGCAGCTCCAATTAATCTTCATAGTATTTGGGCCATGGAGAGTGTTATTTCAATTCTGTCAGAGTTGTAGTTCAAGAGTAATTGAATGATAAAGTATCCCCCACCCACCCCTTTTACCTAGTGTAAGCCACCTCCCCTCAGATGTGGAATCTGGTCTCTTGACCGGACAGCTCACAGCAAGGGACAATCTTCTTACTGTGATCATAAGGAAAACCCTGCCCACTTGACAGTTTTTTCAGGTTTTTCCTTGTGCTCACTGAAGATTGTTCCTCTCTGCGATCCATCTGGACAATCTTGCTGCTCTGAGGTGAGTAGTGTTACATCAATAAAAGGGGCGGGAGCGGGATACTTCATCATTCAATTGGAGCTGCATTTATTGTGAAACATTGCTATCCCTTTAAGAAAAGCATGCACAAAAGGAACGCTTATAACAATTATATGTGATCCATATCTAGGCCTAATAAGCCACCTCATGTTTTGCTATGTAAAAGTACATGCTCTGCATGAACCACCTGCCCCAGTAACTTGTTAAGGAATAGAGGAGTGTGCAAAACATTGCTTCACAATGTATCCCAGCCCCCCTCTGGTCTTTAAAGTGTTAATAAAGATAAGATCAGGATTACAGTGTTTTGCAACACATCACATTTTTATCATTTAATATAATTTGAATGAAGGGGCAGAAATGTCGGTGTCGGAGGGCTGCAAATGACAGTTTGGATGTCTTTGGTTAAACAGAGATTTTAAGCACTTGGATGGTTGAGAGGTCTCCATCACGTTGCTCTGCACAAGCAATGCACTGGAGATGTATCTGGACTCCAAGGGGCTTAACTGTTGGCGTATTGTTCAAAAACTAGTGACTTCTATCAAATGTTGCTAGGCACAGTGTAAATCACTTTACCTAACATAGGCCTAGATTACATTGCAAGTGATAAGTGTTATCAAATGATTTTAAAGGGACAGTAATGTCTCATAAAAAAATAGTTTTATGTAGTGTTTAAAAAACGAAATTATATGGCACAAATCCTATCTCTCAAATCTTTATGGTTTGAGAGATATTCGCATGTAAAGTTTCCCTTCTCCTGGCCATTGCGGTCTGGACTGAACAGCTCACCCTGGCTGTCTGTCAGGGTGCTCCTACTTCGGATATGTTGCAGCTTCTTGCCAACATTTCTGAGGCCCAGCACTATGTTTCTGCTGACTTATTTGATGCCATTTGTTTGGTGGCAAGGGTTTCCAACATGTCTGTGGTTGCCAGACGAGCTCTTTGGCTCAAGATCTGGTCTGCTGACACTGCTTCCAAGAAAGCTTTTCTCTCATTGCCTTTCCAAGGCACCTCTTTGTTTGGGCCAGATCTTAAAGATCTGATTAGTGAAGCCACAGGCGGCAAGAGTACCCTTCTGCCTATGGTCCCCAGGAGGAAGATGCCTCTCAAGCGTAATCAGCTTTTTCGTTCCTTCCAGACTGAGACACTTCTGTGAACCAGGTGGTACCCTCAGCTCCTCGTTCCTCCTCCAAGCCCAAACAGCAATGGAAGCCCAAGGTCTCCTTCAAGCCTAAGGCTTCCAAGCCTCCTTTGGCATGACTCGCCAAACCCGGGTCCCAACTCAACTGTGGGTGGCCATCTGCATCACTACCACAGCGCTTGGGAGGATTCAGTGGCGGACCGTGGGTTTTACAGGTGGTGGCAGAAGGGTACAGGATCCCGTTTGTCTCTCTTCCTCCTTTCGTTTTTTTCCCTCTCATACGCCTCAGGGCATAGAGAAATGCCATCTTTTCAGTGACTCTATCCAGGCCCTTCTGGACAAGGATGTTCTGGAACCTGTTCCAATTCGGGACTGAGGTATGGGTTTTTACTCAAACCTCTTTGTGGTCTCCAAGAAGGATGGCGGCAGTCATCCCATTTGGATCTCAATTCCTTTGTGATCAAGACTCATTATTGCTGCTATGTCCCCGGGGGAATTCCTTGCCTCTCTGATCTTCAGGACGTGTATCTACACATCGCCATTCATCCAGAGAGTCAGCAGTATCTTAGATTTGCCTGCGACAGTTTTCAGCTGTTCCCTTTGGTCTGACTACAGCGCCTCAAGTCTTCAACCGTGTCCTGGGAGCTTTGGTATCAGTCCTCCATCGGAACGGCATCGGAGTTACTCCATACATGGACGACCTGCTTCTGAAAGCCCCTCTGCGGAACTTCTTCATCAGCAGGTTCAGGACTGCATTCATGCGCTCACTCATCACGGGTGGATCATTAACATGGACAAGTCAGATCTTGTCTCATCACAGCGTGTGGTCTTCTTAGGCCTTCTCTTCAACACTCAGCAGAGCATGGTGTTTCTCACGGATGAGGTGGCTCACCAGATCGTCCACAGGGTTTCTGCTGTTCTGGCTCACAATCCAGTTCCAGCCAAGAAGCTGTCCTCTCTAGTGTGGAAATTCATCTCCACCATAGAAGCGGTCCCATTTGCCATGGCTCACACCAGGGAACTCCAGAGGCTTGTGATCCAGGCGTGCAGGGGTCAGCCGGACCTTTTAAAAATGTCAGTATCCCTCCCTTTTCATGTGGAACAGAGTTTGTCATGGTGGCTCAACCTCTCCAGTCTGCTGAAGGGCAAGTCCTTCCTGGTATCCTTCTGGACCACTGTGATGACGGATGCTAGCCTCTCCGGCTGGGGAGCGGTCCTGGGTCGCCTGAGTGCTCAAGGTCGGTGGTCTCCGGAGGAATCTCTTCTTCCCATCAACGTGTTGGTGCTTCGGCCGATACTTCATGCCCAGAGTCCGGGTCCAGTCTGACAACGCCATGGCCGTGGCTTACATCAACAAGCAGGGCGGAACAAGAAGTCTCGCCGCTTGCTTAGAGGTCAAGGCTATTTTGTTCTGGGCAGAAGATGTTCCTGCCATATCTGCAGTGCACATTCCTGGCGTAGACAAAGTCATGGCAGACTTCCTCATTCGACACACAGTGGACAGCGGAGAGTGGGAACTGCACCCAGAGGTGTTCACCCTCATTGTTCAGAAGTGGGGTCTTCCTTGCATCAACCTGATGGCGACAAGACACAACTGGAAGGTTCCGATGTTATGTTCTCGCTGGAGGGATCCTCTAGCTCTAGTGGTGGATGCCATGTCCATTCCTTGGTTATTTCCTCTGGCTTACATCTTTCCTCCCCTCCCCATGTTGCACAGGGTGTTACGGATATTGAGACTGGAGCGATGTCCAGTCATTCTGATTGCTCCGTACTGGCCTTGACAGGCTTGATTTCTGGAGCTTCTGGATCTGTCAGTGGCGGAGCCATTCCGGCTCCCTTGCAGTCCTGATCTTCTGCGGTGTTACCTGTGGAAGGAGGATGTTCATTGTCTAGCTTTGACGGCTTGGACATTTAATCCTCAATACTGAATAAAGGTTTTTCTTCTGGTGTGGTAGCTACTATGCTTAGTGCCTGCAAACCTGTTTCTTTTAAGGCCTACCATCGTGTCTGGTCTACCTTTCTCGTTTGGTGTGCTGATAGAGACCTTTCTCAGGATTTTGATCTGCCTACGGTCCTAGCTTTCTTGCAGGACGGTGTGGATAAGGGCCTCCATATGAGTTCCCTTAAGGTTCAGACTTCTGCTCTCTGTTTTCTTTCAGAGGAGCTTTGCCATCCTTCCTGATGTCAAGGTTTTCTTCCAGGGCGTTGCTCACACTCGTCCTGTTTTCAAGAGTCCTGCTCCTCAGTGGGATCTTAACATGGTTTTGGGCATCCTTCAGTGCCCTCCCTTTGAGTCCTTGGCTACTATTTCTCTACGCCTGCTGATGTGGAAAATGACCTTTCTCCTGGAGATCGTGTCTATTCACCGTGTCACGGAGTTGCATGCACTGTCTTGTAGACCACCCCTTTTGGTGTTTCACAAAGACAAGGAGGTGCTTCGCACTTCTCAGGAATTTCTCTCGAAGGTGGTCTCTGAGTTCCACATTAATCAGGAGATTGTGGTGTCTTCTTTCTGCCCTGACCTTACTGCTGACAAGGAGAGGTATATCCACTTTTTAGATGTGGTGCATTGTCTCAAGTTTTATGTACATCACACTGAGTCCATTAGACAGTCTGACGCGCTGTTTGTCATCCCTGAGGGCCCCAGGGCAGGGAGACCTGCATCCAAAGTGACCTATTGCGTCTTGGATCAAGTCCACTATTCGTAAGGCTTTCGAGCTAAGGAAAAAGCCCGTTCCCTTTAGGGTCACAGCTTATTCTACTAGATCTATTGGGGCTTCTTGGGCTTACAAGAATCAGGCCTCCGCTGATCAGTTGTGCAAGGCTGCCACTTTGTCGTCTGTGCACAGCTTTTCGAAGCACTACCATGTTGATAGGCTGGCATCGGCTCACGCCAGTTTTGGGAGGAAGATCCTGGAGGCAGTCTTGCCTGTCTAGGATCTTCTTCGGTGCTTTCTTCACTTTTGAGCCCTGTTGGCTCTAGTTCAGTGTGCTGTGTAACAGTTCCTGGGGTGTTGTTACCCTTGTTCAGTGTCTGTTGACACTTCATTTGTTTTGTTGAGCTATCTCTGATCTGATGGTTCATATCTGCTCTGGTGACTTTGGTGGCCTTGTGCCTGGTCCTTGCCTTACTTCCCGCCTCTGGGAAACTCAATAGTTGGACATCCCAGAGTTACCAATAACCTGTGTTGGACGACAGAGAAAAGAGGATTTTAGTCTTACCTTTTAAATCCTTTTCTCTTAATCCATACAGGTTACTTGTCTCCCACCCTGTCAAGGGACCATGCTTGGCTCTCCTGTGGCAGACCGTGGGGCTCCTTCGGGGTCATGCTCACAGGAGTCTTCTTTCCATTCTAGTATCTAGTCAATAGTTAGTGTCTCAAATCTTACTGAAGCTGATTGACTAGCTGCAGCCAAGAAGGGAAGGCAGGCTCCACCCCCCTCATTCACTTCTAGAATTGTTCCTGCCTAGTTAAAGGGGCAGCTCGTCTACTCAAAGTTACCAGTAACCTGTATGGACTAAGAGAAAAGGTTTTAACAGGTAAGACTAAAATCCTCTTTTTTGTTTCTTGTGACATTACTGTCCCTTTAACTAATAGAAGCCCTTTGAAGTCTGTGGAGAAATTTGTACATAAAAGCCTTGATACTTATCAGTTGTGATGTAATCCAGACCCTTATTTGACTGACATCACTACCACTTTGTCTCTTTATTTCTGTGCACAGACCAACTAAGCACTTTGCTCCATACGTATAAAGAGAGAAGTGCGGCAATTCTGGTTTACTATTGAAATATCGCCCTCTATTTGTCGATCAACAAAACATTGCCTTAAAATGTAGCCTGCATGAAAAGGGCAACATCAGAATGTCACCCGCATCAAAAGGGCGACATTCTGATGTTGCAGGCTTAAGTGTTGCCAAGCCAAGTAGCCTCCATCAGTGCATTAGCCCTTTGAGTGCCAGAGGGATCCACAAAGCAGTCACACTTGAGTGTCGCCAATCTGCTAGTGCCAGGGCACTCAAAGGGTTAAGGCACAGATGGAGGGTATGCATTATGCTGTATTTATAAAGTTATTTATAAAGTTTTTATTTTATTTCTGATGCAGGCTTATGAGAGGAAGAGGACATCTTAATCCTTTGAGTGCCAGACGGATCCACAACCCATTGCTTTGCAATGCATTGAGTACGACTCTGGCACTCAAAGGGTATAGGCACAGATGGAGGGTACTTGGCTTGGCGACCCTTTTTGACGAGGGTGACAGTCTGATGTTGCCTTTTTCATGTAGGCGTCATTTTTAATGCTACATTTTGTTGGTAACAAATAGAGAGCGATATTTCAATAGGATACCAGCAGTTCTCCAACAAACCGACGGCACCATAAGGAACAAATACAAATTCCTATTGGTGTAAATGTGATTGTCAACCCATGAGGCCTCTGGTGCATTGATTCACAATGCATTGTGGATACATCACTTGCCTTCATGGCTCAATAGGTGGAGTAACATTCCTAATAATAAGCCACACTTACTATGGCCAGAAAATCCTTTTGGCTCCTATGAATGTTGCCCTTGTGCCTTTGTTAAAGAGCGAGCATCTTCCATCAATCCTGGATGTCACATGCATGGAGGCGGACATGACCGTTGCTAGCAGAACCATGGGACACAATCTCTACTCACTGCACACAGTAATCGTAGCCCTTTATGGACTAGAGAGCTGTTCAGAGTATTGTTTTTCAATGTGTTGTGAACTTCTCTGGTCCTTAAAAGGTTAAGTAGGATCATGCTTGCTTCAGTTTAAAAAAATACTGCTAGCAACTGTCATCCGCCTCCATGGACATTCGGGACTGACTGAAGATGTTATCTCTCAAACAAATGCGCAAAGGCCAAATTCTCTAGGGCCATTAGGATTTTCTTTCCATGTGTGTGTGTGTGTCCTATTTAAATCAATGTAAATGTGTGTTCTCTATGGTTGGTTTGCCCCAGGATTGCTTGGATTTTGTGAATCTGGTGCTTTGTGATAGTAACGTTTCACAAAAACAGCAGCTCCAATTAATCTTCATAGTATTTGAGCCATAGAGAGTGTTATTTCATTAATGTGAGTGTTGTGGTTCAAGAGTAATTGAATGCTAAAGTTTCCCCCTCCCACCCATTTTACCTAGTGTAAGCCCCCACTCCTCAGATGTGGAATCCAGTCCATAGACCAGACAACTCACATCAAGGGTCAATATTCTTACTGTGAGAACAATGAAAACCTTGCCCCCCTTGACAGGTTGTTCAGCTTTTTCCCTTATCTTAATTGAAGATTGTTCCTCTCTGCATACCGGGACACTCCCTGCTGCTCTAAGCTGAGCAGTGTTACATCAGTAGAAGTGGCGAGAGGGGGATACTTTATCAATCAATTACTCTTGAATTACAGCTCTGACAGAATTGAAATAACACTCTCCATAGTCCAAATACTATGAAGATTAATTAGATTTACTTTATTATGAAACATTACTATCCCTTGAATGGTGTGTGTTGAATACTCCATGTGACAGCATTGTGTTCTGTATCACAGGAGATCTCTCTGTGTATCGCTCCCTGGTAACACTCTGCAGAGCCTTAGCACAGTATCTCCTCTCCCTGCCCAAGCTACCGCCAGAGTTTCACATCCAGCCCGACAAGATGGCAGACATTGTGGCATTTGTGGTACTCTCAGTTGAGGTAAGAAAACGAGTAGCTTAATAATGTCCGTTGTCTCTTCTATATATATATATAAAAGAAGACTTCTGTGTGCCTGGCAAACACACCCAGGGGTGGTATTAAGGAGGAGTTACTGTTCCCATTGGGTGATTCAATCATGCAGGGAGTTGGCCCGCCCCCACTATGCAGCCCGCCCACCACTATCAAAGTAAGAAAAAACAATATGGCTGCCACTTGCTCCTACACCACAGACAAACACACATGCCTCACTCACACACACACACCACCACACAAACACACACAGACCACCACACACACACATGCCCCACTCACACAGCACCAAACACAAATGCCCCCACTCACACACACAAAGCCAGAAATAAATATGGCTGACACACACACACACTCACTCACCCTGACTCCCAGTGGCCTCAGCAGGACCTGTAGTGCAGCACCAGG
This sequence comes from Rhinophrynus dorsalis, assembly GCA_037306005.1. Lineage (NCBI taxonomy): Eukaryota > Metazoa > Chordata > Amphibia > Anura > Rhinophrynidae > Rhinophrynus > Rhinophrynus dorsalis. The sequence goes on from CM074718.1 coordinate 49,425,179, forward strand.
GGAACAAAATGGCACTCAAAGGGTTAAGGTAGGCCCTCATTGCTCAATTATTTCTTCACTGTCATCATTTGCCATGCAAGACACAGGACAGACAGCCATCAGGTACACACTTAACCCACTGACTGCCACAGGGTTGTGTATCAAGTCTTACCCCTCAGGGAGTGTGTTCAGACCCCTCACACTGTAAACTTGCATTTCCCTCCCACTTCTCCTCCTTCCCCAGCCTATTACTAGCACTTTTCCATATGTATGTTAAGCCCCGCCCCTACTCGCGATTAAGCCCCACCCACTTTTAACCCAAATTGCCCCATTGCTCTCTCCACATCAGCACCACATGAGGGACTCCACAAGTAAAAGTTCACATGTATTACACACACATGCCCCACTCACACAGCACCACCACACACACACAGCCAGAAAGAAATATGGCTGACACACAGTCACTCACCCTGACTCCCAGTGGCCTCAGCAGGACCTGTACTACAGCCACTGAAGGGTGTGACAGCACCAAGGGAACAAAATGGCACTCAGAGGGTTAAGGTAGGCCCTCATTGCTCAATTATTTCTTCACTGTCATCATTTGCCATGCAAGACTCAGGACAGACAGCAATCAGGTACACACTTAACCCACTGACTGCCACAGGGTTGTATATAAGGTTTTACCCCTCAGGGAGTGTGTTCAAACCCCTCACACTGTAAACTTGCATTTCCCTCCCACTTCTCCTCCTTCCCCAGCCTATTACTAACACTTTTACACATTTATGTTAAGCCCCGCCCCTACTTGCGATTAAGCCCCGCCCACTTTTAACCCAGATTGCCCCATTTGTCTCACCACATCAGTCCCCTCTAGGGACTCCACAAGTCAGTTCCCAGGTATGAATACACTTCCCACTGCTATTTATCTCTGACATGCCTCTCTATACATTAACCATTTGAGTGCCAGAGGGGTGCACAACTCATGCACGCATGTGTTTCTGCTCATATATGTTGTGTGTGTACATCTCTGTTATATATGTGTGTCCATGTGTGCATCTCCAGTGTGTCTGTGTGTACATGTCTTTTGCATGTTTCTGCCGCTCACTGTATGTATGTGCATACCTCCCAACATTTCACATGGCCAAAGAGGGGCACTTTTAGGTGATATTGTTGGGGGCGTGGCTGGTGGGCAGGGCATTAGTAATAATTTTTTAGGTTATTTCATGACCTATTACTGGCTATTTATGTAAGTGAATAAATGATTTAGTGCAAGACCAAAGTATTTTATTTGCACTCACTAATGTATAAACACATATACTGAAGTTTACAAAAATATGTATATGAGCTTTATTGCTGTAGAGCAAAGTAATACACACCACACAGTCAGGGCTGGTGCAAGGATTTTTGCCACCCTAGGCAAAACCTAATTTTGCTGCCCATTTCGCTCCGCCCCTTGTGCCCCACCCCTTTATACCCCGGCCTACTTATACCCAACCTCTTTTCATGATTGTCCTCTCTCTGCCCCCTGGCCCAGTCTGCCCCTGGTCTGGAGATGCCTATAAGAGATGCCCCCCACCAGCTCCAACTTGCCCCTTATCAGCTTCACTTTGGCCCACCAGCTCCGCTTTGCCCCTTTCAGCTCCACTTTGTCCCCCATCAACTCCAACTTGCCGCCTCAGCTCCTACTTGCCCCCATCAGATCCACTTTGCCCCCCACCAGCTCCAACTTGCCCCCACCAGCTCCAACTTGCCCCCCATCCACTCCAACTTGCCCCCACCAGCTCCACTATGCCCCCAGCAGCTCCAACTTGGCACCATCAGCTCCACTTTGCCCCCCATTTGCTCCAACTTGCCCCCATCAGCTCCACTTTGCCCCCCATCTGCTCTAACCTGCCCCCCCTCAGCTCCACTTTGCCCCCCCTCAGCTCCAACTTGCCCCCATCAGCTCCATTTTGACCCCCATCCGCTCCAACTTACCCCCATCAGCTCCACTTTGCCCCCCATCCGCTCCAACTTGCCCCCACCAGCTCCAACTTGCCCCCACCAGCTCCACTATGCCCCCTCAGCTCCAACTTTCCCCTATCAGCTCCAACTTGCCCCCCATCCGCTCCAACTTGCCCCCCATCCGCTCCAACTTGCCCCCCATCCGCTCTAACTTGCCCCCAACAGCTCCACTTTGCCCCCCTTCAAGCTCCACTTTGCCCCCCCTCAGCTTCACTTTGCCCCCCTCAGCTCCACTTTACCCCCTCAGCTCCAATTTGCCCCCATCAGCTCCACTTTGACCCTCATCCGCTCCAACTTACCCCCATCAACTACACTTTGCCCCCACCAGCTCCACTATGCCCCCTCAGCTCCAGCTTTCCCCTATCAGCTCCAACTTGCCCCCATCAGCTCCACTTTGCCCCACATCCGCACCAACTTGCCCCCAGCAGCTCCACTATGCCCCATCAGTTCTAACTTGCCCCCATCACATACCTGTAGCTCCCGCGCAGTCTTCTCTTCAGTAATGCAGAGCAAGGCGGGAGATCATGACTCCCAGCGCGCTCTGCATTACTAAAGATCCAACCCAATGAGGGAGCGCTGTAGCAACGCAGACCTGATTGTGTTGTGGTTCCCGGCGTGGTGTGTGCGGGCGCAGCTCTTCTCCGCTGCATGCCCACGCCCCCAGTACGTGTGCGCCCTAGGCCGGCGCCTACCTCGCCTATAGATGGAGCCGGCCCTGCACACAGTCTGACCTCCTAAAAAGAGGGACAGAGGGATCCGGCCCTCAAAGAGGGACACTTGGGATGTATGGTATGTGTCTGCCTGTGTGTTGCATATGTCTGTGTTTATCAGTGTGTCTGCATTTCACACATGTGCGCCCAACGGTCATAACATGACGGGCAACGCCGTCCCACATTGCTAGTCATCTATAGAAGGTCAACAAAGATCGGAGTAATTCAGGAACAAATTAGCTGCCTTATAGGGGTCTAAATAACCTCCCCATGTCCATTGATTTAAATGAGGTATTTTGACTCCTTGAAGGCTACAGAGGTCCCTCTTGTTTTGTAATGAGTTGGAGACCATTCAAGGGGTTAAAAGACTCCACTCAAGTCAATGGACATTTTTTATTTGTCCTGTATGGTGAAACTGGTTTGCCCCAGAAATACTTCATTTCTTCTTAGTACATTACTCACGAGGAATGTAGACTAGTCTGCTAGAACAACGTTTGTCATGTCAAAACTGCTTATGCATCAGGGTGAGGAAGAGACCAGGGCAGAGGCCACATGTTCAGATGGAAAGAGATGAGAAGTGCAGCAATTCTGGTTTACTATTGAAATGTCACCCTCTATTTAGCGAACAAGAAAACACATTGTTCAAAATGTCATCTGCATGAAAACGGCGACATCAGAATGTCATCCACATCAAAAGGGCGATATTCTGATGTCACAGGCTTAAATGTCGCCAAGTCGAGTAGCCTCCATCTGTGCGTCAACCCTATGAGTGCCAGAGGGGGCCGCAATGCATTGTGGACTCCTGGCACTCAAAGGGTTAAGATGCCCTCTTTCTCTCTCAAGCCCACATCAGAATGTCGCCTGCTTCACAATCACGCTTAAGTGTCGCAAATCTGCCAGTGCCAAGCCACTCAAAGGGTTAAGGCTCAGATGGAGGGTATACTTTACGCTAGTTACGTTTTTGGTTTTTGTTTTTTTGTTTTTTCTGATGCGGACTTGTGAGAGTAAGAGGGCGAGGGCATCTTAACCCTTTGAATGCCAGAGGGAGTGGTCCCTTATGCATCAGGGTGAGGAAGAAACCAGGGCAGAGGTCATTTGTTCAGATGAGAAGTGTAGTAAATATGGAGCAAACCATCTGCACCATAGGTTGATATTTAAGCATTTCCAATTATTTAAATGGGGCCTTATACCCCTGAATGCTAGATAGATCATTGCTTGGAAATTTATTGTATTTCTCTCTAGCAATCACGGGATTGAAAGTCCCATATAATTAATTGTGTATTTGAATTTTCCTCTTGCAGTGCAGTCCGCGCCAGAATTACTTCTCATTTATATGTCTCACCCAAAACAATTTTTCTTGTCACTTTCTGCTCAGACGACAATACTGTTTAGGATGCAAGGGTTGAAAACAAATTACTTCCCCTTGCCTGCTAAACTAATTAAAATGAAAATCCGATAATATACTACGCTATTGTGTACACATGATGCAGTATATATGTTTGTGATTCTGATAGTAGCGTCTGTCCGCAGGCAGTGTCGTGGCATTTTATACATGAACAGATCCCGCAGAGCGTAGATCTTCAGGCTGTGCTGGACTGCTGCTGTCTGACTCTCCAACATCCCGGCCTTTGGAACTTGCTGGCTTCTGCGCCCTTTATGACCCAGGCCTGTTCACTAATCATATGTATTCGGTTCATTATAGAGGCAGGTGAGTGTAAACGTTACATCTCAACTCCCTGGTTTCCAAAGTGCTTTGATCGCCTAGCCACAACTTGGAAAGGGTAACATTTGATTTTTATATTAAACAAAAAAATACTTTTGGTGTAGGCATTTGACACGTCCTATATTTGAAAACTGACTTTCAGAAAAGTAAATACAAATTATTTAAACCTCTGAATGCTTTGAATGGGTTGGACATGTATCTAGAATGCAAGGAGTTAAGAAAGTATAAATCTCTAAATAAACAAGAAAATACATTCTTTCAAAATTATAATCTAACATTAAAATGCATTGTAGGAAATAAGATGAGTAGCCACTTGCCAGTTTGACTCAACTGGTCAGATGGTTAAAGGCCAAAGTGGAAGCGTTCTCGAATTAACCAACACATTGTTTTGATTGCCACCTACTGTGCAGTTGGAGAACTCTATAGCACAGACGTGGTTAAAACACCAGTTAAAGGGCAAATCTTGTTAAAAGGGAAAATTCTATGTTTCAATGTATGGTTTGTGGATTCTCGCAATTCTAAAACTAATTTTTATTCTTTGAAATAGTTCTGAAGTTATTGCTTATGAGACTTGTGCTTCTCTAGCGTCATTGAGGGTTGCAAGGACCATAGGGATGCGGGGACCATGGGGTTGAGCAGTGTGACACTATAGGAGACAGGGCACTCTAAGCAAAAAAAAAACTCCTCCCACTTCCTAGCCGCTAACCCCTCCCCTTTCCCAACTGCCTTCAGTTTTTTAGAGCGTTCCTCAAGGAGGTCCTAGCCAACTTTTCTCCTGAGAGAACTTTGTTAATTAGCTCTCTTATTATTTTACCTTTCTCCTTTAAAGCTTTAGAGAACCCACACTTTGTGAGGAGAGTCTTCTTAACTCTTTGATTCCCAGCTTCCTTTCTTCCTTTGGTATAGCTTACAGTTTGCATCACATAGGCCCAAGTTCAGCATTTGGTTGAGAGGGAGAGAAGCTTTATAGTTAGTAGGTGATCTTCATGGGACGTAACGAAAGAAAAGAACAGTGCAAAAGCACACCTGAGTGTTGCAATTCAATATTCAACTGTGGCTTATCAAATGGATGTCCATACCACCACTTGGGTGGGTACTCGCCTGAATAGAGGCTCCTTCTGCCTGTAAATAATTCGACTTGACTCCCAGTCTCGGTCCTGCAGCTCCACTCCTTCTTCCCACTGCCTTTTGTTGTTGCTTACCCTCTCCGTGTCCCAGGCACAACGCACCTCTGTTATCCGCATCCAACATAGCTCAATCGGACCACTCCTATTGGGATTTTGTGCCCAGATTAAAGTAAATAGGTGTTTATTATCGGAAGCGGTTAGGTTTTTTTTATTATTTTATGTCATTTGTGTTATACTCATACATACAAGGACTGCCTTTTTTGATAGCGTTTGTTTTGTGTGTTACATTACATTGCCTTTAGTTTTTCCTACTTTATCAATGTGTGTCTTATAGTTGCAGTCGAGCCGGGCAACCAGCTGCTTAGTCCAGAAAGGAGAAAAAATCAGTCTGCAGAAGGCCCAGGAGGAGAAGTGGATTCCTGTGAGCAGAGTAAGGAACAAGGGCCGTTGTGGAAGTCACAAGTTGTTGCTTATGAATGGGAGGAAGTGAGGCTCCAGCGAGAGCACGGAGATTGGTGGGAAGGAGAGAGCAGGGGGGAGTGAAGTATGGTTTAAACCAGGTGTTGTTAATTGTTGGACCACCAGGAGTTGGGGGACGAAAACTCCCATCATCCCCAAGCAGCCGACAGCTGTTGGGGGCTACGTCTCCTATCCAGTGGCTGGTTGGAGATGATGGCACTTGTAGTCCCCAACTGTTGACTACCCCTGGTTTAAAGGTAGTAATACTTAAAATGTAAAAAAAAAAAAAAAAAAATTGTTGTAGTGTTTACCCCCCTGAGTAAAACAAGGGAACTCCCACTGCTGAAAGGAGTTTTACTCAAAAGTTATTACAGCTCAAACATTATTTTAGGCAGAGTATCAGTGTGGTCTGAAATTGTACAGTGGCGCTGTTGTTACACCATCCTATGGACAGTTCTGGTCAGTTGATCATAAATCTCCATAGGATGGTGTAGCAACAGCGCCGCTGTACAATTTCAAGCCACTCTGATATTGCACCTAAAAATTCATGTTTAAGCTGAATAAATCCACTTTCAGCGGTAGGAGCACTCTTGTTTTACTCAGGGAGATAAACCCTACAACATATATTATTTTTTACATTTTAAATTTTACTATCCCTTTAAAGACGAGAAAAGAGCATGTAAAAACATTTTGTGATTGTAGAAAGCAGCACGCCCTCTCAGGCATTGTATGACACCCATTCTTTAACCCTTTGAGTGCCAGCTGCCTAGTCCAGAAAAGAGAAAAAAATCAGTCCGCAGAAGACCCAGGAAGAGAAGCAATGCGTTGCGTACCCCTCTGGCACTCAAAGGGTTAACCTACTAGCTACTAGAGGCATCTTCGACACATTGCAAAGCAATTCGTTGAAGGCTCTCCTAGCATCCAAGGAGTTAAGTTATTTCGGCAATAGTATGGTTGTATAAATTATAGATGGTACCAGCGATCTCTATGTTGACACAGGCTTAGTAGGATTACGTACGTTTTCTTATGTGTTTAAGACCAATGGTGCTGAATGCAATCCAAAGTAGTTGTTCCCAGAAGGTGTGACAGAACATTTCTGTTTCTCTCATCCATTTTAAGGTGTCACGCCTTTCCAAGTACTTTCACAAAATTATTTTGTGTTTGACACTCACAGAAATATTTATTTTTCAACTATGTGTCTTTGACTTTTGAGGAATGTTGTCAAATTGGAAGCGCAGTAAACTTTTGTTATTAAAAAAAAATGTATATTATAGGGCTTTTCCTGTAGAGTAAAGTGAGGGTACTCTCACCATATTTCCAGAGTAATTACAGTTTAAACATTTTACATTAACATTGCACTCTAGTGGTCAGATACCATTTACTTATCTTGTTGCATTCTTTGGGAGAGGCGAGTCACTGACAAACATTTCACTAAAGATGTAATAGAAATTGTTAAAGGGATAGTAATACTTAAAATGTAAAAAAAATATATATTGTAGAGTTTATCCCCCTGAGTAAAACAAAGGTACTCCCACTGCTGAAAGGTGTTTCATTCAAAAGTTATTAATTTTCAAATTTTAATTTTTTAGGTGCAATATCACAGTTGCCTGAAATTGTACAGTGGCGCTGTTGCTACACGATCCTATGGACAGCTCTGGTCAGTTGACCATAAATCTCCATAGGATGGTGTAGCAACAGTGCCACTGTACAATTTCAGGCCACTGTGATATTGCACCTAAAAAATTCAACTTTGAAAATTAATAACTTTTGAATGAAACACCGTTCAACAGTGGGAGTACTCTTGTTTTACTCAGGGGGATAAACTCTACAACATATTTTTTTTTACATTTTAAGTATTACTATCCCTTTAAGTCATGCTTTCGTTTTGTACTTTCAGGAAGTAACTGCACTGTTATTCACTTCCTGACATTATGTACTGTTTTATCTTTTGCATAAAACTGACCTCCATGGGAGTACCCTTGTCTTGCTTGGTAGGAAAAGCTCCTTAAAGGGATAGTAATACTTCATTTTAACTTTATTTTATTTTGTAGGCATTAAAAAAAACATGAAGAATGATATAAGTCTTATCTCTGAAACCTTTATGGTTTAAGAGATATTCACAAACAAAGTACCCCCCCCCCCGTTCAACCAGATCAGAAGGGAGATGCCCAGGTAGACTGCAGAGAGGGACAATCTTCAATTAAGATAATGGAAAAAGCTGAAAAACTTGTCAAGGGGGGAAGGGCTTTCATTGTTTTCATACAAAGAAAATTGTCCCCTTCTGTTATCTGTACTGTCATACAACCAGACTCACATCTGAGAAGAGATGGCTTACACTAGGTAAAAGGGGCGGGGAGGGGAACTTTGCTTGTGAATATCTCATAAACCATAAAGGTTTGAGAGATTAGACTTATATCATTCTTCATGTTTTTTTAATGCCTACAAAATAAAATAAAGTTAAAACGAAGTATTACTATCCCTTTAACATAAAGGTTTTCATTCAAAAAAAGTTTACTGATCCTTTAAGGGGTGGGAACCGCTGGTCTAGAGAACTGTTATTTTATATGAAGATTAAAGCTCCTTACAGATTATTTTACAAGTACATTTATATAAAAAAACTGGCAAAATAATTTAAAGGGGAACTACCACCCCTCAACAACTTAAGCTTGACTGATTGTTCATCTGGCGACTAGCTTCTTAGTAGCTCTAGTCGCCAGAAATCTTACCCGGTTCTGCAGATATCGGCGTTTTACCGATGGTGACAGGAGCAGGAAGCACGGACGTCTCGTCACAGTGACGTCCGTGCGCCTGCTCTGTCAGTCCCTTTCGGAGCCAAATGCTAATATTGTAGCTATGTCAATAATAAACTAAACAGTGCAAGTCCTATTCTCAACCCTTTATGGTTTGAGATAAATACAAAGATAGTTTCCCCCTCCATCCCCTTTTCCGGACGTGACCTGTACAGCTGTCAGCCCGAGATTCTGGTCACGAGATGAGACAAGGCTCTTCAGCAGAGCCGAAATAACGCAATCATGAAACAAATACTTCATTGGAATGGTCTAGAAAGTGTGCCTGCAGGCACACTTTGTAGACCTTTCCAATTAAGTATTTGTTTCACAATTGCGCTATTTCGGTTCTGCTGAAGAGCCTCCGTCTGGTCCTGGGACCAGGATATCCTGCAACCGGCTTTACAGGTCACGTCACAGAAGCGGGAGGGAGGGGGAACTTTATCTTCGTATATCTCTCAAATCATAAACTTAGTTTATTATTGAAATAGCTACAATATTAGCGTTTCTTAACAATAGACTTTACTATGCCTTTAATATGATTTTATAGGTACGGTCTTGCATCTTTTCTCTGTGTGATGGGACTTATTTTTGACTTGGTTAAATTATGTTTTAAATTCTACAATTCGGGGCTTTATTATTTACTCCTAACATAGCAGCGTGCCCTGAACTGAGGATTTCTTTGGGAGATTTTGTGCTTTTTCTGGACCTCTTCTGGGACCCCATACCTGAGAGAGAATGGCTTTGCTGTATTTTTTTAATATAAGGTGCTCTCCTTGCTTTTATTTTTAAAATGGAGCTTTCACCTTAATTCAAGTTTTTATATTTGTTATGCAGTTGTATAGTTTAGGAGATTTCTGGGCACTTATTTCTGGGCAAAGCGAAAGTGAACATTTCCTGGTACTGCACAAATCATCATTAGCATATGAAAGATAATTGCAATCATCATTGGCATATGACCAGTCACTGAAAAGGCTGCATTAGCATACGAAACCTCACTGATGAACTTAATTAGCATATGAAAATGTCACTGTTAGCACAATTAGCATAAATTAGAATATGGTAACAAGTGTGAATCTCTCCTGAACTGTTCATTTGCTGTTTATTGATCTAGCAGGACAATGTCCAAGGGCAGAAAAAATGGTTAAAGTGGAACTATCACGTAGATATAATTGCCCCCCAAATAATTGTTAGTATAACGGAAATCATTGAGAGAGTGTTATAATGTTTTTTAAGTGCCGGCGTTATTTGGAATCATGTTTCTATGAGACTCACCTCAACACGACAGCTGAGACATATTGGCAAGGAGGGATCTGTATGCCTGCGCTATCCGTCCCTGCTTGTACCGTTCGGTACAAAGCAACTTCCCCTTTGGCAAATAACCTATCAGTGAGGAGACAGGGATGGACAGCGCAGGTGCACAGATCCCTCTTCGCCATGTCTGCACGGTCATGTGGAGGCGAGTCTCGTATGAACTTCGCCAAGATGTCTGCACGGTCATGAGGAGGTGAGTCTCGTTTGAACTTATGATTCTATATAATGCTGGCATTTACTAAACATTATAACACCATTTCCATGATTACTAACTCACAATTTTGGGGAAATTATATCTACGTGATAGTTCTACTTTAATTTTGGTAAAAATTGATTTTGTGGACCCTATGCAGTATAAATTATTAAATACCTTTTCAATAATATTTTCAGAGTGAACTATAAAACTCTTGCAGAGAAAAAGTGATGTACTGTACAGTTTCCTGTAGCTAGTGTCCACCTTTGTGCAATACAAATAACCTGCTTTACAGGAGCAGTAAACATTTCTATAGTGTAGTGTTTTTCCTATTGAGCAAAATAAGTGTACTTCCACTGCTGAGAGATGCATATTAAGAGAGTTATTACAGTTTAGCCCTTTGAGTGCCAGTGGGGTACGCAATGCATACTCAGCAGGACAAACCCTAGAACATACAAGTTTATTTAAAAAAAAAAAAAAAAAAAAAAAAAAATGTTACTGCTTCTTTAATGCGCTTTTTATACTGTAATTGAGATTTACACAGCATCACCAGTGGTGGACTAACAATTGATTACCCCTGCTGTAAGCTCTTCCTCTTTTCCTAGGACCAACCTTTATCAAGACAGCCTGTGAAATGGTTGTTGAAATGGTGGATTCCCTGCAGACAGTTTTGGTATTTGGGCACACGAAGAACAACAATATCGCAGCATTTCTCACTCCTGTCTTCAGAAATATTATCATAAGCTTAGCACGGCTTCCTATAGTCAATGGCTACACTAGGGTGCCTCCTTTGGTAAGTGATTTTTCTTGCTCTTTTTCTTTTTTTTTTAAAGTTATTCTCAGATTGTTATTAGATCTGTATAGTTACTTGTACGTTTCATGTAGGTTTGGAAACTTGGATGGTCCCCAAAAACAGGGGGAGAATTTGGAACTTCTCTTCCTGAAATTCCTGTAGAGTTCCTGCAAGAAAAGGAAGTATTTAAAGAGTTTATCTACCGCATTAATACACTGGGTAAGTCCTAAAGAAATAAAACTCCAATTGACTTGCATTCTGAAGAAAAGTAGATCTATTCCAGTGCAAATCAACTGCACATTTAAATTGGGTTTTCTGTTATGTCCACTGTGGAACATAGGAACTATGGGGTAAAGTTTCCTCATCCCAGAAGGTTGGGGCACTTCAAAAAAGACAAGGCCTTTGAGGCAGAGACTACCTTCATCCTTCCAACTTGACCCCCATCTGTATGTGGATGTACATAATATGGTCCCAGTTTCAAGTGACCTGCCTCAGGAAAAGGGCATGCTGGCACTACTCACAGTTTTTAGACTTCTTTTTTTATTTTTATACTTGGATATGGGGCTGTATAATTCCCCATTAGGTGGGCTCCTATTAACTGGCTTCCCGAGGGTTGGATTGACCAGTTCACAGGTGCATTTCTGGACCATTTCCATGTGGAGCTTGACTTTATTATAAGTCTGTGTCTTAATTCTGAGCTCATCTTATGTTTTGTATTCAAATAAAGGGAGTCTGAAGACTGGTAATTAAATCACTTGAGTGATATGGTCCTTGCTATTATGTCCTTGGTGTCACTTGGCACCCACTGAAATGTTTACTGGAATGTGATTATATCTGTTATATATCTTTATAGGCTTTATCTTTACACTTAAAGCTGAACTACCATGCTACGTAAAGTCACCCTGCAATAATTAGGCAGGTGGCAACTAGCTTTATATTAGTTATATTACCTCTCAAAAGTAGCCGAGTGTAAAGTAATCCTTAATCTTTCAAGACCGGAAGCCAGGCATCATCTTGTCTGTGCACCTGCGCTGTCAGTCCTGGTCTCCATTAAAAAGCATTTCACTTGCCCGAAAGGCACCGGAAGGGACTGACGGCACAGGCGCGCAGACTGCACTAACCTGACAGTCAGTCTCGGAAGAGTTTGACAGTGATGAGGAGGACATGGATTCTTCCTTGTTCTTTGGGGAATGCTTATGAGGAATACCCTTGTCTCTCTGCTGAAGGGCATATTAGAGTTGTTTTAGAGGCCTTGCAGGTGTCTGAGTCTTCTGATGTGCAGGGTCTTCCTCACCAGACAGTTTCAGTGGCTCAGAAGGGTATCACCCATTTTTCCTCCCCATCGTTTTCTGGTCCAGGTTAACCTGGAAGAATGGAAGACTCCTGATAAGAGATTCTTCCTTATTAAATGCATTTCCAACCTTAATCCTTTCTCGGCTGATGCTTTGTCACAGTGGGCTTTCTCACCTGCTATTGATCCCTCAATATCTTGCCTTTCTAAAAACACAGCACTGCCTTTGGTATATGCTGCAATTCTTAAGGATCAGGCTCATGAGCACCTAGATTCATTGTTGGAGTCAAATTTTGTAGCCACTGGGGCTGCCCTGTGTCCCATTTTCATTACAGCTTCTGTCACTAATGCCATGGCTCTCTTGGGTGAACAACTGTCAGATGCCATTTGGTGGGGATGTTTCTAAAGCGGAACTGCTGGTTATGCTGGCCAATATTCCAGTGGCCAATGCATTCCTCACTGAGGCAGGCTTTGCAGGCTGCTCCTCATCTCTTAAAATTTGAACGGTTGACCAATCTTCTAAAAAAGGCTTTGGTGTGTCTACCCTTTGTAAGATGAAACTTTTTGGGTCTGACCTGGGCAAGGTTATTAGTGACTCTGCTGAAGGCAGAAGTAAGCTCTTGCCTCAGATTACGTCTAAACTCTCCTTTTTTCTTAAGAAGATGTATGGTAACCCCTGTCAGTTCAGGGTTCCTAGGGTTCAACCCCCTTAGACCTTTAAGGACCATCCACCCCAAAGCCCAAACAGGCTTGGCAGAACAAAAAATCTGCCTGACAAGCCCACCTCTGTATGACTCGCTGAGTCCTGGTCCGTCTTTGCTCCTCGGGAGTCGACTCGATTGTGGGAATCTTCTCTGATTGGCTAGTGTGTTATGCAGGTTATTTCAGAAGGGTAACGCATAGCTCTCAAATTCTTTCAGCATCACCATTTCTTTTTGTCCAGAGTTGCTCGAGATTTGTTTCAGGTGTGTCTATGACTCAGTATCCTCCATGTTGAAAAAATACATGCTGGTTTCCTTTCCAGCCCAGGAACACTTCACCGGATTTTACGCCAGTCTTTTTTTGGCTCTCAAAGAGGATGGTGGCTGCCGTCCTATTCCGGTCTCAACCAGTTCATGCTAGTTCCATGCATCAAGACTGAATCTCATGCCATGTCCCTGTCTCCACAAAAAAAGGAGGACTTTTCACTGGTGGCATCACAGTCATCACTACGGAAGCCAGTCTGACAGGTTGAGGAGCCGTCCTAGGTCACCTAACTGCTCAGGGTCGCCAGATCGTGGAGAAGAGTTTTCCAATCAACTTTCTGGAGATATGGGCTATTCACCTAGTGCTTCATCACTGGTCTCAGGCACTGTTGGGCACATTGATGAGGGTCCAGTTGGACAACACGGCAGTAGTCATCTACATAAATCGCCAAGGGGGAAATCGGATGCTAGTGTGCTTGGGAGGAGATTTGGGATGTTCTTCAGTGGCCAGAAGCTTGTGTACTATCCTGTCCACATTACAGGCATGGTCGCACACTTTTTAACCCTCTGAGTGCCAGAGGGGTACACAGCGCATTGCAGAGCAATGTGTTGTGTACCCCTCTGGCACTCAGAGGGTTAAATCACCAGTATCTGGTTCCTGGAAATTGGGAACTCAATCTGAGTGTGTTCAACCAGACTATCCACTGCTGTGGTCTTCTTTAAGTGGATCTTTTTGGTGCCCTCCGAGAACCAGAAGGTTCCTCTATTCTGCAACAAGAAGGATGGATGCAATGTCCATTCAATGGAATTTCCATCTGACATATGTTTCCACTGTTTCCCTTGATTTCCAGGGTGCTGGCAAAGATTAAGATGAAGATGGGTCAAATTATTCTGAATGCTTTTGCTTTTTTGCCCTTTTGCCCCTGTCGCTCTTGGTTCTCATTTCTTCTCGATTGCTGAGCCATTTTGCCCCCCCTTGATTGCAGAACTCCTTACCCAGAGTCAAATTTGGTATCATCAGGAGTAAAGATTTTCTTTGACTGCATGGCTCTTAAAGCTAACATCTTGAAGAAGAAGGGTTTCTCGAATACTGTCAACTCCACTATGGTTCAGGCTATGAAGCCTGTTTCCTCCAAGGCTATCACAGAATCTGCTATCTGTTTTACCAGTGTTGTGCTGATCAAGACGTGTCGCCACAGTTTTTCAGCCTTCCTACAATTCAGGCTTTTCTTTAAAGGGATAGTAATATTTCAAAATAACTGTAGCTCCAATTATTCTTTATAGTTTTTGGGCCACATAGAGCTGTATGTGCAGTTCCAGATTAATTGAATTATAAAGTGCCCCCCTCCCGCCCTTTTACCTATTGTAAGCTGCCTCCCCTCAGATGTGGGAGGAGTTGCTTAACTGGACAGCTTGCAGTGAGGGACAATATTTTGTCTGTGAGCATAAGGAAACCCCTACCTCCCTTGAAGGAGGAGAGCAGGTTTATCCTTATGCTAACAGAAGATTGTCCCTTGCTGTGATCCATCCTCAATGTCTTGCTGTGCAGCTTTACATAGGTAAAAGGGGCAGGAGGGGGACACTTTATAATTAATTTACTCTGGAACGAAACATCGTAGACCGTGATAATAACGCTCTACATAGCCCTAAAGCTATTTTGAAACATCGCTATCACTTTAATATGACATCATCAAGGGTATCCGTTCTGTTAAGGTTTAGATCTCATCCCGCTCTGTTCTTTTTCAGAAGCCGATTGCTTTTTTTCTCTGACATCAAGATCTTTTGTTCAAGGAGTGGCTAACGTTACTGTACTTTTGGGGATCCCACTCCTACTTGTGACCTGAAACTGTTGTTAGGAGTTCTCCAGAGGCCTCCTTTTGAGCCTGTTTCATCTGCCTCTTTGTGTTTCCTGATGCTTAACACGACCTTCCTTGTGGTGGCTGAACTTCAGGCTGTCTTGTAAACCTCCTTTCCTGGTTTTTCACCAGGGCAAGGTGCTTCTTCGTACTTGCAGAGGTTTTTTGCCCAAGATCATCTCAGAATAGGAAATTGTTCTTCCTTCTTTTTGCCCTGATCCTTCTAATAAGCTGGAGCTCCAGCTGCTGAATGTGGTACATTGCCTTAAAGGGATAGTAATGTTTCACAAAAACGGGAACTCCAATTAATCTTCACAGTATTCGGGCCATAGAGAGTTTTATTTCAAAACTGTCAGAGTTGTAGTTCAAGAGTAATTGAATGATAAAGTATCCCCTACCGCCCCTTTTACTGATGTAACACTGCTCACCTCAGATGTGGAATCTGGTTGCTTGACCAGACAGATAACAGCAAGGGACAATCTTCTTACTGTGAGAACAATGAAAACCCTGCCCCCCTTGACAGGTTTTGCGGCTTTTTCCCTTATCTTAATTGAAGATTGTCCCTCTCTGCAGTCTACCTGGGCACGTCCCTGCTTCTCTGAGCAGTGTTACATCAGTAAAAGGGGCGGGAGGGGGATACCTTGTCATTGAATTACTCTTGAACTACAACTCTGACAGAATTGAAAGAACACTTTCCAAGGCCCAAATACTATGATGATTAATTAGAGATACTTTTATTATGAAAAATTACTATCCCTTTAAGTTCTATGTTCATCAGGAAATCTGACACTTTGTCATTTCTGAGGGCCTCTGAGTAGGCCAGGCTACATCCAAAGTTACCATTGCTTCTTAGATAAAGTCTACTATCCGACAGACATATGTAATCAAAAAGAAACCTGTTCCTTTCCCAGTCAATCAGTGAGTGTACGTTTGGCCCACAAGAATTAGGCCTCTGCTGAGCAGCTGTGTAGGACAGTGATGTGGTTGTCTCTGCACACCTTTGCCAGACACTTCCGTGTCAATGTCCTGGCCTTGGCTGAGACCAGCCTTAACCAGAAGGTCCTTGAGGAGGTTGTGGCTTTTTAAGGACTCTTCTCTTTCAGGACCGTGTTGGCTCTTGTTCTAATACAGTTGCTTGGTGTCTATTGACACCTGAGGTTTGGAGGGAGTTTTTTTTTCTCTCTTTTTCCCTCCCAGGAATCTTGGCGGTTGCTTTGGGAAATCCCCATGGTTCCTGTTTTTCACATTGGAAGTAAGAGAAAAGAGTATTTTTGTGAACTTGCCATTAAATCATTATCTCTGTCCATGTGGACCAAAGGACACCCAGAGGAAAAAAAAACATGGTTTAAGCCCATGCACAGAGACCTACTCTTGGGGTCTTTGTTCAGAGGATTTTCTTTTTCTGTCTCGCTTTTGTTTCTTTATGCTATTTTGCTATATACGTTGAAACTGAGGGGTGGAGGGTAAAGCTGGAAGGAAAGAGAGGCTTCTCACCCTCAAAAGCCCCACTTTTTTGAAGTGCCCTGCCTTCTGGAAGAAGGAACCTTGACCCATGGTTTTTGTGTTCCACATGGACTAAGAGAAAAGCATTAAACAGCAAGTTCACTAAAAACTTCTTGAATGCTAGCAAGGTCTCAGTCATTGTTTCACAGTGTGGGGGAGACCTCTCTAGCATTTAAGCCCCCATTTAAATTGATGGGAATTTTGGAAATTGTATTTTTTCCAGTTGGTTTACTCCAGAATGAGTCCAATGTTCTTTTGAACATAATTCCTTAAGATTGAAATCCTGCCTTGCTTTACTACACTTCAGGCAAATGTAGTAAAGCAAATAAAATGACATTGAAAGCTTGCACTCTAATCCATTTCAAGGGCACTGTCAGTTGGCACATGTCATCATGTTACTTTGTTGGCTCTCTCACACTACCAGCCAACAAAGATGGCACAATGATGGTGGTGTCATATTTAATCCCATTTTGAGTGTCAGTGGGGTGAACTTTGCTCATCCTCGTGGTTTTCAAAGTGTTAAAAGGGAGCTCTATACCAACAGGAATGAGTCTCTCTTAATCTTGTTAACAGAAGAACTTACCTGTGTAGGAGTCCTTCATACAGTAGTCTGTTATATCTATAGCCATTTTTGCATTTGATCACTATTTTCATCTACTGCAGGGTAGTTTCAATTTATAATCTGATCAAGACTCTTCACCCTTGCCCACCATTCAGGTGTGTGAGGAAGGTAGGTGTGACCAAAAGGCAGAGTCCAGTAGTGATCATTGCAGTCAGCTACAGCTAACTTACCTTAGATGGGCTGTCCTTCATGCAACAGTCTGTATGTATGATGGACTCCAGCCATAGGCAAGTCCTTCTGTTAAACAATTTAAGAACCACTTATTCCTAGATAAAGATCCCCTTTAAGCTTAATCACATTGATAGGGGCATGTAAAGTGTAAGCCCCCCCCCCCCCATCTATTCTTATGAAATCTTAATGGACCCTGAACATATTCTGTCTAGTTTTCATCCTTCAAAACTGACCTTTAATTCGTAAGGTATCATGTCCACAGAGGAAAATAGGGTTCTTTGAGGCAAAACTCCAGGGCCCCAATCTTCTGATGACATTACCTCATGAAGAAATGCTTCAGTGGGAGGAGTTTGGGGTCCTGAAATTCAGCTCCTAATAGTTATTCCTGCCTTCATGGACTAGTTAGAGATTCATCGCGGACAATCAGGCAATTCGGAATGCATTCATAGTGAACATTAATTTTCTGCCCAGATGAAGGTAAAGGTTTACTATTATGATGTGTTTGTGTTAGCAGAAGAACTTTCTATGAATCACTGTAGTCTGACTCAAGCTCTCCCTTAGAGTGCATTATAATATAAATCTTCCATTTAGACACCAGATGGTGCTGTTGCGAACAGTATGACTACAAAAAGTTTGAACTGTAATAATTTTTGAATGAACATACTCTCAGCTGAAAGAACAAACGCTTTTTTTTTTCTTCTCATAAGAAAGTAAAAGTATTGGATTTTACTATTAGGAAGTGGAGTGTTGGACTTTGCCTTTAGAATTTGTTTCCATGTCAATTTTTATCTTTTATTAACTCTTTAGATGCTTGAGACCTATCCAGCGCATTGGGAAGCCATGCTGTCTCTAGCATCCAAGGAGTTAATTGTTAGTGTTTAGTGTCACCCGTATATCATCTCTACAATGTGTGGTTCTCTATTTGTATATTACCAGGATGGACGAGCCGCACTCAGTTTGAGGAGACCTGGGCCACGCTGCTAGGAGTTCTAGTGACTCAGCCAATTGTAATGGACCAAGATGAAAATCAGCAAGAGGTACATATCTAAAATGAGCAGTCTGAGCACTCCAGAGTCCTCGTCTAATGTTACAGCCATTAGCAACTTGTAACAATTCCCCCCTGTATATTTTAGTCATCAAAATGAGCACAACTACATGCATTTTTAATGGGTTTTGTACCTCTGGTGACCATAGGGTGCAGATACCCTCACAAATCTATTAATGCATATAATGAATCCTAAAGCTGACAATGCTGACTCATTTAGTCCCAGATACCAGTCTGGCAAGTGTCCTATTTCTGTAGTGGATTATTTTATTTACATATAGCCCATATGTGGAAATGCCAGTGAGCTGCCTGGAGAGTCTTTGGAAATGACCACCTTCTTATATGATCACTGAATTACAGGTTACTTTTAACCCTTTACCCTCGAGTGACAGAGGGGTACGGAATGCACTGCAAAACAATGCGTTCCATACGCCTCTGGCACTCAGATGGTTAAGCTCCCAGGTGGGGTGTGCTGAGCATTGCTTTGCAATATGCTGCACACTTCTCTGGTTCTCAAAAGGTTAAAGAAAATTGTCAAAGCAATGCGTTGTGTACCCCCTGGCACTGAAAGGTTTGAAATAAGGTTTATTTTTTTTTGGGTGTTGTGCTAGCCATTTATTTGTAGTGTAAATAGCTTTTGAGAAACAAACCTTTATTTGTCAGTGGCACAACTTGGCACTTTATGCTAGTTACTTTGTGCTGGGCCAGTATTGTCACACACCATGCAATTAACTAATGTAGACAGAGCCCAGCCACTGGACTCTAAATAGCATAGTGGGCAACACATTACTCCTATAACAATGAAATTGCGTATTCTTCAGAGAATTGTCATACGTTTCCACACTCTACAACCAAAACATAAGGTTACTTCCTCAAAAAATATATTCCAGACAAATTACAAGTATGACATATAGGCAATTTTTTATTTATTTTCTTTGAGGGACAGATCCACATTAAGCAAAAGAGCCCTTTGGAACGCTCACAGATATGAATGTAAAAAGATTTCTCAGCTTGATAGAACTTGAGATATGTTAGACTGAATGTGCTGTGTTTTTCAGCAGGTTGGGGGGAAGCTATTTTTCTTTGTATTTCTCACTTGCTGAACTGATAGCTGTATTCTACTGCATAAGTCAGTGGTTCTCAAGTTTTTTTTCTCAGGGCACACTTAACATGCAGTCTGGCATTTTCGGGGCACCCCTATCATTTTATGTGTTTTCTCAAGGGTGTAATGAAGGTTACAAATACATAAATATAGAGTTATTGTCAGACTTCACAACTAAAATAACCATATTGTGCATGATAATAGCCTTAAATATACAGTTGTAAGTCTACATTGACATTTTTGTCATATCATTATAGATACAGTGGGGCACCCTAAGTGGATGTCCGTGGCACACCAAAGTGCCACGGCACCCCGGTTGAGAAACACTGGCATAAGTGTTCAACTCCATCCTCAGGTTACCCCAGTAGTTCAGGTTTTTAGGTATAGGTTTTTTTACTTTCCTGGATGTTCATACTTAAAATAATTATTATTAATCGTTTACCTACAGTAGATGTGTGCTTTGTAACAGTCTGCTCTAGTGCTTGGGGTAGGAGAGGAAGCTTCTGTGTAGAGAGATTAAGGAAAAATGTACTCTCTAAAACCATGAAAGGATTTGTTACCGTCCAAAATTACCATTCACTGAAAATAAGCATGTCATCGGAAATTACCTCCTTTATGAAAGCTATAGTTCTGAGGTTCATGCATTTCGTCCTTGCAGCTACTTAAAACAAGCCAATGACAATGTGTCAAAGTAATCCATGCTTTATTCTGAATACCAAATAAGCAAACAATGACATTAGCCATGAATAGTGACACTGTTTCCATCCTCTTCTACGATGCCACAGGCAGAGCTAGCTTTTCTCACAATTTCCTAATTGATCCCAGCAAGGACAAGGGGGGTTGAGAAAAGCATTGCAAAGCAAAGTGTTGCACGTCCCTCTGGTCTGTAAACAGTAACACATTCATGGTTTGAGGGAAGACTTCAAAGAACTTTGAAGGGTCCAGCTTATAGTTCATAATGTACAGTGCATTCCAGAGTCCACAGGTTTACTGTTCAAGAGTTTACACCTGTGTGGTGTGGCATCCTTACTTTAGCTATTGGTCCTCTAAAACGTACAGCTTTTTCTATAATACTACTGCTACACATTGCAAAGTGGAATGCATTGTACAACTATGCCACTAAAGTGTTAAACATTTTGATAACTGGTTACATGTGTTTTAAACCCTTAGGTGTTGAGAGGTCTCTAACACATTGCAAATCAATATATTGAAGACCTCACTGGCATTCAGTAAGCTAATTTACTGTCATTTATTATACAGGAGGACACAGAGAGGACCCAAATCAATGTTCTGGCAGTACAAGCCATCACCTCTCTGGTTCTCAGTGCAATGACCATTCCTGTGGCAGGCAATCCAGCCATTAGTTCCCTGGAGCAGCAACCAAGAAACAAGACCTTAAAAGCTCTAGACACCAGGTATGACTTTTTATGTTAATATTTTACTTTTTTTTGTTACCTGAATGTTCATAATGCTGATTAAAGTGAATCTGTCACCTGCCAAGTTTCAAAAAAGGTATGCATTTAAACGCTATATACTTTTTTAATGGTATTAGATATTTTTGGTTTAGTAGTTAGGGTCACTGTGGCACAACCTGTCTTGATATCACCTTTTCACCATGCCTCATCTCAGTTTCCACCATAATGGCGGCATAAACGAATGAGGAGGAGTAATCATGTAAATCCTTTCAGTATGAATACTCCCACTGAGGGGAGGATGGCAGAACCAAGGGACAGAACCTCTTTAAATGTACATGCAAGCAATTTATGACCTTGTGTCCCTTTAGATTTCGCACTAAGAAGGAATTCATATGACTACAGTAAAAGGTTTCTATCTAAATCAGTATTAAGTTTCTGTTCGTCTTTCGTCTAATGTGTAACACAGAAACCATGAGGTAAAGTTCCCCTCCTCCAGAGGGCAGGGAACTTAAAAAGCAGGGCCTCTGAAGCAGAGATTGCTCTCTTAGACTTAGACTTCTTCTTATTTTGTTCCTAATTACATGGGACTGTAAAATTCCTCCATTAGGTGGACTCCAATTAACTGGCTTCCTTGGATATGGATTCCCCAACTCACAGGTGTAATTCTGGACCTTTCCCTGTGGAGGTTGACTTTTTCTATAAATATGTGCCTCGCTGTGGAACTTCTCTGACTTTCTTCATTTTGTGTAATGGAAGTCTAGAGATTGAATCTTGGTACGCTAACCTGTTGAGTTCTGTGGTCTTATGTCCCTGCTATTCTGGCACCCACTGTTATATGGTGTTCTTTGTCCATAATGCATTGTATTTACTTCTCTTTATGACTTGTGTGTCTGAAAGTTGGCTTCATTCAGTGACAAGATTATTTCTTATGTGTCCCTCCCTGGCATTAAGATTGGGTTATTGTCTCCGCCCTCCAGCTGGGCAGGACTTCCTGAAACTTTAAATACGTAATTCCTGTTCCCTGCTCCTGTTTTTTTTTTTTTTTGTCCTACCCAGCTGGATGAACGGCATTCCAAACGGGGAATGGGGCTGCCTTCAGTTTCTGCCTATCATTGTCAAAGCATGTGTGGTAGTCAGGACGCGATTCGGCACCTTCCCTGTATGTTTGTTGTGGCCTTCCTTGCCCTCCAATTGAAGGCAAGCAGGCTATTGTTATACAGGATGGGATCGGGGAACAGGGTTCTCCCCTACCTGTTTTCACTTGCAAGATCTATGACAGCATGGCTGTAGAACAGGAAGATTTTGCCAAACAAATCTAGATTGATATTTATTTTTTTTTAAACAGACTGTTACTGAAGTTATAGACATGGGTGGAGCAAAAGATGTAGCTTATTTGGATTTTAGTAAAGCTGTTCAACCCCACATAATAAGTTGATTCTTAAAGTGATAGTAATACTTTCAATAGATTTAGTTCTGTAGTTACGTAAAAAATAAATTAATTGCACCATTTCTGATCTCCCAAACCTTTATGGTTTGGGAGATATCAGTCTGCAAAGTTACAGACGGAGATCATAGTCCACAGACTGTCCTGCGGCTCTTCAGCAGAGCCGTGATCGCGGTAGTTACAAAGAAATGCTTCATTTGAATGGTCTACAATGTGTGACTGGTTTGCAAGCACAAGTTGTAGACCGTTCAAATGAAGTATTTCTCTGTAACAATTGCAATCACGGCTCTGCTGAAGAGCCGCAGGACAGTGTATGGACTGTGATATCCTTCTGTAACTTTGAAAGCTGACGTCAGCACAAGGGGACGAAAGGGGGAACTTTTCAGACTGATATCTCCAAAACCATACAGGTTTGGGAGATCAGAAACGGAGCAATTTATTTTTTTAAGTATCTGCAGAACTAAATCTATTGAATGTTAAGTATTACTATCACTTTAAGACACATAGTTTAGGATTGAACTTGAGAATAGTTTTCTGAATGAGAAATTGGCTGAAGGACAGGTGGCAGTGTGTCATAGTCAATGGAATACATTTAGAGGAAGGACAGGTTACTAGTGGGGTGCTTTGTCCTGCTCTCTTTAATAGCTTTATTAGTGATATCTCTAATTGTATGCAAGGTAAGGTTTGCCTGTTTGCAGACAACACAGAGATCTGTAGTATGGTTGGCAATCCAGTGTATAGTAATTTAAAAAAACTGGAGGAATGGACAGGATCTAAATGTATTGCTGCAAAGGTCAAGATAATGCATTTTAGGCACAAAAACCCAGAGTGGAATGCATGCTTATTGGTCCTTTCTTGATAAGAGCAGAAAGAAGGGGTCATTTGAAATGACTTGAAGAAAAAAAAAAAAAAAAAAAAAAAAAAAAAGCAATGGGAAAAGTTAGCCAGATACTAGGGTGTATGGGAAGAGGTGTTGGTAGTAATGTCCCTATATAGGTGACTAGTAATGTCCCATATGGGAGTACTGTGTATTGTCCTGGAGATCACACCTCCAGAAGGACATTAAAGGGATAGTAATGCCCCAGAAACATTTTTTGCATTTTGTAGAAATTAAAAAGTTTGATTGAATGCAAAAAAATGGATCTTTCAAACCACTACGTTTTGAGAGAGATCTGCATTCAAAGTCTGACATTTCCTGCCGTCAGCAGGAGATTCGTGTCGGCCGACACGGAGGCTCTTCAGCAGAGCCGCAATCGCGTTTTTTTAAAAAGAATGACTGCATTGGAATGGTCTACCAAGTGTGCTTGCGAACCAGGCACACTTGGTAGACCATTCCAATGCAGTTATTCTTTTTTAAAAACGCGATTGTGGCTCTGCTGAAGAGCCTCCACGTCGGCCGACGCAGATCTCCTGCTGACAGCTTTACAGCTTTGAATGCAGATATCTCTCAAACCATAGCAGTTTGAGAGAGAGGATTTTTTGCATTCAATCCAACTTTTTAATTTCTACAGAATGCAAAAAAATGTTTCTGGGAAATTACTATCCCTTTAATAAATTGGACACATTTCAAAGAAGAGCCACTAAAATCTTTTAAGGCGTTTATGCCACAACCTGCCAAGATAAAGGGAGGTATGATAGAAAACCTAAAATGTATTAAAGGGATAGTAATACTTAAAATGTAAAAAAAATATGTTGTAGGGTTTATCCCCCTGAGTAAAACAAGAGTACTCCCACTGCTGAAAGGTGTTTCATTCAAAAGTCATTAATTTTCAAAGTTGAATTTTTTAGGTGCAATATCACAGTGGCCTGAAATTGTACAGTGGTGCTGTTGCTACACCATCCTATGGAGATTTATGGTCCCGGGACCAGAGCTGTCAATAGGATCGTGTAGCAACAGCGCCACTGTACAATTTCAGGCCACTGTGATTATTGCACCTAAAAAAGTCAACTTTGAAAATTAATAACTTTTGAATGAAACACCTTTCAGCAGTGGGAGTACTCTTGTTTTACTCAGGGGGATAAACCCTACAACATATTTTTTTACATTTTAAAAACAGCTCCAATTACTCTTCATAGTATTTGGGCCTTGGAGAGTGTTATTTCAGTATTGTCAGAGTTGTAGTTCAAGAGTAATTGAATGATAAATTATCCCCCTCCCGCCTCTTTTACTGATGTAACACTGCTCACCTCAGAGCAGCAAGACTGTCCAGATGGATCGCAGATAGGGGCAATCTTCAGTGAGCATAAGGAAAAACCTGTCAAGGGGTAGGGTTTTCCTTATACTCACAGTAAGAAGACTGTCCCTTGCTGTAATCTCTCCGGTCCCAGGACCAGATTCCACATCTGAGGGGAGGTGACTTACACTAGATAAGAGGTGTGGGGGGGATACTTTATCATTCAATTACTTGTACTACAACTCTGACAGTATTGAAATAACATTCTCCTTGGCCCAAATACTATGAAGATTAATTGGAGCTGTTTTTTGTAAAACATTACTACTCCTTTAAAGTTCTATTTAAATCAGTCGGAATTTGGGGATTTTTTTTATTGGTCTCCAACAGTGCATTCGGTTCACCTCAGAATTGCTTGAGCTTGGTTATATACGTAAGGACGAGAGTTCTCTTTAGCCCATGTCACTGAACAACTGTTGTGGATGTTGCTAGATGCTTATCTGTTTATTTACTAGATTTGGCAGGAAGTTGAGTGTGGTGCGAGGAATTGTGGAACAGGAAATCCAAGCGATGGTCTCAAAGAGAGATAATATTGCAACCCATCACTCCTATCAAGAGTGGGACCCTGTCCCTTGTTTGTCTGCTCCTACCACAGGTACTTTTTTTTCTTTCTAAATATGAACCACTCTTCATCCATATTTGTTTCACATATCTTCTCATGGTGGAGAATGCAAGAAACAACTGAACATGCTCCCCTCATTCCTGTTTTAAATCTATTAAATTACCTAAAAACAGAGGCAATTAGTACACCTGCACATCCTCACTGTTTAAATTAACTTCAATGCAGACTGAATGAGCATGTTCAGTTCATTTATGTTTCAAAAAAGTCCTTACATAGAATGACTGGTCTGATTCATGCAGGGGCTCCCATATGTATTACCAATTCAATGCTTGTGTGTTCCCGAGAAACTTTGCCCATTGCCAGCCCTGGGGTATGTCCATCATGGAACTAGGAACCAGAAATGGTCATGTTACTTTCCTGTCTTCTGGTTGTCTAAATTTGCGTATAGAAAAATATGTATTTTTCGTAGCGTTGTTTAGGGATGCAGGAACCATGGGGTTAAGCAGCGTGCCTACAGGAGGCAGAGCACTCTAATAAAAAAAACAAAAAACTCCTCCCATTTCCAAGCTGCCAACCCCTTCCCCTGCCCATCTGCCTTCAGTTTTAAGTGTGTCCCTCAAGGAGGTACAGGGCAACTTCACTTGAAGAGAGATTGCGCAGTTAGACTTTTTATTATTTTAGCAATCTCCTCAAAGCTTCTGAGGGGCCCTCACTTTGTGAGGAGAGTCCTTCTATTTAACTATTTGGGGGAGATTCACTAAGCGGTGATAAGTAGTTGATAAAGTGGAGATGATTTCTCCAGTTTATCACTTCTCCAGTTCCTATATTATCCTTTGGAGCCTATTCACTAAGATTTCTTCAACTTTGGACATCAGAATGTCTCCCACTTAAAGGTCGCCATGTAGCAGGTCTCCCTCACATTGCAGTGCACCACAAGATGCAAAGAGAGATGCCCTGACTGTGGACTCTTACAAGGTGCTATAAAGTAATATCGATGATTGTGTGCATTAATCTAAAAATGTTGGGACAGAGCTCTTATTTAAATGGGTATCCATGTAGGCGCTCAAAGTACTTCAAATGCTGCATCTCTCTGTTGACAGAGCTCCTACATGGAAGCCTTTAAGCGGGCAACATTCAGTAGTAAACCCCATAATACTAGTTTCTGATGAAACTGGAATAAAGGAGGCTTTCACCCAACCCCGCAGTTACTGGTGCAGGATCAAGAGGTGACTGTACGTTTTAACCCCTAAGTAACTGGAATAGTATTACTGTAGTCATGGACACTTGGAGTTATCTTTAAACTAGTTTAATTCAAGGCTTTACTATACTTTTAACCACTTGAATGTGTTTGAGACCTCTAGCGTTCAAGGGGTTAAAAGCCCCATTTTAATCTGTGTGACTTAATTTCCCACCTGTGGCGCAGTTGATTTGCTCCAGAAGTGCATCACTTTATTTTACTAAATATGGCCTTTGGTGTTTAAAATGTCTGGCCCTTTAAGACCTGTCTGGTTTTTCCTTCCCTCAGTGTCATTGCCCTAATAAACGATTAGGGGCTCGATTCAATTACCAGAGCTAAAACCGGTGTTACAAGAAAAACAAGCAACATGAATTTTGCAGACATGTGTTAAGTCTTGTTTTACCGTGGTTCTGCAATAAAATACAAACTAGCGTAGACAGCACATTTCAGGGAACTAACAAAATTGGCGCTGTCTGCTTTTATTCGACTACAGCCTAAAAAAAAAACCACGCAAAATATCAAAGTCCAAGGAAATAGGCGTACGTTTTACTACAGAAAGATCAAGTTCATTGTTGTGTTCCCCACATTATCAAAATCCGACAGAGCTCCCCCTTTCGACATTTTAACCCCCCTTTTAAAAGTAGACTTACAGTGGTTTATTTCACCACATTTATTCGACGAAAATTGTTCACATTCAACATTTTAACCCTTCCCCTTGAAAATTTGACTACAGTGCTCCCATGACTTTCTCACCAATTAATTCGACAAATATTGTTTTTATAATAGTTTCACTTATTGTTATGTAAATTGGGTCACGCTTATTCAGAAACCTTCCTCACAACAGTAAAGGAGGGGTTAGTATCACTTCTTACTGTAGCATTAACACATCAAATGGTTTTAACCATCAAATAGTAGGAGTGAGAGGTCTTTCACACCTAGCACAGCAAGTTATACATTCTTGCACAGGTATCACTGTGACACATAGTCTGTATTTTGCAGTAAAATTGGAGAATAAACAATGTTGAATGGGAGCAATATTATTCAAATTAAAATGGAGAAAGAAGTTCATAGGAACACCAAGTCAAATTTTAAAGGGGAAGGGTTAAAATGTTGAATGTGAACAATAGTTGTCGAATTTAAATGGTGAAAGAAAGTCATGGGAGCAGTGTAGTCGAATTTTAAAGGGGAATGGTTAAAATCCGAATGTGAATATTATTTGTCGAATTAAAATGGTGAAGAAAAGCACTGTAAGTCGAATTTACAAGGGGAAGGGTTAAAATGTTGAATGTACAATATTTGTCGAATTAATGTGGTGAAAGAAAGCACTGTAAGTTGAATTTTGAAGGGGAAGGGTTAAAATGTGGAATGTGAACAATATTCGTTGAATTAAAGTGGTGAAGGAAAGCACTGTAAGTTGAATTTTAAAAAGGGGGGTTAATATGTCGAAGGGGGGCACTCTGTCGGATTTCTATGCTGTATAGTGTATTCTGCACTGCTTTTGTTCGAACATTGATTGTTGTAAAACTGTCTGTGTGGCTTCTACGCTTCAACCTCTGAGGCGCAGAATTCCCAGCTTGTAACCACAAACAGGCGGTAATACTGAGCGTGGGTAATATGTTACTAATTGCACATTGTTTTTAGTTGTTTCCTATGGGCTTTTTTTTGACTGGCGGTATGTATGATTACAGCTGATTTTGTTTTCACAAGTCAGGTAATAGGATACTAAAACCTGACTAAAAA
The DNA here is from genome assembly GCA_037306005.1 of Rhinophrynus dorsalis. NCBI lineage: Eukaryota > Metazoa > Chordata > Amphibia > Anura > Rhinophrynidae > Rhinophrynus > Rhinophrynus dorsalis. Next base: position 49,453,448 of record CM074718.1, read on the forward strand.
AAAAACACCTGTTATATTTTTAGCACTGGTAATAGAATCGATGCCTAGACCTGTAGATTAATTGTTGTTTGATTTTACATTTTAATCTTTATTTTTCAGGCGCTCTCATCAGCCACGAAAAACTCCTCCTGCAGATCAATACAGAGAGAGAGATTGGGAATATGAATTATAAATTGGGGCAGGTGAGCACAGTACTAAATGTTTGTACCCAAATATACAACCCGTATTACTAAAATGTTATTTACCTGTATGCACAGTAGGACTTGGCACACAAGAAAAGAGGAGCAACTCTGGGCCAAACCAATGGCATCATAGGGGACAAATAAAAAAAAAAATACTCAAACGCCCATTGATTTAAATGTTGCTTTTAACCACTAGAATGCTTGAGAGATCTGCAGTGTAATGAAGATCTCTCAAGCATTCCATAGGTTAAGAGCACCATTTATATCAGCAATAACGTTTTTGTACTTGGTATGCCCTTTATTTGCTCTTTATCTATTGTACTGAGCTCTCCATGTGCCATTGTTTGTTTTTTATTTTAATAATTATATTAACCCCTTGGAGGCTGGTAACATCTCCAACTTCACAGTGCATTGCAGATATCTCTGGCAGGCAAGGGAATAACTACAATGATGTAGGAGTCCTAAAATTTGGTCTTAAAGGAGAAGTAAACTTTACTAATGAAAACCTATATATGTTACAGAACATATTACTGCTGAGTAAAACAAGGGACCTGGGAGGTGTGTCTTTACAAAGTTATTGCAGTTTTAACTATTGGAGATGTTTTACATTAACAGTCCCTCAGAAATTCTCATACAGTTCACCTACAGTTGACCATCATATTGCATTCTGTGGGAGAAGTGAGTCACTGACAACAGTTCTCCATAGATTTTAATAGTAACACCTTCATCACTTCTTGACACTCAGAACATTTATAACCAAAATGGGGGAACTCTTGTTTTACTCAGTTCAAAAAGCCCTAGAATACATAGGTTTTCATAAAAAAGGTTGCTTCTCCTTTAAACTTGTTTTAAAGAATTGCCTATTTTGAGGCTAGTGGTCCATTGGTTGTTGCTAATACTGCCTATATCAGTGGTTCTCAACCTTTCTAGTACCACGACCCTTTGATAAAATTTCCCAAGTTGTGGCAACCCCTAACAGTAAATGTTGCTCCTTCATCTCTGTAATTTTGCTACTGTTATGAATCTAAATATAAATATCTGATGGTCTTAGGCGACCCCTGGCAAATCGTCATTCGACCCCCGAAGGGGTCCCGACCCACAGGTTGAGAACCACTGGCCTATATGATCAGTGATGAAAGCTGAATAGATGAGATATGATCCTCTTCTGGATAAATGAAGTAGGGAGTAGTAATGTGAATGTTTTAAAGCACTAGTTGTTATGTGGATGGAAAAAGAAAAAGCGTTTTGTCTCAGGCCTTTTCCTGCTGAGTCAAACAAAGGTTAAAGCTCAGTTTTGTTTTGTTTTTTAAAGTTATAGTAACAAAATGCAGCTCCAAGTCTTCTTTATAAAATTTGTATCACACAGCGCTGTATTTCAATAATATCAGGCTTGTAGTTCAAATGCAATTGAATGAGAAGGGATCTCCCTCCCGCCCCTTTCCCCTGCGTCATGCTGCCTCTCCAAGCTGGTCCGGATGGGGTGCAGTGAGGGACAACCTTCAGTAAGCATAAGGAAAATCCTTCCCTCGTTCCATCAAGGAGGGCAGGGTTTTCCTTAAACTTACTGATGGACAATTGTCCCTCGCTGCATCCGTCTTGTCCCAGGACCAGATTCCACAACTGATGGGAGGCGGATAAAATGGGCTCAAGTGGGATCCTCTTTCTTTCTATTACTTTGTTTCAAGTATTGCTATCCCTTTAAGTAATAAACTTAAATTCAGCTTGTGAAAGGTACCATTAGATGGCACTGTTGCTATAGTTTCCTATCAAGAAATTCTGTCAAGAACAGAAGTTCTTCGAAAAAAAAAAAAAAAAATGTAAAATTGTTTTGAATTAAGTGTTTCCAGCAGAGATTCTTTGTTTTACTCCGTAATTTGTGCAAAAAAAATGCTTTTTAATTTTGTCTGAATGGACAACAAACAAATATGGCACGCACAAGGTTTATATATAATATTTCAATGTCTTTCTTGTACCCTAGGTCTCCATTCATTCTGTCTGGCTGGGAAATAACATCACCCCTCTGCGGGAAGAGGAGCTGGATGAAGATGAAGAAGATGAAAATGATGCCCCTGCCCCTGCATCCCCACCAATCTCTCCAATAAACTCCAGGTCTGACCTCTTATCTATAACTTGTCACCAAGTTCAAGTCATTTGGTGCCTTGTATTTGTTTTCTTTATGGACTTGAGGGGTGTTCAGAGCATTGCGAATCAATATATTACACACCCCTCTGGTCCATAAAGGCTTAATGAGGGAAATATTGGGAGGCTGTGTGATCTGATTCTAGTACTTCATTTCAAAGAAAATACCTTTCTACACTAAGGGCCTTATGCAGAAGGCAAGAGATGAGCTATTGTGTGGTACACCAGCTGTACCATGATTGACCTTTGGGGATTTTTTTTTATATTTGCCAATAAATTCTTTGCTTTTCACCAAGAGACTGATAAAGAGTCTGAGATCTCAAGAACTCAAACCCTTCTCTTGATAGCCCTAGCCGCCGCCCAGTAAACCTTTTTCATTTAGCATAGGAGAGTAAATGTGCCAGAAATGGCGAGACACTCCAACCCACACAAAGTACAAGTTATCTTAGGGCAGGATGTCCTATCCTCCCCAATGGCCTAAGAGGAAAACTTATCGGTAAATGTCAAATTCCTTTTTTCTCTTGTGTCCAATTTGGGACACAGGTGCTAAGGGATGTCTCAACTTGGTCCCTAAAATATAGGGTGGAAGAGAAAACTGACTAAACTGAATTAATCAACAGTTGCTTGTAGTGTGTTACAACCAAAACTAATGTCTGCATTAACTCTGCATAACTATTTAAAAGTTTGAATTGAAGAACACGTAGCTGCTTTACAGATTTATTCAGCCAATGCTTGACTTTTGATATATATTTTGTTGACGGACCTTGTTGAACAGGCTGTAAGTCTAAATTGAACTGGTTTAATGCATAGCATGTAGGTTTGTTCGGGTCGCCTTCCATCTGTCCATTAGAACAAACAGATAATTGGAAATAATTATATGCATGGAAGTAATATTTGAGGTATCTCACAATGTCAATCGAAGGTAGTCATCTATCCTAATCATTTTCTGGGTAAGGACACAATGAAGGAAACACCAGTTCTAGGTATGTGTGGAATGAGTATACCCACTTGCTTTGAAAGTTGGGAACTGTTCTTAATGCTGTTATCCCAATGGAATATTAGGTAAGAAAAACTCTTCTAGTAGTGAAAATTGCTATCTCACATACAGCTTTGCAAGTAAATTGCAGGGTGGGGATGCTGAACAGTTTGGTTCCAAAGGCTTAGACTGTAAAAGCTCTAGTACTAAGCCAAGTTCAAGACCTATGATTGAGTTAGATCCTTGTAAGGCATCATGACATTTTAACCCTTGAAGGGAAGTCTGAAACATCTGTCAGTTGCCATTGAAGGAGAACTGAATGAGCAGAAATGTGGACCTTGAGTGAGGAGAGCTTTAGTTCTTTTTCCAAATCAATTGTTAAAAAAAAGAACCAAGAAACTGACATTTTGTCGGTTTTTATTGTTGAGGGTTAAAATTGTGTAGTTGAAAACAGGTTTCCTGAATTTGTGTGTGTGTGTGTGTGTGTGTGTGTGTGTGTGTGTGTGTGTGTGTGTGTGTGTGTGTGTGTGTGTGTGTGTGTGTGTGTGTGTGTGTGTGTGTGTGTGTGTGTGTGTGTGTGTGTGTGTGTGTGTGTGTGTGTGTCTCCTCTTCGAGTATCTCTTCCTACCCAGGGTGAATCTTCACAGATGTGGATGTTATGTGGAACCCTGTGTCAGCAGACCTAGCAACATTGTAGATGCCGAGGTTATGCTATGGACAGCTCCACCAATGAGTGACAGCAGGAGCTTGGTGGACATGTTGGTTCAGTGAGGATGATGTGAATATTTTCTCTTTCTGTTGTGGCAGTAGTAGAGGAATCGCTGCCAGTGGTGGGAGTAGTTATAGTTCCTGCGGATTACCATGTCATCCACCATCACAGCCTGCAGATCTTATGTGTTTGTGCAGAAGAGGGAAAGTTTGTTGAACCCCCACAAACCTTGAAAAATGTACAGCTGTTTTCGATAATTTCAATGTTCTCTGAATTCTTCTGGGTCATTTTAATTAAGTTGGTCTCCTCCTCCTCCTGGCCCCTTGGTTATTGCAAACCTTCCACTGATGACATCCAAGGCAAGAGTGGTGAAGAAAAAGTACAGGAGCATCATGAGCTGAGATTAGAGGGAGTGACCTCAGCAGTAGAGTGACTATCAGTGCAGGGAGAACTGAGAGCAAAGACTCTCTCCTGTCGTCTTAGCCACACAGAAAGCTTTCTACACTGTATTTGAATAACTTTATATGAATAAGGACTGTATTCAGATAAAGTGCTGGAAAAAAATTGCATCACGAGGGCAAATGAAAATTCCTCAAATTCCCATTGATTCAAATGGGGCTTTTAACCCTTTGAATGCTAGAGACCTCTTTAGCATTCCAGAGATTAAAAGCCCCATTTGAATCAATGGGAATTTTCATTTGTCACCTGCGTTGCACTTGGTGTGCTCCAGCTCATTGAATACAACCCTAAGAGATTTGAGCACAAAAAAAATAGCAGCTATGTGTTTGGGGGTTTTTTACCGGAAAACACAGAGGATTGCGCAATGAGTTGTACACCCCTCTGGTGCTGAAAGGGTTAATACGATAGCGCTAGTTATGTCAGCCATGTCCTAGCAATGCCCCTTTTGTTCCCATGTAACTGTTTTGTCCTTCTGTCTTGTAGGAAACATCGTGCTGGGGTTGACATCCACTCGTGTTCCCAGTTCCTGCTGGAGCTGTACAGTCAGTGGGTTCTCCCCAGCAACACAGGGAAAAAGACTCCAGTCATCCTGATCAGCGAGGTGGTGAGATCGGTGAGTTAATGACGCACACAGCCACAAGTGTTATACTCGACTTCTTGGGCTAAACGTATGAAAGCAAAAGTGGAACAATTGTGGGACATCCTCAACTACACTGTACGAAACAACTAAACATTTCCATTGATTGAAATGGGCTTTTGTCCCCTCAGCAGTGGTCTCCAAAGCATTGTTCAAGAGGTTAAAAGCCCTATTAAAATCAGTGCTTCACAAATATATTGGCGATTTTGAGCATTTAAGGGTTTAAAAGCACCATTTAAATCAGTAGAAATTTTTTGTCAGTTTTGGAGATTTAGCACCCGTGGTGTTAACCCTTTGAGTGCCAGAGGGGTACAGAACACATTGTAAAGCAATGCATACGCCTCTGGCATTCAGATGGTTGAAATGCCCTTTTTAAATTAATAGAAATTAACCCTTTGAGTGCCTGAGGAGTACGGAACGCATTGCTATGCAATGCGTTCCGTACCCCTCTGATACTCAAAGGGTTAAGGGAAGTTATTTGTCTCCTGCAGTGCAGATTGTTTTCCCTAGAACTGTTTTTTTTATACAATAGGCCGAGTGTTGCTCCACCCTTTTTGCCTCATGATGCGTTTGTGGAATTGCGGTGAGCACTAGTGCAGTGTTACCGCTCTTCTCCTGATAATCAGAGCAGCATCCAGCACTTTACATATTTCTGAGTGTTGGATCTGGTGCTATTATAAATGTCCTCATTGCGTGGGGTTTTCCCAGATTCATTAGTTTATGTGCTAATGTTCACAGCACAGAAACAAATTAGCATAAAGTGCCACACTGTGCCACCAACAAATAAAGATACATTTTTTTTGTCTGTATCACATAATTAAAATGAACTAAACACTCAAATCAGATTTCCGTTTATGATAATTCACCACAAAATGGAGATGATGGTACAGTTTTCTATGTGTAATTGGAGCAGACGTACACTTACTATCCTATATAATAATTCGCTAAAATGTGTGAAACGCCGTGTCAAGCGCAGTAGACACTTCTGCGCCTGCTGCATTCATGCGCAGTAGAGGCTGCCCACGCTGCGGCTGATACAGAGCTGGGCACTCCTTCTGAGCATCCAGCTCTGTATCAGGCGCGGGCAGTCTCCACTGTGCATGACTGCCCCGCGACTGGGTGGCAATGGCACTGTGGCCCGTGTAACGGGCTCTTCAACTAGTGTTTTCAATAAAGCATCTCCCATCAGTGAGTGTCCTTGTTTTCCTCAGCTGGAAAATTCTTGTCATTTTCTTCTTTCTTTTTTTGAGTGCCAGAGGGGTATCCAGCATGTTGTAAAGCAATTCGTTGGCTAGCCCCTGGCATTCAAGGGGTTAAGGCACTCCTTAATGTAACTAAAATAGGAGCGTTCAATAAAATCCTAATGTTGCTTATTTATTAGATAGGAAACCCAGAAGACTGGGTGAAGCAGTTTTCGGTAAAACTACATTTTTGTGTGCGTGGCTGCAGACATGCTTCAGTAGAGTGAAGGCAGAACATTAGTATTTCTGTGGCATTCAGTCTTTACACTGTGACTTCTTGCTGTGTCTGTGCTCATTCAGCTCCTGGTGGTGTCTGATTTATTCACCGAGCGAAATCAGTTTGAGATGATGTACACGGCTTTAACAGAGCTTCAGAAACAACACCCATCCGAGGATGAAATTCTCAACCAGTATCTGTTGCCTGCAATCTGCAAGGCTGCCGCTGTGCTAGGAATGGTAAGATAAGCACATACACAAATGATGGGCAACCTGAGGCCCTCCAGCTGTCGAGGACTACAATTCCCATCATCCCCAGCCAGCCAGTTTCTGGTCGGGGATGATGGTAATGGTAGTTCTTAACAGCTGGAGGGCCTTTGATTGCCTAACCCTGACACACACCCTCCCAAGTGTTTGAGTTGCAGCTCCCAAAAAGTGTTCTGTTTAACCCTTCACTGCCTGTCAGCCTTGAAAGCATCTGCTTCCCACTTTTGCATGAAAATTGTTAAATGGGCAGTATATATTAGATAGGAAGTCACACACTGTATAATGCACACTTTATATCTGAAAGTGTTCTATCTAATGCAAACTATGTAGCTGGTCAGAAGGGAGACTGCTAGGGGAAGATGTAGTAAGGGGATATTCTATAGCGAAATGTGCCTGGTAATGTGTAGCGAGTATGTTGCCTTGGTGATGGAGAGAGACACCGTCATATGCAGCATTCAGTGTTAAGTATGCACGGGTGGGGAGAATTTACTCCTTAGCATGGAGCGTTGTCGAACTGCTGGCGATAAGTAAGGGATGCCCTCCCTCATACATCATCACTAGCAGTTTGTCACCCCTTAAGTCTGAGCACATCCTCTCTGCCCCCTCACTTGCAAACTGGAGGAGCTTAGAGAATGTGCTCGGATGTCAGCACCACAAACCTTGTGGCACTGGAACAGGTAAAAGGTTGTGCTTTAACCCCTTGAGCACCAGAGGCGTGTGCAACACATAACGATTATCCCTTCAACAGAACCATGTAAATTGCCTCAAATGTATAAGTGATCCTAAATGTTTTCAAGGATGCAATGAAATGGAAATTTTTTACACATCTGATGTGATTGTGTTAAGATCAGAAAGCTAATGACTGGCTGTGACAAAAAGAATTAGAAATATCAGCTGCATATATAAACTGTATTCCTGTGTATTAAATAAACAGTTTCTTGGTTCAGTAATTTAAGTATTACATTGAAGCACCTCAGCCATATAAAGTCAATAATTTACAAAGGTTTACAGGACAGAATCTATGCAACTATGCAGATGACAGCGGATGCTGTGCCATGCTGCCCTGGTGGCATCCGCTCACCTCACCAGACACTGTCCTGGCATCCGCTCACCTCACCAGACACTGTGCTGGCATCCGCTCACCTCACCAGACACTGTGCTGGCATCCACTCACCTCACCAGACACTGTCCTGGCATCAGCTTACATCTGCTCACCTCACCAGACATGGTCTTTATGCAAATTATTTTCACTGCATCCATGAAAGCATTTAGTATTTATTATACATGTTAGGCCATTTAAGTGGTTCAAGGCAAATTGTAGGGAGAATCTTCATGCATTGTGTACACCCCTATTTTCCTCAAAGTGTTAAAGAACAGCTCTCTTACCACAAGCTATTTACACGACTTTTTATCCTTTTTGGTGCTACATGGCTATACAGTGCACACCCCCATGTCACTGAAACAGTTAAGGGAGATCAGAGACCACAGAGTAACTTCTGGCTCATTAGACAGCTGCAGGGAGATTGCAGCACTCTGATCTCTGACAGCAGAGGCTGCAATTGGAGCTTAGTTCATGTGGTGATGAGCCACATTAGCATTTAAACACACCCATATGACTATGAAAATGGCTCATTTACCTGCATTTCCATATGCAAATGAGCAATTGTCAAGCAAAATAGTTAATCTGTTGAAGGCATGGTGGATTCACTGTGGTGTGTGTGCACGTATATATATATCCTATATAATAATTCGCTAAGGATGTTTGTCAGAAGCAGTCATGCTCAGTAGAGATGGCTACGCGCACTGCAATCATGCGCAGTAGAGATGGCTGCGCGTGCTGCAATCATGCACAGTAGAGACTGCCCGCAGCACAGCTGATAAGGAGCGGGGCACTCCGAATTCAGACCCTCGTGCGCAGAGAGGACCACGGTCTGAATTCGGATCGCCCCGCTCTGTATTAGCTGTGGCACGTTCGGGCAGTCAGTGCTGCATATGACAGTGTGTATACGGGCTTTAGAACTAGTGTATATGTGTGTATATAATATACAGTGAGGGGGAAAAATTATTTGATCCCCTGCTGATTTTGTATGTTTGCCTACTGACAAAGAAATTATCAGTTTATAATTTTAGTGTGAGACACAGAATGACAACAGAAAAATCCTGAAAAAAAGCATTTCAAAAAAGTTACAAATTGATTTGCATTTTACTGAGTGAAATAAGTATTAGACCCCCTATCCATCAGCAAGATTTCTGGCAGGTGTCTTTTATACAGGTAACAAGCAGAGATCAGGATCACTCTCTTAAATGGAGTGCTTCTAATCTCAGCTTGTTACCTGTATAAAAGACACCTGTCCACAGAAGCAATCAATCAATCAGATTCCAAACTGTCCACCATGGCCAAGACCAAAGAGTCCAAGGATGTCAGGGACAAGATTGTTGACCTACACAAGGCTGGAATGGGCTACAAGACCATCGCCAAGCAGCTTGGTGATAAGGTGATAACAGTTGGTGCGATTATTCGCAAATGGAAGAAACACAAAATAACTGTCAGTCTCCCTTGTTATTCTGTGTCTCACTGTTCAAATAAACCTACCATTAAAATCATAGACTGATCATTTCTTTGTCAGTGGGATCAATATTTTTTTCCTTCTCCTGAGTGTGCTTCCATCCATATCTCCTTGTATTTCCCCATCAAGGCTATATATATATATATGAGCAAAAAAAAAAGTTAATAGATATCTAACACCTATTATAATATATAGTTTATCTCTAACCTTTTTATTGTTGAAGAATCCAATGGCCACTGTGTCAACATATCATCTTCAGTCACTGCTGGATCACATCTAGGGAGGTGGACATGACTCTTGTTACTAGGACTTCTGGACCCCAAACTTTGCGTACTGCTGTTTATTTCTCTTTTTAGTAAAAAGAAAAAAAAAGTAAAGCAGATAGATTGCAGGAGCCCAGAGAAGATACCAGGACTGCAGGGTGGATTTTTTTGGTCCAGGAGTTGTCAGCAAGAGATGGTCAAAAGATAGCCCTTGGGCGAGATCCTGCTTATGGGTCAGTTTTAGCTTATTCTTGAGTCTAGTTGGCTGAGCACATACAAAAGAGGAGCTATACCAGTAGTGTGGGCCATGTGATACCCTCCAGATGCTGCTAGACTGCTGCTGTTGCCCATCACTGAACAGCAAAGAGAAAATATTATGACTGACTTTTCTGCTTAGCTGGAATTATTCATTTAACCACAAAGAACAATTATGATACAGTACATCATTCTATCAGTGCAGAGAGCGAGAATTGATACATTGTGTGTGCAGCAGCTGTTCAAAGTAGGTCATGATCAGAAGCACAGCAAACTGCCATACATAACCCTTTGTCTTATTACTCGCATCTGAGTCAGGAATGAGGGGACTGTGTTTGCAGAATTTGTTTTGAGCGAGGAAGCGGCCCTCATGCTTGCCCCCTCCTACTTTAAGTAGTAGCAATGCATACAGATAGTGATTGTGGCAGGTCTGTTTCTTGACTGGGTTTCTTTTTCATGATGTCCACAGGATAAGGCCATTGCAGAGCCTGTCAGCCGGCTGTTAGAGACAACACTGAGAAGTACTCACATGCCAAGCAGGATAGGAGCACTGCATGGTATTCTCTACGTTCTGGAGTGTGACCTACTGGATGAGACAGCCAAGCAATTAATACCAATCATCAGCGATTATTTGCTCTCTAACCTGAGAGGAATAGCACAGTAAGTGCCCAAAACCAGCACTCAAGAAAAATTGTGTAGATCCCTGTAGTTTAGTGATGGGAAATATGTGAATCATATGTACGGGTGGGAAATCTGTCAGTCATATGTTTGATTCAAGCTCTTTTTCCATAGCTGGCCATTGACCATCTTAGGATGGTGGGGGAAGTGTTTATAGATAAAGAGCAGCTAGAAAGCTGCAAGTTGCCCATCCCAGGTTAGCAAAAGCTTTACAGTGCATTAACCTAGCTGTTGTAATGTTTTCTGAATTTTCCTATATACCAGGGGTAGGCAAACTTTTGACTCTCCACCTGTTGAGAAGTAAACCTCCCATCTTCTGCAACCAGCCAATGACGGATTGGGGACGATTTGAGTTGTAGTCCACAACAGCTGGAACACCAAAGATTGCCTACCTCTGCTATAGTACTTTTTTCTCATTAACTGGGGGGGACATGGACCGTGAGGTTGGGGTCCCCCTGCTAGGAATCGGGACATTTAAAGAGAAAACCTCTGGAGGAAGTAGACTTGCTGTCAGATTAACTTAATTACCACCCAGCTCTGCTTACATTCAGTTTTCTAAGCGTTCTCCTAAAGAAGTTAAGCAATGGTCTCTCTCTGTTTATTACATTTTTTTATCAGGAGACACTGCAGTACCTTTTCCCTTTCATGTCTTCTCCTTGGTGAGATCAGCTCCACTTTTGTCCCCTTCTGCCTCCTACCAGGAGAAAATCCACATGTCTTGGAGGCATACACGCATTTGCTTCCACCCACCACTTCTGGGTTACATGAGCATGTATGTTATATGTGTAAGCCATGATCTGAGGTCTCCTTTGTGTGGCCACTGTGTGAGGTCTACCACACAGCGAACTGGCCTTCTTGTGTGTGAGATACTGCACATGGTTTATGTAAATCTGATACTGCAAGGAAAACACTTAAATCAACTGACTGTAGGTGGAACTCAGCTCGGGTTATGCAGGGATAAGTGGAGTCTACCTCAACCAGACTTTTTTCCTCTGTCGTCCAATACAGGTTACTGGTAACTTTTGGGGTAGGCGATCCACCCCTTTAAGTAGGCAGGAACAGTTCTACAAGTGAATGCAGGGGGTGGAGCCTACCTTCCCTCCTTGGCTGCAGCTAGCCAATCCTCTCCAGTAAGATTTGTTCCTTGGTGAAGATACAAGCAGGAGAACAGTTCTGCTATAGTTTTAGCTGTTTTATTTTTCTGTTAGAAATGGAAAACCACCATTAGGCGGATTACCATAACTGACAATGCCCTTAGATGTGGCTAGCTCAGTATCCAGGTGCTTTTGTGGACCTTAAGCCCTGGTGGGAAATCTTGGGTTCAAGTTCTTTCCCCAGGATTTGCCCACTGAGACTTCTTCTTATTACATGGTGATCTGAAGACAGAAGATCTGAAGGAAAGGTGAGCAACCCTTTGAGTGCTGCAGGTCCATATGTCCCACAGTGCCCCTCCACACAGGGGTTTTCCTTTGGAGTTCCTATTGCACACTCCTGCACTCATTGGGTGTATCTGTATGTCTGTTGGGTGGTTTGGAGCAGGTTTCTGTGGTAACTTAACCTTTCAGATGCTGGTTCAGCATCTTTTGGGGGGTTGTTGGCACTTTCCCTACTGGGTTCAGTGTTTTTGTAATGTCTAGTACACATTAACTTGTCAGTTACAACTTTGCAAAATTTGTGGCGCGCTGTTACTGCATAGATGCCATAGCTCCATTAACTTCTATGGGACTGTACAGTTTGGGACATATCTCTGCAGCCGGTCATCGTAGCAACTTCAGAGATGCCTCAATTTGTTTGTCTGCCCTTGCTCTATTATCCGGTCAACATTTTGTGTGTGTTGGGGGGCTTTGGGCACTGTTGGGGTACTTTTTCTGGGAAAACTACATTTCCCATGAGCGCTTGCTTTGTGCACTCGTTTCTGATTGGCTCCCACCGCAGCAGTAATTTTGTGCCTTTTCCTAAACGAGTATCCTATGCAGAGCTTGGACTCTCCTCTGAAGATTAACCCTTCACCTGCCAGATAAGTGCATTTTAGCAATTTTTGGGGTGAAATTTTAATCTTACGCACTGTATTTCGGTGATTCCTTATACTTTAAATGTTTTGACACTGTGAGAATGTCTAATCTGTTAGAGCTTGGGGCCAGGCCTAAGACTTAAGGACGCTGGGGTCTCTGTGTCCCCTATTGTGCATTACTCCTCATGTCATTCAGGGTTACCTAGAGAATTCTCAGGTCATTTATGCCCATCATGTTCTGATGTCCCTGAGTCTTCCCCAGGGACCTCCAGCCATTCATTAGAGCCAGTTTGGGTGCAAGAGTTCAAGGCTGCTATTAGAGACCTCCGGTCTACATTGCCACTCTTTCCATCCCAGTTAGAGGGGGTCTTCCACTCCTGGCAGACCCCTAATTCCATCAGATCTTCCCTGCCGAAACTGCAAGGAGTACCTGACGTATCAGATTCTTTTGAGGAGGAACTGTTGGTGGATTCGGACGTTGAGGAATGTTCTGCTGTGGGCTCCTCTCAGTTTTTTGGGGACCCCTTTGAGGCTGATCCTGATCCCTCGGCTGAGGTCCTGATCAGAGCTGTCTTAACTACCCTAAACATTCCCTTAGTTCAGGAGGTTTCTTTGGATCCCTCTGATGTATTTCAGGAGCCTAAGAGGCCCCATACTTGTTTTCCACCTAACCACACTCTTGACCTCCTTGTGTCTGAGTGGAAGTCTCCAGACAGGAAACCTTCTGTTTCCAAGAAATTTGCCAAGCTTTACCCCTTCTCTGAGGTGGCGCTTGCTCAGTGGGTTCATCCCCCCAAAGAGGATGCTTCTGTCTCCAGGTTATCTAAGTCCACTACCTTGCCAGTTGCTGATGCGTCCAATCTGAAAGACTGGACTGACAAGAAACTTGAGGTCTCCCTCATGTCCATTTTTGCCTTTGCTTGTACTGCCATGCGTCCAACGTTCGCTGCGGCATGGGTGAACCGGGTCATTGTGGTCTGGACTGAACAGCTCACCCTGGCTGTCCGTAAGGGTGCTCCTACTTCGGATATGTTGCGGCTTCTTGACAACATTTCTGAGCCCCAGCACTATGTGTCTGCTGCCTTATTTGATGCCATCTGTTTGGTGGCAAGGGTTTCCACCATGTCTGTGGTTGCCAGATGAGCTCCTTGGCTCAAGATCTGGTCTGCTGCCACTGCTTCCAAGAAAGCTTTGCTCTCATTGCCTTTTCAAGGCACCCCTTTGTTTAAACCAGATCTTAAGGATCTGATTATTGAGGCCACAGGGGGCAAGAGTACCCTTCTGCCTAGGGTCCCCAGGAAGGAGACACCTATCAAGCGTGATATTTTTTTTCATGCCTTCCAGACTGAGACACGTCCAGCGAACCAGGTGGTTCCCTCAGATCCGCGTTCCTCCTCCACGCCCAAACAGTGGAAGCCCAAGGCCTCCCTCAAGACTAAGGCTTCCAAGCTTTCTTTGGCATGACTCGCCGAACCCAGGTCCTCAATCGGTTGTGGGTGGCTGTCTGCGTCACTACCAAAGCGTCTGGGAGGATTCAGTGGCGGACCCATGGGTTTTGCAAATGGTGGCGGAAGGGTACAGGATCCCTTTCGCCTCTCTTCATCCCTTTCGATTTTTCCCCTCTCGTACGCCCCAGGGCATATGGAAATGCTGTCTGTTCAGTGGCGCTATCCAGGCCCTTCTGGACAAGGATGTTCAGAAGCCTGTTCCGGTTCACGACAGATGTATGGGTTTTTATTCAAACCTTTTTGTGGTCTCCATGAAGGAAGGCGGCTGTTGTCCCATTTTGGATTTGAAAGATCTCAATTCCTTTGTGATTAAGACTCCTTATCACCAGGAGTCCCTAAGGACGATGATTGCTGCTATGTCCACGGGGGAATTCCTTGCCTCTCTGGATCTTCAGGACGCATATCTACACATCACCATTCATCCAGAGAGTCGTCAGTATCTCAGATTTGCCTGCGACCAAGGGCACTTTCAGTTTTCAGCTCTTCCCTTTGGTCTGACTACAGTTCCTCAAGTCTTCAACCGTGTCCTGGAAGCCTTAGTATATGTCCTCCATCAGGATGGCATCAGAGTTACTCCATACATGGACGACCTGCTTCTGAAAGCCCCTTCTGCGGAACTTCTTCATCAGCAGGTTCAGGACTGCATTCATGCTCTCACCCATCACGGGTGGATCATCAACATGGATAAGTCAGATCTTGTCCCATCCCAGCGTGTGGTCTTCCTGGGCCTTCTCTTCGACACTCAGCAGAGCATAGTGTTTCTCACAGACAAGGTGACTCCCCAGATTGCCCACAGGGTTTCTGTTGTTCTGGCTTACAATCCAGTTCCAGCCAAAAAGCTGTTCTCTCTAGTAGGGAAGTTCATTTCCACCATAGAAGTGGTCCCGTTTGCCATGGCTCACAACAGGGAACTCCAGATGTTTGTGATCCAGGTGTGCAGGGGTCAGCTGGACCTTCTGAAGATGTCATTGTCCCTCCCTCTTCATGTGGAACTGTTTGTCATGGTGGCTCGACCTCTCCAATCTTCTGAAGGGTAAATCCTTCCTGGTATCCTTCTGGACCACGGTGACGACAGATGCCAGCCTCTCCGTCTGGGGAGCGGTCCTCGGTCGCCTGAGCGCTCAAGGTCGGTGGTCTCCAGAGGAGTCTCTCCTTCCCATCAACGTGTTGGACCTTCAGGCGATATTTCATGCCCTTCGTCATTGGGACACCCCAGCTGGAAGAATTCCCAGTCCGGGTCCAGCACGACAACACCATGGCCATGGCTTACATCAACAAGCAGGGCAGAACCAGAAGTCTCGCTGCTTGGTTAGAGGTCAAGGCTATTTTGTCCTGGGCAGAAGAACATGTTCCTGCCATATCTGCAGTGCACATTCTCGGAGTAGACAACGTCATTGCAGACTTAATCAGTCGACACTTGGTGGAGAGTGGGAACTGCACCCAGAGGTGTTCACCCTCATTGTTCAGAAGTAGGGTCTTCCTTGCATCGACCTGATGGCGACATGATACAACTGGAAGGTTCCAATGTTCTGCTCTCGCTGGAGGGATCATCTTATCTCTAGCAGTAGATGCCATGTCCATTACTTGGTTATTTCCTCTGGCTTACATCTTTTCTCCCCTCCCCATGTTGCACAGGGTGTTACGGAAATTGAGGCTGTAGTGCTGTCCAGTCATTCTGATTGCTCCGTACTGGCCTCGACAGGCTTGGTTTCCGGAGCTTCTGGATCTGTCAGTGGCGGAGCCATTCCGGCTCCCTTGCCGTCCGGATCTTCTACAGGGTTACCTGTGGAAGGAGGATATTCATCGTCTAGCTTTGACGGCTTGGAAATTGAATCCTCAATACTGAAGAAGAAAGGTTTTTCTTCGGGTGTGGTGGCTTCTATGCTAAGCGCCCGCAACCCTGTTTCTTCTAAGGCCTACCATCTTGTCTGGTTGGCCTGTCTCTCATGGTATGTTGATAGGGACCTTTCTCAGGCTTTTGATCTGCCTACGGTCCTGGTTTTCTTACAGGACGGTGTGGATAAGGGCCTCAGTTTGAGTTCCCTTAAGGTTCAGACTTCTGCTCTCTCTGTTTTCTTTCAGAGGCACATTGCTATTCTTCCTGATGTAAAGGTTTTTTTCCAGGGCATTGCTCATACTTATCCTGTTTTCAAGACTCCCGCTCCTCAGTGAGATCTTAAACATTCATATAGAGGAAAAGTACAGGACAGAGAGACAACCTGACCATCCCCCCAAAATAGAGGCCCTTTAATAAGAGGCACACTCCCAGGGTATAACAACAAATACAAAAATCATCTTTATTACATACAGTAATAACAGTGTGGTAACATAAAAACATTTAAAAACATGTATAGAGGACAGACAGGCTTTAAATAATAGAATATATCAGTGGGATCTTAACTTTGTTTTGGGCGTCCTTCAGTGCCCTCCCTTTGAGTCTTTGGCTACTATTCCTCTACGCCTGCTGATGTGGAAAATGACCTTTCTTTTGGCAATCGTGTCTGTTCGCCGTGTCGCAGAGTGTTCTGTCTTGTAGAGTTCCACAAAGAGAAGGCGGTGCTTCCCTTTTCTCAGGCTTTTCTCCTGAAGGTTGTCTCTGAGTTCTGCATTAATCAGGAGATTGTGGTGTCTTCTTTCTGCCCTGACCCCACCTCTGACAAGGAGAGGGATCTCCACTTGTTAGATGTGGTGCGTTGTCTCAAGTTTTATGTACAGCACACTGAGTCCTTTAGACAATCTCACGCGCTGTTCGTCATTCCTGAGGGCCCCAGGGCAGGGAGACCTGCATCCAAAGTGACTATTGGTTCTTGGATCAAGCCCACAACTAAATGAATGCAAGATTAAAAGAAAGGTGAATAAAGTTGCTAATTACTGATGAATTATTCCTCTTTTGCACACAGGGGGTTAATCATTGAGGTACACATTCCTGTGTAATGTGTTGTGCACCTATGAGATATTCAATGGGTTTATCACAGAAAACATTGTTGTACATCTCTCGGGCATGCAAGGGGTTAATAACTGATCATTTATTGCATACAGTATGTTACAGGGTTAATAGCTAACCATTTATGCCTCTTTATCAATGCATACAGTGGGTTAGGTTAACCCTTTGAGTGCCAGAGGGGTAAACAACTCCTGGCACAGCAATGCTTTACGTACCCCTCTGGCACTCAAAGGGTTTTACTATATGCTACAGATTGGAATACCAGTTAGTGGGCCAGTTAAATAAAAAAAAATCCCCGGGCTGGTATTGCACCACAATCTGCCCCTGTTCCTTCCTACTTAAAGGGGCGGATCGCCTACCCAAAGTTACCAGTAACCTATATGGACAAAGAGAAAAGGTAAGACTAAAATCCTTTTTTAGGAAAGCGGGGTAAGTTCTTGCATACATCTAAGTAATGTTTCAGTTGATTTGTGTCACTTTCACCAGTGTGTACTCCTTGCACAGTATAACTTTGCAACCACACAACATGTTTTCTTTTTACAGCTGTGTGAATCTTCATAATCAGCAGCACGTCCTAGTAATGTGTGCTGCAGCTTTCTACTTGATCGAAAACTACCCACTGGATGTAGGACCAGACTTCACTTCGGGCATTATACAGGTGAGCTGAATGCAGTCTTAGTTGACTTTAATTTAGTGAGGGCCTTAAACAGGTAAGCAATAATGCAGTCTTAGTGAGTGAATTTGTCTCTACAAGTTCTCGACACGCATTATACAAGGAGTATGGCTCTATGGGAGTGCACTACATGCATTATACAGGGAGTTTGCCTGTACAGGAATTCGGTACATATATTATACTCCTCTGTGGGAGTTCACTACATGTATTTTACAAGGAGTTTGCCTCTTCCGGAGTGCACTACGTGTATTATACAGTGTGTTTGTCCCTACCAGAATTCACTGTGTGCATTATGCAAGGAATTTGGCTCTACCGGAATTTAGTGTATGCATTGTACAGGGAGTTTGACTGTTCTGGAGTTCGTTACATGCATTATACAGGGAGTTTGGCTGTACTGGTGTTCTCAACATGAATTAGACAGGGAGTTTCGCTGTACCGTAGTTAATTATATGCATTATACAGGGAGTTTAGCTGTACTAGTGTTCTCAACGTGCATTATACAGGGAGTTGAGGGTGTTCACAATGTGCATTATGCAGGGAGTTTAGGGTGTTCACAACATGCATTATACAGGGAGTTTAGCTGTACTTATGATCACAGTGTGCATTATACAGGGAGTTTAGCTGTACTAATGTTCACAACATGCATTATACAGGGAGTTTAGCTGTACTAATGTTCACAACGTGCATTATACAGGGAGTTTGACTGTACTGGTGTTCACAACGTGCATTATACAGGGAGTTTGACTGTACTGGTGTTCATAACGTGCATTATACAGGGAGTTTAGCTGTACTGGTGTTCACAACGTGCATTATACAGGGAGTTTGACTGTACTGGTGTTCACAACGTGCATTATACAGGGAGTTTGGCTGTACTGGTATTCACAATGTGCATTATACAGGGAGTTTAGCTGTACTGGTGTTCACAACGTGCATTATACAGGGAGTTTGACTGTACTGGTGTTCATAACGTGCATTATACAGGGAGTTTAGCTGTACTGGTGTTCACAACGTGCATTATACAGGGAGTTTGACTGTACTGGTGTTCATAACGTGCATTATACAGGGAGTTTAGCTGTACTAATGTTCACAACATGCATTATACAATGTACTAATGTTCACAACATGCATTATACAGGGAGTTTAGCTGTACTAATGTTCACAACGTGCATTATACAGGGAGTTTGACTGTACTGGTGTTCACAACGTGCATTATACAGGGAGTTTGACTGTACTGGTGTTCACAACGTGCATTATACAGGGAGTTTGGCTGTACTGGTGTTCACAACGTGCATTATACAGGGAGTTTAGCTGTACTGGTGTTCACAACGTGCATTATACAGGGAGTTTGACTGTACTGGTGTTCATAACGTGCATTATACAGAGAGTTTAGCTGTACTGGTGTTCACAACGTGCATTATACAGGGAGTTTGACTGTACTGGTGTTCATAACGTGCATTATACAGGGAGTTTAGCTGTACTGGTGTTCATAACGTGCATTATATAGGGAGTTTGACTGTACTGGTGTTCACAACGTGCATTATACAGGGAGTTTCTCTGTACCATAGTTCATTATATGCATTATACAGCGAATTTAGCTGTACTGGTGTTCTCAACGTGCATTATACAGCGAGTTTAGGGTGTTCACAATGTGCATTATGCAGGGAGTTTAGCTGTACTGGTGTTCACAACGTGCATTATACAGGGAGTTTGGCTGTACTGGTGTTCACAACGTGCATTATACAGGGAATTTGGCTGTATCGTAGTTCATTATATGCATTATACAGGGAATTAAGCTGTACTGGTGTTCACAACGTGCATTATACACGGAGTTTAGCTGTACTGGTGTTCACAACGTGCATTATACATTGATTTATACAATGTGACTCACTGCCTGTGTTCATTACATCCATTACGCAGTGGACCTTATGCATATAAGAAAATATGAGCAGTTCTGAAGCAAAGTCAACTGCATCGTAGGGGAGAAATACACATTTCTATTGATTAAAATGGGGCTTTTGGTCCCTTGACTACTAGAGAACACTTCAACGCATTCCTGTGCATTCAAGGGGTTAAAAGCCCATTTAAATTGATGGAAATGTTTACTTTTCACTTGTACAGTTGGTTTGCTCCAGAATTGGACCAATTTGGCTTTATACATAAGGCCCAATGTTTTCCATTCTCTAGCATTCAGTGGGATTCATGTAAATCATCAGTTTGCTCCATGTAAATCAAATTATATTGTGGGAGTTTGGATTTGTGGTGCAGTTAGTATGCCCCAGATTTGCTCCAGTTGTCCTTTGTACATCAGCCTCACTGGCTGTCTGACACACAATATATATCTGTATCTAACATCCTGTGCTAAATTCATTTAATTTCAGCCTAGTCTGATCTTCGTAATGTGAATGACTGAGCATTTCATATCCTAATCAGCCCTGCACCGAGCTGCTGCAAGCCGTATCCTATTTCTTAATTGTCATGTTGCTGAATTCAGTCCCCTGGTAGCTGTTTCCAGGATCAGTGATAGAATTCTGCAATATAGGTAAAAGATGTTTTAGTTTTAGCCGTAGGAAAGCAGGAGACTAGTAGAGTCAAACTGGCTGAGTAGCTTTAGGTTCTAAATACTCCTGCAGGAGAGACCAAAGTTGTCATGAAATCCTGCATCCTAGAGCTGCTCGGTCAGCCAATAAAGGGTATCGCTTTAACTCTACAAGTTTCCTGCAGAAATCTGCAAATCCACAGAGAAGCAGAGTAATAGAAACATATTTCTTAGCAGAGAGCTTCCTTTTATCATCGCTTGCTTTAATATCTGGCCAGCTGTTCAAACTGTGGGTTTTTAGTGAGCTGAAAATGAGTAGTTTTGGGGCAAACAAACTGCGCTATAGGAGACAAATTAAAATTTCCATTGATTTAAAGGAGCAGGAAACTTTTTTTATGGAAATATATATATATATATATATATATATATATATATATATATATATATATATATATATATAACATCAACAACTGGCAGTGGCACACACTAAAATTTGTAATAAATCATATATAACTTTTAAAGTTTGGCAGTGCACGTCCCATAAAGATAAATACAAAGATGTACTCAGCCTAGGGTGTCCCCGGTGGCAGAGAGGAACAGCACACGTCCAGTAATCAAATTCAAGTAGTATTTATTCAAACATCAGTGTTTCTGCTAGGGCAGTCCTGGCTAGACTGCCCTAGCAGAAACACTGATGTTTGAATAAATACTACTTGAATTTGATTACTGGACGTGTGCTGTTCCTCTCTGCCACCGGGGACACCCTAGGCTGAGTACATCTTTGTGTGTGTGTGTGTATATATAGATATATGGAGATATATATATATATATATATATATATATATATATAATAGAGAGAGAGATATAGATAGATATATGGTATGGCTTTTCCTGTTTCATAAGATAAGTGTACTCCCAATTCTGAGAGATGCATATTTCCAGTGTTATTACAGTTTAAACCAGTGTTTTATTACATTAGCAATGCCCTCTAGTGGTCAAATTCCAATTAGATATTCTGTTACATTCTAATGGAGAGGAAAGTCAGTGACGTACAGTTCGCCACAGAATGTGAGAAACTGCTGAGTCATTTCCTGTCAGTTAGAAATTTATTGTTATAAATGTTGCATAAAACAACTGACAGCGGTGGGAGTACCCTTGTTTTATTCGGCAGGAAATGCTCCATAACATAGGTTATAATAAAAAAGTGTACTGCTCCTTTAAATGTGTTTTTTTTATCCTCTTGAATGCTAGAGAGTGCTCCACCATAGTAATGTGATTGAGACCTCTCTAGCTTTTAATGTGTTAACCCTTTGAGAGCCAGAGGGGTACGCAACGCATTGCAAAGTAATGTGTTGCGTACCCCTCTGGCACGCAAAGGGTTAGAAACCACATTTTAATTAAATGTGAATTTGTGGTTTTATTTGTGCCCTGCAGCGCATATGGTTTGCTTCAGAACATCTCCTTTTTCCTTTGCGCTCATAAATTGATGAGAGAGAGATTCTCCATCTCGCAGTAAAGCAATGCTTTGGGAAACTTTCCCAGCATCCAAGCAATTAACAAATTCATAGATTCCCAGAGTTATAGACTGGATCTTTAGCTCTCGGATTTTCTGTGTGTTAATACTCTATCATTACTGTTTTTCTGGAAGCAATTTATACCTAATTACTAGCAGAGCATATTAAAAATTGTAATTTGTCTATTGGAAATGGTATGCTGCATAATCAATTAAACATGTAGCCAATTAAACACAACGGAGGCTTGGAACAGTAAGGAGGACAGGGATATGTAGCAGGGAATAAAGTGTGCATAATTATTACTATGATTATTTACCTTGTAAGTGAATTATATCAAAGAAAAAAATGGCTGCTGTGGTTTTCCATGTTAATCTTTTGACCCCATGAGGGTCAGAGGGATGTGGAATACATTGCATAGCCATGTATTGCACAGCCACCTGTTCCTCAAGACATTATGGATCAGGGACCTTTGCAAAGCGTTGTGAAGAAATAGCAGACCCAAAGGGTTAATCATTTGCATGTTTGTTAATTGGGTGTACAAAACAAAGCTTCACAGTGCATTGCACAGCTCTCTGGTCCATAACCTCTTGAGAACATAATCCCTACTCTTGGGGAGTAGGAGGCTAAAGAGGAGCAGTTCCTGGCAGATGTACATAATGAGCTGTGTTTCATGGGATAAAGAGGAGCAGTTTTGGGGCAGATGTACATAATGGGCCATGTTTTATAGGCTAAAGAGGAGCAGTTCTGGGGCAGATGTACATAATGGGCCGTGTTTTGTAGGCTAAAGAGGAGCAGTTCTGGGGCAGATGTACATAATGGGCTGTGTTTTGTAGGTTAAAGAGGAGCAGTTCTGGGGCAGATGTACATAATGGGCTGTGTTTTGTTGGCTAAAGAGGAGTAGTTCTTGGGCAGATGTACATAATGGGCCATGTTTTGTTGGCTAAAGAGGAGCAATTCTGGGGCAGATCTACATAATGAGCCATGTTTGGGAGGCTGAAGAGGAGCAGTTCTTGGGCAGATGTACATAATGGGCTGTGTTGCGTAGGCTAAAGAGCAGTAGTTCTGGGGCAGATGTACATAATGGGCTGTGTTTCGTAGGCTAAAGAGAAGCAGTTCTAGGGCAGATCTACATAATGGGCCGTGTTTTGTAGTCTAAAGAGGAGCAGTTCTGGGACAGATGTACATAATGGGCCGTGTTTTGTAGTCTAAAGAGGAGCAGTTCTGGGACAGATGTACATAATGGGCCGTGTTTTGTAGTCTAAAGAGGATCAGTTCTGGGACAGATGTACATAATAGGCCGTGTTTTGTTGGCTAAAGAGAAGCAGTTCTGGGGCAGATGTACATAATGGTCCGTGTTTTGTAGGCTAAAGAGGAGCAGTTCTAGGGCAGATCTACATAATGGGCCGTGTTTTGTAGTCTAAAGAGGAGCAGTTCTGGGACAGATGTACATAATGGGCCATGTTTTGTTGGCTAAAGAGGAGCAGTTCTGGGGCAGATGTACATAATGGGCCATGTTTCGTAGGCTAAAGAGAAGCAGTTCTGGGGCAGATGTACATCATGGCCCGTGTTTTGTTGGCTAAAGAGGAGCAGTTCTGGGGCAGATGTACATAATGGGCCGTGTTTTGTAGTCTAAAGAGGAGCAGTTCTGGGACAGATGTACATAATGGGCCATGTTTTGTTGGCTAAAGAGGAGCAGTTCTGGGGCAGAGGTACATAATGGGCCATGTTTTGTTGGCTAAAGAGGAGCGGTTCTGAGGCAGATGTACATAATGGGCCATGTTTCGTAGGCTAAAGAGAAGCAGTTCTGGGGCAGATGTACATCATGGCCCGTGTTTTGTTGGCTAAAGAGGAGCAGTTCTGGGGCAGATGTACATAATGGGCCGTGTTTTGTTGGCTAAAGAGGAGCAGTTCTGGGGCAGAGGTACATAATGGGCCGTGTTTTGTTGGCTAAAGAGGAGCAGTTCTGGGGCAGATGTACATAATGGGCCATGTTTCGTAGGCTAAAGAGAAGCAGTTCTGGGGCAGATGTACATAATGGGCCATGTTTTGTTGGCTAAAGAGGAGCAGTTCTGGGGCAGAGGTACATAATGGGCCATGTTTTGTTGGCTAAAGAGGAGCGGTTCTGAGGCAGATGTACATAATGGGCCATGTTTCGTAGGCTAAAGAGGAGCAGTTCTGGGACAGATGTACATAATGGGCCATGTTTTGTTGGCTAAAGAGGAGCGGTTCTGAGGCAGATGTACATAATGGGCCATGTTTCGTAGTCTAAAGAGGAGCAGTTCTGGGACAGATGTACATAATGGGCCATGTTTTGTTGGCTAAAGAGGAGCAGTTCTGGGGCAGAGGTACATAATGGGCCATGTTTTGTTGGCTAAAGAGGAGCGGTTCTGAGGCAGATGTACATAATGGGCCATGTTTCGTAGGCTAAAGAGAAGCAGTTCTGGGGCAGATGTACATCATGGCCCGTGTTTTGTTGGCTAAAGAGGAGCAGTTCTGGGGCAGATGTACATAATGGGCCGTGTTTTGTTGGCTAAAGAGGAGCAGTTCTGGGGCAGAGGTACATAATGGGCCGTGTTTTGTTGGCTAAAGAGGAGCAGTTCTGGGGCAGATGTACATAATGGGCCATGTTTCGTAGGCTAAAGAGAAGCAGTTCTGGGGCAGATGTACATCATGGCCCGTGTTTTGTTGGCTA
This sequence comes from Rhinophrynus dorsalis, assembly GCA_037306005.1. Lineage (NCBI taxonomy): Eukaryota > Metazoa > Chordata > Amphibia > Anura > Rhinophrynidae > Rhinophrynus > Rhinophrynus dorsalis. The sequence goes on from CM074718.1 coordinate 49,477,915, forward strand.
AAGAGGAGCAGTTCTGGGGCAGATGTACATAATGGGCCGTGTTTTGTAGTCTAAAGAGGAGCAGTTCTGGGACAGATGTACATAATGGGCCATGTTTTGTTGGCTAAAGAGGAGCAGTTCTGGGGCAGAGGTACATAATGGGCCATGTTTTGTTGGCTAAAGAGGAGCAATTCTGGGACAGATGTACATAATGGGCCATGTTTTGTTGGCTAAAGAGGAGCAGTTCTGGGGCAGATGTACATAATGGGCCGTGTTTTGTAGTCTAAAGAGGAGCAGTTCTGGGGCAGATGTACATAATGGGCCATGTTTTGTTGGCTAAAGAGGAGCAGTTCTGGGGCAGAGGTACATAATGGGCCATGTTTTGTTGGCTAAAGAGGAGCAGTTCTGAGGCAGATGTACATAATGGGCCGTGTTTGGGAGGCTGAAGAGGAGCAGTTCTTGGGCAGATGTACATAATGGGCTGTGTTGCGTAGGCTAAAGAGCAGTAGTTCTGGGGCAGATGTACATAATGGGCCATGTTTCGTAGGCTAAAGAGAAGCAGTTCTGGGGCAGATCTACATAATGAGCCATGTTTGGGAAGCTAAAGAGGAGCAGTTCTGGGGCAGATGTACATAATGGGCTCTGTTTTGTAGGCTAATGTATGCAATGGCCTGTGTTACAGAAGCAAAGAGGGTCAGTTCAGAGGTACACCGTCACAATGGGTATTTATAATATTAACCCCTTGTGTGCTAGAGTGGTGTGTTGGAGACTCCTGGGTTCCAAAGAAGTTACATTTAGTAATATTGTGTGGTTGCCTTGCCCCAGAAATGCTGCAATTTTCCCTTTATACTATAGGTTCTGAGTCGATCAACTGAATATTGCTCAATAAGGCGTCTCCAGATATTCTTTTTTTTTTTTTCTGTTTTCAATTACACTTTATTGCATCTTTTGTTACTCCACTTATGTGCTTTATTAAACATCCATACACAAGCCTGATCTTTCCACTCACCCACTATTAAATAGCTCGCCATGCAAGTACTAGCAATGAAGAGAGGATGGGATTCCTATTTCGGTCGCTGCACAATTTCACTCTGTAACCCTTTGAGTGCCGGAGAGGTAATCAGACCATTGCAATGCATTGGATACCTCTCCAGCACTGAAAGGGTTAATAGTTGAGGCAAACCAGCTGCACCAGAAGGAACAAATAAGCATTTCCCAAATTCCCAATGATTTTAATGGGTCTTGTACCCCATTTATATCAGTGTGGATTTTGAGAATTTTTATTTCCAGTCTGCCCAATGATGTAGTTGATTTTGTCCGGAATCTCTTTTCTTCTCTTTTTTTTTTAAACACAGTATGGTTTTCAGTCTCACAAAGCGTATGGCTGGCCATTAGATAGAATTGAGAAAAGTGTAGATTCGAACATTTAGTGCTTAAGGCAGACGGCAAGCTGTATGGGATAACACACATTCGGATGTGGGAGGTGTTTGCTTTCTAGAAAAATTACCTTGGGCAGTATATTTGTCAGTCTGCTTGTTTTTGACTGTACAGAAGCATAATATGATTCAGAATCCATAGCACTGGCAGTGGTGTGTTTTTGTTGCAAACGTTCAAACAATTTTTTGACCCCTGAATATACTTCTTGTTTTGCTCAGCTGTGCGGCGTAATGGTCTCAGGGAGCGAAGAGTCGACACCATCCCTGATCTACCACTGTGTTCTAAGAGGCTTGGAGCGCCTCCTGTTGTCTGAGCAGCTCTCCAGAGTGGATGGGGAGGCTCTAGTGAAGCTGAGCGTGGATAGAGTCAATATGCAAAGCCCCCACCAGGCAATGACTGCACTGGGACTGATGCTTACCTGCATGTATACAGGTGGGTGTTTATCTGCATTGTATACTATTCTTTCCTTAAAGGGATAGTAATGTTTCAAAATAAAAGCAGCTCCAATTAATCTTCATAGTATTTGTGCCATGGATAGCATTATTTCAGTGCTGTCGGAGTTGTAGTTCAAGAGTAATTGAATAATAAAATATCCCCCTCCCTCCCCTTTTACCTAGTGTAAGCCACCGTCCCTCAGATGTGGAATCTGGTCCTGGCACAATCTTCTTACTGTGAGCATAAGGAAAACCCTGCTCCCCTTGACAGGTTTTTCCTTATGCTCACTGAAGATTGTCCCTCTCTGCGATCCATCCAGACAGTCTTGCTGCTCTGAGGTGAGCAGTGTTACAACAGTAAAAGTGGTGGGAGAGGGATATTTTATCATTCAATTACTGTTGAACTACAACTCTGACAGTATTGAAATAACACTCTCCATGGCCCAAATATTATGAAAATCAATTGGAGCTGCTTTTATTTTGATCCATTACTATATTCCTTTAAAACCATGAGAACCAGAGAGGTGTTCAACTCATTGCTTTCCTTTGCATTGCGCTCCCCTCTGATCCTCAAGGGGTCAACCTCATTGTTAATGAGATGAATCAAGAATTTTGCAAAACAAGATGGAAATGTCCATACCTGGGAACTCTCCGGATTTGCCCCGGAGACTCCGGTTTTGACAGAGCTTTACCGGGTCTCCGGGGCAGAGGCAGATTCCTCCGGATGTGGGGAGTTTCTGTTGAAACTCTGCCCATATCTGCTGTTTCACCAGCCTTCTGTGTGTCACCTTTAAGCCCTGTCCCCCCCCCCAACTCGTGTCAAGCCCCACCCCATTTTGACGCAATTCGCGTCATTGTTGTCACCACCCCTGCTGCACCAGAGGACTCCCCTCCGGGTAGACCTCAATTGAAAGTTCCCAGGTATGGAAATGTCTTTATTATACATAGGTGGTTAAAGTAGCAGTGAACTATTATTATGGGAGATATTTCATTCAGAGCTATTACAACTGAAACCTATTTTTTAAATCGAGCTGTTTGCAACAGTGTCAAACTGTCCAGGGAGCAAAGGGTGGAAGGGGTTGTTCTCTTTTGGTGAGTGGGGGTTCTGTTTGGGTGTTTGTTTTTTGAGTGCTTTGGTATTGGCAACAGCTCCACCTGGTGACCATAATAGAAAATTGAAACCAGAGCCGCAATCACGTTGGTAAAAAAATAATTATTTCACTGAAACGGTCTTATACGTGTCCTTGCAAACCAAGCACACGTAGAAGACCGTTTCAGTGAAAAAATTATTTTTCACTAACACGGTCTCGGCTTTTCTGCAGAGCCGCCTGATGAAAGTCAGACGGATATACCTGCAGTCAGTAAAACGCTGACTTCAGGGAAGGGGGAGGGAGGGGGAACTTTGCGTTCAGTTTGAGAGATGACCCTGGGGACAATTCAGTTCTTTGTACCATAGCTAAAATATGGGGAATAGTAATAATAAAGTATTACTATCCCTTTAAATCAAACTTAATATGGCATCTTTAAACTGAATGCATAAAGGTTGGTTTTTATAACTGTATACTTCATTTAGATACATCAAGGATGTTTAACCCTTTCAGTATGCAATACGTTAGATACATCTCTGGCACTCGCAGGGTTAAGAGAGGAATGAAGATTTCTTTTGTTTCCATAGGGAAAGAGAAAATCAGCCCTGGGCGCACCACAGAGCCAAGTCCATCAGTCCCAGACAGCGAGTCTGTCATTGTGGCCATGGAAAGAGTGTCTGTGCTATTTGACAGGTACATTAGTAAGAAATGCTGAATGTCTTTATTTCTACATCAGGGAAGCGTGGCAAGAAAGGGAACAATCTGGGCTATGGTCTGTCCACCTAGCTGTCCATAACTTCACCTTGTTAAATGCAGAACCCCTTGGATGCTATAGACTTTGCCAACAAAATAACTGGAGATATTTAGATGTATTAATTCTGAATTATGTTAATTGCACGGTAAGCTGTGCTGAAAGTAACTCCGGTAGCCTCTCTACGACTCCAGTTCCTTTCTACTCTTCCTCACACGTCCTAGACTACTTTGTAATAGCAAATGACTGTTTCATTTAATATGGTATGTAGAGTTGTGTGTGTGTGTGTGTCACCCCCCCCCCCCCGTGAGAAATGTTTAAAACTTGTGCAGTGCATTTTAGAGCGCTGGAACTCAAGGGTTAATATGGCTTAGAATGAGAAGTAGTCCTTATCTCTCAATTCAGCCTTATGTGGCTTTAGCCAGGAGCACCTGGAAACCGTTTCAAGCGACTGTCATGGCTAAAATGAATGTATTTCAATGGAACAGTCACAGTACTGGTTTAACTTTTTTGAGTGTCAGAGTGGTACGCAGCACATAATGCTTTGCATACATCTCTGGCACCCAAGGGGTTAAGCAGAGCTTCTGAATGGCGAGAAATTCTCCCTCCCTTTCCCACTGAATGTGCTGAAATCTTATAAAACTAAAGTTAGAGGGTAGAGACCAAGGGAACAAATTGGACCAGACATTCCTACCTTTTCCAGGGCTCCTATTGATTGTCCAGGATTATTTATGTAACAGCAGGGGGCACTAATCAAAATCAACTAACTGAAGTTCTCTTTTACCTCTCGACACAGACAGCACAAGCAACATTAAATAAACACTCTGAACAGGACAGTTTACATATGCATTAACCCTTTGCATGCCAGAGAGGTAGCCATCGGATAGTAACTCCATGCCTTGGCTACCACGCAGGCACACAACAGGTTAAAAAGCAAGTTTATATGTGGACTGCGAGGTGGAGGGTGGTTCTTGATTGATTAGAGGATCACTTCCTCCAATATGATACTCTCACCTGCTTTGTGTCTACTTGTGTTATGTTAAATTTTAATAAAAAGTTATAATATAAAAAGCAAATTTAGGATTATATTTTAGGAATGAACATGAATATGTAAAATTATTCTAGCTGTAAGTACACTGATATTTATATTAGTATATTTAATGTAAAACCGTCCTTTGAATAGAATGGAGAGATGTGAATCCCAGTCTTCAGTCCTAGAAAGTAGTGTAGTTGGTGGGATGGGTGGTTTCAGAGTGGATACAGGAGGCTGTTTCAGTAAGCAATTTGCATACACCTGAAATAAAATAATACTCATTAGTTCCCTAATACAGCACCGATCTTCAGCTTATTTACATTTTAGTCTTACACACGTCATAGAGCAACTGCTGTTTGACAGAAAGAAAATGTTTAAAGGGCTAGTAATGTTTCATAATAAAAGCAGCTCTAATTAATATTCATAGTATTTGGACTTCGGAGAGTGTTATTTCAATTCTGTCAGAGTTGTAGTTCAGGAGTAATTCAATGACAAAGTATCCCCCTCCTGCCCCTTTTACTGATGTAACACTGTTCAGCCAGAGCAGAAGGGAGGTGCCCAGGTAGACTGCAGAGAGGGACAATCTTCAATTAAGATAAGGGGGAAAAACCTGAAAAACTTGTCAAGGGGGGCAGGGCTTTCATTGTTCTCATAGGAAGAAGATTGTCCCCTGCTGTTATCTGTCTGGTCTATGGACTGCATTCCACATCTGAGAAGAGATGGCTTACACTAGGTAAAAGGGGCGGGAGGGGAAACTTTGCTTGTGAATATCTCTCAAACCATAAAGGGTTGAGAGATAAGACTTATATCGTTCTTCATGTTTTTTTAATGCCTACAAAATAAAATAAAGTTAAAACGAAGTATTACTATCCCTTTAAAGAGTATCACAGCAACACAGAATAGCAAAACAGATTTTTCCCCATATTTTGACATGTGAACCTTCTCAGCACCTAGCCCCCCAAACCGTGTGTGGTAAGCCTACTTTTTTACTGTAAAGGGACACTAATGTCCCATAAAAAAATGTTCTTGTTTTGTAGCGTTAAAAAAAAATCCTATCTCTCAAACCTTTATGGTTTGAGAGATATCCGCATGTAAAGTTTCCCCCCTCCCTTTCCTGACAGCAGGAGATCCTGGTCCTGGGACCAGCCGGTGGCTCTTCAGCAGAGCCGAAATCGCGACATTGGGAAAGAATTACTTCATTGGAGAGGTCTACAAAGTGTGCCTGGTTTGCAAGCCCACTTTGTAGACCTTTCCAATTAAGTAATTATATTCCATTATCACTATTGCGGCTCTGCTGAAGAGCCTCCTCGTGTCAGCCGACACGGATCTCCTGACCTCGGGAGAAGGGAAACTTTACATGCGAATAGGTTTTGTGCCATATAATTTCTTTTTTTAAAACGCTACAAAACAAGAAATGTTTTTTATGGGACATTACTGTCCATTTAATAGCACAAAGCAATGTGTTGCAGTACCCTCCTGTACTCAAATGATTAAATATTCTCCAGATTTGTAAAGTGAAATTGCCTATACTTTTTATTTATTTTCATCTTCAACTATTTTTCTACGAATGTTATGTCCCTGATACAGAACTATCCGGATTTCTTTTTCCGGATAGCAAACTTCCCATTTGACTCCCCAGATCCATTAATTAATAGACATGTAGCTTGATATGGCGAGAGCTAAACTGCACACTGTAGACACGTGATTAGGGATCTCACAGGTGTAGCACTGAGTTAGTTGTCCTAATTACACAGCCTACAGACCACTGAGTGCACTGTAAACTGTATGTTGTAGACTGCACAGGAGACGGCTACGTAAGCTCCCTTCCTCTCCAGTCTTTTCTGCTGCAGTGATATTTTACATTGTACCTCTATCCCTGATATAACTGGATCCCGTGCAGACTGCACACTGTATAAGTAGACATGTGATTAGGGATCTCACAGGTATAGCACTGAGTTAGTTGTCCTACGTAGGACTGAGTGCACTGTAAACTGTATGTTGTAGACTGCACAGGAGACGGCTATGTAAGCTCCCTTCCTCTCCAGTCTTTTCTGCTGCAGTGATATTTTACATTGTACCACTATCCCTGATATAACTGGATCCCGTGCAGACTATGTATAGTGAAAATGTACAGTTACTGTCACTTTTATTTTGAGGTCTCTGCTCACAGCAGCAGCCTTGCGAGCATAATAATACATATGTTTAATCTTATTTGAATGAACACTGATGCAGAAAACTCTTTAGAAGCTTTTTCCCTCTCTGAGCACATGAAGATTAGACTTTAAATTCCTTCAAACATAATTGAATTCCACGACCTGTGATAATCCCAGTGGGGAGCTGAGAGAGAAGTATATAATGACTTTCACCTGGTTTTTTTATCTGTTTGTATTCTGCATCTCAGAGGCAGCGAATCTGATGTTTCAGTGGCTAAATGAGGGATGAGCACTTGTTGGGGCCACAGCTGTTGGGTACTACAACTCCCATTATCACCAACCATCAGCTTTTTGAGAATGATGGGAGCTGTAGTCCTAATAGCTGGTGGTCCAACAAGTGACTACCCCTGTGCTAAATCTTTGTAGTAACTGACCTTTTTGTCTCTCTCTTTTCCAATTCAGGATAAGGAGGGGTTTCCCTTTTGAAGCTCGAGTTGTAGCGAGGATCCTGCCACAGTTCTTAGATGACTTTTTCCCTCCACAAGATGTAATGAACAAAGTGATTGGCGAGTTTTTATCAAACCAGCAGCCCTACCCGCAGTTCATGGCAGCTGTAGTATATAAGGTACTGTGCTAGACTGCGAGAGGCTAAGGCAGCAGTGAGCTTTTTTAATGAAAAAATAAATATATGTCCCAGGGACTTCCACTGAGAGCTTTCTAGTTTAAACTCAAACACGTTTTTTTCTTATTTTAATTAACCCCTTAAAGGAATACTAATACTTGATTTTAACAATGTTTAATATTTTACATATTAAAAAAAAAAATAGTTGCCCAAAGTTAGATAGTTTTAGAGTAATATGCTTCTAAAGTAGACTCCCTCCTGCCCCATTTACCCACCTTCGCACTCTAGCTGAGAGACTTAGATCCTGGTCTCGGGACTGGACGGATCATCTGCAGAGCCGAAATAACTTATGAGTTCAGTTTTGCTAAGGTTAAAGGGATAGCAATACTTAAAATGTAAAAAAAAAATATGTTGTAGGGTTTATCCCCCTGAGTAAAACAAGAGTACTCCCACTGCTGAGAGGTGTTTCATTCAAAAGTTATTAATTTTCAAAGTTGAATTTTTTAGGTGCAATATCACAGTGGCCTGAAATTGTACAGTGGCGCTGTTGCTACACCATCCTATGGAGATTTATGGTCCTGGGACCAGAACGGTCCATAGGATCGTGCAGCAACATCGCCACTGTACAGTTTCAGGCCACTGTGATATTGCACCTAAAAAAATTCAACTTTGAAAATTAATAACTTTTGAATGAAACACCTTTCAGCAGTGGGAGTACTCTTGTTTTACTCAGGGGGATAAACCCTACAACATATTTTTTTTTTTTTACATTTTAAGTATTACTATCCCTTTAAGTTTGAGATGAAGGGAGGACATCCAGAAAGACACCACAAAGATACAATTTGATACCTAGGACAGGAGGCTAGGGGAGAGGACTGGGGAGGAAAATTATATTTGAGATGATGGTGAAACCCAAAGGAGTGTATTAGTCTGACAAGTTGTAGATTGAAAAGAGCAAGGGGCCCAGGAGTGAGACAGTGGGAGGGGTGAAGTGGAGCCAGAGTAGGACACTGAAGGAGCAGTTTCAGAGATACGATGAGAACATATTCATCTCACTATGAACATAATGACAGAACACGGTTGGATTTTCAACCTAACCAAATCTCACAGAGCTCTATCCCAGAGAGTCTAGTCCCTGGGACTTATTTTCAATTTAGCGAATCAGAAAATAATTTTACCTTTAGGCAAAATCTCAGACTTGCAGAAAATAATTTTACTGTCTCTGGGAGAACCAAATCTCTCAGAGACTGCGTGAAAGTACCATTTGCACAGCATTACATGCGATGATTACAGTTGGAACTACTTCACCAATGGTCTAGAAATCCTGCCCATCTACACCATATGATCGCTCTATCAAAGACCACCAATCCGTCTCTACAATGGTGTCTCTCAAGTCCAAACCTAGCAATAGGGAAACCGTTCTCAGTGACCGAGTGGAAGGTAATCATGAGAGGCCAGCCTGTTCGCACGGGGAGCAGTATATGGTCATCCGTCAGTTCAACTGAGACAAGATTACCATTAAATATTCAGGAATGGAGATCCATTTACAAAGCACTATCAACATGGAGAAATCTCCTACGAAAAAGAAAACGTTTAGTCGGACAACGCCACAGCAGTGGCTTACATCAGCCTCCAAGGAGGCACAAAGAGCAAAGCAGCTTGGATGGAAGTAGAAAGTGGAAGAGAAGGGTACTCCCACTGCTGAGAGATGCATATTTCCAGAGTTATTACTATTTAAAGCTTTGTTTTTTTTTATATTAGCAGTGCTCTCTAGTGGTGAAATTGCAATTAGATTTCTGTAACATTCTAATGGAGAGGAAAGTCAGTGACATACAGTTTCCAAAGAATATGAACACATTAAATTCACTTCCTGGTTATTTGAACTGTCACACATTTGAATAAAACAATGGACAGTGGTGGGAGTGACCTTGTTTTACTCAGCTGGAAAAGCTCTACAACATAAAAGTTTTCATAAAAACAAAGTTTACTGCTCCTTTAAGTGTCTCAGAAGGGACCGTGTAGTAATGTCTCTAAACTGCTACAAATAACATGGATACAAGATGATCACTGATGAACAAATTCCAACTGCACTGGAAATTTCAGTTCTACAAACAGATGTAACAAGTACAGGTTTCTACACGTGAATTACAAAATTGTATTTAAATGTCCACAACCTTGTTTTATTTCTTGGCATTGATGTGTTTTTAATTAACAATACAATGCAGTGAAACTTGTCTCCTTCTCGTTTTGACAGGTCTTTCAGACATTACATGCGACTGGACAGTCCTCTATGGTGCGTGACTGGGTAATGCTCTCTCTGTCCAACTTCACTCAGCGCACACCAGTTGCTATGGCGATGTGGAGCCTCTCCTGCTTTTTTGTCAGTGCTTCAACTAGCAAGTGGATTTCAGCAATGTATCCTTTATTTTATATACTGTAACCATACATTTAGTTAGACTTATTATTTTACCTTTCTTCTCAAAGACTCTGAGGGCTCTCAGTTTGTGAAGAGTCCTCCTATTTAACTCTTTCATTCTTAACTACTTACTCTCTGAATCAAGAGAGACCCAAACTCAGACTTTTTGCTGTTAAAGAGGGGAGAAGCTTTGTAGTTGGAGGGGATCTTTGTGGGACACATACAGGTTTACTTTTATACTGTATATTATTTGGTTTTAATTATGGAAGAAAAAAAATCAAACTTTATTTATTATATTTATTTCTATAATAACTACAAATTTTACCTCACTGCATAGTGCTTTGTGTTTTCCACATGGAACACTATGCCTTTCTGAGGCATTGCTGGTTTCCTTCTCCTCATTTAACTTGCGTGCGCATGATTAAGCTTCAAATTAATCTCACACAGCAGCATTCATTGCTTCCAGTAGCTCCGGAGATTCTCTGATAGCTTCTTGCAACTGAAGGGTGAAGAGGATTTTAGTCTTACCTGTTAAATCCTTTTCTCTTAGTCCATACAGGTTACTGGTAACTTTGAGTAGGCAATCCACCCCTTTAATTGTAGGCAGGAACAATTCTAGAATTGTATGCAGGGGGTGGAGCCTACCTTCCCTCCTTGGCTGCAGCTAGCCAACCAGCTCCAGAAAGATTTGAGACACTAACTATTGACTAGATAGTGGAAGGGAAAGAAGACTCCTGTGAGAAGGACCCCCACGGTCTGCCACAGGAGAGCCAAGCATGGTCCTTTGTCAGGGTGGGAGACCAGTAACATGTATGAACTAAAACATAAGGATTTAACAGGTAAGACTAAAATCCTCTTTTCTCTGTCGTCCAATACAGGATACTGGTAACTTAGGGATGTCCAACCATTGAGTTTCCCAGAAGTGGGAAGTAAGGCAAGGCCCCCAAAGTCACCAGAGCAGATCTGAACCATCAGAACAGAGATAGCCCAACAAAACAATGAAGTGTCAATGGACACTAAACAGGGGTAACAACACCCCAAACTGTTACACAGCACACTGAACTAGAGCCAACAGGGCTCAAAAGTGAAGAAAGCACCAAGAGCCAAAGAAGATCCTAGACAGGCATGACTGCCTTGTGTAGTACTCAGGAGGAGGAGAAGGAGAAGATGATGCCAAGTGTGACAGCAGGGGACCCTAAATCACACTTGTCATTCCCAAGCAGTCCCACCAGTGCAGGTACTACTACTACTACTACTACTACTACTACTACTACTACTACTACTAAGGTCCAGCAGCTTGTTAGCGTTAGGAGTGAAGGAGGGGGTAATCAACAATATCCTCATATTACTAGTGACCAGGAGGAGGAAGACACTGCGGCTGAACTTAATGTGGTTGGTGTTAGTAGTAGTAATGGGGAAGCAGCCGGAGTAGTTGGTGAAACATTTGAGAGTGTCCAGACTAGCGGTCAAGGGAGCTCACACCATTACTCTGACCCTGGGAGTCCTCACTACCTTCACTAAAGTGTCCAAGTGGAACAGCAGCAACATTATCTGCTGCCACAGGCAGTGAAGGGGAATGTGGAGGACAAGAAGAAAGAGGCTGTTTTTCTCCATCTGTTCCCTCTCCCTAAGTCATGGGTGTGGGACTATTTTTCTCTTGGGGCAGGCACAATGCAGTCACCAGAACGGCACTTGTCACAATTTGTGACAAGTCAGTGGGAAGAAGAAAGGAAGGAACACACCTTAGCACGAGTGCCCTGATATCACACATGAAATACAGACAACATGACAATTATGTCAAACATGTTAAAGCCAAACACCCACCACAGAAGTTAAGCACCACTGTTGCTGTACCCCCGACTCCAGAAAGTCAACAAGAGGCGAGGTAAAGTTCAAAAAGGGGGAAGAGTAGAGCAACCCAGGCAGAGACTGGAAGTTCCGTGATGAGTGAAACAACTAGCTCGCCATCACCTTCTTCCTCTAGGATAACTACATCTTCTACCAGTCCACCTTGTTCATCGTTACCGCCCCCGTTCATCTCTACCGATTGCGCACTGGGTGGTGCACTGTGGTGGAGGAGAATCACAAGCAGGGCATCAAGCCTCATCTGAGGAGATTCCATCCCGCAAAATATGCTAAGATGGTGGCAGAAGAGGGTTCATCATTACTGTTAAACTGTCAGCAAGTTGTCATGTGTCCTTAGCGGGGTCTGGACGAGGGGTATAGTGACAGCGGCAGTACTTGGGTTCTGGTGTCATGGTGTTTGGATATAGTTGTGCCCACAGATGTTATTTACCACACACTGTGCACATCGCAGTTGCTGATGAGAGCCACATTTCCTGCTCTCAAGGGAAAAATGTCTATTCTAATAACACACCCATAATTTTGGAGGAGGGGCATAGACTGGGGGCTACTTATTGTGATGCTACTGCCTCAAGCGCATCACTGGAGATAGTTGTGGAACCTTCATCATCCATCACCCACGTTACTGCAATTGTTGATCCCATTCCCTTTCAGCTGCCTAATCATCCTGCTGCTTAAACGTCTCAGTAGCAGCAGTTGGAACTTCCGCAAGTATGGACTCAGGAGGACATTTGACAGTGGCCACTGGCCAACATGACCTGCTGGCACTAGGCCAGTAGAGCATTTTTTTTTACCTCAGGGCCTGTGCTTAAAAAAAAAAATAAAAACCTAGTCCTACAAAAAAATAAACAATTTTTGGGGGTTTGTATCTAACAAGCCTAAGTCCTACAAATCAATGTTTCCTCAGAGCTTGGGCCTCTATCAACAAATCTAACAAATCATCCTCTACAAAATACTCTTATCAAGTCAAGGATCAGTCCACCCCAGTGGCAGCTTATGTCTCTATCACTTTACATACAAATTTCTTATTTTATATTGATTTTTTTTTTTTATTCCCTGTCCCCCCAATACCAGTCAAGACCTCCCCCCCAAAACAAATTCCCTATTCATCTGGTTCTTTCCCCAGACTCCGCCCACCAACACAGGCACCCTCATCAGACCCCTTTTATACCATGTCTTATGGGGGGGTTAATTGTATTTATTTTTTTTAACTGCCCCCCCAATCCCAGTAATCAATCTCTCCCCCTGTTCAACTGATGTTTTTCCTCCACACCCCACCAAAGCAGGCACCCTCATGCCCCTTTTATACTATGCCTTTGGGAAATAAAATAATATCTATTATGTATTGTGTGTAAATTCAAAGTTCCCATTGATTTCAATGGAATAAGCTAGGCGGAAGATCGGCATCAAGCGGGAAGTGCCATTATTTGCCGATTTCAGTTTGAGGTGAAATTTTTTGCCCATCCCTACCTCTGCCCCTGTAGGGATGTGCATTTGTTGCTTCTGTCTTCCTTACTATCACTACAAGGAAGAGAGAGGCAGAGAACAATGACAAAATCAAAATAAACTATACATTGCCTTTGTAATTGGCTCCGCCAGCACAGTGATCTCTGTAACAGAGGCTCAATGGGGGAAAGGCTGGAACGGTCTGCTATCTATCATTTAAAAAAAAAAAAAATAAAGAAGATTTTTGGGAATTTTCATTTGCCCCTTATGATGTGCACAGTGATGTCCGTAGACATTTTTCCTGTGGGGGGGAGAGGGGGGGGGCAAGCCATAATATGACCCCCAGGCCAGCTCATCTAGCCCCTTTATATATATGGAGGGGGGTAATTGTAGGGGGGGGCAAGTGCCCCCTCCGGACGCCCATGGATGTATAGCTGGTTTACTCCAGAATTGCTCACCTGTAGCTTATTGGATATGGGCACTAATTTTGTAAACACCTTATATCTATTAGAAAGATTAAGGACCATATCCAATAAGCTACAGATGGGCATTGCAATACATTGAATATTTCAGTATATTAATGTAGGTTGCTTGTGAAAAACACACACTGCAGCATTGTCCTGGTTCTTATATATATCCGTGCAGAATAACATGTCCTGCATCAAAGGGAAGGTCTGGTCACCTTAATTAGTGTTTGTTTATTAATCATAACTATATTGATTTGCTCACATGAATAGCAGTTTTATGTATTTGAGGGGTGAAGTCAGCTGAGAATATGACTATCAATTTACCCTTTTAAGGTGCAGCAACTTGCTTTGGAATGTGTTGTATACCCATTTGTTCTTTCAAGAGTTTAACAAGTGCTTTAAAAAAAAAAAAAAAAAACCTGCACTAGCAGGATTTTGGCATAACTCCCCATAAACTGTATTTCTCTGTCGTCCAATACAGGTTACGGGTAACTTTGTGTAGGCGATCAGCCCCTTTAATAGGCAGGAACAATTCTGAGAAGCGACTGCTGGGTGGAGCCTACTTCCTCTCCTTAGCTTGCAGCTAGTCAATCCCCAACCAGTAAGATTTGTTCCTTGGTCAAGACACAATCAAGAGAACAGTTCTGCTGTAGTTTTAGCTTTTATTATTTTCTGTTAGAAATGTAATACCACCATTAGGCGGATTACCATCACTGACAATTCCCATCACCCAAATGTGGATAGCTCAGATTATCAGGTGCTTTTGCGGACCTAAGCCCTGGGGGGAAAATCTTGGCTGCAAGTTCTTTCCCCAGGAGTTGCCCACTGAGGCTTCTTCTTGATATATGGTAATCTAAAGACAGAAGACCTGCTGAGAAAGGTGAGCAGCCTTTGAGTGCTGAGGTCCACATGTCCCATGCTTCCCCTCAGTGCAGGGGTCTCTATTGGAGTTCCTATTACCTACTCATGCACTCACTGGGTTTATTTTGTATGTCTGTGAGGTGTTTGGAGCAAGTTTCTGTGGTTACTTAATGCTTTTGTTGCTGGTTAGCACGTTTTTTTTTTTTGTTTTTTTTTGATACTTCCCTACTGGGACCAGTGTTTTTTGGGCCTAATGTTTTATTTAGAGTGCGCCTTGTGTTGATTTATGCATTAGTATTCACCTCGTTAACTTTGTTTACCACATAGACGCCATTGCTCCATTCACTTCTATGGGACCTTATAGTTTGGGACATATCTCTGCAACCGCTCCACGTAGCGTGATCAGAGATGGCTCATTGTGTTGGTTTTCCCTTGCTCTGTCATCCGGTCAGTGTTCTGGGGATGGTGGGGGCTTTAGGGGGCTTCAGGCACTGTTTGAGTACTCTGTCAGAGAAACTACATTTCTCATGAGCGCCCGTTTCGTGCACTCATTTCTGATTGGCTCCCGTCACGGCAGCCATTTTGTGTATTTGCAGATCAAGTATCCTGTGCAGGGCTTGGACTCTTCTTCTCTCCTCCGCAGTTTAACCCTTTGCCTACCAGATAAGTCTTAATTTAGTGTTTCTGGGGTGCATTAATTATCATACATGCTTTATTGTGGGTGTTTTGATACTTTGACTGTTTTGACTCTGTGAGAATGTCTACTCCGTTAGACCTTAAGGCTAAACCTAAGACTAAGGATACTGGGGTGTCTGTATCCCTCATTGCTCCTCATGTCAATCAGGGTTACCTAGGGAATACTCAGGTAATGTTTGCCCAGCATGCGCTGCTGCCCCCGAATCCCCTGCTGGGGCCTCCAGCCATGCACTATAGCCAATATGTATGCAAGAGTTTAAAGCTACTACCAGGGACATCCGGTCCACTTTACAACTGCTTCCATCCACTTTACAGAGAGTCTTCTCTTCGTTGCAGACCCCCGCCTCCATCATATCTTCCCTGCCTAAACCGCCGGGTGTACCGGATGTGTCTGGTTCCTCTGAGGAGGTATTATTGGTGGACTCTGATGATGACTATTCAGCTGTTCCTTCATCTCAGTTTTTTGGGGACCCCTTAGAGGCGGACCCCGTTCCCTCAGCTGAGGGCCTGATCAGGGCTGTGTTGTCCAGCCTGAACATTCCCTTGGTGCAGGTGGTGTCTTCTGACCCCTCTGATGTTTTCCAGGAGCCTGTTAGGCCCCATGCTTGCTTTCCATCTAATTCCACCCATATTTATTGTGCATATTTATGGTGTCCAAGATGTTTTATTGGCTTTGTTTTTTTCGAGCCCTATTGAGTTAACTTACCATGTTTTTTTGCGATCGATTGTGGTCCTCACTCACTTGCGCTTTGCATCCATGGGTGTTTGGCGCACGTGAGTAGAGAGACCAGGGGTGGATAGTTTCTCATTTTGTCCCAAGAATATACGTGTGTAGTTATACTGCGCACGTTGGTGATGCGTGCCCACATGCGCCTTGTATTTTGTTTTGATGTGCACATGTGTGGAGGTCAGCCATTTTCTTGTGGACCTGAACTTGCCACACTAGAGTCGGCGCATGAGCGGACATGTCTTCACCCGCGTTTGTGTTTTACTTCCGGGTCTTGTTTTTCCTGGTTAGTCTTTACCCATGCGCGGACGAATTCTATTGGCTTGTTGTTTTTTTCCCTTGAGCCTTTGTGCTCATTTGATTTTCAGTATCACCTGTTTCAGGACACTATAAGTATGGAACGCCGACAGGTAGGACCCTTTATAATTATAATTGCATTTATATATTGCCGGATCTACTCTTGAAAAAGAGGCTGTTGCCTTGAAACGCGTTGAATGTTTCTGGCTTTTGATATTTGATTTTATTCATTATTTTAACATGAATAAATAATTCATTTTATTGGACAAGTGAACATTATTTGCGTGAGGTGGAACTCTGAGCAGGGCAGATAGTTATACCCTGCATGTCATCTTCACCGGCTCAGTTGGAATAGCCGGTGTTTTTTATCTTGTGAGTATATTAACACTGAATGACTTGTGGATAGCGCCCCTTCTGGTTGCTTTTTTCTTGTTTCCTAAGGATTTCGGTAGAGGAGTCCTGGGTGTGTTGGTGAGCTGCAATCCCTTCCAATTGTTGGTTGACTGAGTGGGGGCAGTCTGAGACCCTCATCTGTCCTGCTGGCCACTTATAGTGGCTTGATTTTTTGTAAGTACAGTGGTGAATTGGTGAAGGTATTATTTTATGGACATATTACACTAGGAGCGCCCCTTTTTTCTTTTGTTTAATTCCACCCTTGACCGCTTTGTGTCAGAGGAGTGGAAATTTCAGACATGAAACCTTCTGTGTCTAAAAAGTTTTCTAAACTTTATCCATTTTCTGAAATGCCCCTTACTCAGTGGGTTCATCCCCCTAAAGTGGATGCCCCAGTGTCCAGGCTTTCACTGCCTTGCCAGTGGCTGATGCTTCTGCTCTTAAAGACTGGACTGACAAGAAGCTCGAGGCTTCTCTCAAGACTATTTTTGCAACTGCGGACTCTGCCCTTCGCCCTACCTTTGTCGCTGCATGGGTAAATAGGGCTGTGGCTGTTTGGACTGAACAGCTCAATTCTGCTGTTCGTCAGGGAGCCACTACTTCTGACGTGTTGTGTCTTCTCGCTAACATAGCTGAGGTTCAGCATTATGTCTCTGCTGCCATGTTTGATGCTGTACGTATGGTAGCCAGGGCATCTACCATGTCTGTGGTAGCCAGAAGGGCTCTTTGACTTAAGATTTGTTCAGCTGACACGGCCTCCAAGAAGGCTCTGCTGTCTTTGCCTTTTCAGGGTTCTTCCCTGTTCGGGCCTGAACTTAAGGATCTCATCAATGAGGCCACTGGAGGGAAAAGTTCTCACCTGCCAGTGGTCCTAAGGAAGAAGGCACCCGTTAAAAGGAATCTGCTTTTTCGTTCCTTTCAAGCAGACTCGCGCTAAGCGACCCAGATGGTCCCTCGGGCTCCACGCTCCTCATCCAAGCCTAAGCAGCAATGGAGAGCCAAGTCCTCCACGAAGCCCAAGGCTTACAAACCTCCTCCTGTATGACTCGCCGAACCCGGGTCCCCATCCGCAGGTAGGTGGCCGCCTACGCCACTACCTCTCAGCTTGGCAGGCCTCTGTGGTGGACCCATGGGTTTTTATAGGTGGTGGCCTCGAGATACAGGATTCTCTTCACCTCCCTTCCTCCTCCAAGGACCTTTGTTTCTCGTTCTCCCTTGGGAGCAGAAAAGAGACGCCTTTTCGAAGAAGCTACACAGGCCTTTCTGGGCAAGGCCAGTTCCCCCTCAGGAGAGGGGCTTGGGATTCTACTCCAGCCTCTTTGTGGTCTCCAGAAAGGATGGGGGCTGTCGTCTCATTTTGGATCTGAAGGACCTCAACTCCTTTGTGGTCAGGTCCCAGTACCGCCAGGAGTCTTTTTGCACAGTGATAGCAGCCATGTCTCCTGGGCAATTTCTGGCCTCTCTGGACCTTCAAGATGCATATCTGCACATCACCATTCATCCAGAGAGTCAGCAGTATCTCCACTTTGCCTGCGACAGAGGGCACTTCCAGTTCTCTGCCCTGCCCTTTGGCCTGACTACGGCTCCTCAAATCTTCAACAGAGTCCTGGGAGCGTTGATCTCCGTCCTACATCAGAACGGTATCAGAGTGACTCCGTATATGGACAACCTCCTCCTGAAGGCCTCGTCTCCGGATCTCCTTCACCAGCAGGTGCAGGACTGCATTCATGCTCTCGCCCATCTTGTGTGGATCATCAACTTGGACAACTCAGACCTTGTTCCTTCTCAGAGGATGGTTTTTCTGGGCCTCCTCTTCGACACTCGGTGGGGGATGGTGTTTCTGACAGACGAAGTGGCTCATCAGATAGCACTGAAGGTCCAAGCTATCCTGTCTCAGGATCCGGTTCCAACCAAGAAGCTGTCCTCCTTGGTGGGGAAGTTCATTTCCACCATAGAAGCAGTTCTGTTTGCCATGGCTCACACCAAGGAACTTCAGATGTTTTTGATCCTGGCCTGCAAGGGCCGTCCAGATCTACTGGAAAGATCCCTGTCTCTCCATCTTCAAGTGGAGCAGAGTCATCATGGTGGCTCACCCTGAACAATCTCCTGAAAGGCAGACCCTTTCTGGTGCCCTTTTGGACCTGATGACGGACGCCAGCCTCTCCGGATGGGGAGCGGTGCTGGGGCACTTGAGTGTTCATGGCAAGTGGTCTCAGGAAGAACCTCTCCTTCCCATCAATGTCTTGGAGCTTCGGGCACTATTTCATGCCCTACATCACTGGACACGACCACTCGAGGATTGCCCTATAAGGGTGCAGTAGGACAATGCCACAGGGGTAGCCTACATCAACAAGCAGGGCGGCACAAGAAGTCTCACATCTTGGCTAGAGGCCAAGGCTATTTTATCATGGGCAGAGGAGCATGTCCCTGCCATTTCCGCAGTTCATATTCCTGGCATAAACAACTTTCTGGCAGACTTCCTCAGTCGACACACAGTGGACAGCGGGAGCTACATCCAGAGGTGTTCAACCTCATCATCCAGCAGTGGGGTTTACCATGCATCGACCTGATGGCAACCAGACACAACAGGAAGGTTCCAACCTTCTGCTCTCGCTGGGCAGATCCCATGGCTCTGGCAGTGGATACTTTATTGATCCCGTGGACGTTTCCTCTGGCTTACATCTTCCCTCCTGTTCCTCTGTTGAACAGAGTTCTTTGGAAGCTGCGACTGGAGTGCTCCGTACTGGCAACGACAAGCTTGGTTTCCGGAGCTTCTGGACCTCTCTATGGCGGAAACTCTTCCACTTCCTCCCCGTCCAGATCTTCTTCTGCAGGGTTGCCCCTGGAAGGAAGATGTCTGTCTTTGACGGCTTGGAGACTGAATCCTCAGTTTTGAAGAAGAAAGGATTTTCTTCTGGGGAGATGGCTACTATGCTTAGTGCCCGCAAGCCTATTTAATCTAAGACCTACCATCGGGCTTGGTCTGCCTTCCTGGCTTGGTGTGCTGACGGAGACCTGTCTCGGGTTTTTGACCTGCCTACAGTTCTTTCCTTCCTACAAGATGGTGTGGATAAGGGTCTTAGTCTGAGTTCTCTCAAGGTTCAGACTTCTGCTCTCTCTGTCCTTTTTCAGAGGCTTCTTGCTATCATTCCTGATGTCAAGGTTTCCTTCCAGGGTGTTGCTCATACCCGTCCGGTGTTTAATTCCCCTGCTTCTCAGTGGGATCTTAACCTGGTCTTGGGAGTACTCCAGCGTCCTCCCTTTGAGTCTTTGGCTACCATTCCTCTATGTCTGCTAACATTGAAGATGGCCTTTCTCAAGGTGATTTTCTGTTCACCGAGTTGCGGAGCTACATGCCCTGTCTTGTAAACCACCCTTTCTGGTTTTCCACAAGGACAAGGCGGTGCTTCGCACCTCCCAAGAGTTTCTCCCGAAGGTTGTGTCCAAGTTCCACATCAGTCAGGAGATTGTGGTTCCTTCTTTTTGTCCTAATCCTACTTCTGACATAGAGAGGGATCTTCATCTGTTGGATGTTGTTCGTTGTCTCAAGTTCTATGTGCATCGCACTGAGTCCTTGAGGCAATCTAACACTCTGTCATTCCTGAGGGTCCTAGGGCTGGGAAGCCTGCTTCCAAGGTTACCATTGCTTCTTGGGTCAAGTCCACGATTCGTAAGGCTTATGAACTTCGGAAGAAGCCTGTTCCTTTCAGTGTCACGGCTCATTCTACGAGGTCTATTGGGGCTTCTTGGGCCTACAAGAACCAGGCCTCAGCTGATCAGTTGTGCAAAGCGGCCACTTGGTCATCCGTGCACACCTTTTCTAAACACTGTTGTGTGGATGTGCTGGCATCGGCTGATGCCAGTTTTGGGAGGAAGATCCTGGAGGCAGCCTTGCCTGTCTAGGATCTCCTTTGTTTCTCAGTACTCTTTCACTTTTGAGCCCTGTTGACTCTAGTTTGTGTGCTTTGCAACAGTTTATGGGGTTTGTTTTACCCCTGTTCAGTGTCCTTTGACACTTTACGGTTAGTTTTGCGCCTGGTCCTTGCCTTTCTTCCTGTCCTGGGGAACTTAATGGTTGGGCATCCCAAAGTTACCAGTGACCTGTATTGGATGACAGAGAAAATAGGATTTTAGTCTTACTGGTTAAATCCTTTTCTCTTAGTCCATACAGGTTACTGGTCTCCCACCCTGTCAAGGGACCGTGCTTGGCTCTCCTGCAGCAGAACGTGGGGTTCCTTTCGGGTTCATGCTCACAGGAGTCTTCCTTTACCTTCTTACTACCTAGTCAATAGTTAGTCTACAAATCTTACTGGATGGGGATTGGCTAGCTGCAAGCTAAGGAGGGGAGGTAGGCTCCACCAAGCAGTCACTTATCAGAGTTGTTCCTGTCTATTAAAGGGGCTGATCGCCTACCCAAAGTTACTAGTAACCAGTATGGACTAAGAGAAAAGGATTTAACAGGTAAGACTAAAATCCTGTTTTCTTCCTAGATATATATCGTATCCTAACTAGACACACAATATGATTAAAAAAAACAATCCTACACCTCGGCTTCCCATATGCTACTAGTAATGTCCCTATGCTTGGAACGCCTCTATCTTATTTCTTTGTCGTGTGTTTCACCTGATCGCTTTGTTCAGAGCGATACTTGTAGGTTACAACATTCTATGTTCTTACTACTGTTATTGTATGCTATGCACTTTTGTATTATTCATTCTTGTATTGTATCTTTTAATTTTCAATAAAGATTCTTTTAAACTCAAAAAGCCAGTCCCCATAAAGGATAGCTCCCTGCAGCCCAGTCTTGCACTAATGAGCTATGGGGTAGACATGAAGTGAATGTGTTGTGTTATATAGGTGCTGCATTATTATAATGTGACACATATCTGCATAGTCTTTGTTGTTTATCTTCTTAACCCACATCCCAGCTTACCACACGTCATCAGCAGAATGGGAAAATCTGAGCCAGTGGACGTCAACCTATTTTGCCTGGTGGCCATAGATTTTTACAGACATCAGATAGATGAAGAACTGGACCGGAGAGCCTTTCAGTCTGTGTTCGAGCTGGTGGCCTCCCCTGGAAGTCCCTATCACCGTCTGTTAATGTGTTTGCAGAATGTTCATAAGATTACAGTTTACTAAATATCTCTGTGGTGAGGTTTATTTCAAGAGCAGGTTCATGGTCACAGAAGACACCATAGAATGCAGATGTGAAGCAAGAGATGAATGCTTTCTGTTTCCAGGTGCCGAGTGGTCTAGAAATAAACCTCAGACCGGACCATGGTTGTGAGCTTACTGTAGCTTGACTCTTGTTCTTCACTGAATGTTTTTCTTGTAAATATACAAGTTCTGGTTTAAAATTAGATTTTGCTTTATTAATAAAGCAGTAAACTTTTTAATGCAAATTTAAAGAAGGGTTCTTCCGCTGTTGCAGCTCAAAATCCATTTATTTTATACTGTTAGTAACAGAGACAACAGGTGACCAAATCACATCATTTTTTTCCATTGTACTCTATGGGAAAGCTCAAGTCATTGACTGTGGCTCTCCACAGTAAATAATAAGAACAGCGCCACCTAACTCAGCACTTTGTAAAGCATTGGATATGTCTGTAACTTTTGAATGACTTCCCTCAGCAGTGGAAGTACCTTGTTATTATATATATAATAGTTGTTGTTTTGTTTTGGATTTTTTTGTCATTAAAACGTTTACTGCTTCTCTAAAGTAAATTTAAATGTCCCGTTCTATACATTTACGCATTTTGTGGTAGGGATCGTCTCTGTGACATCACAAATCCACATTACTAAATAAGTCCATAGAATTGGAGTTAGACAGCTTGCTGTATTACAGCTGTTGTTGGACTATACCTCCCATCATTCTTAGCCAGCCAGTGATTGCAGTTTCAGTCCAACAACAGCCAGTAGCCTGCAAGTTGCACACTTCAGAGTACATGAACTCAATCCAGCCATCTGTGCAGTAGTTTTACTAAACAGCTTTGTGAGACATTTGTATTCATCTGTTTCGTCTACTGATATTTTGAGATGGCATCTAATATAACATGAAACCAGGGGTATTGCTAGGTTCTCAGAAGACCCAGGGCTTAGGCCAACCTTGTGTATTATTAGTGCACTGTACAGCCTAATTTCACCAATGCTTTAAGGGAGATTGGTACAGTTACATGATCCAAGCTGGCAACAAGATTCAGGGCTTTAAGCATGAGACCTGGTTCTTTATCCCTCTAAGACAGTACCTAATAATGCCCCTGTATTAGACTCTAGTGCTGCCACGATGATAGTGACAGGCATATGTAATAATTGTTTTATAATATAATCTAAAATAAAATATTATCTGGGATGCCTTTTGCATTGAAATACAAAAGCAAAGCGTGGCTTCTGAAAATGGGTATTTTGGAAGATCTTTCTGTTGGCAGAACTTTTCCTATGTCCCCTCAAATACACGTTTGGGGTGGTTTGGGAACATCTGTGCATATACAGCACTGCAGTAATCTTCCGATGTCACATAATTTGGGAATTGGAATAAATGGTTTTAACTTATATTTCTATATCATGTAAAATATGTATAATTGTAAAACCTGCAGTGCATGATGTTCTGTAATTTCAAACGAAAAAAAAAAAGCCACTCTGCTAAATGTCACAATATCTGTATTGTCTGTTTTTGTGGGGCCTAAATAATTTATCACTAAAGTCAATATGACTAGGTAAGCAAGACACGAGCTCATTTGACATAATGAGGCAGTCTCTCCCAGGCATTTGTTTTTCACTATACATTGCCCATTAACCCTTTGAGTTACAGAGAGGTATCCAAAAAAAAAAAGCCAATTCTGAAGCAAACCAACAGCTCCATCCCTTTGGTCTTGAAATGATTATTAGAGGAACCCTGTCTGCCTAAAAATAAATTCAGAATGTTCTTACTTTGCCCAGTAAATTGGTTTTTCAGTATTGCTGTTTCTCTATGTAAAAATGAAAATGTCTTTCACCATTAACCCTTTGAGTGCCAGAGGGGTACGCAATGCATTGCTTTGCAATGTGTTGCGTACCCTTCTGGCACG
Source organism: Rhinophrynus dorsalis (assembly GCA_037306005.1). Lineage (NCBI taxonomy): Eukaryota > Metazoa > Chordata > Amphibia > Anura > Rhinophrynidae > Rhinophrynus > Rhinophrynus dorsalis. The sequence goes on from CM074718.1 coordinate 49,501,645, forward strand.
CAAAGGGTTAATGTCTTCTCCAGTTCAGGTATGCTACATCTTGTGAGGTGAGTTTTACATTACTAAGTGTTGTGTTTTGATTTCACCTCCCAAATATAATGCGGGTCTAGATGGGGGAGCAGGTGACAGTATTTTAGTGTCATGCTTGGTGCTTATCTAGAAAGTCAAAGTGGGAAAATCTGTGGCAAATCAATGTCGCTATAGTGGACAAATAACAGTTAGCATTGATTTAAATCTGAGTTGTTTTTGTTTTTTTGTTTTTTTTTACCCAGCGAACACCAGAGACATCTCACACACACTGTCCCTTTTATAGTGCAGTTGGGTTGCATCACAATTGTTCCACTTTTCTTTAAATGGATAGTAATGTTTCACAATGAAAGCTGTTCCAATTAATCTTCATAGTATTTGGGCCATGTAGAGTGTTGTATCAATACTGTCAGAGTTGTAGTTCAAGAGTTATTGAATGATAGTGTCCCCCTCCTGCCCCTTTTACTGATGTAACACTGCTCACTCCAGAAAAGCAAGACTGTCCGGATAGATCTCAGAGAGGGACAATCTTCAGTGATCATAAGGGGAAAAACAGTAAAGGGGACAGGGTTTTCCTTATGCTCACAGTCAGAAGATTGTCCCTTGCTGTGATCTGTCTGGTCCCAGGACCAGTTTCCACATCTGAGGTGAGCAGTGTTACATCAGTAAAAGGGGTGGGAGGGGGATACTTTATCACTCAGTTACTTGTACTACAACTCTGACAGTATTGAAATGACACTCTCCATGGCCCAAATACTATGAAATTTAATTGGAGCTGCTGTTTTTTGTGAAACATTACTATCTCTTTAAACATATAGAGCAGATTCCTGAAAAGAAAAGAGGATTAGATCTGGAGCAAATGGACTGTCCATATGAAATTTTCCATTGAGTTATATTTGTCTTTAATTTCTTAGATAGTAGAGAGATATCCACCCCAACCCACTCACCTTAACCTGAGCACAACATTCTAATGGTGAAATGCACAACTGGTCCACTCAAAAGTATTACCATATAACAAACCTCTGGAGTATTTAGCAGTCCAGACCTTGTGGGACGGCATTTCTTCAGTAATTTAATTAACCCTCTGAGGACAAGAGATGTGTACAATGCATTGTAAAGTATGATCCATCCCCCATGAAGGAATAATGTGGTAGTCTTTTGGTAGCAGATTTTGAGTATTTTCAAAAGGACTTAAAATGTATGTTTCCTAAAATGTATTTAAATGGTAGCTATTATACCAATAGCTTCGTACCCTTTGAGTTCTAGAGGGGTACAGAACGCATTGCTTTGCAATGCATTCCATACCCTTCTGGCACTCAAAGGGTTAATGGCTCTTGATTTATGTAAGAGGACTTGTCTGTCTATCAATCTCCCTCTATATCTGTTTGATTCAATATATAGATAGTTGTCTATTTTTTTAAATTTTCATGTATAGATGAAATTAACCCTTTGAGTGCAAGATGGGTACACAATGCATGGCATACCCCTCTGGCAGTGAAAGGGTTAAAGCCAAATCAAGGGCACTCATTCTACATTAATCTAAATCAAAGTAGAAGAGACGAGTCCTGTTTATTTCTTATGCTCAAATCTATATTAAAGGAATAGTAACCTTTTATTTTGACTTCACATTCTGCAAGGTTAAATTGCCCATACTTTAGTTTTTATTTTGTTAATCTTCACCTATTTTTTTTTACACTTATGTCTGTGACATTGAATTTTTCTGTATGAAAAGATGCAATTTTTTAAAAGATAGTACATACTATTCAGTGCTATAGAGATAGTATCGCTGTTTTGCTTTAATAGACACCTGACCAGAAGCTCTTTAAAAACAGAAATCCATGGAGCCTACGGTCAGGGACATAAGTGCAGATAAATAAAAATAATAGGATATAAAGAGAAAACAAAATCTGACTTTACATATTATACACTTGTGGAATGTGTAATGTCAAAGGGTTACTGTTTCTTTAAGCCAGTGAGTTATACAATGTTTTGGCCACCAGACATTCAAAGGATTCATCTGAAAACTCCTTTGTCATGGGTTTCAAACCGAATTTCTACATGTCTAGAACAGTTAGTTTTTAGAATACCCTTGGTTTTATGTGGGTATCACGACTGACACATTTTAATTGAGTCACCTGTGCAAAACTGGGGATATCCCTAAACCCTGTATTTTTGTCCACTGCAACATGTTTAAAAACTGATAAGGTTGTGTATCCCTTTACAATCCTTTAAGATCTATGGAGGCCTATTAATTGTGGGAGGAGGTGTGACAAACAGGCAGACCTTTAACCCTTTGAATGCTATAGAGGTATCCAAGCATTGCAATTGTTTATCTTACTCTCTGGCATTCAAATGGTTAGTAGAGATCATGGTGTACAGCACAATTTAGATATAATTCAAAATCTAGATGGATATATACCAGACCACTGTATAAGGGGTGCCTACCTAGCTAAGTTGATCTGTTAGAGAAATTGAGTCCATTATTCCTAGAGCAAACTTCTCCTTAAAAGGTGATTGCAAAACCTATTCTTTTTTTTTTCTACAGCAGCTTTCTGACTCCTCATATTGAACTAGATCTCAGTGTTTTCCCCCTTGTCACAAGTAGGAAAAACAAGAGCCTCATTTTGTCTTCCATTCCACTTGTAATACGTTAAGATTAATCACCGTATTTAGTGGCAAATTACACTAGAAACGTATTTCATGCATGTGGTGTAATCCTAATATGAAGACAATGGAATCGTTCATAGAACTGTTTACTTCTTGTGGAGATTGGAACCACTTCTGAGTAATGGATGAACATGCATAGAAACATAGGGTCATCAGTACAAAGGAAAGTGTAGAGTCATTCTGGGGCAAGCCATCTTTACCACAGGTAACACAACAATTCCCCGTTGATTTTAAACTGGGCTTTTAACTAGAGATGCACCGATACCACTTTTTTAAGACCGAGTACAAGTACCGATACTTTTTTCAAGTACTCGCCGATACCAATTACCGATACTTTTTTTGGGGTCATTTGCCAGTTTTCCAGGTACTTAAAGCGCATATATTATATATATAATATATATGCTTTAGGTACTTGGAAAACTGGCAAATGACCTCAAAAAAGTATTGGTGAGTACTTGAAATATAATATTATATATATATATATATATATATAATATATATATATAATATACACACACACACACACCACCTCTTGACTGTCCCCTTTTGCCTCTTTCTCCCCCCTCTTGATTCCTACCTTTTACTTCATTCTCCCCCTCTTCAGCTTTTGCCTTGGCTTTTTCTCTTCCTTTTGATCCCCCTTTGTCCCCCTCCTTGACTCTTGATCCCACTCTTTTGCCTGTCTTGCTCTCTCCTGATCCCCCCTCTTTTTTGCCTTTTCTTAGTTCCCCTCCTTTTGTCTCCTGATCTTTACTCCTTTTGCCTTTTTTTTCCCCCTTTTTCTTAGTCCCTTTTTTCTCCCTCCTTTTCACCCCTCTTTGCCTCTCACCACCCGCTCCCATCTAGCCTCCCATACTCTCCTCTGCCGGGTGCTCGCTGTTCTCTCGCGAGCCCCGGCAGAAGTCAGCGTCAGAGCGTTGCCATGGTAACCCGCGGCAACGCTCATACGCTACTTGAGGGAGAGAGGCAACCGGGGAGCATTGTGAGCAGCTCCCCGGTTCCCTCACTGCAGCACCGACCCTGACACAGGGTATCGGTGCTGGCATCGGCCGCATTTGCGCGAGTACAAGTACTCGCGCAAATGCTGGTATCGGCACCGATACCGATACCAGTATCGGTATCGGTGCAACCCTACTTTTAACCCTTTGAGTGCCAGAGGGGTACGCAACGCATTGCTCTGCAATGCATTGTGCACCCCTCTGGCACTCAAAGGATTAACCCCTTGAATGCTAGATGATATACACATGTACAAAACCCTCCGAGTGCCAGAAAGGTATCCAATGCATTGGATACCTCTCTGGCCCTCAGAGGGTTAAATGCGAAGGAACATCTCATTATAATAATGGCTCTTATGGATTTTCCCTTTGTGCCTTTGTTCAAAAGAAAACAGTCCTAGATGGCACGTCCATGGAGGCAGAGATGACAGTTGCTAGCAGGACTACAGGACACAAACTCCGCCCACTGCACCTTAGCTCATTGCTGTGAAATGCATTGCACACTCCTTTTGTCCTTAAAGGGATAGTAACACTTTATATGTAAGTTTTATCCTCATGAATAAAACAAGGTTACTCCTACTGCTGAGAGGTGTTTTATTCAAAAGTTATTGCCGCTCAGACTTGAATTTTATTATGTGCATTATCTCAATGGCCTGACATTTTACAGTGACGATGTTGCTACATCATCCTATGGAAAGCTCTGGTCAATTGACCTGACCATATTCCTCCATAGGATGATGTATCAACAGTGCCACTGTACAATTACATGCCACTGTGATACTGCACCTAAAAAATTCAAGTTTGAGCTGAAATAACTTTTGAATTAAATGCCTCTCAGCTGTGGGAGTAACCTTGTTGTACTTAGGAAGATAAACCTTACAATATACTTTTTACTATATATTGTGTTTACTGTCCCTTTAAGTATTCTGTGTATTAAGTATTCTACATCTGTCTGCTTTCATGGACACCGCATCCAGGACTGATATGGAAATGTTCTCTTGATCAAAGATACAAGGGCAAAAATGATAGAGCTATTAGGATTTCTGGTAATAAGATAAGTGACTGGCTTGTTATTGGGCTGTTAATTACCTGTAAAGGAATAACTTGGTAGTAAGTGTAAAACGTTTAAATGTGTAATTTCAGTTGTGCTGGGATTTTGTTTAGGGTTCTGTCACACTGATGACACAATCATCCGCCTGGTACATTTGTCACTCGTGTACTGAACTCCCCATTCTCCTACATACCGCCATCAACTCAGTGGATACGTTGTGTTAGTGACAGCTGAGTGAAGAGATCAGCTGTATACCTATGGCTGGAGCCCACTTGCACTGGCCGTTTACTAACGTTTACTATGTGATTCTCAACCTCCAAAGTAGTTCATGCGAAAGGTTTGCCAGCGGCACTGTAGAATGGCATGCAGATTGGTCATATTGCAGCTTTTCTGTGTTCTTGAATGAGCTCTAAAAGTTGCAGCTTGTTGGACTTCACATGTAGTGATAATCACCCATGTGAAAGCCACCGTAGCCCAGCAGCTTACCTTACAGCACAGACAACATGATCAACACACTGTTGCTGCTGGACTGCAGTATACAGGGCACGTAGCTAGAGAATTGCTTTTATTAAAGGATCAGCAAAATCTTATGGAAGAAAAAGGCTTTTCTTTCTGAGTACAAGGGTAGACCTGCTCCTGGCAGTTACTTTATTCAAATGTTATTACAGTTCAGACTCACAAAGCAGTGTAGCTGTTATTATAACAGTTTATAGAGAACTGTAGCTAGTGCCTCCCCTATCTCATGCAATGCAATATAACTGTCCAGATACCACGTTGACTGTCTGGATAGAAGGTAGCACTGTTAAATGTTTAACATAAAAAAAAAGTGTTTGAACTGTGATAATTACTGAACAAAGGACCTCCCAACAGTGGGGGAAAACCTTGTTTAACTGAGCTGGAAAGGCCCTACAGTATGCGTGTGTTTTCATAATAAATGTTTACTACTAAGTTAGACTTCCCACTTTTTAAGATGATAGTTTTGCATTTGTTATTTTTGATATCTATGTAGAATCCAAAAAGTTGAGATTTTTTTTTTTCCCCTCTTCGCATTGACACACACGATACTGTTTTGTGAGTATTATATGGGCCTCTTATTTTTCTTAAAACTGTCTCCCCTTGTGGTACATGAATGGCCTGCACCACAGTTTATTCTTTGTACTGTCAATATTGGTGCCATGATAGACTTATGTCTGGAGCCTATTACTTTTGAAACAGAGTCTATCGTAAGATGTATGTTTAAATTAAAGGTTACTGGTTATATTGCACACATTATTAAAGGAATATGAAACTGTACTCTTGTAATCATGAAATTATTTATCCAAATGAATTGTTTCTAATCTGTTGATGAGGGTCAGACGTGTATAAATGTCATTTTTAGTCTGGCATGTGGTCAGGGCCAGACTTCATATGAATAGCACCGAAGTAAAGTGCCCATAGACCTGCCCATGGCTCCACCTAATCACATGACCCAACCCATACTTTAGTGTAATGGGTGTCAGGCAAATTTAAAAAAAAGTGTTCTTGCCCCCTCCCCATAAAATAGTGGATTCCAAAAACACATGATCAAAGAATAGACCACCATTTTTCTGAGTGTTATCACCTGAGAGTTATCACCTCTTCTTCAATTTGATCCAATAATTGCAGGCCTTATAGGTGTTCGCCATGGCTTAAAAGCTTTTTATAAACAAATGTAACAGTTAATTACAGATTCTTCCCAGGGGTTACCAATTAAAGGTGCTTCACTTGTTTGCTCAAGAGTAGAGAGATACTGAGATTCCATTTAAAGGAACAGTATACAGTCAATAAAACACCCTTTTAAACCCCAAACTCACTGGTTCTCTTCCAGTTTGTGCTCCACTTGGTGACATCATTCTTACTTGGAGTTCATGGCATTGTCTCCCATGCACACTGATGGGATCTGGGACTCAGGCAAGCCTAGAAAGGTGGTGGTGGTGGTAGGGGATTCCATTTTTAAAAAGACAGACATGTTAATCTGTCACCAGCATCGGTACAATAAAACAGTTTGCTATCTCCCAGGTGCTGTGGTTCGACATGTGGCAGATCGGTTTGATAGATTGTTGGGAGGAGCTGGGCATGAACCGGGTTTCATGGTACATGTTGGTACCAATGACAAAGGCAGTGGGAAATGGAGGTCCATTAAAAAGAATTTCAGGGACTTAGGTTATAAGCTTAAGTAAAGGACCTCTAAAATAATAATTTATTAAAATACTTGGTGTAAGCAGGAGGAGTTTGGGTTCCTACAGCAGTGGGCTGTCTTTTTCCTTAGGTGCAATCTTTTCAGTTGAGACGGATTGCACCTTAGTGGAAAGAGATCTGCTGTGCTAGGGGTAGGATGGCTAGCGGGTTGGAGGAGACTTTAACTAGGAAAAGTGGGAGGGTGATGAAACACAGGATGGAAAGGCTGTGTGTAAATGAGGAAATGGGATTAGAGAAGGGGCATGGGGTGGAGGGAGATGGGCAATTTCATCTAATAGGAAGGTGCCTATGTTACAGCCTGATAAAAAGCAAATCATTTCAAAAATGCAATTCTTCAAAATGGCAATGATATAAAATGTATGCATGTAAATGCTCATAGTCTGGCTGGTAAGATGGGGAAATGGAACTGATTTGCAATGTATGATCAAATTAGTGTGTCTGATACTAATGTAGGATCCAGTGAGAATGTAGAGGTCCTTTGGGTTGAAATATACAATGGGGGCATACATAATAAAGAGATGTCAATGGGAATTTGCTACAAGTCACCTACTTTTGGGGACTTTGAAGAAGCCCAACTGTTACTGCAAATAGGCTTGTAGCTCAAGAAATTTAACCATAAAGTCTAATTTTACAATGCTAAAAGCAGTATTAAAGGACATTCAGTGGGATGTAATCTTCAAAGATAAAAATGCACAAGAAAGATGGGATTTGTTTAAAATGTTCTTAAATAAATATACATATCAATATATACCATTGGTGAAAAAGTACAAGAGGAGCAAATTATGACCAGTATGGCTTAATAAAGAGGTTTACTGGGAAATTAGAAATAAGAAGTAGACTTTTAAAGTGTTTAAATCAGAAGGGTCAGATGCTTCACTTAAAAATATAGAGAATGTAATAGAATCTGCAAACAAGCAATTAAGCTAGCTAAAATTGAAAATTAGAGAAGTATTGCAAACAGAGAGCAAGAAAAATCCTAAACCATTCTACAAGTATATAAATAACCGAAAGATTAAGGTTGATACTGATCCTTTTAGGGTTGGGACAGGTGAATTGATTAGTGATGATAATGCTATGGCTTACACCTTAAACACATTATTCTCTTCTGTATATACAAAGGAGGCAATAATGGCAGGTTATGGGCAGACAGAACTTCCTCCATCACGTACATTGCTTACTGAGGAAAAGTCCAAAAGAGACTGGAAAAGGTTCTGGTGAATAAAGTACCTGGACCTGATGGTATACACCCAATGGTACTTACTTACCTTAGTTCAGTAATTCCAGACCATTATACTTAAAATGTATTGAGTCACTTTCATCAGGCATAGTGCCCTGTGTTTGGAGGAAAGTACCATTATTTAAAAAAAGGGGCAAGATCTAAATCAGGAAATGATAGACCTGTGAGCTTGACTTCCGTAGTGGGAAAGATATTAGAAGTATTAAGTTACAGTAATCTGTGTGATGACAAACAATATTATTAGTAGGAGCCATCATGGTTTTATGAAGAATAGATCATGTCAAACTAATTTACTTGAATTTTACAAGGGGTTAAGCAATTGGACAAGGAAATTGCTGTTCATGTAGTATGCTAGGATTTTGCAAAAGCATTTGATACCATGCCAAACAGGTTACGGTATAAATTAAAAGGCTTCGGTTTGGGAGGTGATATCTGTTCATGTATAGAAAACTGTTTAAAGGGATTGTAATACTTAAAAATTACTAATCCCAATATTGTAGTACTAAAAAAAAAAAAAAATTAATTGCCCCCAGTGACATCTCTCAAATCTTTATGGCTTGAAAGATATTCACTTGCAAAGTCCCCCCCTCCCTCCCCATTGACTGCAGAGGAAGCCTGTCGTATGACCATCCGGCTGCTCTGCAGCAGAGCAGAGATTGTGTTAATAAAAAAAAAATCATTCACTTAAAAGGTCTTCTACGTGTGCTTGGTGTGAATTGGTGTGAATGATTTCTTTTTTATTATCGCGATTTCGGCTCTGCATGATCGTAGGACAGGATTCCCCTGCAGTCAGCAGGGAAGGGGGATGGAGAGGGGACTTTGTGAGTGAATATCTCTCAAACTATAAAGGTTTGAGAGATGCCACTACAATATTGGGATTAGTAAATTTTAAGTATTATTATCCCTTTAAATGACACTAAGCTGTGTAAGGAAATATATAAACAGCAGGATTGTTTTCTTAGCAGAAAGATTTAGATACACCGAGTCAATGGGTGGCAAAGTGTCAGATGAGGTTTAATTAGATAAATGTAAGGTTATGCATTTGGGCTGTAGAAACAAACATGCTACATATAAACCAAATAGGAAATTACTTAGGGAATCCTCATTAAAGAGAGATTTAGAAGTACTGATAGACGATGATCTTTACAGCAGTGTGCAGTGTCACTCAGCTGCGGCAAGAGCCAATATGCTACTATCCTGCATAAAAAAGGGTATAGATGCACGGTATGTAAATACAATTTTACCTCCATATAAATCCTTTGTAAGGTCTTATCTAGAATATGGTGTACAATTTTGGACTCCAGTTCTTATAAAGGAAAATATATAGAAAAATATATCCCATTACAATTCGTACTTGCAAAATTAATCCAACATATTTCAGTTTGTACTTACAGAGTGAAATCTTGTATACGCGACCAAAGTACTCCAGACAATAGTCCGCAATATATAGCTAATGTTGCCAGTGACTTAACACGATCATAACGTGGAAAAATAGAAACAAACACATAGCATGATCTGTTTTAAAACCAAACTACAACAAATAGTTGCCCAAATAGTCTTATAAGGATCCTTGCAAAGAATTTTCCAGTCGTTAAAGAGGAACCCTCATATATTGCTACCTGTAATGTCAAAAGTCACTTAGTACGTCTCCACCTGGCTGACTCTTCCGTCATACAGGCTGGGGAGGCTTGTGGGGGATATATGGACTGTCTGCACTCAGTCAACATACAGTCGGCAAATGTGTGACACACTATTCTTCTTATAATAGAATCCAATAAAATATGATAATAGTATGCAATAGAATTTTCCCGAGGGGTTATCTACCACTCTTATGATCAAAGCGTGTGGGAAGAATTCATCCAATCGACCCCACACGGTCTTCCAGATCTTTATACAGCCTCTGTCAGTATAGTGTAAAAACTCTATCCTGTACGAGTTAAAGACTTGGACTCCCAATGGAAACAATATTGGTTTAATTTTTTTTAAATTATCAATTGGTATATTATAAAAAAAAAATATATTATCCCCTATAAAATAATTTGCTAAATAGTTTGTAACAATGCAGTCATGCGCAGTAGAGACTGGCTGTGATGAGGCTGATACGGAGCGGGGAGCTTTGAAGTATCGACCGCGGCGCAGGCAGTCTCTATTGTGCATGACTGCCCTGCGACTGGCTGGCACTGTATCAGCCGCTGTGCGGGCAGTCTCTACTGTGCATGACTGCCCCGCGACCGGCTGGCACGTACATGGGCTCTTCTACTAGTATACATAAATATATATCGTCATAACGTACAATCCGAGTAGGAACGTTTCGGTCCGCTTTTTGGGACCTTCATCAAGGAAACATTCCTTCTCTGATTGTATGTTATGGCTATGGTGATCAGAATATAATTATTAGAATATTGAACCCGTGAGTGCATCCGTTTGTTATTACTCCTCTATGTGAAGCTGTGGTTTGCACCCAGGAGAGTCAACAACGCAGCAAAGTTTACAGCTTCGTGAGTGCCAACATTATACTTTACATGTGGTTTTTATATTGGCAAAGAATTACACTAATTGCTCAACATGTTTCATAATCCTACTGGGTTATTTCATCAGGAGTATAAATGTTTCTGCAAACACTGCAAAGCAAATTGAAATAATGTAACAATGTAATAATATGTTGACGTTTATCCCTTCCGCCCCTTTTCTCAATGTAAGCATTTTTGTCCCAGATCTGACACCGAATCATGAGGGACAATCTTCATGCAGTATCAGGAAAAATCTGCCCTCCTTCGTCAAGTAGGGCAGGGTTTTCCATATACTGAAAGAGGGAAGGTTGTCCCTTGTTGTGATCTGTCCGGGCAAGCAACCAGACTTCAGATCTATGGGTAGGTGCTTGCTATTGGGAAAAGGGGTGGGAGGGGTCAACTTCAACATTTTATCTAGCAAGTTTTGAAGAGTAGGCGTATCTCACTGCAGTACTCTCCCTGTAATTGAAAATAGCTTCAGTGGATCAGCAGGGGTGATATGGCATGGGCTTTTTGTGGAAATATCATGTAGATATAATTGACCCCCAGTTAATTATTAGTATACTGGGAATCAGGGAAATAGCGTTATAACATTTATTAAGTATTTTCAGTCATAAGTTCGTATGAGACTCACCTCAACATGATCTGTGTGCCTGCGCTGTCCATCCCTGTCTCTTCACTGATAGGTTATCTGCCACAGGGGGAGTTGCATTGTACCGTGCAATACAGACAGCGTAGGTGCAAGATCTTACTTCACGAAGATGTCTGCTCTGTCGTGTTGATGTCTCATACGATCTTACAATTACAAATAATGCTGGAACCTAATAAACGTTATAACACTATTTCTCTAATTTCTAGTACACTAACAATTAATTGGGGGTAAATTATATATATGTGATACTTTCACTTTAACTTGATGGAACGCATGTATTTTTATAGCCTCATCAACTGTTATTCTATAGCACCAGTGTATTGTGCAGCACTGAATGTGATTGTTGGCTATATTCTGCAGGTTGCTCAACTGTAGAAGAGGTGGCCCTAACTTGGGGGTCCCTGTGGGACCTCTCAATGCCTCTTTCCTAACTGGGAACTTGCCAGAAGGTAGTCATTTTTGAGATTCAACAGAATTGCAGCTGCAGCTCCTACGGGACTGTAAAAAGGGGTCACCGCCTGCCCAAAATTATATAAAAAGGCATAGAAATCCTTCGGAATATGAGGAAAACTTCTGTTAGGTGTGTGTGGGGGGGATCCTCTGGTAAATAAGCATTGACAGTGTCTGCTGATTATTTAAACCCGTTATTAGTTGCACTCCAAAAGGGCCCCTCAAAAGTCGGAATGATTTGTCTTGGCCCTCCCACCACACTAGAGACAGCAGTGTATATAGGGCGTATAACCAATTTTCATTTTTAGATGTTTGCTAGCCTTCAAACAGAATAGTGTAACGTATAATCACTTTTATCAGTGTCGGTTTGCATAAAATTCTATGAAAACATGTTCTAACAAAACTGTTTAAAGTCCATAAAAAAAAAAAAAAAAATCTTTCCTTTAATGCTTTGTATGGACATAACACCACACTTGTCATGGTAGGCAAAGCTCATAAGCACCAATACTTAATGCACACAGCAGTAGTACCCCACACATAAAGGACTAAGACTAACGGAGCAGAAGCTCAAAACTGCAAGTTTTGTAGATTTTCTAAGTGAAAATTAACACAATTTCTGCAGCAAACAACCCTTAGGGTGCCAAGGCCATAGGTTGTATAATTGGACATGCTATGCCAAGCCCCATGTTCTGATCACCCACCCCACCCCGCTTGTCTATCAGACCACATGGGGGTGGGCATCAGGAATCTTCCTGGTATTGATCTCTCAGCCACCAGTGCTTTGAGATCAACAGAGGTGACTGCAGGAGAGCAGCGTGCTCCCTTGCTTCCACTCCAGGTAGGAGTGGGTGGGATCAGGGGAAAGCTGCCTCACATCACAGGGAGCACACTGCTCTCCTTCCGTACCCTCTGTTGAACTCCCAGCTGAGATCTATCAGCTGGGAGATCTATACCTGAGACAACATCAGGAGGAATCCTAATGCCCCAGGTTCTGTTTAATTAAAAAAGTATCTCTGCTTGGGAGCCACTCTGCTTTCCAAGCTTGACGCTATTGATCAAGAGAGGTCCTGAGGCCCTAAACGACATCTGAGAAATACAAAATATATGGGGTACTGCTGGAAGGGTGTCCATTACATTGCTTTGTACTGGTAGGCATACCCCCTCCACACACACACATGCACTGTAACATAGTCGATGATGCTGGAAAAAAAGACGTGTCAAGTCCAGCCCATGCCAAATCACCCCTGTTGATCTAGAGCAGTGGTTCTCATCTCATGTCCTCAGGACCCACTAACAGGCCAGGATCTGATGATTTCCTTGTTAGAGCACAGGTGAGTTAATCAATGTGAATGAGCCTCTGAACACATGATTTCCTTGTTAGAGCACAGGTGAGTTAATCAATGTGAATGCGCCTCTGATCACATGATTTCCTTGTGAGAGCACAGGTGAGTTAATCAATGTGAATGAGCCTCTGATCACATGATTTCCTTGTTAGAGCACAGGTGAGTTAATCAATGTGAATGAGCCTCTGATCACATGATATCCTTGTTAGAGCACAGGTGAGTTAATCAATATGAATGAGCCTCTGATCACCACACCTGTGCTCTAGCAGAGAAATCCCTAAGTCCTGGCCTTTTAGTGGGTCCTGAGGACAGGAGTTGAGAAACACTGATCTAGAGGAAGGCAAAAAAAAAAAAAACTTTCAAGCCATTTCCAGCTTAGCCCCAAGTTGGTTAAAAAAATTCCTTCCTGACTCCAAATGACAGTCGGATAGTTCCCTGGATCAACAACCTATCTGCACTGAGGCCAACTGACATAATTCTCAATATTATTCTATGCCAGAAATGTTTCCTTTGCTTTTTTTTTTTTTATATAGCAGTCACCGTATCTGCAAGCACACAACATCCAGAGGTAAGGAATTCCATGAATTCCATAGCTTTACCACCGTACTGTAAAAAAAAAAAAAAAAGTCCCTGCTTTTGTCTTAATCGTATTCATATCACCCCTTAGACGTCTCTTCTCTAATGTAAACAAAACCAGTTTGGCTAATCTCTCTTTATAACTCAGATCCTCCATTCCCTTTATATGTTTTGTTGCACTTCTCTGCACTTTTCCAGTTAAATAATGTATTTTTTTTTTTTTTTTTTTTTTAAGATCTGGTGCCCAAAACTGTACTCCATATTCTAGATGAGGCTGTACCAAGGATTTATATAGACGTAGAATTATATTAGCATCCAGTGCATCTACACCTCTTTTTATGCAGGCTATTTGCTCTTGCAGCAGCTGAGTGACTCTGCACTCTACTGTAAAGTCTATTGTCTATCAGTGCTCCTAAATCTTTCTCTAATGAGGATTCCCCAAGTAGTTTCCCATTTAGTGTACATGTAGCATGTTTGTTTCTACAGCACAAATGCATAACATTACATTTATCTACATTAAATGACATCTGCCACTTTTGTGCCCAGTTTAGTGTCATCAGCAAAGATTGAGATGCTACTTTCAATTCCCACTTCTAGATCATTAATAAACAAATTAAAAAGCATTGGGCCCAGGACTGAACCCTGCGGAACCCCACTTACAACTTTAGACCAACTTGAAAAGGTCCATTTACAACAACTCTCTGACATCTATCATTTCACCAGTTCTCAATCAATGTACAGATAACACCTCCCAAAATGAAGACTTTTTAGTTAATGCATTAACCTGTTATGAGATACTGTAAAAAGGCTTTTGCAAAATCTAAGTATACTACATCAACAGCTATTCCCTTGTCCAAATTACTACTTACCCTTTCATAAAAGTCAAGTAAATCAGTCTGACATTATCTATTCATAAAACCATGCTGATTCCTTCTAATAATATTGTTTGTCTTCACATAGTTCTGAATGCTTTCTGGACCCCGAGCCTGGTTCCACTGCCAACTGGTAAACACAGATCCCCAAATACACTCCTTCACCCTGGTTCCATTGCCAACTGGTAGTCACATGTCTCCACATACATTTCCAGACCCCCAAGCCTGGTTCCATTTCCCACTGGAAGTCACAGATCCCCACAACCTGGTTTTACTGCCCACTATTGGTCACAAATCCCTGTGTGCACTCTCTGATCCTCTCAGCCTTGTTCCACTGGTAGCTGTGAAATCGTACATATACTGCCTGTTCCCCAGCCTTGTTCCCCTGGTATCCATGCTCCTGGCACCCACTACAGTATATCAACCAGTGGGATACCATTTTTCTCAGGCTGGCATCCATTACTACAAAATTCCATGGTGTTGAAATATTTTAGCATCTTTGAAGTGTCTAAGTGAAAAAGTGTTATGTATTTTTCTAAGGTGCCACTTTCTGGAAATGGTTGTGAAGATTAGCCATGGGGTAAAAAACCAAGGACTACTCTTTTAATGTGGGTGAATGTCTACTGATTAAAATGGTAGGCCTTACTGAATTTTCGTCATATCTGTAATGGTTATTAACATTTTAGTGCAGGTAGGTTATTTAAAAAAAGAAGTGGCAGGTGTAGTTTTGTACTTATTACACACCATATGGTAAGTCAACCAATACCAATGAGGTGCCACTTTCTTGGGCTGGTAGAAAGTACTAAATATTGTATGAAATTCCATGGTTTTCAAAGATTTTAGCATGTGCGTTCCACAGATGTAACTCATCAGCACGTGCAAGCAATGCTTTTCTGTAATGGAACACATGCTATGATGCATCTGGTTCTCAGCCAAGAAGTTAACTTTGGCCCAGCTGCATTGCTTAATCTTTTATGTGCTTCTCGCTGTACCCCTCTTCTGTTTTATTTCATGCCAGTCATTTTTCACTCCGTGTCATCTTTTAGAGACAAGCTGCAACAAAGTATTGTGCTATGGGGGCCTCAGGGACTACTCTAATGGGATAACATTGTTATATTCCTTTGAGTGATATTTAAACACACTATATGACTTGTTCTCTTATATGATTTTGTATATGTCATATTTTCATTATTGATATGCTATTATGACTATTGTTCCATCATACTATACAAGACATCCAGTTCAATACCCTGCCAGAGTTTTCACACAAAGCCTATCTATACTGATTCTAGAGCACTGCCACTAAAACATGTGTCTTTTTTTATGCTAACCTAAATACTCTAATGCCTGTTTAGTCAGATAGCCTTTAAACCCTTATCATATACCCATCTACTCTTTTGGTGTGAGCCAGGCTAGAGGCATTGTGTTCTCACCTTTATTTTCTCAGCTAATAAAGATAATTGACACCTCCTGCTTGCAATTGCCACTCACCAAAATATCATTAAGAAATTGAAGTTAAGGGAAACTGTTGATGTCGAGGCAAGATCCAGATGACCAAGAAAAATCTTCAATAGAACTGCTCATAGACTGGTCAAGAATGCAAAGCAAAACCCCCATATAATGGTCCTGCATGAAAGTTTAGCTGACACGGGACCAGTGGTGCACCAATCCATTGTGTGCAGCATTGATTGCCCAAACATCGTCTGCATGGAAGAATATTCAGAAGGAAACCTTACCTGCGTTCTTATAACAAAAGTCAACATCTGAAATACGCACACATTTAGATAAGCCAGAGGTGTTTTGGAACCCAGTCGTCTGATAAAGTTAAAATGTAACCCTTTGGGTAAAATCGATGAAGGTGTGTTTGCAGAAAAAAAAAGGAAAAACCTTTACGAATTGTAAAGCATGGATTGGATCTATTAAGTTTTGGGATTGTGTGGCAGCCAGTGGCACCAAAAATATTGTGCGTGTAGAGGAACAAATGGATTCTAACATTGATCAATGGAAAAAGGTGGTATCGTGTTCACCAGTAGAATAGATAGGTTCAATGTATTTTTGTAACAAAGAACTCACAAGAGTGATATAAAGGTGATGCATTTTATTGGCTAACTGAGGATATAGAAAGTGCAAGCTTTCAGGACACTAAGGTCACTTCTTCAGGCATGAGTTAACAAATAAAGCTGGAATAACACTGCATTTATTTGGAACAAATTAAATGATAACACAATGGAGGTGGGGGCAATTAACTTGGTAAACATCCAGTCTGCATACATATGATATTATATGCATAGGGTTAGATCAAAGTTCTGGGAACAAGGATATGTTCATTAACACAGAGGTGTGAAGAGCCTGTTAGTCTGGGAGTTGGCAAGGCACCATCTCTATAGAGTCTCCATACCAAGATGTTTTATCTATTCTAATGAGACATGAAGCCCATCACCAGATTCCGGCCTGTTTTTGATGTGTCAAACATAAGCATAATTTTAATTCTCAGATTTTTCTTTCCATCTGTGTTCTAAAGTTCACTTTGAGTATGGTGACCTTCATGATTTTTGCCTTTTTTTTTTTTTTTTTTGTTTGTTTTTTTTAAACACAGCACAGCAATAGCCTGTACATGTGTTTTAATAAGCATTTGTACTGTTTTGTTTTTCCATGCACTGTGGGGTTTTTTTTGTGTGTGTGTGTGGGGGGGGGTTCCCCAGTCTCTAAGTCATAAAGTGGAAGTGATGACACAAGGCAGATTCAACAGCTGGAGTTCTGTATGTTGCCCACCCCCGGTCAAAGCTATTACATGACTCTTGATACAAATCCAGTCAAAAGAAGCCATATCCTATGGGATTCAGAAGCCTAAATATCTAGCACACACATTCTACGAATCATATTAGAAGGTAACAATGTCCGGACTAGATGACTACATAATAACATTCACCTGTGAATAGGGGCATAACATAAACTCACATAAGCACACACCTGCATATACCTCCTGCAAGCTACATACTGTGATAAGGTTACTGGAAACAATACTGTTCCCATCACTTAAACTTTAATACTTTCAACCTTAAAGGGATAATAATACTTCATTTTATCTTTATTTTATTTTGTAGGCATTAAAAAAAACATGAAGTACTATATAAGTCTTATATCTCAAACCTTTATGGTATGAGAGATATTCACAAGCAAAGTTTCCCCTCACTGACCATCTAGCTGTCAGATTTGGAATCCGGTCAACAGATCAACCAGTGGCTCTTCAGCAGAGCCAAGATCCCAAGAAATAAAAATAACTATTTTATTGGAAGGGTCTAAAAAGTGTGCTTGCAAACCAGGCACACTTTGTAGACTATTTGAATGAAGTAGTAGTTCTTATATCTTGCGATCTCTGCTCTGCTGTAGAGCCACGGCCGGTTGGCGGACCGGATTCCAAATCCGACAGCTAATGGCAGACTTGACCGTTTTGGTCAGTGAGGGGAAACTTTGCTTATGAATATCTCTCAAACCATAAAGGTTTGAGAGATAAGACTTATATTGTTCTTCATTTTTTTAATGCCTACAAAATAAAGATAAAAAGAAGTATTACTATCCCTTTAAGTTGATTTGCACAGTACATACCTGGGCTGCTACAGAGTCCCCAGAGTGAACAGCTGCTGTGTGGGCATATATAAGAATGTGATTCAGAGAGGAGAAGACTTCAACATCAGCTGGTCAGAAGTATGTCAGGTAGACATCAAAGTAAAAATAACAGCTTATAAGAACTTACTGCTAAGAGGAAAGTGAAAAAAAAAACAGGAAGGGGAGGGGCCTTTTGTATTTTGCTCAGGTGGTCCTCTCAGTTTAAGGGGAAGAGTGAGCCCATTTATCTCTTGGCTTTTACTTAAGTCCAAAAGTGGATATTTTGGCATTAAGGGTTTGTCCCAGGTTCTACTCCAGATAAAGGAATCCTGTAGCCAGAACTGCAGGACTTCACCTATGCACCTGATCACCCCCCAGTATCTGCCCAAAGGTATAATTTCTCATATTCATACTGAGTACACTGGGATGGTCATTGTGACTGCAGGAGGACAGTGGTAATGTGTATGTGTGGGAGGACACTGTATGAGGTGAGTGGATCTGTTGTGTGGGAGTTGGTTAGTGTATGTGTAGATGAGATCTCACTCCGTGTGTGTGTGTGGGGGGGGGGAGTGTCACCGTGTGTATATGTAGGATTTAAAGGCTGGCTGAATAAACAGGCATTAGATTATTTAGGTTAGCAAAAAAAATGTTTTAGTGGCTGTGCTCTATAATCAATATAGATAGGTTTTGTGTGAAAACTCTCACAGGGTATTTAAATGGATGTATATATATATATAATGCTCAAAAAAAATAAAGGGAACACTAAGATTACACATCCCACTGCTCCAAAAAATAAAGGGAACACTAAGATTACACATCCTAGATCTGAATGAATGAACTGACAACAAAATCACACAAAAATTCTCAATGGAAATCAAATTTATCAACCCATGGAGGTCTGGATATGGAGTCACACTCAAAATCAAAATGGAAAACCACACTGCAGGCTGATCCAACTTTGATGTAATGTCCTTAAAACAAGTCAAAATGAGGCTCAGTAGTGTGTGTGGCCTCCACATGCCCGTATGACCTCCCTACAACGCCTGGGCATTCTCCTGATGAGGTTGCGGATGGTCTCCTGAGGGATGTCCTCCCAGACATGGACTAAAGCATCCGCCAACTCCTGGACAGTCTGTGGTGCAGCGTGGCGTTGGTGGATGGAGCGAGACATGATGTCCCAGATGTGCTCAATCGGATTCAGGTCTGGGGAACGGGCGGGCCAGTCCATAGCATCAATGCCTTCCTCTTGCAGGAACTGCTGACACACTCCAGCCACATGAGGGCCAACCGCACCAGCATATGGTCTCACAAGGGGTCTGAGGATCTCATCTCGGTACCTACTGGCAGTCAGGCTACCTCTGGCAAGCACATGGAGGGCTGTGTGGCCCCCCAAAGAAATGCCACCCCACACCATTACTGACCCCCCGCAAACCGGTCATGCTGGAGGATGTTGCAGGCAGCAGAACGTTCTCCATGGCGTCTCCAGACTCTGTCACGTCTGTCACATGTGCTCAATGTGAACCTGCTTTCATCTGTGAAGAGCACAGGGCGCCAGTGGAGTATTTGCCAGTCTTGGTGTTCTCTGGCAAATGCCAAACGTCCTGCATGGTGTTGGGCTGTAAGCACAACCCCCACCTGTGGACGTCGGGCCCTCATACCACCCTCATGGAGTCTGTTTCTGACTGTTTGAGTGGACACATGCACATTTGTGGCCTGCTGGAGGTCATTTTGCAGGGCTCTGGCAGTGCTCCTCCTGCTCCTCCTTGCACAAAGGCGGAGATAGCTGTCCTGCTGCTGGGTTGTTGCCCTCCTACGGCCTCCTCCACGTCTCCTGATGTACTGGCCTGTCTCCTGGTAGTGCCTCCATGCTCTGGACACTATGCTGACAGACACAGCAAACCTTCTTGCCACAGCTCACATTGATGTGCCATCCTGGATGAGCTGCACTACCTGAGCCACTTGTGTGGGTTGTAGACTCCGTCTCATGCTACCACTAGAGTGAAAGCACCGCCAGCATTCAAAAGTGACCAAAACATCAGCCAGGAAGATAGGAACTGAGACGTGGTCTGTGGTCACCACCTGCAGAACCACTCCTTTATTGGGGGTGTCTTGCTAATTTCCTATAATTTCCACTTGTTTGTTCCATTTGCACAACAGCATGTGGAATTGATTGTCAATCAGTGTTGCTTCCTGAGTGGACAGTGTGATTTCACAGAAGTGTGATTGACTTTGAGTTACATTGTGTTGTTTAAGTGTTCCCTTTATTTTTTTGAGCAGTTTATATATATATATATATATATAATGGGGGGGTCTCTGTGTGTAAGTATAGTTGTTGATGGCCACTCTGTGTGACTGACTTGGTGTGGACATTGTATGTGAGATAGTATGTGTGGAGTGGTTGTGGTACTGGACACAGGATACACAACTCTCTTTTGATATCTTATATATGTCCAGTAAATGAAATATTGCAGTGAGTAGCCCCAGCTGTTATTACATATAACAACTATACTGATAGGGACCGCTCTATTAAGGAGGGACCTCATGGGATTGGGGTTCCCCCACATAGTTAATGTTTAAAATAGATAAATGGTTAGGTACTGCCACTTTAAAAAAAAAAAAAAAAAAATATATATATATATATATATATATATATATATATATATATATATATTAGTATCTAAAAATAGATCGCTGGAAGGTTCGTATTTCCCGCCTGGCAGTCCTATTGGTTAAACAAAGTTACCTCGCGCGAGGTAGGCTGCTGGGTGGGAAAAGGGACTATATATACTGTTATCCTGCTTTTCTCCTCACCTGTTAAAATTTATTGAGCGCTTGGACGGTGCTAGCAGCTATGTCTCAAGTTTCATCTTGAGAGCAGTGGATTATTTGTTACGACATAATTTCTTCAAATATGATGGGATTTTCTATCTCCAAACACGCGGGACTTCTATGGGTGCGGCGTTTGCACCTTCTTTTGCCAACCTATATATGGGTTGGTATGAGGAGTCCCGCATGTTTGGAGTTGAGAACCCCTTTCGTACATCCATAAGGATATATAGACGTTTCATAGATGACTTGTTGTTCTTGTGGAGTGGCTCTAAACAATTGTATGTAGATTTTGTGTCATATATGAATGATAATGAGTTAAACTTATCTTTCACGTATGAATTTGATGAAAGACAAATTACGTATTTGGACCTTCAACTTAACATTACGACAGAAGGGATAGAGACTACCATTTATAGGAAGCCCTGTGCTGGAAATGCCCTTTTACATGCTCGTTCTTGCCATCCTAGGCATGTTATTAGAGCCATACCTAAAGGACAATTCTTGAGGATACGTAAGAATTGCTTTAGTGAGGAAGAATTTAGTAAGCAATCGGATGTATTATCGGAACGCTTCCAGCAAAGAGGCTATCCAAATGATCTTTTGACTCATACGAGAGACTTGATAGCGAAAGTAGATCGAGCCACTTTGTTGAAGAATAGTGGTTATAAAAGTGAGAAACGGATTTCCTGGGATTCCAAGGTCTCTTTTATTACAGAATACAGTGTTGAATATGATAAGATCAGGAGTATTATTAATAAGCACTTGCCAATTCTGATGGGGGATCAAAAATTGAGACCTATAGTTAAGGAGGGATGTAGATTTGTGACGAAGAAAGCACCTACCTTAGCTAGTAGACTGGCACCCACTGTATATCATAGTGCAAGAAAAGTGAAGCCGGTGTGGTTAACCACGAAGGGAATGTATAAATGTGGGGCCAGAAGATGTCTCTCTTGTCAATATGTGAAGATAGGGGATACTTTTCAAAATTCTAATAAAGATAAAATATTTAAAATAGGACAGTATATTAACTGTAGAACCACACATGTTGTATATTTGATTACATGTTTAATGTGTTCTAAACAATATGTAGGTCGTACGACCAGAACCTTGAAGGTGAGAATTAGAGAGCATATCCAATCTATAGTGAATAGAGATGAATCTAAACCTGTAGCTCGACACTTTGTCGGTTGTAATGGAGCGGATCTCTCTAAATTCTCATTTCAAGGGATTGAATGTATTCTTCTACCAGAAAGAGGAGGTGATATTAATAAAATTTTGGATAAATGTGAAGTTAAATGGATAGTGTATTTGAGAACACGAATCCCTTTAGGGTTAAATTCGGAACATGATGTTTCTTTATTCATATGGAAATAGTGTATTTACTGTGACTGAATATTTGGAGGTCGCAGTATTTAAGTGAAGGAGGGATTTTGATATTGTTTTTAAATTAGTATGGTGTCACATGGATTGGTTTTGAATCAGAAGCAATAGGTCACATTAGTACTAATATAGTTTACTTGGCATAAGAAAACGGCCTTTTAGAATAACTATTGGGAATACATGTGTCACTTTATACGTGGATTTTGTATTTTTTGACATCATAGAATATACTTTAATTATACTTTAAAGGATGGGGGTTTAATAGATAGTTATGAGTTTATTGGTCTTAGTATGGATTAACACTGAGCTATTCATATTATGGGTCATATGGCTATAATGGATCTTAACGTATTCTGGTATATGAATGGCACTCATGTGACTGTGATGAGATCACATGATGCAGTCACGTGAGATGTAGATCACTCTAGCATCCGTGAGGACGGTGGTATTGATGGCGCCATGATTATGCTGAATACGGTAGGACATTGGTATTGGTTAATTGAACTGAATATTGTATAAAAAGAGGTTTATGGGTAAGGGATTGAACTTTTCCTATGATTAAGTGACCATGGCGGTCACGAAACGCGTTAGGGGTTGTATTGTTTGATCTCATTGTCACTGCTGTACGATTTTTTCGCCTTGAGTGGATGTTTTTATTTCTATAAATAAAGAATATTTTTATGAATATTGGGCTGGTTATGCTTTGGTGGTCCTGAGAGCGCTTCCCTCCTGTTGTCCTCAAGTTTGTGGAATCGTGGCTGCGATTGTGGGGAGCTGCACCGGGTCCGCCGACAAGAACATAAAGGGGTGAGTGATCGTTATATATCGGATGTTTCTCTATGGATTGAGCGACTATATATATAAAACATATTTAGGTCTTTGTATGTGAGATAGTATTTGTGGAGTGGTTGTGGTACTGGACACAGGATACACAACTCTCTTTTGATATCTTATATATGTCCAGTAAATGAAATATTGCAGTGAGTAGCCCCAGCTGTTATTACATATAACAACTATACTGATAGGGACCGCTCTATTAAGGAGGGACCTCATGGGATTGGGGTTCCCCCACATAGTTAATGTTTAAAATAGATAAATGGTTAGGTACTGCCACTTAAAAAAAAAAAAAAAAAAAAATATATATATATATATATATATTAGTATCTAAAAATAGATCGCTGGAAGGTCCGTATTTCCCGCCTGGCAGTCCTATTGGTTAAACAAAGTTACCTCGCGCGAGGTAGGCTGCTGGGTGGGAAAAGGGACTATATATACTGTTATCCTGCTTTTCTCCTCACCTGTTAAAATTTATTGAGCGCTTGGACGGTGCTAGCAGCTATGTCAGGCGAGGCTTCTGAAGAGTTGCTGTGGCTCGCTGAAGAAAAAAGCTATTGAATGCAGGGATGGAACATGGCTGAGGGACTGCCTTAGCTCCATTCCGTCCTCTTCTCGTCAAGTCGACGCGTCACTCCAGTTAAGCACCTCCCTGCCGGCCGTGTCAGACAGTGTGCCCGTTCCTCCCCCCAATCAGCCCGCCTTCATGTCGCAAGACAGGCATCAGAGTTTTCGAGTTGGAGCGCAGGTTGGCTCTTGTGTTTCAACCAGAGACAAAGCCAGACGTAAGAGGACTCCCATGTGCCCATACTCTCCTGAGAGGAACAGTTACAGAGTGTCTTCTCTTCACAGGAGGCAGAGAGTTTCAAGAGAAGATGCTGCCTCTAATAGCCCTCCTTTTCTTCCTCTAGTTTACCTCAGCCTTCTCCTGTTCAATCCCCTTCCTTTTCATCAATTCATCAAATCCCAATAAGCCAGCCCATTTCAACTTCTTCCCTTTCAATTAGTCAACCTCTCATATCTCCCTCTCCATCATCTCCTCTCATAGCCATCACCCCCTTTATCATATCCCAGCACCTCATCTCAAGACCATTTACAGATCTCCCAGCAACAACAACAGCAAAGACAGCAGCTGAGTCCTCAACAATCTACTTCCTTTCAGACAAAATCAAGTCAACCATCAGGAAGTCTGCAAATTGCAGGACCACAGATGGGTGAGTATAATGATGCCAGTAGCTTGCAATCTTTAGGGGAATTGGTAAGTTCCCTAAAGAAGCTTATTGGTCAATTGAATATGGATAAGACTATAGCTAATGTTTGGGATACTACAAGTAGCCCTAGAGTATCAGAAGAAACCAGGTCTCAGGGTAACATTAGTGTATGTCAACAAGATAGTATTAGAAGAGATAATGTCTCTAGTGTAGGGGAAGCTTGTTTAAGAGAATCTCTTACTTGTGATACTTCCCCTCTCAGGCTTCATTTATCCATCCAAATTAAAGAAAAATTTGGGAAAGCAAATTTTTGGATATTTTGTCATTACTCCCAGCATCTAAAGATTTTATATCTAAAAGGAGCGATGACAAAAATGAAACGGATAGGTGAAGACCTGTATCGAAGAATTTTAATAATTGGTTACAAGCATTTTGCATATATGCTGCGGTGATGGGGGAAAAACACCCATTATTTTGTTCTGGCATGTTCCAACATTTGGAGATTGTCTTGGAAGCTTTTCGTACTTTTGGCGGATTTGCATTGTTCTCTTATGATGAGCAGTTCCGCCAGAAGTTGGCTGTCCATACCTCAGTCAATTGGGGTCAAAAAGACGTTGTATTGTGGGTCTCGTCTATGTCCCACCAAGCATCAGGAGCATTGCACAAGGCACAAGCAACAGCTACTAATCAAGGCCTTAAGAAGGGCGTTTGTTGGGCCTTCAACGAGTCCCAATGTAAATTTCCAAATAATTGCAAATTTCTCCACAAGTGTTCAGTGTGTAGTGGGGGTCACCCTAGTTTTCGTTGCTTCACGGAACAATTACACACACAACAAGCTGGGTCAAAAGTTAACTTTCTCAAAAGCAGGAACGCCAGTGAACATGACAAGAATGTCACCGTGGTTAGATCATTGCCCAAACAAGGCGAGGACTTCCCTAATTAGAAAAGGTTTTACAGATGGTTTTGTGTTGCCCAGCTGTCCAGAAGGGAAATTAATATGGGTTGATAACTTGGCATCAACTGAAGAATCTCCAGCAATAGCTTTTGAAAAAATACAGAAAGAAATTGAAGCAGGTAAGGTAGAAGGCCCTATTTACCAACACCATTTTGTTAATTTTAGGTTATCACCTTTAGGTTTAGTACCAAAAAAGGAGACATTCTTTCAGTTTGATACACCATTTGTCCTTCCCACCGGGGGCCTCGTTGAATTATCAAATTAGTGAAGAAGACAGTTCTGTTACATACGCATCCTTTGAAAGGGCCCTTCAGCTGGTAGGGAGATGTGGTCCAGGAGCTCTAATGGCAAAGGCGGATGTCAAGTCACCATTCAGGCTGCTTCCCATTCATCCTGATAGTTTCCCATCACTAGGTTTTCAATTCCAAGGGAGGTTATACTTTGATAAGTGTTTACAGATGGGGTGTTCATTGTCATGTTTTTATTTTGAGGAGTTCGCTAAATTTTTAGAGTGGGTTGTGAAATGTAAAAGTGGTTTTGCATACAGTCCTTCATTATTTAGATGATTTTCTTTTATAGGACCTATTGCTTCTTTAGATTTCAAGAGGCTATTAGACTGCTTTATCAAGGTAGCTGAGGAGTTTGGTGTTCCGTTAGCGCAAGAAAAAACAGTGCAACCCACAACTGAGGTAGTTTTCTTAGGCATAACAATAGATACTCTAAATATGGAATTTAGACTACCTTTTGATAAAATTCTTAAATTGCGCTATTACATACATCTGTTGTTAGAAAACAAAAAAGCAACATAGAAAGTACTGCAATCTGTCTTAGGGTTTGCTAGCCTTTTCTACTCGGATTATGCATGTGGGGGGAATTTTTTCCCGCAGACTGTCAGCAGCAATGGTGGGTGTAAAGTCACCCCATTGCCATATTCGATTTACTAAAGAAATTAAGGCAGACTTATTGGTATGGGATGCTTTTCTGAAACATTATAATGGTAGAACAATGTTTCAAGATAACTTTGTGTCTAACGGCAGCCTCAGTCTTTATACAGATGCTGCTGGTGCCACAGGATATGGGTCTTACTGGAATGGTCGCTGGAGTGCTCAAGAATGGCCGGATAGATGGTTACAGTTGGGCTATTGCAAAAATCTAACGTTGTTAGAATTATTTCCCGTGCTTGTGGCTATAGAGTTGTGGGGTAACTGCTTCGCAAATAAAAGAATAACAATTTTTTGCGATAACATGAGTATGGTGCAAACAGTGAATAGTCTGTCAGCAAAATCAGTAGTTATTTTGTTGAGACAGCTGGTTTTGAAATGACTGTCATTGAATATTTGGCTAAAAATGAAACACATACCAGGGTATAATAATGATTTAGCCGACTCGTTATCTCAATTTCAGTGGAAGTTCTGAGAGTTGGCACCGCAAGCACAGCTCCAAGGTCGTCCATGTCCTCAATACCTTTGGGAGTTGATTTTGGGAGTTTAGAGCCATACATTATTAACGCCTTAGCACCTACTACATGATCAGGCTATGTTTCGGCATGGAATGAATGGTTTAGGTTAAGAATGGAGAAATCAGCTGATCCTTTCATCGTTAATGAAGATTCTTTGTTAGATTATATTCAGTTTTTGATTGTAAACACAGTGTCAAATTCTGCTATTAATAAACATTTAGCAGGAATACATTTTTTCTGTCAGTTGATAGGTGTGCATAGTGCTTGTAATAGTTTTTCAGTTAAAAGAGTTTTGAAAGGTTATGGTAAGGGAAAAAATAGGTCTGATGATAGGAGGCCAGTTTCGGCAACTATGTTGAGCAATCTAATTGAAGTCTTAAATTCAGTAGGTAAGGATAGTTTTGAAGTTTTGATGTTTAAAGCTTTATTTTT
The DNA here is from genome assembly GCA_037306005.1 of Rhinophrynus dorsalis. NCBI lineage: Eukaryota > Metazoa > Chordata > Amphibia > Anura > Rhinophrynidae > Rhinophrynus > Rhinophrynus dorsalis. Next base: position 49,528,948 of record CM074718.1, read on the forward strand.
GTTGACATTTTTCGGTGCATTTAGGGTGAGTGAGGTGGTTTCAAAAAACAAGAAAGAAGATAGTTTTTTAAAATATCATCATATTGATATACGGGATGGTGTTTTGTCAGTTTTTGTGCAGAGGTCCAAGACGGACCAAGAAGGAAAAGAAGTGTGGGTTCATCTAAAGGGATTAGAGGGGTCCCCTTTATGCCCTGTTTTGAGTATGACAAATTTTCTCAGAGTTAGGCCACAAGTGGGGGGTAGTCTTTTTATTCATGCTGATGACTTGCCAGTGTCTAAATTTCAGTATAGTAGAGTTTTTTCATTGTGCTTGGATAAGCTAGGTTTATCTGATCAGAAATTTACTTTACATTCTTTTCGAATAGGTGCAGCGACTGAAGCTTTTAATTTGGGTGTGCAGAAAGAGACTATAAAAAGAATTGTGAGATGGAAATCAGGTAGGTTTAAGATTTATATTCAGCCTCATTTAACGCCAGTTTATCCCAGTGTTAGTATATTTGTTTGTTTTGTTTTCTTTATAGGGACAAGGCCAGCGGAAATATGGATTTTAGGACACTCTCTTTTATTTTCTGGGCTCGGAGAAGGGCGTTTGTACGTACATACGGTGAAAACTTGCGTTTTAGCCCAGAAAGTTGCAGAATTTGGTGGCATGGCAGAAGAGGGCTTAGGTGGAGTCAAGTTGAGAATGAATTCGTTTATTGTGTAGAGAATTTCCCAGAGCCAGATATCATAATTTTCCACGCAGGAGGTAATGATATAGGGTTTTTGAAATCAATTGATCTATTCCTAGTTGAAGGAATTTTGCTCAAGGTCCTGAGTGTGTTCCCGAAAGTAATTTTGGGTTTTACTGAAATTGTGCCGAGATTTAGGTGGTTACAAGAAAGAAAGAAAATTCAAGCCCTTAGAGCGTACTGGAAAGAACTTCAATATGTTTTTGTTCAAAATGTTTTCTAATTTGGGAGGTATAACATATAGACACATAGATCTTGAAAATGGTGGTAGTGGCCTGTACAGGTTTGATGGAGTGCATCTTTCTGACATTGGATTGGATATTTTCAATTTGGGCATTCAATCCTTAATTGAAAACGCGCTTTGCGCTATGGGCGGGCTCAACCTTTGCGGCGAGCCACAAAGGTTGGCTGTGGATGTTTTGTAAGAAAGATGATATTCAAGTGTTAAATCTGGGCTCCTGGCTGGTAGGGCGGAGCAGGGTCTTTACATGAGTTAATGTTTAAATTGGGTCTTATCAGGCTGGTAGGGCTGATAAGAAATGTTTTGGTTTTGGTGTTTCTCTTATTTAAAAAATAAATTTAATCAATAAACTCCGGCCTTACCACCATTTGCAGCGTGTCTTGTGTTTGTTGGTTGGGAAAGGGTGAACATCCAACACCCATGTAAATGTTTGCTGCATTATTAGGGTTAAAGTGAGAGAGTTTGTGTCCACAATGGAGGGTGTATGGTAACTGTGTGCGACCACTGTAGATGAATGTGTTGTATGTAGCGCTTGTAGAATGTTGTGCACTTATGGGGATGTTTTATATATAATGTGTCATAGAGTCATTGTTAGTGAGTGATGGAAGGCTGTGCATGTGGGGAGGGCATTGTGGGGCGTGTGTCTGCCTGAAGGGGGCATTAATGATGACTCTGGGGAACATACCTCCCAAGTGTCCCACTTTAGGAGAGACAGTCCCTCTTTGAGACCAAAATCCCTCTGTCCCTCTTTTCTACCCTTTTGTCCCTCTTTTTAGGACATCAGAATGAGTGGAGTGTATTACATTGCTCCACAGCAATAAAACATACATAAATGTGTTGTTAATTGACAGTATACGTGTTTATACATTAATATGGACAATTAAAATACTTTGGTCTTGCTCTAAATCATTTATCAGTTACACAAAGAGATGCAGATGGGTCAAGAAATACCTTTAAAATTCTTGGAAATTCCTCGCCTACCAGCCACGCCCCCAGAAATGCCACCTAAAGCAGAAGTGTCCCTTTTTTGCCATTTGAAATGTTGGGAGGTATGGGGGAACACTGGAGGTAAGTGTGTGCAGAGGGGGGTGGGGTGGGGGTCTGTGTAAAACTGTAAATCAAGACACATGTTTGTGTTTGCATTTTCCATTCATAATGTTATTTTGTAGCATAATTAAAGCCATCCTTCTTTTTTTTTATATGTACTATGTACATCTGTGTATAAAATATACATCTAAAGCAGATTCACCAGCACTGCAATTCCCCATTTAATTATGATTCTGTCTAAAAGAGCTCCTTCATGTATTTTCTCTCTTTCCTCCTCTCTCTCTCTCTCTCTCTCTCTCATTTCAGTAAATCTGTTATAAAGAACTTAAAAGCTCCTTAAGGAAAGCATGACCCCTACCACTGTGCAGATCTTTTATTGCCGACCTTTCTGTAAGTGTTTAAAAGCTTTACTATTGAAGGCCTGTCAACTTTGTCCTGATTATTTGGCTTTCAGTTAAAAGGTTTTTGTTGTTGTAGCTTATGCAGTTGCTCTGTTGCTATGGGAACGTGACATCAAAATGACGTTTCTCTGTTTAAAAGCTTTTAACTAAATTCCAGCCTGTCAGATGTAGGCCCCATTTTATGCTCTCAGACTTCAAGCTGTTGCAAAAGGGTTTCATATGTTCTCTTGTCATTCAGATTCTACAGCCTAATGCATATGCATGCCTGGCTCTACAAGAAACAGTGAACTTAAATCACCAAACCTATCCTGTCCTCTTTTAAAAACCCTTTCAGCAAGCAAAATCAAGTTAGGCAATGGCTGCAGCTGAAATCCCCACTTACCTGCTCTCTTCCCAGAGTGAAAAGCACAGGAGGGCCCGGAACTGGACGGATTCAGAGATGAGGGGGCTGATGCTGGTTTGGGAAGAATTCTTTGAGGAACTGAAACAGACTAAAAGAAATGCTAAAGTTTACGAACGAATGGCCAACAAGCTGTTTGAGATGACCGGAGAGCACCGCCACGGAGAGGAAATAAAGATCAAAATTACAAACATGACGTTCCAGTACAGGTAAGCGGGTTAATGTGCTCCCACCCCGTTTCACCCATTTATGTCCCTGAAGCACGGTGCTGTGATTTTTTTTTTAAGTTGACTAGGCCTTGCTTAACACCTTGTCTGCAACGCAATGCACTGAGGACATCTATACCATCCAAGGTGTTATTGGTCTCATCAGGGGCATTTCTAGGTACCAAATGATATAAACTCTGGTCTCTTGATTAACCCTTTAAGGACCAGAGGGGTGTAAATCACTCTGTTCCTTAAAGGGTTAAAGCCCCAGTTATTGTTGATGCTTGTAAGGGTGATAATCCCCCTTTTAGTAATGGCGCAATTGGGCTGCACAAGCCTCAGGTGTTTTGGGAACTAAAAACTCCTGGGGATGTTTTATACACCTAGTGACTGTCAACTCTCAGAGAGTTTACTAAAAGCTGCAAGTGTCATGTTATTAGGATTATGTCAAACAGAGATGCCTTCTCTGTACATTACTCTGACTGGTTGCTGCAGGAGCCAATCAGTAGCTACCAACTTGCAATCTAGAGGGAGGGGAAGTGATACAAAAGGTGATTTGTACCAGGTTTAGGAGAATTGCTGGTACTGTTCATAAGCATCCTGCCATTACTTCAAAACCTGGTAGGTAGCTTTAAAGTGCTGGGCAATTGTCTTTGCAGAGTGGAAAAGTACTTCAGTAAGTTGTGAAGGTGACAAACACAGTTCCCCTTCTTGGATTGTAGGAAGTCTGAAAAAGTCTTAAGTGACAACTCGGTAAGTGTCAGGAATGTGAGATGAGTCAGTTTTTAAGTGTTACATGGACTACTGATAATTCTCCCTGAACAGGAATGTTTTCAGAGAGCATTTAAAGATGTGGAGACTGAGGAAGTGTTATAGAGCAAGGAAGGGAGTTCCACAGAAAAGGTGCATTGTGGGAGGAATTGTGTAGGAGGTGGGAGTGAGAGTGTGCTATGAGAGGTGTAGGACACAGGAGGAACAGAGGGGTGGGGTGGGGATGTATTTTGAAACAATATTTGACCAATATGGAGGGGTGGCATTAGCTGTAGCATTTTAATGCATGGCCATACCCGCCGTTTTCTGTGGGCCTCCAGTTTTATGGGCACAAACCTTGAATTTGCACAGTTATACAGTTCCTAGATTTTCATCAGCTAAACTCTTTAGAGACCTTTGGGGTGCACAGTGCGATGCACCCCCCTCTTGTCCTTAAAGGGTTAATCCTCTGATTTTCCTGGCAACACAGCAAACCAGTTTGACTGCTTTGCCCACAAATATTGGAATATAAGGAAGGAAACAATGGAACGTAAAGGGGTTGTAATGTATACCTATATGTGTGGGACTTAATTCACAATATCTGCTGGGGCCCTCAAAGGCTCTTAAAATACCCTTGGGTTTTCTTAATGACTTGTATGTAAGAAGTAGCACTTCAAATTTAATTCTTAACTTTATGGATAATTAGTGAAGGGATTGACAACACAGGACAGCACTTGAACAGTGATAAGTGAGAAAAAGAGGTTACCTGGAAGACAGTGAAAATAAGTATGCGTCTGTGTGAAAAGGAATGTTGTACGTCTTTAACCCTTTGAGTGCCAATGGGTAATTAAATGCATTGCATAACCCTCTGGAACTCAAAGTGTTATTTAAAAAAATATTCTTAGCCTTTTCCTCAAACTAAGTGGTTAAACGCCATGCCCCCAAATCAGTGAGTTAAAACAATTGGGGGGGGGGGGGAATTATTTGTTATTGTTTTTTTGTTTTGTTTTTTAAAGACTTTATTAGAGAAAAATTCAATACAAGAACAATACATTTACACAGTATAAGTCGTATAGAATCGTAATACATTCAGAGTAATCATAGAGAGTAATGCTACAGAAAGCAGTAAAAACATTACATTAAAAGATTTATGAAGACAAGAGTACATGGTCCGAATCATAGTCAGCAAGGAGTAGCATCTCACCTGCAGGTTCCCAAAAGAGTGACTCTCTGGATAGGCTCCATTAGGGTGAAGTATTGGAACCTTGTGCTGGAATAGGAGGGCTGTGAAAATAATAAAATGCTGGGAAGAAGGTTGTAATGGGGGGGGATTATTAACCCAGAGAGGTGCCCCATGCATTACTTTGCAAAAGAACTTTAGTATAAATGATTAAGGAAAGTGGTATACTGGGCCGAGTTGAAGCTGTGACTGAGATGGGGTGGCTCTAGGCTACTACAAAGCATGTGAAAGCTCAGAATAATCACATGATCTTCTGTACAGCGTAGATTCAGAAAATTCAAGTGCTGCCACTCGAGATTTAATGAAGCAGAACTCGTCCCACATAATCTTTTTTTCTGATCTCTTCAAGTACCGCTTAGTCTAGAGGTAGACAGTTGTTGTACCACCAACTGTTGGGGACTATAACTCTTACCATCCCAATGATTGGAGCTGTTGTCTCTGACAGCAGTAGGCCAGTAGTTGACTACCTCTTCCTTAGACTATGTTTACATTGCTGATGCCAGCATTGCTTGGATGTCACCCAAGTAGGTCATAAAATGAAGGTCTAGTTGGGCTCTTCATGTGGACAGGTATTGCCTTGACTTAATGTAACATGTTTTAACTTGTCTGCAGTGAATGCAGAGTAAACAAAAAAGTCTGTGCATCAAATCCTGACCAAAAAATAACCAGTGATTTACTATAGATAATAAACAGTGGGGTTTAGTTACCAGTTTCTAGCCAAAACAATGATAAGCTTGCCCGCCCCTTGAAGGCCTCAAATCTAAGTGAACATGTTTTTAGGATAATACAATTATAAAGCAGTGATACCCCTGGAGCCCTTGACAGTTATAGTAAATGGAGGTATTGTGCAGGATTTAGGAGGAAAGATAAGAAGCTCTGTCTTAGACATGTTAAGTTTTAAGCGACGATGAGCCGTCCAGGAAGAGATAGCAGTAAGGCAATCTCAGACCCGCTGCTGTATTTCAGGTGATATTGAGGGTGCGGAGAGATATATTTGCTTATCATCTGCATAGAGATGGTACTTAAAGCCAAAGGATTTTGTCAGTTGCCCCAGGGAGCGTGTATACAGAGAAAAGAGAAGAGGTCCCAGAACAGAGCCTTGGGATACGCCTACTGAGAGGGCGATCGGAGGTCAGGAGGTGTTAGCGTATGTCACAGAGAAAGACTGTTGAGAGAGAGAGGACAGAAGCCAGGAATGTGCGAGGCCACAGATGCCAAGTGATTGGAGAACCTGGGAGAGAATGTTATGGTCGACTGTGTCGAATGCTGCTGATAGGTCTAGGAGGATAAGAAGAGAGAAATGGCCATTGGTTTTTGCACTGTGGAGATCATTTGTTACTTTTTTAAGGGCAGTTTCTGTAAAGAGAGTGGGCCGAAAGCCAGACTGCGCTGGGTCCAGAGTGTTATGGGAAGGTAAGTAGACGACAGTGGGCTAGGCTCTCAAGGAGCTTAGAAGCAAAGGGCAAGAGTGATACCAGGTGGTAGTTGGATGGGGAGGTGGTGTTTAATGAACTTTTCTTAAGGATTGGAGATATTATGGAATTTTTGAAGGAGGAGGGGAAGATGCCAGAGGATAGGGAGGAGCTGAATACACGAGTTAGCATGGGAACTAATGTGGATGACAGAGGATTGAGGAGGTGGGATGCTATAGGATCAAGGGAGCAGGTGGAGAGTGGTGATGTGGACAGCAAAAGGCAGACCTCTGATTCTGTGACCGAAGGAGGGGAGCCAAAACCTCATAAAATACATACAAAAAATATAACATACAGGTTTCTGGGGAGCTCAAACTAACATCATCAATAATGTTCAAATAGTTGTGTTTGTGTATAGTCAGGAGAGCAGCAATAATTATATCTTGGCAACATATACAAAGTAAACAAAAAGAAAGCTTTTGAAACAAGTCCTGACCTTTACCAATAAATAGCCCGTGACTTACTATAAATAATGCTTCTCATCCACCTGCCCTCAGTGGCTACTAACAGGCCAGGATTTGATGATTTCCTTGTTAGAGCACAGGTGAGTTAATCAATGTGAATGAGCCTCTGATCACATGATTTCCTTGTTAGAACACAGGTGAGTTAATCAATGTGAATGAGCCTCTGATCACATGATTTCCTTGTTAGAGCACAGGTGAGTTAATCAATGTGAATGAGCCTCTGATCAACTCACCTGTGTTCCAGCAGGGAAATTCCGACGTTCAGGCCTGTAAGTTGGACCTGAGGGCATGGGTTGAGAACCTGTGCTGTAGATAATAAACAGCGGGTATAACAGTTTAGGTATATGTTTCTGGCCAAAACCCTGAAAATGGGCCTGCCCCGTCAAGGCTCCCCAGATTTGGCAAATTTCTATCTGCCTCAAATCTAATGCAACTTTAAAAATATATATATATATGTATTCTTATAGACATCATTTTTTTGTCTAGTTTCCATCATTTTTAATTTTCTGACAAAATAAAATGGGCTAAACTTTCAGAAGAAGACCGTTTAAAGGAATATTACCGGAAAATAGTCTTTACGATGCCACTTTTCATCTTTCCACTGGTTTCAACACTTTATACATTTTCAAAAGTGACAGATTTAATTCTAAAAATATTTTCTTCGTTTTACCACCAAACCATGATGGAACATTATCTTTAACATTACTTCCACCTTTTTGAACATTGCGTCCATAGACACACACAGAGACATACATACAGATATACACAGCCTCTCTTTTTAATTGGCAGACAGTTCTACCATATGTCAAAGGGTGATTTTTTTATACATTAGCTAATTTTGATTCGTGTAATGTTCAATGCTGAGACTCCAGAAAATGATGATGTACCAGGCACTACCAAATGTAAAAAACCATAGAGAGCCAAAAGTTCTCAACTTGCAGCTGTCTAGCAATGCATGGCTAAGTGGTGCATTAAGCACCCCTCTGGTATTCAGAAGGTTAACCCATACATACAATACAATTAACCATTTTTGGCTGTTAGTCTCAAACTTTCCACACACTAAACTTATTGGAGCTATTCACACATCAAAGGGAAAATAAATATTGTACCACTTGGCCAGCTGCAAAGAGATTCTACAGAGCCTGTGCACTAAGATCTCTCCCTCTCAGTGCATAGGCTTTCGAGAATAACATAGGAACAGGAGAACTGTTCTCAAGTTATAGCCATGTTATCATATCTCCCACCTGGAGTCGAAAGAATAATTTACTCAGATACTGGTGATAAGAGTTTCATTTGAAGTGGAATTCAAGTTCATCGGGAACTTGCATGTTCTAGGGTCATGAATGTACAGTCTATGTCATGTATTTTTTATTCAGCCTTCATTCTATAATATGCCAGAGGAAGAGACCTAAGTTGTCCTAAAAGCTTGGATTCTAAGGTTACTCAGCCAATAAAGGTATCACCTTTACTGTACCAGTCTCCTGCACAAACCCCATACAAGTAGCAGGTTTCACAAACTAACAATTTGTCTATGGGGGACATCAGTGCAGTAAGTGAAGCCTGGGGCTGACTCCACAAGCATAACTTTTTATCCTAGCCTTCCATTTTCTGCCTACCTCCCCCCCCCAAACAGCTAACATGAGATATTTTGGGGCTGCAAATTAGTCTTATAGTTACACTGCAAAAAGACTACGCTTGTGTAAGACATCTCATAAAGGAAGCAATGCTAATGAAGATTGCTTCCCTCAGGCATCTGATAAACTGCATCTGCCATATCACACACATTAAGGGTCAGCTATCATGTTTACCAAGTCTGCTGTCATGGAATTAGACCTATTAATACAAAGCCTGGTGCTGAGCTTTACAACCCCAAAATGGCTCCTGACGGCCATTTGGGGATCAGAAAATGATCCCTTCGACTGGCAAGAGGGATGAATACAACTAGGAAGTCTGTGGTTCAAAGCAACAAACTTTATTAGTGCAGACCCATAGACTACGGTTATGTTAGGTCACTCATCTATAACAGTCTAAGACAGGAAAGGGCAAACTGAAGCCCTCTAGCTGTTGTGGACTACGGCTTCCATTGGCTTGCTGGGAGATAATAAGAATTGTACTCCACAACAGCTGAAGGGCCTCATGTTGTCCATCCCTGGTCTATGGGGACTGAGACATCAAATCTTGCAGTTCAGTCTCTATTGTAGGGCCAGCACCAGACCCCCAGGAGTCACTTTTAACACTTTTGTTCTGCTCTCTTGCTGATCTCTTTCAACTCATAGTACAGACCCTGCTGGTCTGCTCCTCCATGTGAAGTAAGGTGATCACATACCCCTTTCAATCAGGGACACTTATAAAATACAAACTCTGCAGAAAGAAGTTTTCATAAATGTTCCTGATCTAACAGGATATGTGGTCACCTTAATGCAAAGAGAGAGCCCAACTATGATATGAAACAAGGACAAACAGAAAGGAATGTTCTAGTTGCATAGAAGTCCCTCCTGGACTCATTTACCCCATCACATTAAGGAGAGGCAAGCTTTTTTGCATCCCAGTAATGGAAAATGTTTGCTACTATTGTAACATAGTTGATGAGGCTTAAAGGGATAGTAATACCTAGTTTTATCTTTATTTTATTTTGTAGGCATTAAAAAAACATGAAGAATGATACAAGTCTTATTTCTCAAACCTTTATGGTTTGAGAGATATTCACAAGCAAAGTTCCCCCTCCCGCCCCTTTTACCTAGTGTAAGCCATGTCTTCTCAGATGTGGAATCCAGTCCATAGACCAGACAGATAACAGCAGGGGACAATCTTCTTTATATGAGAACAATGAAAGCCCTGCCCCCCTTGACAAGGTTTTCAGGTTTTTCCCTTATCTTAATTGAAGATTGTCCCTCTCTGCAGTCTACCTGGGCACCTCCCTTCTGATCTGGCTGAACAGTGTTACATCAGTAAAAGGGGCGGGAGGGGATACACTGAATTACTCTTGAACTACAACTCTGACAGAATTGAAATAACACTCTCCAAGGTCCAAATACTATGATGATTAATTATAGCTGCTTTTATTATGAAACGTTACTATCCCTTTAAAAAGAAATGTATCATTATTGCACAACTGCAGTAATGCACAGGGGCACTGCTGCTTGTGCCCATGAAATCTACATAGAAACATAGAATTTGAATCGGCTCTTTTTACATAGACACTTTTACATATACAGTGGTATGCAAACGTTTGGACACCCCTGGCCAAAGTGCATGTTTTGTTGATTTTCTAAGTGAAAATGTGGCAGGTGCAAAAGTTTGGTCACCATTTCAGTTGATCTACTACTGTTATTTTTTGTAAGGTCTCAGAACTGAAAGTGATAGTACTGGTTGCTTTTAACAAAGTTTAAGATTGTAAATATTAAATAAATAAATAAATTGATGTAAGTCTGATCTCTCAAAAGTATAGTTTAAGAGCTATATGCTGCTAAAGTCCCCCCCCTCCCTCCTCTTTCACAGACATCAGTGCTCTAGCTGACAGCATGAGATCCTGGTCCCGGGACTGGCCGACGGCTCTTCAGCAGAAGCAAAATAATGCTGTCTAAAAAGATATACTTCATTGGAATGGTCTACACCAGAGGTTCTCAGCCCGTACCCTCAGTGGCCACTAACAGGTCAGGACTTAGGAATTTCCCTGCTAGAACACAAGTGTGTTGATCAGAGGCTCAGTCATATTGATTAACTCACCTGTGCTCTTAAAAGGAAATTCTCAAATCCTGGCCTGTTAGTAGCCACTGAAGGCACAGGTTGAGAACCACTGGTCTACAATGTGCCTGGTTTGCAAACACACTTTGTAGGCCATTCCAATTAAGTATTTAAGATGGAGTTGTTTTGGCTCTGCTGAAGAGCCACCGGCCATTCCCGGGACTAGAATCTACTTCTGTCAGCTAGAGAGCTGACGTCTGTGAATGGGGTAGGAGGGGGGAATTTTAGAAGTGTATATCTCTCAAACTATACAAGACCAGATTTGCATCAATTCATTTATTTTTTAACTAGTTGAACAGCCCGTTATACGGGCCACAGTGCCTCTGGCAGCTTGTCGCGGGGCAGTCACGAGCAGCAGAGACTGCCCGCGCCACTGCTGATACAGAGCTGGACGCTCCTTCGGAGCGCCCAGCTCTGTATCAGCTGCGGCGCGGGCAGTCTGTACTGCGCATGACTGCCGCACGCGCAGCAGTGTCTACTGCGCATGTCGGGCGTTACACACAACTTAGCAAATTATTATATAGGATATCTACAATATTAAATGTTGTTAAAAGCAACCATTACTATCCCTTTAATTGAATCATTAGGTCTTAGTCAGACAATAAAGAGAACTGACTCTTACAAAGCGAGAAAGGGTATAAATATATCTAAATGCTTCCTGCTTGCAATTTCCACTGTCTGAAATGTCTTTAAGAAATGGATGTTTAGGGGAAGTGCTAAAGTTGAGACAAACTCTAGAAGATCAAGAAAAACCTCTGATAGAACAGGTCATAGATTAGTAAGGAATGCAAATTAAACCCCCATATCACTGCAAAGGACCTATGGGGAAGTTTGGTTGGCACTGGAGTAATGGTTCACCAGTCCACTGTGCAGCATTATGTAAACAAGCACGATCTACGTGGAGGAGTCATCAAAAGGAAACCTTACCTGTGATCTCATCACAAAAGTTTGAAGGATGCAACATAATGCTTAGATAAGCCACAGGTGCATTTAGTCTGATGAAGTTAAAATTGAACACTTTGGCTATAATCAAACGTAACCTTGGAGAAAAAAAAAAGCATTTGAAGAAAAGAACACCTTGCCAACTGTTAAGCATGTGGGTGGATCGATTATTCTGTGGAATTGTGTGGCAGTCTGTGGCACAGGGAATATTGTGCTGGTAGAGGGAAGAATGGATTGTATTAAAGATCAACAAATCCTGGAAGCTAATGTCCCACAGTGAGTGGAGAAAGTGAATCTGAAAAGAGGCTGGATGTTACAAGACAAGGATCCAAAACATACCTCAAAATCAACCATGAACTACTTCAAGAAATGAAAGAAGAATATTTCTGAACTAGAAGCATTCTATAAGGAAGAGTGGGGAAATATTCCTAAAGCAAGAATAGGAAGACTGTTAGCTGTCTACAAAAAAATTTGGAGGCTGTGATTTCTACCAAAGGGGGGTGTTACTAAGTACTGATGACTAGAGTGCCCAAACATTTGCATTTTTAGCAAGTCTGATTTATTTTTTTTTCCTCAATATGTAAAGTCCTTAAGAACCAGCGGTCCCGGGGTGTGCGGTCCTTTAAGGAACACATAGGAAACTTTGACATGCCGTCCCACGTGGCTGATCACGTGGGGCAGCACGCCGAACGGGGTACTGAAAGAGATCGCTCCGGTCTTGGAGCGATCAACTTCAGTCCTCCTGTAGGAGCGCGGTGAGTAAAAGTATGTGACGTGCCAGGACCGTCACTGGTCCTTAAGTGATTCAGTAAAAAAATAAATAGTAATTGTGTATGAAAATTTGAAGGAATGTGTCAGTTTTAAGTTTGTTTGCTGCAGAGGTTGTGTTAACTTCTTTTAACTTAGAAAATCAACAAAATATTTAATTTGGCCAGGGATGCCCAAAACATTTCAGCGGGTGCTTTCTTCTAAGGGAAACATGTATTTTACTGTTAAAGAATAGTAATATTTCACAATAAAAGCAGATTAATCTTCATAGTATTTGGGCCATGGAGAGTGTTATTTTAATACTGTCAGAGTTGTAGTTCAAGAGTAATTGAATGATAAAGTGTCTCCCTCCCGCCCCTTTTATTGATGTAACACTGCTCACCTCAGAGCAGCAGGACTGTCCAGATGGATCACAGAGAGGGACAATTTTCAGTGAGCATAAGGAAAACCTGTCAAGGAGGGGCATGAAGTATGAAGATTGTCCCTTGCTGTGAGCTGTCTGGTCCCAGTACCAGATTCTACATCTGAGGGGAGGTGGCTTACACTAGATAAAAGGGGCAGGAGGAGGATACTTTATCATTGAATTACTCTTGAACTACAACTCTGACAGTATTGAAATAACATTCTCCATGTCCCAAATACTATGAAGATTAATCTGAGCGTCTTTTTTCTGAAACATTACTATCACTTTAATGTTCCAAGGTGTTAAACCTTGGATGCCTGAAGTATTTTGAAGCATTTGTGTTGGAGACATGCCTAGCATGCAAGGGGTTAAACAATATCTGGAGTTTCATATTGGAACGTATTCTAGAGGAAGCAGTGTCTGTAAAGGAGCTTTCTTCTGTTCAGGTAAAGTGCTCCTGCAGAGAAAATCTCCTAAAATGAGACCATTATGGGGAATTATGTTACTTTTCAGTTGTGTTTCAGACTTCACAGAGAGCTGGGGACCTAATACATGTATAGGTACGAAATGGCACCCATGAAATAATTTTTTTTCTATGCAGCTATAAAATAAGAGCATCAAATGACCTAATTTGATGTAGTCATGCATTTTAAAGGGGAACTGTCACCCCAAACAAAGTTCCCCCCAAGAATTACCCATCTAGCGATTAGCTGAACAATAGTGCTATTCGCCAGAATAATTACCACCTTATAGAGAAATCTTACTGCTGCTGAGAATGACGGCAGGCATCAGCGCAGACATCTTTGCGTAGAGATGTCTGCGCACCTGCACTGTCCATCCCAGTCTCCTCTAGGAGGCGTTGCATGGTAATTTAACGTATCGGAAGGGACTGACGGCGCAGGCGCGCAGATTCCTTTAAAGAGCTGTTTCCTGGCTGTCAGTCTCGGCAGAAGTAGGATTTCTCTATAACGTGGTAATTATTCTGGAGAATAGTACTATTGTTCAGCTAATCGCCTGATTGGTAATTGTCGGGGGGTAAACTTTAACACAACTGCTTTTTGGGTATGAGCAAATGGTTTATTAATTTACCAACAATGTAAAATTTACACATATCAGTTTATTCCCATCATTTTCATACCTATTCCCATGTATACATTCTAATGACAAAACCCACTTATCCCAACATATTAACTCCCCTTTCATGGCCAATTGACCGGGCTCATTCTTAACACTTAGCTTTAACCAAACTCACTTCCAACCGAGTTAACCATTTATCTCGGTTGGGCCATCCCAAGCATGGGTAACGTCACCTCCTGCGACCAAAGTCCAGGGCAACCTTCCCTAGTGTTTCTTGTCTAAGGAATGATCGTCATTTCTTTCCCATATAAACGTAACTATCCCAACAACAAGCAAGTGTCACGGCGCCTTGCCATACCAACCTACTGGGAGGGTGAGTGGGTGCTCACTTCCTGGTCTCCATCAAAACGACCCTCTCTTCCTGTTCCCCCTCACTTTAAACCCTACGCTAACCCACCCCCACACTACCTCACTCCCTACCCTCCCCTTCTTCGTGCCTCACCTTCTTTATTCTCTCCGGAGAGTTACTGATGTGTGTTGTCCACACTGCCAGGCAATGTTTTACTGGTGATAGATGCTGCTAGAGCAGAGTTAGGTAACATGTGGCTCTCCAGCTACTGGGGACTACAACTATCATTGCCATGCCCATGGTTTACTATTAACCCTTTAAGGACCAGCGGTGTGTGCGATTAAAAGAGAAGTAACCCCTTGCAATAGTAATAACCCCCTCTTACATTACTATTCATAATGACCCCTATGAAATTCACCACTCCGCCTTTATTTCAGAGATAACACCTTCAATCAATGGGATGTCATGGCAATGGAGGCGGACATGACAGCTGATAGCAGGACCACAGGACCTCGGGCTCTGCTCACTGCACGTGGAAAACTTAACCTTTTAAGGATCAGAGTAATGGGCAGCACTTTGATTTGCAATGTGTTGCATAAACCCTGTTCCTTAAAGGGTTAATAGGCTTGTGCGCTTGACTGCTTTGGTTTAACCTTTTGAGTGCCAGAGGGGTATCCAGTGTATTGCAATACCCCTGTGGCACTCTCCATAGACTGCAAAACCAACCTCAATACTAGGGGTAGTGGGCCAGGTTGTAGCTTATGTACACTGATTCCATCTTGTCATATGCACTGTCTTTGCCATCATACCTTTGTGAGTACACTACTAATACACCATGCATTCCGTTCCCCTCTGGCACTCAATGGGATAAGAGGTCTGCTACTTTTGCACCTTGTTCAAGACGAACCAATAGCTTAACCCTTTGAGTGCCAGAGAGGTATTCAATGCTTTGCTTTGCTGTACTTTGGTTACCCCTCTTGCCTTCATAAGGGATAACGCTGCCCTGAATACACTCAAGAGCATAACTGTAATTTTTTATTAACAAGTGACAAACATGCCTTTCTTTCCTTTCTGCCAGTTGGACAGATGATTTTGCTATTTGTTATAAAAAAACACCCCCATACCTAGGAAAGTTAGAACCTGCTCTTTTACACAAGAACATTATTTTATCCAGATTGTCTCTGAAATGTCTCTCGTATCCTAGGGATAATTGTTGAAGCTCTGTGCAATTGCCAGTTGTATGCTGGCATGTCAATGGCCTCTCCATCCCAAAAGCCAGCTTGAGCAGTGAGATTTAATTTAATCAAGAGAGGTCTCAAAAGCATTAGGTGTCAGTGGGTGAGTGTAATATGTTAATTCCAAGAGAAACCAGGATCTGGAATCAATTTTGAATACCTACACCCGCCTAATGTCAATTTACTAATCGGTTTATACCCCAAACCCTTCCTTTAAAGGGGCTTTAATCAAGGAGAGGAAACTGAGACAGTCTATGGACATTTCGTGGCGTTCCCTTTCACTACACTTTGCTTAACCCTTTGAGAGCCAGAGGGGTATTGCTTGGATACCCCTCTGGCTCTCGAAGGGTTAAAACAATGTATTAAACCAGACTTAGAGGAAATGGTGTTTTTTAACCCCATCCCGACAATGGACTTACCAGGTACGTCCCGCAAAAACTGTCACTTAGTGATAGAGGACGTACCTGGAAAGTCCCGGAAGTCCGAGTCTTTGTGCGGCTGCACGCCATTCAGAGACTCCGGAATCATTTAGAAAAAAAAATGTTAGCCGGGCGTTAAGGTGACAGCTGCGTACGCACGCGGCTGTCACTAAGGGGTTAATGGTATTTCCCCCGCTTATGCAATGGGGCTGGTGTATAGGGCTCGCTGACAAACTTCTAACTCGGTGCAGACTGTCCTCTGGTGTGCACCAAGGTGACCATACTCTGTAGTGCATATACCACAGTGCAACCATTGGCACTATAGGTTAACGCCTGTGTAGCTACACTGGCATAGTTTGTACATTCACCCCAATATGCTGTAAAATTAAACTAGGCAACACGCTCTTTTAAATTTTAGTGGGGTTATGCACTTAGATGTGATAAAGAGGTGATAACGCTGAGATGACTTTTCCAGTGATATCACTTCTCCAGTTCCTATGTTATTTTATAGATGCTATGCAATAAGGGGGGAGATTCACTTAGCAGTGATAAATTGAAGATGAATATGCATCAAGCTATCCAAAGTGGAAGATAACTTAGTGCATAGGCTCTACAGAATAATATAGGAACTAGATACGTGATTTCATCACCTCTTTATCACCGCTTAGTGAATCTCCCAAGATCTCCAAAGTTGGAGAACTCTTAGTGCATAAGCCCCATAGAATAACACAGGACCTGAAGAAGTGATATCACTGAATATGTTATCTCCGAGTTGCCTCCTCTTAATCATGCCTTAGTGCATAACCCCCTAGCTTTCTGTAGTCAGCATATTTCTTTACTCGTGAACAAAATCTCTATTAAATGTGAATGTCCTAAGGACTTGTAGGTATCCTCCATGTCAGTGTTTCTAAACTCCTGCCCTCAGGACCCACTAACAGGCCAGGACTTACGGATTTCTCTGCTAGAGCACAGGTGTGGTGATCAGAAGCTCATTCACATTGATTAAAGGGATAGTAATACGTAAAATGTAAAAAAAAATATGTTGTAGGGTTTATCCCCCTGAGTAAAACAAGAGTACTCTAACTGCTGAAAGGTGTTTCATTCAAAAGTTATTAATTTTCAAAGATGAATTTTTTAGGTGCAATATCACAGTAGCCTGAAATTGTACAGTGGCGCTGTTGCTACACCATCCTATGGAGATTTATGGTCCTGGGACCAGAGCTGTCCATAGGATTGTGTAGCAACAGTGCCACTGTACAATTTCAGGCCACTGTGATATTGCACCTAAAAAATTCAACTTTGAAAATTAATAACTTTTGAATGAAACACCTTTCAGTAGTGGGAGTGCCCTTGTTTTACTCAGGGGGATAAACCCTACAACATATTTTTTTTTTTTTACATTTAAAGTATTACTATCCCTTTAACTCACCTGTGCTCTAACAAGGAAGTCATCATATCCTGGCCTGTTAGTGGGTCCTGAGGACAGGAGTTGAGAACCACTGCTTTGTGTCTTTCTGGACCCAGTTGCTTGTGTTCCTACAAGACCTGGGACTGGGGTCAACCTAATGCATTATCATTTATCAGTGTGCTGTGCAGCTGTATTGCACTATTACTATTAGGGTGAGTTATACCATTAAACACCCCAGGTTGGCAATAAGAATTTAATCTTAGACTCTGTGCCTTTAGCCTTCTCAGTCAGTTCTCTCTTACTTTCATCTCTCATCGCATCCGAGCGTTTGTTTCATTAACCCTTTGAGTACCAGGGGTATGCCATGCATTGCAAAGCAATGCGTAGAGTACCCCTTTGGCACTCAAAAAGTTAAAGCTTTCAGCTGTGTCTTTCAGCAATATGGCCAGTTAGTGTCCTTATACCCATGTACTTGTATGTATGTATCTTTATTTATATAGCACCATACATGTACACAGCGCCTAACAGAAGATGAAATAATACAATTTAAAAATAAAGAAATGGGTTAAGAGCATTAAAGGGATAGTAATACTTAAGTATTACTAATCCCTATAGTAAAGTCATTTTAAAAATTCCTGTATTGCCCCCAGTTTTATCTCTCAAACCTTTATGGTTTAAGAGATAATTGTTCCTAAAGTTGCCCTCTCCCTCCCCCTTCCCCAAAGTCAGTGTTGTAGCTGACTGAAGGGAAATCCGGTCTTAGAAAATCAGGTGGCTCTGCAGCAGAGCCGCAATCTCGTTAATGAAAAAAATATCTTTCACTAAAATGGTCTTCTACGTGTGCTTGCAAACCAAGCACATGTAGAAGATCATTTCAGTGAAAGTTTTCTTTTTTTATTAACAAGATCGCATCTGTGCTAGAGAGCCAGAGAGAGCAGGCTTCCCTGCAGTCAGCTAGAACGCTGACTACGGGGAAGGGGGAGGGAGAGGGCAACTTTAGAAGCGATCATCTCTCAAACCATATAGGTTTGAGAGATGAAACCGGGGGCAATACATGTATTTTTAAAGGACTTTACTATAGGGATTAGTAATACATAAGTATTACTATTCCTTTAAAGGGATAGTAATACTTCATTTTAACTTTATTTTATTTTGTAAGCATTAAAAAAACATGAAGAATGGTATAAGTCTTATCTCTCAAACCTTTATGGTTTAAGAGATATTCACAAACAAAGTATCCCCCCTGTTCAGCCAGATCAGAAGGGAGATGCCCAGGTAGACTGCAGAGAGGGACAATCTTCAATTAAGATAAGGGAAAAAGCTGAAAAACTTGTCAAGGGGGCAGGGCTTTCATTGTTTTCATAGGAAGAAGATTGTCCCCTGCTGTTATCTGTCTGGTCTTATAACCAGATTCACATCTGAGAAGAGATGGCTTACACTAGGTAAAATGGGCGGGGAGGGGAACTTTGCTTGTGAATATCTCATAAACCATAAAGGTTTGAGAGATAAGACTTATATCGTTCTTCATGTTTTTTTAATGCCTACAAAATAAAATAAAGTTAAAACGAAGTATTACTATCCCTTTAAGCTTAAGTGCGATCATTTCATTATTTGTGGAGGAAAGTGCCGCAGGGGAATCATACACTGGGAAAGTGTCCCTGCCCCAAGGAGCTTACACTTATATGAAAAAGTACACTCAATACACAGCAGTATCATGTTAAGCATACGTCCTGTTATCTTGCTTGTTGCTAAATATCACTGAAAGGAATAGTAATTAAATATTCAGATAGACAGCAGATATACTGTGATGTTTTTCCTGCAGAGATAAACTTTACAATCAATGGACCAGTGGTTCTCAATCTTTTTTTGTTCAGGGCACCCCTAACATATAATCTAGAACATTCGGGGCACCCCTAACATATTTAATGTACTTTATATCAAGGGCATAATGATGGGTACAATACAAAAATAAACAGTTATTATTAGGTCTTACAATCATAATAACAATACTAAACATATCATGCTTAACCATTTCTATAAATCTTTATTTAAAAGTCCATTTTTGTCAGTGATAGAAAACATGGGGCACCCTAAGTTGATGTCCGTGGCACATCAAAGTGCCATGGCACCCTGGTTGAGAATTACTGCAATGGACTGATGAAACACAATTGACTATTGAAACGCCATCTAGTGGTTATTGTTGATATATTCTAATGATTAAAGAAAAAATAAAAACTTGTGAGTACACTTTTTTTACTCGGTAGGAAAACCCTACAATATATATCTGTTTTCAAAATAAACGTGTAACTTGAACTTCAGAGAGAGAGCTGCGAATTCCATTATACCCTGTGCTTCCTTATTCGTCCTATATAATAATTCACTAGGATGTTTGTCAGAAGCCGTCATGCACAGTAGAGACTGCACGCGTTCCGTAGTCTCTACTGCGCATGATTGCATCGCGTGAGGCGTGTCAGGTAGGCGATGCAAGACTGCATATTGTTTCCTTCTTACTAGAGACACAGTACTATGACATCACAATGTGAATATCTAATTGTTTCAGGTATAGAAGTGTAATTGCTTTGTTTTCCTTTTAAGTAGAATCACAGTATTATGACATCACAATGTGAAAGCCTATTCACTTCAGGTAAAGGAAATTATTGCTCTTGTTTCTCTCTTGCTTGAGACACAGTACTATGACATCACAATGTGAATATCTAATTGTTTTAGGTGTAGAAGTATAATAGCTTTGTTTTCCTTTTAAGTAGAATTACAGTATTATGACATCACAATAAGAATATCTAATTGTTTCAGGTAAAGGAAAATTATTGCTCTTGTTTCCTTCATGCTTGAGATGCAGTACTATGACATCACAATGTGAATATCTAATTGTTTCAGGTATAGAAGTATAATTGCTTTGTTTTCCTTTTAAGTAGAATCACAGTATTATGACATCACAATGTCAAAGCCTTTTCACTTCAGATAAAGGAAAAGTATTGCTTTTGTTTCCTACTTGCTTGAGACACAGTACTATGACATCACAATGTGAATATCTAATTGTTTTAGGTGTAGAAGTATAATAGCTTTGTTTTCCTTTTAAGTAGAATTACAGTATTATGACATCACAATAAGAATATCTAATTGTTTCAGGTAAAGGAAAATTATTGCTCTTGTTTCCTTCATGCTTGAGATGCAGTACTATGACATCACAATGTGAATATCTAATTGTTTCAGGTATAGAAGTATAATTGCTTTGTTTTAATTTTTGTTTTCCTCCGGCACTCAAAGGGTTCCAGACCTTGGCCCGTGTAAACGGGCTTGTATAATAGTTCTTTATATTCTGCGCTAAATGTGGCAAACGGTGAAGGAGTCAATTACAGTGATATAAACCATGTGGGAAGAAACATAGCACAGAGAGAGATGGAAAATGTAATTTACATATAAACTTCGGAAAGAGCATAGCTGGGCTTACGTTGTACAGTACAAGCCATGCATGTGACAGCTTGAGCTATAATAGGTTTAAAAAAAAAAAAAAAAAAAAAGATGTATGCTGTGATTTTATTTTAACCCTCTGAAGGTCAGATGGGTGTTCAACACATTGCAAGGCATTGTGTTGGACACCCCTCTGGCCTCAATGGGTTAAATTAAAGTACCGGGACGCCTGCAATCAGACATGCCATGTATAGTAAGCTACTACATAAGTTTCACTAAGATTGGTATTGTGTGATAATGACTATGGGATGTGATGGATTTTTTGTATTACCACATACAGCCATTAATTTTAACCCTTTCATTGTCAGAGCGATACGCAACTCATTGCTTTGCAATGGTTTGCCCTACCCCTCTGGCACTGAAAGGGTTAATGTGTACAAAATAAACCAGATAATTGATTTATATGCTCCAAAATTAAAAAAAAATATATTAGGACACATTTAAAGGAGCATTTTTTATGATATATTAGGAGTACATACCTCCCAAGTGTCCCTCTTTAAGAGATCTGGAGGTTCTTTACTTTTCAAGTGTCCCTCTTTAGGAGATCTGAGGGGTCCGTACCTCCCAAGTGTCCCTCTTTAGGAGATAATAGCGGTCCATACATCCCAAGTGTCCCTCTTTAGGAGATAATAGCGGTCCATACCCCCCAAGTGTCCCTCTTTAGGAGATAATAGCGGTCCATATCCCCCAAGTGTCCCTCTTTAGGAGATAATAGCGGTCCATACCCCCCAAGTGTCCCTCTTTAGGAGATAATAGCGGTCCATACCTCCCAATTGTCCCTCTTTAGGAGATATTAGTGGTCCATACCCCCTAAGTGTCCCTCTTTAGGAGATAATAGCAGTCCATACATCCCAATTGTCCCTCTTTAGGAGATATTAGTGGTCCATACCTCCCAGTTGTTCCTCTTTAGGAGATATTAGTGGTCCATACCTCCCAAGTGTCTCTCTTTAGGAGATAATAGCGGTCCATACATCCCAATTGTCCCTCTTTAGGAGATAATAGCGGTCCATACCTCCCAAGTGTCCCTCTTTAGGAGATAATAGGGGTACATGTTACTCCCTTTCCTGTTGGGTAAAACAACGGTGCTCAAAATGTATTGAAATACAATATACAAACTGCCATCTGATTCCATAAAGCTATTTTTTTCTAAATAATACACTCGGCGGGAAGCTTGAGTCATAGTCTATGGCTATCCATTGTAAGTGATAGGAACAACATGACCTTGTCACCACAACCCTGGAGGTTGTGATGAGTGTTGCTACTGCTATTAATGCTTGTGTGTGGGGTCTGTCGGCCCTCCCACATGCCTGTGTGTAGACCTTACTTTTTGCAACTTTCCAGAGTTAATGATGGAACACAGAAAAGTTACAGTATGCTGGACTTTGGTGCAATGACACAGGGAGATAGTTGCCCATGTAAAATGCACCATAATTCATGTTATCTTTAGCCACAGGTGACATAACCAACACATTATCACTGCCTTGGTGCCTTAGACATTTCTTTTCTAATGAAAACAAACACAGGTTTACTAGTCTCTCTGTATAATTACGATCTTCCAGTCCCTTTATCATTTTTGTTGCACAACTGCACTTTTTCCAGTTCAATTTTGTCTTTTTAAGAACTGGTACCCAAAACTGTCCTCCATGTTGCAGATGAACTTTTATTGGGGATTTATAAAGATACATAATTAGATTCCCATCACATGCTTCTAAACCATTTTTATACATGATAGTACCTATCGGCTCTTGCAGCAGCTAAGGGACACTGTGCACTGCTGTGAAGTCTATTGTGTATCAGTCCTCCCAAATATTAAAGTCAGAGAAACTCTCCAGTGGGATAAACTCTCCAATTTTTATGTTATTCTATGGAGCTTTCTTTTCGAGATGGCGAGATCTTAGAACTTGGGTAGTCAATTGCTGGGCCTCCATCTTTTAGGGACTAAAGTTCCCAGTGGCTGGTTGGGGAAGATGGGAGTTATAGTCCCCAATAATACGAGGTTCAACAACGGACTCTTCCTGTCTTATTACATGGGTTCCATAGAATAACATAGAAATGGTATTCTGATGTATTAAGCAGAACAGGAGCAACTCAAACACAAATTAACTGCACTCTAAGGACAAATACACATTCCAGTTGATTTAAATGGGGCTTTAACCCCTTGAATGCTAGAGAGGTCTCCAACATATTGATTCACAAAAAAAAAAATCAGTGGGAATTTTGGGAATTAGTCTCGTATGCTGCAGTTGGTTTGCACTAGAAATGCTCATATTATTATTCTTAGTAAATCAGCCTTTACATCTCACCGGGGAGTTTTTCTCACCTTTATCTTTCCAGTCCAGGTATCCAAAAGTGACATATATAGTTATATAATTTATATATAGTGTAAAAGCCCGTGTACACAGGCCAAAGTGCCTAAAGAAAGACATTTTCAGATTGTTAATATAATATGTGCTATATTTTTGCCAAGGGAGAGAGCAGCCCTGTCACACCGGCGCAATGGGTCAGGTCAGGAGAAGAGGAGTGAGGGGCATAAGGGCCGGGTGAGAGAGAGCACCGTGGCACAGTGCTTGAATGGGTCATAAGGGAGAGAAGGAACCCAATATGAAGGTTATTAAAAAAAATCTTTAAAGGTAAAAATCTTTATAGTTACTACAGTCAGGGTCAGGAGTGTTTAGAAATTGTAATTTTTCAACAGGTGATTAGGTGATAGCGTATCTCTCTGTGTAAAAGCAGGTACCAACGGCAATTTAAACGGCTATGTAAAGGCAAGTGTACCACCGCACAACTAAACGGCAGGTGTACTACTGTAGAACTACAATTCCATACCTCCCAACATTTCAAATTGCCAGAGAGGGACACTTGTGTTTTAAGTGGTGTTTTGAGGGGCGTGGCTGGTGGGCGGGGCATTGCTGAATATTTTTAGGTTACTTTGTGACCTATTGACACCTCTTTGTGTAACCGAATAAAGGATATAGAGCAAGACCAAAGCAATTTATTTACCAAGATTGATTTACAAACACATATACTGAAGAATAACTAACCATTATTGTGAGTTTTATTGCTGTGGAGCAGTATGATACACTTATATACACATCACATAGTCTTATCTTCTAAAAAGAGGGACATCAGGGTACAAAAGAGGGACAGAGTGATTTCTGTCTCCAAGAGGGACTGTCCCTCCTAAAGAGGGACACTTGGGAGGTGTGCACCTCCCCGCATTCTGTGCGTTCGGGCAGTCTCTACTGCACATGACTGCATCGGACAAACATACATCTGGCCTTTTATATTATTTTATGATAGTTTGGGCTCATTTGTAGCAGTAGTTTTTTTTGTGCGTGTGCAGGTATTAAAAATAACATGCTAAACACTGGGTGTAAATTAGACACATTAAACACCCTTTCCCTTTCTTTTTTTAAACACAGATTAATCCAAATGAGTTACCCTTTTATAAATTCAGAAAAGAGATTGGTACATTTTAATAGGTAAATTAAGTGTTGGTTATCCCTTTAACCTTTTGAGTGCCAGAGAGGTGTCCATCGCATTGTGTTGCAATGTGTCAGATACCTCTCTGGCACTCAAAGGGTTAAGGACGAGACAGATGTGCAAGATGCTGATATTTCAATTTTCAACAAATACAATACAGCAATGGCATGCAACAGGAGGCCCTCCAGCTGCTGTTAGACTAAACTCCCATCATCAATGATGGGAGTTTGTAGTCTGACAGGAGATGGAAAGCGTCCCATTGCCCATCTCTACAATACAGGGTTCCGTCTGTATCATGTATGAGAAATGCCCAGAAAATATAGTGATTGGATATACAAGGTGGCTTTGAGAGCAATGGAATTTAATGGTTCCATTTGTACATTTTAGATTATTATCTGTGTTCTAAATCTACATTAAGATCCATTCTTTGTAGTCTGCTCATTTTATACTTCAGTTTCATTCCCATTAGAAGTGCAGTCTTTATTTATTTTCTATCCTGATGGGTATTTAACCTCTTCTATGCTAGAAACTCAAAGCAACCAAGGGATGAATGGAGGAGTATTATTTCATTATGAAAAAAGTGTTGTAGAGCTTTTCCTTTAGAGTAAAACTAGGATTTATAAATCCCCCATTCCGCCTACTTCCCCCCAGTTCTGCCCACTCCCCTCACCCATTTTAGTCGCAAGCCACACCTTCTTATCATTGTAACCACACCCACCTAGTTAAGCCCTGCCCACACTGTGATGCAAATCACTATCTATCTATCTATCTATCTATCTATCTATCTATCTATCTATCTATCTATCTATCTATCTCTCCCTATCTATCTATCTATCTATCTATCTATCTATCTATCTATCTCTCCCTATCTATCTAATGATATCTAAATAGAGGCATTAGTAGCAGAAAAAGGGAAGTGGTCATGCCACTCTACAGATCTCTAGTTAGATCTCACCTAGAATATTGTGTACAGTACTGGAGACCCCATCTCCAGAAGGATATAGATACTCTAGAGAGAATTCAGAGAAGGGCTTCTAAAATGGTGACTGGTTTACAAGAAAAGAAATATCAGGATAGACTAAAGGATCTGAACATGTATAGCTTGGAGGAGAGAAGAGAGAGGGAATATGATAGAAACATTCAAATACATGAAGGGATTCAACAAAGTGCAGTAGGGAAGTACATTTCAAAGGAGTAAATATGTTAGGACAAGAGGCCATAGTCTAAAACTAGAGGGACACAGGTTTAGACGTAACATAAGAAAGTTTTACTTCACTGAGAGGGTAGTAGATAAGTGCAATAGCCTATCAGCAGAAGCTGTCCTTAAAAGGATAGTAATGTTTCATAATAAAAGCAGCTCTAATTAATCATTATAGTATTTGGACTTTGGAGAGTGTTATTTCAATACTGTCAGAGTTGTAGTACAAGAGTAATTCAATGACAAAGTATCCCCCTCCCGCCCCTTTTACTGATGTAACACTGTTCAGCCAGAGCAGAAGAGAGGTGCCCAGGTAGACTGCAGAGAGGGACAATCTTCAATTAAGATAAGGGAAAACCTGAAAAACTTGTCAAGGGGGGCAGGGCTTTCATTGTTCTCATAGGAATAATATTGTCTCCTTCTGTTATCTGTCTGGTCTATGGACTGGATTCCACATCAGAGAAGAGATGGCTTACACTAGGTAAAAGGGGCGGGAGAGGAAACTTTGCTTGTGAATATCTCTCAAACCATAAAGGATTGAGAGATGTTTTTTTAATGCCTATAAAATAAAGATAAAACAAAATATTACTATCCCTTTAACGTAAGAAAAGACCAAGGACCAAAAAAAGGTTTTACAGTAGGAAAATGGGCAGACTAGATGGGCCGAATGGTTCTTATCTGCCATCAAATTCTATGTTTCTATCTAATTTAAATGGACCTTCTAACCCCTTGAATAGGGTGACCACATTTCCCTTCTGCCATTCCGGGACGTGGTCACCCTATTGCCTTACCTTGAGTCCCTGGTGGTCTAGCGGCGTGTCAAGAGGGAGCTCTGTGCCTCCTCCGGCACAGAGCTGAAGCTCCCGCGCGCTGTGCTAAGTAATGCAGAGCGCTGGGAGATGATGTCATCTCCCAGCGCTCTGTATTACTAGAGCGCTTACCTCCAGGAGATCAGGTAAGCTGCATTGCCGCCCTGGATGTCAGCCTGCAAGCGGCGTCCATGATGTGACACACCGCTTGCAGGCTGACATTCAGGGCGGCTTGGCTTCATTCCGGGACACTTCATTGTCCCGGTTGAAGGGGACCCGGGACGCGGGACATGTCCCTGAAATAAGGGACAGTCCCGGACGTTCCGGGACCCGTGGTCACCCTACCCTTGAATGTTTCACAATGTGTTGGAGACCTTTCTAGCATTCTGCGGGTTAAAATCCATATTTGAAATCTGATGGAACGTTCTATGATGCAGCTGGTTTGCTCTAGAAATGCTACTCTTTTTCTGTGTGCTTAAGGCTGCTATTGTTCCCAGAGGAGACTTAAGGGCAGTGATGAAATCAAACACTGGGAAGACAGCAGGGAAAGGAGACACCAGGGTGCAGCACAATTCTTGGCAGATACAATCCACTGTAATAATCCACAGGTTCAGAGCCCCAGCTGTGCTACTTCAAGAATCTCCAGTAAATTCTGCAAATATAGTGAATAGGAAAACAAAAGCACAAAGGGAGTCTGAAATACAACTGGAAAAGAGCCAGGCTGGCAGACAAAAGGCAGGTAAAAACCAAAGAGTTTATTAGCTCAAATAGCAGAGTGTAGGAGAATCATGCAAGTGTACATGGGGGACCCCACAAATGCATTTACTGACGCGTTTCATGCTGTATGAAGCACTTTATCTGAGCAAATGAACACATACATTAACTTGTTATTAAGCATACTAAGAACCAATGGTCAGTCAAGGTATTGTAATGGAGGCAACAAAAACAAAGCTAAAACAAATCTAAAACGTGACCAGTTGGACATATACATTAACTCACTGAGTGCCAGGGACTCCCCCCAGACTGCCTCTTTCCAATATGCAGAAGTCCCTGACATCGACAAAGCCAAATCTTTTTATTCTACATTTAACATCAATACCATTAAATAGAAAAATATTCTTCCCCATAAGATTACACTAATGTAGGAATATATATTATCATAATCCAAAAGGGGGTATTGAATAAAAGTATTTTGAGAAGCATTAACTCACATTCAATACTAAAGATGACAATACTATAGATGACAATATAATGGATGAGGCTATAGATTAATCTTGCAGCTACTTGTATACAGACCAGTGGTGTTGCACCCTGCATGCGCACAAATGATTCCTCACATCTCCCTGTCCATAAGGCAGCACCACAGGTCCAAGGAGTAAACAGCACTATAGCAAAACATGCTATAAATTATCTGATTTACTACAATATAAATCAAGCTCTCATAGAGCCACAACACTATCCCCAAGAAACAGATGGCCTTCCCTACCATTGCACCTTGGAGGTGGCATCACTGACACAAGCAAGTCGACATCAGGCAAGATAAAATTAGATCTAAAAAGTAATCCCAAAGGTGAACAATAACGATGAAACAACATGACTATTAATAAACACAAAACATAAACCTTCCTTTTTAAATATAGCATAGAACTCATTCCTTTATAAGAGCTCCAGAATGCATTGTACATAGTTAAAGGGATAGTAACACTTCAGTTTATCTTTATTTTATTTTGTAGGCATTAAAAAAACATGAAGAACGATGTAAGTTATCTCTCAGACCTTTATGGTTTGAGAGATATTCACAAGCAAAGTTTCCCCTCCCGCCCCTTTTACCTAGTGTAAGCCATCTCTTCTCAGATGTGGAATCCAGTCCATAGACCAGACAGATAACAGCAGGGGATAATCTTCTTCCTATGAGAACAATGAAAGCCCTGCCCACTTGACAAGTTTTTCAGGTTTTTCCCTTACCTTAATTGAAGATTGTCCCTCTCTGCAGTCTACCTGGGCACCTCCCTTCTGCTCTGGCTGAACAGTGTTACATCAGTAAAAGTGGCGGGAGGGGGATACTTAGTCATTGAATTACTCTTGAACTACAACTCTGACAGAATTGAAATAACACTCTCCAAAGTCCAAATACTATTAGAGCTGGTTTTATTATGAAACATTACTATCCCTTTAAATATCCATCTTGTCTCTGATTCAATTATTAGATGCTGCAAATGCCCTTTTCTTACACCCAATGGAACTTGACCGATTCTCTGAAAGGAAAATCACACCATTGTTAGCTTTCTGTTCCTCTAATTCAGGGGTCTCTAACAAGTAGCTTACTGAGTTACTGGTAGCTCTGTGGCTGTCAATGAGTAGTGCGCTCAGCTACAATCAGGTATGAAGCTATCTGGCCAGCCTGAGACTGATCTAGTGGTTGAAATCTGCTCCTCAGTTGGGTGCAGCCAATCTGGGCACAGCTGTCACCCAGCAGTGGCCAACCAGAGAGAAGAGAGTAATGCAGATAGAGCACCTCACAGCAGTTCGCTATCAAAATGTCACCCAAAGAAAATGCACATTAAACATGTCGCCGCAATGAAAAGGGTGATATCACAATCTTGCCTGCATCAAAATGTCAGGATTCTGATATTGCAGGCTTAAAGCGTTGTACATTTTAATAGTTAACGTTGAAAATTATAACCTACACCCTGCATACCCTGCTCTGTGCATTCATCTTGCACCTCTTACACACAGCGCGTATAGGAATCATACATCCATGTATGTTAACCCTTTGAACGAGAGAGGGGACCACTCTCGTGCTCAAAGGGTTAATACATGGAGGTAAGCACTAGCAGTGGTTGGATGTGTGATTCCTACATGTGTTGTGTGTAAGAGGTGCAAGATGAAATGCAGAGCAGAGTGTGCAGCGTGTAGGTTATAATTTTCAATGTTAACTATTAAAAGGTGTATTTAAGCCTGCAATATCAGAATCTCACCCTTTTGATGCAGGCTAGATCCTGCTATTTCCCTTTTTATTGCAGATATGTTTAATGTGCCATTTTCTTTCTCGCCCAGTAGTGGGCGACCTTTCACAAGGATACCCCTCACAGCATTCTCATGGTTTTCCAGCTCCATGTTACTGTAATAGCTCTTGTATAACCATCTGCTTACATATTAATCTGCATGCTTTTGTCAAGACTACTTATATATAGGTGCATATCTACAGAGAGTGCAGTTGTTCTGAGGGCCACATCGCCCAGGGTCAGGTAGGTTCTAGTTATACCCCTGTGAAAATATTTTTGTATGAGTGGGCCCAAAATATGTGTGCGCTGGGGTCCCCCAATGGTTTTGTCTTGTATATTGAATGCAGATTCCTTCTGCTAATAATTTTTCATCCTGTAACAGAATTGTATGACCTTGAACTGAAAAGAAGGTCGCTCATTTCCTGTGCAGTTCTTGGTTATTTGAAGGCATGGGAAGGAATGAAACATGTTAAAGGGTTAGTAATGTCTTTTATTAATAAAAAGTAATATTAAATATATTCAAAAAAGAAATCAAATGAGGCCACTCCGATCTCTCAAACCTTAATAGTTTGTGAGATATACAGTGATAAAGTCCCCCCCTTCCCTCCCCTTTCACTGACGTCGTCCTCCTGGACCGGCTGGCAGCTCTTCAGCAGAGTCGAAATACCGCAAGCTAAAAAGAAAAACTTAATTGGAACAGTTGCACACTTAGTAAACCGTTCCAATTAAGTATTTCTTTTTAGATTGCAGTGCTTCGACTCTGCTGAAGAGCCACCTTGAGTCACACAACTCGAATTTCCTTCTGTCTGCTTTACAGCTGACATCAGTGAAAGGGGAGGGAGTGGAGGACTTTATCACTGTATATCTCTCAAACCATAAAGGTCTGAGAGATCGGACTGGCCTCATTTGATTTATTTTTTGAATATCTTTAATATTACTTTTTATTAATAAAAGGCATTACTAACCCTTTAAGTGCAGTTTTGGAGATGATTTAACATGTACATTGATTAACCCTTTGGATGCCAGAGGGGTACACAACGCAGTGCGAAACAATGTGCTGCACACCCCTCTGGCATTCAAAGGGTTAAAATTTTCTCTTATTAAAGGGATAGTAATACTTGCAATTTACTAATCCCCATATTGTAGCTTTGTTAAAAGAAACTTACTGCCCCCAGTATCATCTCTCAAACCCTTATTGTTTGAGAGATGATAGTGCTCAAAGTTCCCCACTCCAGACTGAATGCTGAACGCTGACTGCAGGGATATCCGGTATTACTTGCATCAGGTGGCTCTGCAGCATTGCCAAGATTGAGTTTATAAAAAAGAAATCTTTCACTAAAACTGTCTTCTGTGTGTGCTTGCAAACCAAGCACACATAGAAGACCGTTTCAGTGAAAGAATTATTTTTCATAAACGAGATCTCGGTTCGGCTGCAGAGCCGCCTGATGCACATAAGACTGTCGTACGACAGCTTTTCCTGCAGTCAGCGTTCAGACAGGGAAGGGGGAGGGAGGGGGGAACTTTGAGTGCTATCATCTCTCAAACCATAAGGGTTTGAGGGATGATGCTGGGGGCAGTAAGTTTCTTTTTATCAAAGCTACAATATGGGGATTAGTAATTTGCAAGTATTGCTGTCCCTTTAAAGAAATGGTTGGAGACCTCTGCTCTAATACAAGAGCAGCAACAGCAGAGTCATTCTTATGTCTTTCAATGCAATTAATGTGTTTCAATACCCTATCCTTAAAGCGGAACTACCATCGTTAAACACCTTAAGCTTAAAAAATTCCCCATCTGGCGTCTAGCTGCTCAGTAGCACTAGTTGCCAGAATTATTACCTTGTTAAACAGGATTATCAATTTTTGTCGGACTGACAGGCAGGACGGAGCGCAGCCATCTTCCCATAGTGACGTCTGCACTTCTGCGCTGTCAGTCCCAGCCAGCTCTAGGAGGTGTCGCTAGGAGCCGTTCGGCTCCAAAAGGGACTGACAGCGCAGGAGTGCAGATGTCACTATGGGAAGATGGCTGCGCTCCGTCCTGCCTGTCAGTCCCAGAGCAGTGGATAATTCACATTAAAGAGGTAATTATTCTGGAGACTAGCGCTACTGATCAGCTAGTTGCCAGATAAGGAAATATTTAAGCTCAAGGTGTTTAGCGGTGATAGTTTCGCTTTAAATCTCCATGCAGTCATATCCATATTGAATGCTAAATATATAACATTAATTGTTTTACAATGATAAGTCTTTTCTGCTTTTGTACTGACACATTTTTGACATAGCTTTATAAACATATAACAATTACAGGCATTTCCATCACATCTGTAAGTACTGTACCCTTATAAAACAAACACTGTGATGGGGTTTCCCTAACAAGAAGCTTGATGGGGGCTATTGAGTTAGCCATTGTTTTTACCATTGTGTATGTAAACCTGGGTGGACCCATACTAGATGGTCAGATTTCAATGCATGCCAGTGCCTTCTTATTATTATTTATTTGAGAAAGCATCCTGACTGTAGCTTGTCATAAACATTGGTCCTTATTTGTGCACATTATTTACTCTATGAATTGGATACCTTCTGCTCTTATTTGAATTGTATGTTAACCCTTTGCGTATCAGAGTGGGCACACAACGCACTGTAAGGGCAGTAAAGATGTGGAATTTGTTCCTCGGGAGACTGTTTCTTCAAATGCTGTAGATATTTTTTTAAAAGATGTGGATATCTTATTAGCTCAGAACAATATATATAACTATGACAGTCGGTTGCAATGCAAATGGGATATTGTTCCATGGAGATATCTAATTGCTGCTTGGAGTCAGAAAGAACCATTTTTCTACTTGGAATATAAGTGAAATGGTTTCAATAAGGGGTTTTCCTTCTTTTTTGCCTTCTTCTGCACCATGAAAAACAAGGATAATATGGCAAAGACTGAACTTGATAGATGCTTGTGTTTTTTTAAGCTCAAACTATGTTTCTATATAATTTTGTTACCTGTTGTTTTCTCCTTTTTTATAGGAAATTAAAATGTATGTGCGATGGTGAATCTGTTCCTCCAGACTGGCCATATTTTAAAACTATTGATCGTATCTTGTCTAAACTGCCTGAGCAAAACGAATTAAAACTACAGCCTGGACCATCCACATCTCAAACAGAGGCTTCCCAGTCCCCATCTTCCAAGTCTACGCCTCTCTACTTACCCTACAATCAGTTTACTTATGAGGAAAGGGAAGAATGCTTTGAGGATGATAATTCAGAAAGCTCCACCAGCCTGCAGTCCTACAAACTGAGGTATAAGTCCACAGACAATGAATATTCTTGTGTTATTGCAACTTGCAGATCAGTTTATAAATGAGTGCTCCATTATTGCTGCTTCTCCTACACTTAACCTGTTGGCTGCCAGAGGGGGATCCCATACATTATGAAGGATAAGAAACAGAGTACAAGAATAATAAACATAGTGTTTACATCCTTCTATATAATAATTCGCTAAAACATGTGTAACGACAAAGTCATACACAGTACAGACTGCTGCGCGTGCTGCAGTCATGCGCAGTAGAGACTGCCCGCGCTGCGGCTGATACAGAGCTGAACGCTCCTTCGGAGCGTCCAGCTGTGCACCAGCCGCGGCACGGGCAGTCTCTACTGTGCATGACTGCCCCGCAACCGGCTGGCAGTGGCACTGTGGACCATGTAATGGGCTCTTCAACTATTTTATAACATATAGGAACCATCATACATCTCAGAGGCTGAGGCAGGAAATATGTTTTTTGCATATAAAGTAAAATTCCACTTAACACGTTTCACAATAATCGAGGCCCTTCCTCATGAGAATAGACATGAAAGAGACTGTAATACATGAGTAGACATTTCATGTTATCTACTTAATCTGTTGAGGGCCAGAGGATTATGAAATGCATTGCAAAAGCTATACATTGCACACCTCCTCTGGTCCTCAAAGGGTTAACTGCAGGGTTATCCATAGTCTCTAGAAAGGCATGGGTTGCCAGGGCTAAGGCCCACCAGCTATCTGAACTGCTTAGAAACAATGGCCCATATGTTTAAAGGGATGGTAATGTCCCAGAAAAAATATTTTGCATGTTGGTGTCCTTAAAAAGTTGAACAAATTGCAAAAAACCTTATCTCTCAAACCGATATGGTTTGAGAGATATCTGCATTTAAGGTTTGATGTTTCCTGCTATCAGCAGGAGATCCGTGTCTGCCAACAAGGAGGCTCTGCAGCAGAGCCGCAATCTCGTTATTTACAATGAATGACTTTGTTGGAATGGTTTAAAAAGTGTACTTGGTTTGCAAGGACACTTTGTACACCATTCCATTCCAATGCCTTTAAAGACAAAGTGGTGCAATTTCCCATGAGGTTTAAATGTTTTTCACCACTTTAATGCCGAAGAGGTCTATATTGTATTAGTAACTAGCACCTTATTTATGAAGTGCCACTCGGCACATCTGGAAGAAATAGAGATGATGGATAAGTATCAAGCAGATGCAGCTGCTTAAAAAAATATCCTTTTGAGCAAGCTGCTATTTTGAAAGCTGTAAAACAGCATGCATAATGAAAAACATGCACCTCTATGTATATTGGTACAGATAATATTAGCCTTCTCTGCCTGTTATCTCCAGGCTTATACCCAACACATCTCCTTGGGGACTAAGGCTAGTGCAAGGCCTCAGTGCCTGGTTACATTATGGGGATGTAGCCATTGCACTGCTATTCCCTGATCATGGGGACATAGACTAGTGCAAGGCATCAATGCCTGGTTACATTGTGGGGATGTAACCATAGGACTGTTCTTCTCTGAACCTGGGGACTTAGGCTAGTGCAAGGCATCAATGCCTGGTTACATTGTGGGGATGTAACCATAGGACTGTTCTTCTCTGAACCTGGGGACTTAGGCTAGTGCAAGGCCTCAATGCCTGGTTATATTATGGGGATGTAGCCATTGCACTGCTCTTACCTGATCATCCTTCTAACAACCTACAGATGCAAATAGCTCAGTTCATGTCTCTTGTGCAGTAGTGTTATTGTACATTCTGAGTCCTGTGCAGGATGATGACGTTTGCTCCAACATTAGGGGCAACAAAATTCCTAGCCCTTCGGGTGGAATGAGATATTATGTTTTTATATATATTATTGACATACGTGTATAGATATATGTGTATAGGTGCAATCAATACTATTGGGATATTTCTCTGGTGGATGGAGTGCAAGAGAGTCTAAGTAGCACTGGGGGTGCAAATTGTGTCTTTCCATGGGAGAGTCATGACACAGTGGTGATCCCTGTAACTGATTGTGTATACATGGATATTAACATGTTGGATGTTTATAACTATTTTTGAGTGATTTTCATGGTATATATGGATTACAACTTGTACTCATTTAGTTATTTCCAGAGTCTTTTCCTCGTGGGGTACCAAACAATATGTAATACATGCAACACTGTTTAACATTATCCCATGTGGTTGCAAAATAAATTTATGTTATAGCAGCACCTATATTTGTAAAAAGCAAGTCCTTATTTGTATAAGTATCTATACACATGCACACTGGAATATAACCTAGTCTTTCCGCTCACTGCATAGAGTATTGGTTCTGTTTGTTACAATATCAGGAGATTCAGGGTTCCTGCAGTCAGCAATTGTTGTCACAGCCAACAAATCAGGATGAGATAAAAGCAGGTCCTGTATCCCACTGACTCACAAGCACACTATTTACTTTCCTATTTCATCCTTAAAATATTTGTACGTTTTTCATTAGTAAGAAGGCACAATTCATTTACTATAAACTTGCAACACATGGAGGGTTAGTTCTAGGCCAGGAATAATCAAGTGTTGGACTTTCAGCTGTTGAGACTACGACTCCAGCTGGTTGAGGATGATGGGAGTTGTGGTCCTCAATAGCAGGAAGTCCAGCAACTGACTATGTGTGTTCTAGACACATATGACTAAGCCTTATATACATGAAACACATTAGAGCAGACATGGTCAACACAGCGCATGCCCTCTGACTGATTCGATGTGGCCATTGGGACTGGTTTATTCTGACCACACACTGCAGCTCTGCTGCACAGATAAAGATAACTTCTGGGTTTCTAAGCAATGGAGGACAGAGATATTTTATCAGTTTTGTATACTAAATATAACATTGATACAATACATTTCCCTTCCAGTGCAGTGATCACACACACGCAAACAGGCACACATACACACACACACACACACACACAGAGTTATTCCCAGTGAGGCAGGAATACCCCTAGTGGTGTGAAGGTATTTTATTGAAGTGGATGTTGACGGAAAATCCCTATATAAAATCAGAGAGCTGGGGGTGATTTAACTTGAAACTAATCAGCTCTATGGGCCTTTAAAGCGGAACTTTCAGCTTTATAATATTACCCCATATACATTAGTAATATAGTGATAGGCAAAGTAATAGTTGTATTATGTTTAACTAGTTGAAGAGCCCGTTAAACGGGCCACAGTGCCACTGCAACCTGGTGGTAGGGCAGTCATGCGCAGCAGAGACTGCCCACGCCACGGCTGATACAGAGCTGGATGCTCTGAAGGAGCGTCCAGCTCTGTATCAGCCGTGGCGCTGGCAGTCTCTACGGTA
Organism: Rhinophrynus dorsalis; assembly: GCA_037306005.1. Lineage (NCBI taxonomy): Eukaryota > Metazoa > Chordata > Amphibia > Anura > Rhinophrynidae > Rhinophrynus > Rhinophrynus dorsalis. The sequence continues at coordinate 49,564,856 of CM074718.1, forward strand.
CATGACTGCAGCATGCTCAGCAGTGTCTACTGCGCATGACGCTGCGTTACACACATTTTAGCGAATTATTATATAGGATAAGTCAGCATTATTGAAGTAATCCACCTTCTTCTGCAGGCTTCCAGTGGACAACAGTGCAGACATCTTAGAGGGAAGTTACCTCAGTCTGCGCTGTCTGTCCTGTGCACTGTCCGGATTGGTGGTGACGTCCGTTGGTTACCTTAAGGTAACGGAAGTTGCTGCCTGCGCAGGCGCACAGCTCTTCTGTTGTAAGCTCTGTGCCCTGGATGCCAGCAGAAGAATGTGGATTACATCAATAACGTGGATTTATTCACCATAATACAACTATTACTTTGCCTATCTCTGTATTAGTAATGTATTAGGGGGAAATATTATGAAGTTGAAAGTTCCGCTTTAAGTCAGTTTTGACATCACTTTTTTTAGGCTGGAATACATAAATTCCTAACTCTATTTTTGAAACTATGGGGTATTAGCACCGTTTGTCATAAAATGGAGGAAAGTAATTCTCAATACAGATATTTTGGGCCTAACATCCAAAAAAAGTAATTCTCGTCCAAAATCAACCGAACTATATTGGACAAATAAACCATTCCCATTGGTTTAAATGGGGCTTTTAACCCCTTGAATGCTCTCACAAGGCATTGGAGACCTCTCTAGCCCCCTTTAAATCAACGTTGATTGTAGGACAATTTATTCTCCCCCTATGGTGGTGTTGGTTTGACCCAGAATGACTCCACTTTTTTTGAAGCGTTAAAATGGGAGTTAATAAGCCATTTTTTTAACTTGTGATTTATTATGACATTATGCTTGACCACATCCACTTTTAACCCTTTGAGTGCCAGAGGGGTACAAAATTCATTGCTTTGCAATGCATTCCATACCTCTCTAGCACTCAGTTTTTAATGCCATTTTTCTAAAATTGTGTTCCATGACATTAACTAGTAAAAAATTGCCTTTATCACTTTGAAAATGTGTCCTTTTAAAGAGAAAATACAATTCTAATGTTAATAATATCTTTTAAGACTCCTTTTTCTTTTTAACATTGCACCCTAAGACTCTGATGGTTTTGTCATAAATTAAATGGTGATATTCATACAGTATTGAAAACTTTTATCTTACTGTAAAATGGGGTTAATCCTTTCAGTTCCAGCTGGTTGGGGAATTCTAACCTTATCTTATGTACTCCACACACAAAACACACACACACACACACACACCAACACACAAGCAAACATACACACACAAACCACACATGCCCACACAAACATCTCTCACATAACCAACATACACATGGGCATAAACACACGCAACCAAAACATACACACTTCCCACTCTTTGACATGCAGAATACAGACATTCCACTCAGCAAAATCCCTTTGAGTAACATACTAAGATACAGAGACAAAATATTGATAAAATGGACACCATTATATTTTGAAATTAGGCAGAAATTAAGTAGAGTGACCACATTTCCGTTCTGCCATTCCGGGACATGTGGTCACCTTAGTCCCGCAGCCGAGGCTCCCGCCGGAGCTGAGCATCTTTCTAAGGCTGACACAGAGTAAGAGTTCCCAGTGGGAACTCTTACTCTGTGTCAGCCTCAGAAAGCTGGTCAGCGCCGGCGGGATCCGCAGCCGCGGGTCTCACTTGCAGCACCAGCATACCTGCTCCATCCCAGCTGTCTCTCTTGCACCAGTCCAGCCAGCCAATGAAATGTGTTCGCTATATATACCATATAGCAAATACATTTCATTGGCTGGCTGGACTGGTGCGTGTTGCTCCATTCCGGGACTCTTTGTTGTCCCAGTGGGGGGTGACCCGGGACGCGGGACACAGACCTCCAATAAGGGACAGTCCCAGGCATTCCGAGACGTGTGGTCACCCTAAAATTAAGTGGACCTTGCTAGTATTACTTATAGTGAAGCAGCCTAAGAAGGTGGAAAGAGGTGGATATGGGAATCATTTATTATGCAGGTTTCTCTTAACAAGTCAGAGAAAAAAGTTCTGCTGAGATTGGGTTCTGTATCTACTAAACCAAATATCTCTAAAACTATTAACTTGCTTGGAATGCAAAGTATAAGCAGTTTAAATAGATACATTAAATGAGACTAAAGCTGCATAGGCAACAGGTCCACTTAAAGTGTTCTAGACAACAGCCTACTTTGACTAATGAAAACTGCAACCCTGCTGGTGGCCTGTTTTCACTACCCAATGTGTTTTATCTCCTTTTAGGTCTGGCGAGAGAGCAATCAAAAAAAGGAAACTGCAGAGCTGCAATTTCCAGAAGAAGAAGTTAAAGATCATGGAAAGTATGTTGGAAGAACAGCGAAAGCTCAGCAGGGCCATGGAGGAGACGTGCAGAGAAGTGCGCAGGATACTAGACCAGCAGAACATTATCCAAGTGCAAAGTCTACAGCTTCAGGAGAGGATGATGAACCTCTTAGAGAAAATGGTCGCTAAATCCACACCTTGACTCGCCATACAACGCTATTCTTGTATTAACGCCCAGTTATTATTTCTTTCATTTTAAGTCTGGGGTGGGGAACCTGTGGCCCTCTGTCTGTTGTACTCCATCTCCCATCATAAATGGCTGTATATTGGCTACCAGAACATGTTGAGTGTTGTAGTCCAACAACTTCTAGAGGGGTCCGGGCTTCCCACCCCATCTCTGAACCACAGACCTACCCCCTTATTACTAATGTATGTCACCATCATACATAAGGAAGCGATTCTATATACATACAAACAAGAATAAAGCACAAAACTGAACCCTGATGACCCCTAAACTTTTGTATTGTACATAAAGGGGAACATTTTAGACAGAATGAGGCTGATATACTAAGGAGAACTGGAGCGATTTTGGGGCACCATAAGGCAATGGAAGTACTGCACCCAAAAAATGCAAGTTTGAGCTTTGCAGCAGATGGTGTGCCCTTGTTTTACTAAACAGGATGAACCCTGCATTATATATTTCTTCCATATTCAGTGTTACTATCCCTTTAAAGAAGGCATGTAAGTTCTAGGTGGTGATTGACTACCGGTGAAGAAAGAGGTCCTTCTCAACTGCGGACATGTTAAAGAGGCCACCAGGGAGGAATGTTGAGCCGAAATGATATAGAGGCTGCTTGATGATTACTGAAATGTGTTGCACTTGGCCTGTCTATACTCTAATACAGGGCTGTCCAAGTTCGGTCCTCAAGGGCCACCAGCAGGCCAGGATTTAAGTATTTCCCTGCTAAACCCCTAAGGACCAGTGGTCCAGGGAAGTTACCTTCCCTTAAGGACTCCTTTGATTGATGCCGACGAGCTGGCCTGGCACATGTGACCTGTTACATGTACCAGCACGCAGAGCGGGGCAGCGCTGTAAGTAAAAAGTAAGTGAAGTGCCAGGACTATCACCGGTCCTTAAGGGAAACTGTGACAGTCCTGGCACGTTACGTGGTTGTTAAGGGGTTAAGCACAGCTGAGTCAGTCAGAATGGATGATCCACTGATTAATTCACCAGTACTTAAAGCAGAACTAGCACGGCAAATGATAATTACATTAGAGATATGCACACACCTCATTTTATTTTCACATATAATTGCTGCATTAATGAAGAATTGAACTTTTTATGCAGGCATGCAGCTGGGAACAGCGCAGACATCTTGCAGAGCCGGCATCTGCATCTGCTCTGTCCGTCCCCTTCAGCTCCACGATTGGTGGGTTGAATTCCTTTGTGTTGACAGGCACCAGAAGGGACTGACAGGGCAGGGGCAGAGGCACCTACTGCAAGATCCCAGCCAGTGCCTGCCTGCGTAGAAGGTTATATTCTTCATTAAAGGGATAGTAAAACTTAAAAATTACTATCTCCCATGTTGTAGCCAGCAAAAAACTGAGTTAAATGAGACCAGCGACATCTCTCAAACCTTTATGGTTTGAGAGATATCCACTTTCAAAGTTCCCTCTTTTTGGCTTTGCCCCTGACATCAGCGTTCTAGATGAGAGCAGGTGAAACCTCTCCTGGGATCAGCCGGCAGTTCTGCAGCAGAGCCGAGATTGCGATAGTAAAAAAGAAATCCTTTACTAAAAAGGTCTTCTATGTGTGCTTGGTTTGCAAACACACGTAGAAGACCTTTTAAGTTAAGGACTTCTTTTTTATTAATGCGATCTCGGCTCTGCTGCAGAGCCTCCGCCGGTCATGGGACCGGATTCCCTTGCTGTCAGCTAGAATGCTGACATCAGGGGAGAAGGAACTTTGAAAGCTGATATCTCTCAAACCATAAAGGTTTGAGAGATGCCGCTGGTCCCATTTAACTCTGTTTTTTACTGGCTACAACATGGGGCATAGTAAGTTTTAAGTATTACTATCCCTTTAATGCAGCAATTATACTTGAAAATAAAACTAAGTGTTTGCTAATGTAATTATCATTTACCGAGCTATGTCATGCTGTTGAAAGTTCCGCTTTAATCAGGGAAGTCCTTAAATCCTGGCCTGTTTGTGGCCCTATAGGGGTGAACTTGGACAGCCTTGAGCTAATAAATGGCTGTTCCTTCTACCTGATCATGCTACAGTGCATTCAGCGCATCATAATACTCATGTATTAATATTCAAGTGGCATTGCAAAGTCTGAGAATAATTTCTGTGTTCTGCCCCATTTACTATGTGCACACACAATTTGCAGTATCCACTTAACATAAACTGTTTCACTAAATCAAATGAATTTATATTTTTTAATTCAAAAATCTAGAAAACTATGACTGAATTCAGAGAACAAAGTATATTGCTAGGAGATGAATGCAAGTTCAAATAATTCCATTGGAGTATTTTTGTATTTGAAGAATAGTACTGATAATATTAACCCTCCTGCACCCTCTGGGGGATAGACAGTTCTCCAACATATTGCTTTAATTAGCGGGTGCTTGTGTTCACAGAAATGTGTTGCTCTTGGTTAGCATATACTTTAGTAGATAACTGTTTCCCCTGTCTGATCATGTTACAATGCATTCAGAGCACCGGAATCCTTGTGTATAATCAATGAGTGACATTGCAGGGTATTAAAACAACTTCCGTGTTCTGTACCTGGTTATTATCCACTCTTCTAACATGTATTTTATACACAAGCCATTTGTGATATTTACATAGTACCCTAAATTATATTGATAAAAAATTTAAAATGTAGAAAAATAGTTGCCCTGTTAACCCTTTGAGTGCCAGAGGGGTATGCAACACATTGCAAAGCAATGCATTGCGTAGCCCTCTGGCACTCAAAGGGTTCAGATATTTAAGCAGTTCCAAGCAAAAAAAAAAAAAAAAGAAAACAAAAAACAACAACAAAAAAACAGCACTTTTTCGGTGTTTGATGAAAATTCCTGTTGATTTAAATGTGGTGTTTAACCCCTTATATCCTAAGGATATCTAATGGATTGCTTCACAAATCCTTGGAGACCTATGTCTTATTCAGAAGGTTACAAATCCCATTTATCTCAATGGAACGTTGTGGAATTTTCATTTTCACCCTGTGGTGCAGTTGGTTTGCATGAGAATTGCACCTCATTAGCTTGATGAACATGAACTCATGGAGCTTATGTGTAAAAACAAAGTTATACATTCTAGAACATAACAACTGCACTATAGGGTGCAATAAAAATACCCTAAAATACCCATTAATGTAAACTGGGATTGTTTTAAAGGGATAGTAATACTTAAAATGTAAAAAAAATATATGTTGTAGGTACTCCCACTGCTGAAAGGTGTTTTATTCAAAAGTTATTAAAGATCAGAGTTGCATTTTTTAGGTTCAGTATTACAGTGGCCTGACATTGTTCAGTGGCACTGTTGCTACACCATCCTATGGACAGCTCTGGTCCCAGGACCAGAGCTGTCCATAGGATGGTGTAGCAACAGCGCCACTGTACAATGTCAGGCCACTGTGATATTGCACCTAAAAATTTCAACAAAAGTTCAACTTTGAGCTGTAATAACTATTGAATAAAACACCTTTCAGCAGTGGGAGCACTATTGTTTTACTCAGGGGGATAAACCCTACAACATATATTTTCTTACATTTTAAGTATTACTATCCCTTTAACATCTTGAATGCTAGAGAGGTCTCCACTGCATTGAAAAGCAATGATTGGGAGACTTCTCTAGAATTTGGGGGAGTTAAAGAGTTAGTAAAGTTTCATTAGAAAAGTAGCTAAGATTGTTCTTCATAGTTAATAGTACTGATGTCTTGTGGTGGCAATGTTCATAACGGTCTAGTTATGCTGTAATCATATGATGAAGTTTACCACTCCTGCCCCTTTTCCCGAGTGTAAGCCACCTCCCCTCAGGTTTTGAAACTGGTTATCGGATCGGACAGATCACAACGAGGGACAATCTTCCTGCTGTCATTATAAGGAAAACTCTGCCCTCTTTGATGAAGATGGGCAGTTTTTTCCTATTACTGACAAAAGATTGTCCTCATCGTGATCCTTTGTCAGATCTGAGCCAGAGAACGCTGACTCTGGGAAAAGGGGAGATAGGAGTAAACTTCATCATTTACAGTCGTGTGAAAAAGAAAGTACACCCTCTTTGAATTCTACAGTTTTACATATCAGGACATAATAACAATCATCTGTTCCTTTGCAGGTCTAAAAATTAGGTAACTACAAACTCAGATGAACAAAAACACATGACATATTACACTGTGTCATGATTTTTTTTAACAAAAATAAAGCCAAAATGGAGAAACCACGTGTGAAAAACTAAGTACACCCTTACTGCTTCCATAGGAATTAAGATGCTAAGTAGCAGACAGGTGCTGCTAATCAACTGCCCTTGATTAATTGATCATCAGCAAGTGTGAACACCTCTATGAAAGCCAAAGTTTTCACAGTTTGATGGGCTGGAGCATTCAGGAAAGACATCAGCAGTGATCTTAGAGAAGCAATTGTTGCTGCCCATCAATCTGGGAAGGGTTATAAGGCCATTTCCAAACAATTTAAAGTCCATCATTCTACAGTGAGAAAGATTATTCAAAAGTGGAAAACATTCAAGGCAGTTGCGAATCTTCCTAGGAGTGGACGTCCCAGCAAATTCACCCCAAGGTCATGCAATGCTTAGAGAAATTGCAAAAAACCCAAGAGTTACATCTCAGACTCTACAGGCCTCAGTTAGTATGTTAAATGTTAACGTTCATGACAGTACAATTAGAAAAAAACTGAACAATTATGGCCAGAAGAAAGCTTCTTCTCTGTAAAAAGAACATGGCAGCACAGCATAGGTTTGCAAAGTAGAATCTGAACAAACCACAAGACTTCTGGAACAAGGTCCTTTGGACAGACAAGACCAAAGTAGATATGTTTGGCCATAATGCGCAGCTCCACGTTTGGCGAAAACCAACCACAGCATATCAGCACAAACACCTCATACCAACTGTCAAGCATGGTGGTGGAGAGGTGATGATTTGGGCTTGTTTTGCAGCCACATGACCTGGGAACTTTGCAGTCATTGAGTCAACCATGAACTCCTCTGTACACAAAAATATTCTAGAGTCAAATGTGAGGCCATCTGTCCGACAGCTAAAGCTTGACCAAAATTGGGTCATGCAACAGGACAATGATCCCAAGCACATCAGCAAATCTACAATATAACGGGTGAAAAAGAAAAAAAATCAAGTGTTACAATGGCCCAGTCAAAGTCCAGACCTCAACCCGATTGAAATGCTGTGGTGGGACCTTAAGGGAGCTGTGCATAAACAAATGCCCACAAACCTCAATGAACTGATGAGTGGGCCAAAATTCCTCCACAATGATGTGAGAGACTGATAAAGTCATACAGCAAATGATTACTTCAAGATATTGCTGCCAAAGGTGGTTCTACAAGCTATTGAATCATAAGGTGTACTTAGTTTTTCACACATGGCTTCTTTTTGGTTTTATTTTTGTTAAATAAATCATGACACGGTATAAAATGTCATGTGTTGTTGTTCTCCTGAGGTTGTATTTACCTGATTATTCGACCTTCTAAGGAGCAGATAATTGTTATTATGTTCTGATATGTAAAACCATAGAATTCAATGAGGGTGTACTTTCTTTTTCACATGACTGTAATTTAATTGTAACTAGACCATTATGAACAGTGGCAACATCGGACATCAATAGTATTAACTATGAAGAACAATCTTAGCAGCTTTTCTAATTAAACATTACTAACCCTTTAAAAGCCTCATACCCCAATTTAAACCAATATGTTATCCTATTTGTCCCCTGTGGTGCAATTGGTTTGCCCCAGAATTACTCCACTTTTTACATAAGACCCATGGGAGAATTTAGAGAAGAGTGTACATTACTAGGAGAGGAATAATAGTTTCCCCAGCATTTCCATTTGAGTATTTTTGTAACTGAACATATTATTTATTAATTTATTTCAAAAGTGCCAGCAATTTCCACAGTGCTGTACAATAGAAAGGGGTTACAAACAAGTTGAAGTACAATTAAAATTTACATAAAAATATGAGACAAAAAGGTTTGAGGGCCCTACTCCTGTGAGCTTGCAATCTAGAACAGTGGTTCTCAACCTGTACTCTCAGTGGCTACTAACAGGCCAGGATTTTAGAATTTCCTTTTAAGAGCACAGGTGAGTTAATCTGATCAACACACTTGTGTTCTAGCAGGGAAATTCCTAAGTCCTGGCCTGTTAGTGGCCACTGAGGGCATGGGCTGAGAACCTCTGCTGTATAGTATATAGACTGCATGTGTTTGTGTATAAGGACTGGCACTATACAGTATAGGAGGGACAGTCCCTGTTTGACACCCAAATCCCTCTGCTCCTCTATTTAGGAGATCACACTGTGTGGTGTATATACAAGTGTATCAGATTGCTCCACATCAGTGTTTCTCAACGTTAGTCCTCGGGGCACACCAACAGTGCAGGTTTTCAGGTTGTTCCTGCTTACTGACAGGTGAGTAATCAGTGACTCAGTCATTGTGATTGATTCACCTGTGATTATTTAGGGATATCTTGAAAACATGACCTGTTGGTGTGCTCCGAGGACTGGAGCTGAGAATCACTGCTCCACATCAATAAAACTCACAGTAATGTGGGTATAAACTTCTGTATATCCTATATAATAATTCGCTAAAACGTGTGTAATGCCGCGTCATGCACAGTAGACACTGCTGCGCGTGTTGCAGTCATGCGCAGTAGAGACTCCCCACACCACGGCTGATACAGCTCTGTATCAGCCGCGCCGCGGGCAGTCTCTACTGTGCGTAACTGCCCCACGACTGGGTGGCAGTGGCACTGTGGCCCGTGTAACGGGCTCTTCAACTAGTATCTTATAAATTAGTCTGTGTTAAAAATACTTTCATCTTCTTCTAAATCATTCACTGACAGAAAGAGTAACTTAACCATTTCAGTGCCAGAGGGGATGCAATGCGTTGCTTACCCCCTGGCACTCAAAGGCTTAAAAATTCTCTACAGTGGTCTGGCACTGTATAGCAGTGGTTCTCAGCCCGTGCCCTCAGTGGCTATTAACAGGCCAGGATTTTAGAATTTCCTTTTAAGAGCACAGGTGAGTTATTCAATACAATTGAGCCTCTGATCAACACACTTGTGTTCTAGCAGGGAAATTCCTAAGTCCTGGCCTGTTACTGGCTACTGAGGGAACGGGCTGAGACCCTCTGATCTAGAATGTGGTGGTAGAACAGAAGGTAAAGGGACTGCTTGGAGTATGGTGTTCTATATTACACCGGGAGCATCCAGTGGATAAGTGAGATGGTTGTACCTTGGGGAATGGTGAGAGTTATAGAAAGCAAAGGACAGCTACAGAGCTCTGTACAGGGTTAAGTAGGCATTTTAATCGCTTGGATGCTAGAGATGCAATGATGTGGAGACGGCTCTAGCAATCAATGGATCAAAAGCTACATTTAATTAAATGTGAATCTGTGGGATTTTCTTTTGTCTCTGTCGTGCAGTTAGTGTGCATTAACACAGTGTCAGTTCTCTAGGCACACCAATGGGTCAGATTTTCATTACATCCGTGCTTAAAGGGATAGTAATGTTCCACAATAAAAGCAGCTCCACTTAATCTTCATCTTATTTGGACCATGGAGAGTGTTGTTTCAATACCGTCAGAGTTTTGGTTCAGGAGTAATTGAATGATAAAGTATCCTCCTACCTCCCCTTTTACTGATGTAACACTGCTCACCTCAGAGCAGCAAGACTGTCCGGATGGATAACAGAGAGGGACAATCTTCAGTGAGCATAAGGAAAAACCCGAAAAACCTGTAAAGGGGGCAGTGTTTTCCTTATGATCACAGTAAGAAGATTGTCCCTTGCTGTGACCTGTCCATTCAAGGGACCAGATTCCACATCTGAGGGGAGGTCGCTTACATTAGGTAAAAGGGGTGGGAGGGGGATACTTTATCATTCAATTACTCTTGAACTACAACTCTGACAGTATTGAAATAACACTGTCCATGGCCCAAATACTATGAAGATTAATTGGAGCTGCTGTTTACCTTAAATGTTACTATCCTTTTAAAGGGATAGTAATGTCTGAAATAAACTAGGTCGCTGAGTCTTCTTTGTAATAAATGTAACACAATGTGCTATTTTTAACAACTTAAAACTTTTCTGTAGTTCTCAAGATATTAAATGTAGAAGGATCCCCCCCGCCCCTTCTGGCCGCCTTCCACTGAATCTGCAGTCTGGTCCCGGGACCGGATGGATCGCAGCAAGGGACAAACGTCACTCAGTAAGTATAAGGAAAACCCTGCCCCTCTTGATGAAGGAGGGCGGGATTTAACTTTGCGTACTGACGTTTGTCCCTCTGTTGCAGCCGTCCGGACCAGACTGCAGATTCAGCTTGACGTGGCCAGAAGGGGCAGGAGAGGGATCCTTCTACATTTAATATATTATGAACTACAGAAAAGTAAGTTGCTAAAAATATTGCATTGTGTTACATCATCATCATATATAATAATTCGCTAAGTTGTGTGTAACGCCCGACATGCGCAGTAGACACTACTGCGCGTGCGGCAGTCATGAGCAGTAGAGACTGCCCGCGCCGCGGCTGATACAGAGCTGGGCGCTCCGAAGGAGCATCCAGCTCTGTATCAGCCGAGGCGTGTGCAGTCTCCACTGCGTGTGACTGCCCCGCGACCGGCTGCCAGAGGCACTGTGGCCCGTGTAACGGGCTGTTCAACTAGTATATAATAATTCACTAAATGTGTGTTTGTCAGAAGCCGTCATGCACAGTAGAGACTGCCCACGCCGCAGCTGATAACGGAGCAGAGAGGACTATAGTGTGAATTTGAGCACCCCGCTCCGTATCAGCCGCGGTGCGGGCAGTTTCTACTGCGCATGACTGCACTGCGGCCGTTGCTGGGTGACAGTGTGGCCCCTGTACACGGGCTCTTCAACTAGTTTACTATAAAGAAGACTCAGTGATCTAGTTTATTGCTAACATTACTATCCCTTTAATCACAGGTGAATAATCAGTGGTTCAGTCATTGTGATTGATCCGCCCGTGCTTAATTAGGGATAGCTCGAAATTATTACCTGTTCCTGCGCCCCAAGGTCTAGGACTGAGAATCACTGCTACAGAATTGCTCTCTGCGAAAAATGGTAATAATTTTGAGAATGTTAACCCTTTGAGTGCCAGAGAGGTATCCAATGCATTAGCAATGCAATGTGTTGGATACCTCTCTGGCACTCAAAGGGTCAAACTTGCCATCTTGCCACTATATTGCTAGAAAACATGAAACATTTTAAGTAACATCTGAGCAGTAATTTGTCGTCAATTTCAAATGTGATCTATATTTTCACGTTCCCTTTATCAGTGGCGGCCAGGTCTCTGCACTAATGCCTCTTGTGATGGGTTGTGGGTTTTTTTGCCGTCCCCTTTTTCATGTTAATGAAAGAATAACATAGTCAGCAGTTTGTTTTATGGCAACAGCATGTCGTTAATCCTGCAGTCCTGCTTCATCTTCAGAACCCGTGTTCTTTAAATATACAACCACTTATATTCTCTCAAATAATCAAATGTTTATTCCTGTTGAATTTCAATGTAATATTTGTTTATTATTCATGTGATGATCACATGCCTATGTCTTTACTGATTTAGCCTATTTTAGAACAACATCAGTCTATTAACCTTTTGATTACCACTGGGGTATGCAAAGATATGCATCGCAAATCCCTGGCACTCAAACAGAATGATCATAGGTGGGAGCTCTCTAGATTTGCCCCGGAGACTCCGGTTTGTGCAGCTAATTTCCGGGTCTGTGGGGCAGATGCTGATCCTCCGGGTGATGGGAGATCTGCGCATTTCTGGTGTGTTCCTCCCACTCCCCAGCCGCTTTGCCTTCATCCCCAGCCTATTACTACATTATTATATTTTTTTGTTAGTCCCGCCCCCACTCGCGATTAAGCCCTGTCCCTTTCTGACGCGATTTGCATCTTTCATCTCCCTCGCTGGCACCACAGGACTCCCCTCTCTGGGGAGTCCATAACCAGAAGTTCCCAGGTATGAGAACGATACACGAAGGAAATGAAGAGTAATTCTGTAACGTACTAACTGCATCATAGGAAACATGCAAAAATACACATTGATCTGTGAGGTTTTTAACCCCTTCAATGCTAGCGAAGTCTCTAACACATTGATATGCAATGCGCCGGAGACCTTCTTGGGCTTTTAGATGTCTCTGGAAGGGGAGGTTCAACCAGCGGGATGATGCAATAATGAAAGTAGTCCAATGAATATGAACAGAGGTTACTAAATGCAGAAGTTTCAGAACCAAAGCAATGCATGAGTAAGTTCCATTATATATTATTGTTATTATACTACGAGGTTAGTAGTATAGACAGGAGTATATATAGGTATGTGTTATTATTATACTAGAAGGCTAGTAATACAGACAGGGGGTGTATATAGGTTTGTATTATTATTATACTAGGAGGCTAGCAGTACAAACAGGAGGGTATATATAGGTATGTATTATTATTATTATTATTATACTAGGGCAGTAGCAGGACAGTCAGGAGGGTATATATAGGTATGAATTATGATTATACCAGTAGGTTAGCAGTGCAGGCAGGAGGGTATATTATTATTATACTAGGATCATAGCAGTACAGGCAGGAGGAGTATATATATATATATATATATATATATATATATATATATAGGTATGTATTATACCCCTCCAGCCTGTAGTACTAGCCATCTAGCATAATAATAATGATAATAATAATGCATACATATATATATATTTACCCTCCGGTGTGTCATGCTAGCCTCTTGTATTATAAGAATAAGAATAATATATACCGATATACATCTGTACTGCTAACCTCCTAGTATAATTATAATACATTCCTATATATATATATACCCCTCCTGTCTGTTCTAGCCTCCTAGTTTAATAATAATACATACTTATATATACCCTCTTGTCTGTAATGCTAGCCTCCTAGTATAATAATGATTCATACCTCTATATACCCTCCTCTGTCCTGCTACTCAGACAGAAGGGTATATATTATTCTGTCTGTACACTAACAGCGCAGACAGGAGGGATATATCTATCTATCTATCTATCTATCTATCTATCTATCTATCTCTGTATATAATATATGTATTATTTTATACTATGAGGCTAGCAGTACAGACAGGAGAATATATATACACAGACATTATTATACTAGGAGACTAGCAGTACAGACAGGATGGGTATATGTAGGTATGTATTATTCATTATTATACAAGGAGACTAGCGGTACAGACAAGAGGGGTATATAGGTATTATTATTATACAAGCAAATATACTATGAGACTAACAGTATAGACAGGCGGTGGGTGTATATATGTATATATATATATATATATATATATATATATATATATATATATATATATATATATATACTAGCAATGTGGGACGGTGTTGTCCGTCAGGATATATAGGGAATTAATGCACACACACAGATGCAAGACAAACACACACAGAGACACACACGCAAATGCACACACATGCACTGAGATGCATAAAGAGCGACACAGTCACACACACATACATGCAATGCACAACATACAGACACATAGAGTGTGATACAGACATGCAACACACACAGTGAGGAACACACAGGCACACACAGACACACACACACACAGAAGTGAGTCATAAGGGGGTGACTTATGTGTCATTGTACTGAGTTTGTGTTTGTACTTATGCCTCCACTGTGGCATTCATTCACATAGTTGAAATGCATGTGGTAATTGCACATACTATGGTGGAAGGTGGATCGTGCTGGCTCCTGAGGTGTGAGTGAGTGTGTGTGAGTGAGTGGCATTCATTCATGTAGTTGAAATGCATGTGGTAGTTGCACATACTATGGTAGAAGGTGGATCGTGCTGGCTCCCGGGGTGTGAGTGAGTGTGAGTGAGACTATGGTGGAAGGTGGAACATGCTGGCTTCCGGGGTGTGAGTGATTGAGTGCGAGAGTGAGTGATTGCGTGTGAGTGATTACGTGTGTGTGATTGAGTGTGTGTGATTGAGTGAGAGAGTGTGTGAGTGAGAGGGTGTATGAGAGTGAGTGAGAGTGAGTGTATGATTGAGAGTGTGAGTGAGAGAGTGTGTGTGATTGAGTGTGTATGAGAGTGTGAGTGTGTGAATTATTGTGAGTGTGTATGATTGAGTGTGTGTGTAAGTGTGTGTGTGTGTGTGTGTGTTTTTTGTCTGATGTGTTTGTGTCTGTGGTGTAGGAGCGGGTGGCAGCCATTTTGTTTTTTCAGTTACTTGGATAGTGGTGGGTGTGCTGGATAGTGGGGGCAGGCCAACTCCCTGCATGATTTAAATCACTCCCCCATTGAATCACCCAATGGGAGCAGTAACTCCTCCTTACTTAACCCTTTGAGTGCCAGAGGGGTACGCAACGTATAGCTCTGGCACTCAAAGGGTTAAGTTGAGGTAACATAGCAATATAACACACGGTGGCTCTTCAGTTGAGGCAGCTTAACAATATGCTGAGGGAACAAATAGAAAGTGGTGTTTGAGGCTTGCCCTCTGTAACACACAGCAAAGCATATCTCTCCCTTTAAGTAGAAAGGGCGGGTATCAGGAAGTGGAGGAGTAACAATTGAAAACAGTTAGTGAGGTGACTGAAGAGATGAAAAGCATTAAATAAAAGAGTTGCTATTAAGTTTATCCCTGAGTTTGTATTTTATGGAATCATTATACCCTCGTACTGAAACAGAGTGTATGGAGGGTTACAATTATCTGTGGAAGGTGAAACAGTGTGTTTGTGGGGTCATGATCCTGAGTGAGAGTGTGTGTGGAACGGGAGACGTTATTGATATCCCCTACTTCAGGAGAGAGTGGCAGCTATATTTTTTTTTGTCAGTTGGATAGTGGTGGGCGGGCTGGAGGGGGCGGGCCAACTCCCTGTATGAGAAACATGATGCCTACGGGATCAACAGAGTTAGTGATACCTGACAGGAACTTATCAGCTTGGTCTGTGTCTTTGGGGGAGTAGAGGTCTCTGTAGAAGTCTATCAACACTTTCATGACCCCTTCCTTCCCCTCTTGGATTCTGCCATCTCTATCCCTCACTTCTGTCAGGGGAGTGTGTGCAGAGTGGAGCTTCCTGAAAAAGAAAGAGTTACATTTCTCACCCGTCTCCAGGTACTCCACCTTGGAACGGAAGATAATACGTCTGGACTTCTCCTCAAAGTGCCTTTTCAGGCCCTCTTTGGTCTCATCCAGCTCCTTTTTCACATCCCAGCCACAGGGTTGGAGGTCCTGCAGGGAGTGCAGTTTCTTTTGCAGTCTCCTGAGTTCGCTCCTCCTCTCACACTCCTGGTATCTGCCTTTCGCCTGAAAGAAACTGCGGAATTTAACTTTCATAAACTCCCACCACTGGGCCACAGTGGAGAAGTACACTTTATCTAGTTTCCACATTTTATAAGCACCCCGCAGCTCCTCTACAATCTCCTCTCTTTCCAGCAGGGTACAGTTCAACTTCCAGGAGCCTGGACCGGGAGGAAACCCTATGCCCAGGACCCCTTGGAAGTGAATGGCCCTGTGGTCAGAAAAGTAACAGGGGACCATAGAGTGCTGCTTGTGCTCTACTGTTCTGGAGGTGAACAGGAAGTCAATCCGGGAACGCATTGAGCCATTGGGGCGGCTCCAAGTATAATTAACGGAGCCCGCCCCAATGAAGCCCACCGCATCCCGCATGGATGCCTCCCTGACCATCTCAGTAAGCTGGATGTTTTATCCAGCTTTGCGTTATTGCAGGAGGTGCGTCCATCCTCCTCAATTGGGCAATTAAAGTCCCCACCCATCACCACTGCCCGGGTGGTAGCGAGCTGGGTCCGCAGGAGCTGGAAAAGCTCCAATCACTCATTTCTCTCAGGGGAGGTGCACACGCTGATGAGCCGCACAGGCTCACCTGCCCAGGAGCCATCTACGACAAGAAGTCTGCCGCAGACTAGCTCCTGGACAGAATCAAACATGAAGTGCCCCCCTCTGATCAAAATAGCTACACCTGCAGACTTAGAGCTGCCCCCACCTAACCAGTACGAGGGGCCATGGGACCATTGCCGCATGAGATGCCTGTATCATTGAGAAAAAGGTAAGGCACATTCCTGCAACATATATATATATATATATATATATATATATATATATATCGCTTCCCTGGGAAGAGAGAAAAGTTATTATTCCCTGTCGCCTGTACTGATCCCTAATGCTCCTCACACTAATGATAAATGCTGAAAGAGATGCCATTAGTTGGGAGAAAAAGGGGTTAGATAGGACATATAGACAGTGACACTAGTTACCACTCTCCACCATTGGGCTCTCCCCTCCTCCTCCCTGGTCTGGAGGCTCATCAGTCTTTAGGACAGACCAAAAGAAGGCCAAGATATCCGTATAATACTGTCTTTTTCTCTCTGAGGCTGGGTTACTTGTGGAGCACAAACTGAAAAGATTATGGTGGGGAAAAAAGTGAATGAGAACCCCTTCCACCTGAATTTGGTAGGTGGTAGAACACTAACACCAAGCCTCAATAGCAAGCCAGTAAAGCCAACCTCATGCTGATGAGTTGCATTAACAACGAAACGACTGCCCATGAGTGGTTCACTGGCTTTGCATCTCTTCCTGAGTTGTGTCTTAAAGCTGTTGCTCAGCAAACACATTCTCTAAGGAATCCATGTATAAAGTGGAATCTGAGGCAAAAAGGTGATTCCTTGTTAAACTTATTTGCATATACCTACCCAGAATCCCTTGCAGTAGTAACAACACTGCAAATGTGAGATTTCTGTGGGAAAAGCAAGTCTTATGGCTTGACTGGTGTGTCATATTTTTGTTTAACAATGTATCCACCACCATATATATGCATTATTACTATACTAGAAGGCTAGTACTACAGGCTGGAGGGGTATATAGATATGTATTATTATTATTACACCAGGATACTAACAGTATAGACTGTGAGGTGTATATATAAGTATGTGTTATTGTGATACTTTGTAGTTACCAGTACAGACAAGAGGATAAATATAGGTATATATTATTATTATACTAGTAGACTAGCAGTACAGAAAGGATGGGTATATATAGGTATGTATTATTATTATAGTAGGAGGCTAACAGTGCAGACAGGAAGGATATATATATAGGTATATAGGAGTAGTATTATTATATTATATAAAATTAATGTTTGGAGCTTCTGTTCATTACATAAAACAAATTCAATTCTGTGTCATATTCAAATTAATTTTATTAAAACAACACCGAAGATAGAAAATACCTATTATGTCACGATCCCAAATCCTCCAATCAATGTGACTAATCCCGCAAATTGGAACAATACGGATCACTAACACAACACGTGGATATACGATCAATCTATATACCTTTAAAAAATGGATACACAATCTATTCTCCAAGAAAACGCTGTGCATATACACTGTGTGCATAATTATTAGGCAAGTGAGTATTTTGACCATATCATCATTGTTATGCATATTTTCCAACTCCAAGCTGTATAAACTTGAATGCTTATTGGATTTAATCATATCAGGTGATGTGTATTTGTGTAATGAGACAGGGTGTGGACTAAGGAGATTTTTAGGCAGCTTTATTTCCTTAGACAAAATGAGCAGAAAAAGAGATATAACTTACTGTCACACAATTGCAGGAATCCTGCAAGAGAGGAAGTGCTGGGGTGCGAAGCTTGGGTATGAGGGTGGTCGAACATTGGCTGCCCATTGTCAGGCCTTGCTGCGGCTACAGCCGGATAAATTTGCCAGCCGTAATGCTGGATGGCAGACTCCAGAGAAGCTGGAATTGAGCCCTGGATAGCCAGACAATAAACAGCACAGTCTCTCCTGCAGAGGAGAGTGTTGGCTAGGGAGCGGAGAGTGGGGTGAGTGGATGGGGGGCGTAGGCCACAATAGTAGCTGGAACTCTCCTGTGAGGAAAATAAGAACAAGTAACAAGGAATAGAATAGTGACTATACTGGAACAGTGACTGAAGAGAGGTCTAAGGCTTAGCTGGGTCATACGCAGATTAGTCTAGCATAGGTACTCGTAATGCCCAAAGCGAGTGTTGAAGGTGGTCTTCCACTCATCCCCTCTGCTTATACGTACCAGGTTGTAAGCCCCACGTAGATCTAATTTGGTGAACACAATGGAGCCACGTAACCTTTCCAGGAGTTCCAGTAAGAGTGGTAGGGGGTAGCAATTCCTTCATGTTATTGCATTGAGGCCCCTATAATCAATGCATGGACTGAGAGTACCATCCTTCTTCTTTCCGAAGAAGAATCCTGCTCCCTCAGAAGAGGAAGAGGGTCGGATAAATCCCCTGGCGAGGTTGTCTTGAATATAGGTCTCGAGTGCAGCGGTCTCCTGAAGGGAAAGGGGGGTATGTACGTCCCTTAGGTGTTGTAGAACCAGGCAACAGGTCGATGGCACAACAGTACCAACGGTGTGGAGGAAGAACCTCCGCCTTGGCTTTAGAGAACACATCTGCGAAAGATCAATAAGGCACAGGCACCTGGGAAGTCCCTTCTGTGGGGAAGGACTCAACAGCCAGGGAAGAGATGGAAAGAACAGAAGGAGTGTCTTGGGGAAATGCTACCGAAGCAGTTACCCAATCGATCCTTGGGTTGTTCTTATCACAGTGCCTGTGATTCCTGTCAGACTCATCCTTTACAGATACTGATTTGCTGTGTTGGTTTGGCCCGCCCCCTGGTGACCTTTTTATACCTGGCTAGCACAACTGTCAGACGCCCTTTCGTGGTGTTTCTGTGCCAGTTACTGTTGCTGTGTTCCTGTGTTCCGGATTCCTGTGTACCGACTTGGCTTGCCTTGACTATTCTCCTGTGTTCCTCCTCGTGTATGACCCGGCCCGTCTGACTACCTCCTTTAGATCCTGACCCGGTTTGGCTGACGTTCCTGCTCGTGTACGACCCGGATTGTATGACTACCTTCTACGTGCTCCGACCCGGCCTGGCTGACTTCCCGCTCCGAAGAACGACTCCTGCTTTCTACAGTGACCTGTGTTCCAGTTGTCGCCGCGACATTTCTATCTGCTGTTCCAGCTTTTGGTGTGACTGCCTTGCCTGGTGTACTCCGATCAGTGCATTTTCCTTTGCAGAGTTGTGCGTGCACGTGCCTCCCTCAGACTGCAGAGCCTTGCTATACCGCTGAAAAGCCTTGAGTAAATGTGCTAATTAACCCTAGCAGTGCCGCTGGGTTCCACTCTATCGCTAATCTTGTAGAGTCTCTTTCTCAGTGAATACTACTGCTGAGCTGGCCGCTCTTTGTCGGCAGCTTCACACATCCTTGCAGAGTGTTTACATCCGTTTGGGCCGGTTGGGCGCCTGCGACTCTCTCTTCTGTTCATTGAGCGATTCCTCTTTACCGAGTGGTGGCAGGCACAGGCATCAGCATTCGTATTCCGGTAATCACGCCCGTGGGGGCTGTCGGCTCTAGCGTGTGCTATCCCGTTATCCGGTTAAGTCTGAGGAGGCTTGGCAGTTATCGCATTGAAGGCCGGTTCCAGTCACGCCCGTGGGGGCCTTATGCACTTGCACTAGTTGAAGCAGTTCCAGTAGGTACGCCCGAGGGGGCTACGGGGACTCTTGTGCTACTTACTGAACACCGTGGCGGGGCAGTCCAGTATCTAGCCGGTGATAGTCTTGGTCTCCAGCATCAGCCTTATAACACCCTGGGCGTTCCAAACATCCACATCTGAGACTGACTGTCTGAGTGTCTTAAAAAAACGTGACAGTACGAAAGGGCCATGACCTCAGACGGTAAGGGTGAAAGTCAAACACAGAACATCCATTGGAGAATGGATGTTCATGAGCAGCGCATGGACCAATTGGCACTGGCTTTGCAGACGTTACTCGAACGTACAGTACATTTGGACAAGCCTAGTCCTAATCCGGTGGTCACCCCAGTCCTGACACCGGATAATCAGTCCATAGTCCCATCAGCCAATTCGAAAGGGCTAACGGCATCTGCACCGTTACCGTTAAGGTATGATGGCGATCCTTCCCTTTGCAGGGGATTTATTAATCAATTAGAGATATTTTTGGAGTTGGCACCCCAGGCATTTCCTAACGACCGTAGCAAGGTCGGTCTTATGATATCTCTATTGACTGGCAAGGCATTGGCATGGGCGAATCCGTTGTGGGAGAATGCCAGACCCTGCACTCTGAACTTTAGAGAATTCGTCAGAAAGTTCAGACGAGTGTTTGAGGTTCCTGGCAGGGCTGCCTCTGCTGCCAAAAGGCTGTTGGAAATTCAGCAGGGCGAACGCACACTGGGCGATTATGCTATTGAATTCAGGACCTTGGCAGCAGAGGTGGGCTGGAACGAGGAGGCATTACTAGCTGCCTTTACTCAGGGTCTCTCCGAGCAAATTAAGGACGAGATAGCAGCTCGTGATGTACCCAGTGATCTGGATGAATATATCGATTATGTCTTACTAATAGACTCTCGCATCCGAGAGAGACGGTTGGCTAAAAGGGCTAAAGTAAAAAACTATGGCCAGACCAGCTTCCTCAACCCACCCACACCACCCGTTCTTCCTGAGCGACCAACCGATAATCCTGAACCTATGCAATTGGGGTTCACTAGGCTCTCTAAAGAGGAAAGATTATATCATAGGAGGCAAGGTCTATGCCTTTATTGTGGCAAAGCAGGGCATCTGTTGCGCAATTGCCCAGTTCAGCCGGGAAACGAACGCACCTAGGGTACCTTGGGGGACAGGCCCTAGGTGGTGTAGAACAGTCCCTAGATTCTAGCACCACTAAACCCACTATTCAGGTGGTCTTCGCTTGGGCGGACAAGGTTATCGAGGTCCTCGCATTGGTGGACTCCGGGGCAGCAGGCTATTTCATGGACCAGTCTTTTGCCAACCTGCAAGGCATTCCTTTATGTAAAAAGTACTCTCCGGTTGCTATTGAGGCCATCGATGGCAGACCCCTGGAGCCGGCATTTATTACGCTTGAAACCATTCCAGTGACAATGACAGTGGGGGCTTGCCACAAGGAGCAGATACGTTTTCAAATCATTCGTTCCCCGCACCATTCAGTTATTTTGGGGTTCCCATGGCTACAGGTACATAATCTCCAATTTGACTGGCAGAGATGTGAGGTTAACTCCTGGTCAGAATACTGTGATAAGAACTGTCTCTCCTTACCCGTCAAGATTATGTGTACCTCTCCGACTTTTCCAGCTGAATACGAACAATTCAGTGACGTGTTCAGTAAGGGAGAGGCCAGCGCATTGCCCGAGCATAGGGCGTACGATTGCGCCATTGATTTGCCTCCTGGCGCGGTGCCTCACAGGGGGCGCACTTACCCACTGTCCTGTGAGGAGAATAAAGCTATGGAGGACTATGTTGCTGATGCCCTGGAGAGGGGCATCATTCAGAAATCTACTTCTCCGGCAGGTGCCGGATTTTTCTTTGTGAAGAAGAAAAGTGGTGAACTTAGGCCATGCATTGACTATCGTGGGCTGAACAAGCTTATGCCTAAGAATGCCTATCCGATTCCAGTTGTTACCGAATTGTTTGACAGATTGAAGGGTTCGTCGATCTTTACTAAACTTGACTTGCGAGCCGCCTATAATCTGGTCAGAATTAAAGAAGGTGACGAGTGGAAAACGGCGTTTAACACCAGAACAGGGCATTACGAATATCTGGTGATGCCATTTGGCTTATGCAATGCGCCTGCAGTATTTCAGGAGTTTATTAATGACATCCTACGAGACCTACTACAGTCCTGTGTAGTCGTATATCTAGATGATATATTAATTCACTCTGCCAACCTCTCACAACATATCAAAGATGTTTCTGAAGTCCTGCTCCGACTTCGCAAGCACAGGCTATTTTGTAAGATAGAGAAATGCGAATTCCATACATCTCAAGTGCCATTCTTGGGTTTCGTTATCTCTAATAATGGCATTGCCATGGATCAGGAGAAGTTGGCAGCAGTTCTGCATTGGCCTCGTCCTAAAGGGTTAAAGGCCATTCAAAGATTCTTAGGTTTTGCGAACTATTATAGGAAGTTCATCCAGAACTTTTCCACGATTGTCAAACCATTATCAGATTTGACTCATAAGGGCACTTCTCCCTCTCAGTGGTCCGAGGCGGCGGAGACCGCATTTGTTACCCTGAAATCTGCCTTTGCATCTGCTCCGGTGCTGTCCCACCCTAATCCCTCTCTGCCCTTCACGTTGGAGGTTGACGCTTCTGAGGTTGGGGTTGGAGCAGTACTCTCCCAACGTCCTGTGGGAGGTGGCGCCTTGAGGCCTTTCTTCTCTAAAAAATTGTCCAGTGCGCAGAGCCATTATGAGATTGGGGACAGGGAGCTGTTGGCCATAATTCTAGCTCTGAAGGAGTGGCGTCACCTTTTGGAGGGTACTCGGACTCCAGTACTAATTCTTACGGATCATAAGAATTTAACTTATCTCTCTGAAGCCAAAAGACTGTCTTCTCGACAAGCTAGATGGGCACTTTTTTTGTCACGATTTAATTTCCTAGTGTCTTATCTTCCTGGCTCAAAAAATATTAAAGCTGATGCGTTGTCTCGTCAGTTCGCTTCTGACACTGAGAGGGAGGAGGAACCTGTTCCCATCATTCAGCCAGATCGCATTCTGGCCACTATCCGTACCACCATTACCTCGCCTCTGGGGGAGGAGATATTGGCATCACAATCGAGGGCACCCCCTGAGACCCCTGTGGGGAAATGTT
The DNA here is from genome assembly GCA_037306005.1 of Rhinophrynus dorsalis. Lineage (NCBI taxonomy): Eukaryota > Metazoa > Chordata > Amphibia > Anura > Rhinophrynidae > Rhinophrynus > Rhinophrynus dorsalis. The sequence continues at coordinate 49,588,122 of CM074718.1, forward strand.
TTGTAGATGTGCCATTCCGTGTCCGTTTGTTGGAAACTTACCACGCTTCTAAAGCGGCTGGGCATATTGGTAGGGACCAACTAGTCTGGTCTCTGTCGCAATTATTTTGGTGGCCTTTTACTGCAGCCTGTACCACCTGTGCCCGTGCTAAGACCCCTAGGCATCTCCCGGTGGGCTTATTGCAACCTGTGCCCAACGGAGACCGTCCTTGGTCTCATATTTCTATCGACTTTTTGGGAGAATTACCAGCGTCTAGGGGATTTACGTTCATTCTTATGGTGGTCGATAGATTCTCTAAAATGGCACATTTTGTGCCTCTGACTGGCCTTCCATCGGCTCAGGAATTGGCTGTAGTCTTTTCTAGGGAGGTATTCCGCCTGCACGGAGTACCCAGAGTGATTGTATCCGACCGAGGGAGCCAGTTCGTTTCTAGGTTTTGGAGGGCATTTTGTGGCCAGATGGGCATTCAATTGTCATTTTCCTCCGCTTACCATCCCCAAACGAATGGGGCCGCTGAACGTGCCAATCAGGGACTGGAGCAGTTCCTGCGTTGCTTTGTCACTGATCATCATGACAATTGGGCTGACCTGTTACTATGGGCTGAGTTTGCCAGAAACTGTGCGGTTAATTCATCATCCGGGAGCTCTCCGTTTCTCGTTAATTATGGGTTTCAGCCTTGTCTGCTCCCGGACTCCTTTCAGGCGCAGCAGATCCCTGCTCTGGATGAGCATTTGGCACAGCTTCGTTCCACTTGGTCACAGGTCCAGAGGTCCCTTAGTCAGTCATTTCGGCATCAGCAGAGGCACGCGAATCGCAGACGTCTGCCAGCGGTCTCCTTTCAAGTTGGGGACAGGGTATGGCTGTCATCCAGAAACCTTAATTTACAGGTACCATCTAACAAACTGGCTCCCCGGTTTATCGGTCCATTTAAGATTATCCGCAAGATTAATCCGGTTTCTTATGCTTTGGAGCTTCCACCCTCAATGCACATTCACAATGTGTTCCATGTGTCGCTCCTGAAACCCTTGGTGTGTAATCGCTATACTACTACGCCAGTGATTCCTGGGCCGGTGGACGTCCAGGGCCAAGAGGAATATGAGGTGCAGAGCATTATTGATTCTAGGAGATTTAGAGGAAAGCTGCAATACTTGGTTCATTGGAAGAGCTATGGTCCTGAGGAACATTCTTGGGTTGATCAAGGGGACCTCCACACACCCAGATTACTACGCAGCTTTCACTCTAAATACCCTTATAAACCCAGACCTCGAGCAGGGAGAGGGGGTCTTTGAGAGGGGGGTACTATCACAGTGCCTGTGATTCCTGTCAGTCTCATCCTTTACAGATACTGATTTGCTGTGTTGGTTTGGCCCGCCCCCTGGTGACCTTTTTATACCTGGCTAGCACAACTGTCAGGCGCCCTTTCGTGGTGTTTCTGTGCCAGTTACTGTTGCTGTGTTCCTGTGTTCTGTATGCCTGTGTACCGACTTGGCTTGCCTTGACTATTCTCCTGTGTTCCTGCTCGTGTATGACCCGGCCCGTCTGACTACCTCCTTTGGATCCTGACCCGGTTTGGCTGACGTTCCTGCTCGTGTACGACCCGGCTTGTATGACTACCTTCTACGTGCTCCGACCCGGCCTGGCTGACTTCCCGCTCCGAAGAACGACTCCTGCTTTCTACAGTGACCTGTGTTCCAGTTGTCGCCGCCGCGACATTTCTATCTGCTGTTCCAGCTTTTGGTGTGACTGTATCACGGTGCCCGTGATTGCTGCAGTTCCTTGTCTGTCACCAGTAGGGGGCTGCTATTGGCTGTCTGCAGATAGCCTGCCTTTCATTGCCTATTTAAACCTGGATTGGGCACCCTTTGGTTGCCGTTTCGTGTTGTTTCTGACCTTCTTGCTATCATTATGCCAGTGATAGCTGGGCCTCTGTTCCAGTGTTCCTGAGTTCCTGTTCTCATGTGTTCCTGAGTTCCTGATCTCTACTGTTCCAGTGTTTCCTGCATGCTGAAGTACTTCCAGTCCTGGTTCCGGCCTAGTCTCTGGTGTTGCAGTTCCTGCTGAACTTCTTCTCTGCTGTTTCCTGACCTGACTGATCGTTGCTGGTTCCTGTCATCGCATCGCCTGTCTCCTGTATCCTGGCGACCTCCTGCCTGGTCGCGTCGGCGACATTGCTTGTTACTCCAGTGTGCGGTCACTGGTTTGCTCCACAGCCTATCGGCTATACAATTCTGTGTTGGTCCCAGCGTGCGGACGTTGGTTTGCTCCAAAGCCTTGCGGCTAGACAAACTCGCTTGTTACACCAGTGTGCGGTCACTGGTTTGCTCCAAAGCCTATCGGCTGTACTATCCTGTGTTGGTCCCAGTGTGCGGACGCTGGTTTGCTCCTAAGCCTTACGGCTATACTAACTCGCTTGTTACACCAGTGTGCCGTCACTGGTTTGCTCCTAAGCCTATCGGCTATACAATTCAGTGTTGGTCCCAGTGTGCGGACGCTGGTTTGCTCCAAAGCCTTGCGGCTATACAATCCTGTGTTGGTCCCAGCGTGCGGACGTTGGTTTGCTCCAAAGCCTTGCGGCTAGACAAACTCGCTTTTTACACCAGTGTGCGGTCACTGGTTTGCTCCAAAGCCTATCGGCTGTACTATCCTGTGTTGGTCCCAGCGTGCGGATGCTGGTTTGCTCCAAAGCCTTGCGGCTATACAAACTCGCTTGTTACACCAGTGTGCGGTCACTGCTTTGCTCCAAAGCCTATCAGCTATACAATTCTGTGTTGGTCCCAGCGTGCGGACGCTGGTTTGCTCCTAAGCCTTACGGCTATACTAACTCGCTTGTTACACCAGTGTGCGGTCACTGGTTTGCTCCTAAGCCTATCGGCTATACAATTCAGTGTTGGTCCCAGCGTGCAGACGCTGGTTTGCTCCAAAGCCTTGCGGCTTTACGATTCCCCTGTTAGTCTCAGTGTGTGTACACTGGGTTGCTTACGATCCTGTCAATTTGCCATTACCATCTGACTGCTGCTACTATCTCTGGGCTGCCCTGCCCGGTATTGGTAAGGCCGGTAGAACCTTTTGCCACATTCCATCTGAGGTTGCCTTACCCGGTATTGGCAGGGCCGGTAGAGCCTACATTATGAATCTATTGAGGCTGCCTTGCCCGGTAATTTGGTAAGGCCGGTAGAACCGTTATGCGATTCCATCTGCAGGTTGCCTTACCCGGTATTGGCAAGGCCGGTAGAGCCTAACATTCTATTACTTCAGACTGTCCTGTCTGGTATATTGACAGGACCGGTAGAGTCTGCCTTCTGTCTTGTTATATTCTGAATATATCTGTATGTATGTGATTGCCATCCTACGTTATCAATTTATTATTTCAATAAAATTGATTTTTACCTAAAACTTGTGTCTGAGAGTCATAATAAACCGTGACAGACTGCCTTACCTGGTGTACTCCGATCAGTGCAGTGCATTTTCCTTTGCAGAGTTGTGCGTGCACGCGCCTCCCTCAGACTGCAGAGCCTTGCTATACCGCTGAAAAGCTTTGAGTAAATGTGCTAATTAACCCTAGCAGTGCTGCTGGGTTCCACTCTATCGCTAATCTTGTAGAGTCTCTTTCTCAGTGAATACAACTGCTGAGCTGGCCGCTCTTCGTCGGCAGCTTCACACATCCTTGCAGAGTGTTTACATCCGTTTGGGCCGGTTGGGCGCCTGAGACTCTCTCTCCTGTTCATTGAGCGATTCCTCTTTACCGAGTAGTGGCAGGCACAGGCATCAGCATTCGTATTCCGGTAATCACGCCCGTGGGGGCTGTCGGCTCTAGCGTGTGCTATCCCGTTATCCGGTTAAGTCTGAGGAGGCTTGGCAGTTATCGCATTGAAGGCCGGTTCCAATCACGCCCGTGGGGGCCTTATGCACTTGCACTAGTTGAAGCAGTTCCAGTAGGTACGCCCGAGGGGGCTACGGGGACTCTTGTGCTTCTTACTGAACACCGTGGCGGGGCAGTCCAGTATCTAGCCGGTGATAGACTTGGTCTCCAGCATCAGCCTTATAACACCCTGGGCGTTCCAAACATCCACATCTGAGACTGACTGTTATCAAGGACTTAACCCCTGAGGGGTATACGCTATTCTATTACTGTGTAATTGTACTTATAAGTCATTTGTGCATTTACCATTATATCTATATATTATCTGTGTATATTTACGACCACTAGAGGGCGTGTTATTGCCTTATCTTATTTTAATAAAACTGTGTTCTTATTCACCAATGGTCTGAGTGTCTTAAAAAACCGTGACAGTTCTTCACCAACCAGGGAAAGCCTAGGATAACTGGGGTCAGAGAGGAGTGAATAACGTTGAATTCTATGATTTCAATGTGAGCAGAAGCGAATTGCAACGTCAAAGGGACCTTCTTGTGGGTACTACGTTCTGAGCCTAGGGGAGTGCCATCAACCACAACTATGGTGACGGAAGGAGTCCTGGGAACCAGGGGTATGTTATGCAAGAGGGCAAAGGTACGGTCCAAGAAGGAGCCGACGGCACCAGAGTCCACCAAGGCCCTAGTAGGCGAGACCTGGAGTGCCAGGAAAGTGACACTGGAATAATGAAGTGTTGAGTCATCTTTGAGAGGAAGGACAAATGACTTAGGGGAATCCCCTCGGTTCTCCCTACGTCCTGCCGTTTCCCGGCTTGTTGGGGCATAGTCAAGCCATGTGTTCTGACTGCCCACAATACAAGCAGAGACCCGAAGCATACGATGCCTCACTTTCTCCTCCTCCATAAGGCGAGTGACACGGCCTATTTCCATAGGTTCTGGAACGGCCTCGTGGGTCGTCATAGGCGGGTGGTGAAACTTGGGCGCTAGACGTACCACGGGACATACCAGAGGGCATAGAGAGAAGTCCCTCTCTTGCCGTCTCTCCTCTATACAGGTCTCCAGGGAGGAACACAGTGTGATCAACCCCTCCAAGGAGTCAGGTATAGGTCGGGTGGTTAACTCGTCCTTCAGACGCTCAGAAAGGCCCTGACGAAAAGCAGCTTTTAGGGCTCCATCACCCCAATCCGTCTCATAAGCCAGAGTGCGGAACTCTATGGAGTACTGTGTGAAGGCTTGTTGGCACTGTTGTAGGTCCAAAAGAGGAGCCTCTGCCATAGCTTGTTTTCCAGGCACATCAAAGACAGAACGAAAAGCTGCGATGAAGTTATCACTGTCTTGAAGAAGGAGTGATTGACGGTCCATCAGTGGTGAAACCCATGCTAGGGCCTGACCATGAAATAAAGAAATGATGAAGGTCACTCTTGCTTGATCCGAGGCATACATCTCAGGCTGGCTCCTGAAGTGGAGGAAGCACTGGTTCAGGAACCCACGCAGAAGCTTGGAATCTCCCTCAAATTTGTCAGGAAGGGGTATACGAATAGGCAAGGAGGCACTAGGAACAGAGGGAGGGACTGGATCTGATACTGCCAAGGAAGAAGTAGGTCCAGGAGTTTCCAGGTGTTGCTGCATGAGCTACAGCAAGGATGTTATAGAATCCAGTTTTTGGTCCAGGCACTGTATTTGGGAGGAATGCTGTTCGAACACAGCTGCCTGTTGGACCACCGGTTTAGATAGCTCTGTAGGATCGACCGACATCCCGTTTGTATGGCACGATTACTAATGTCATCCAATTGCAGGAATCCTGCAAGAGAGGAAGTGCTGGGGTGCGAAGCTTGGGTATGAGGGTGGTTGAACGTTGGCTGCCCATTGTCAGGCCTTGCTGTGGCTTCGGCCGGATAAAGTTGCCAGCCGCAAGGCTGGATGGCAGACTCCAGAGAAGCTGGAAGTGAGCCCTGGATAGCCAGACAATGAACAGCACAGTATCTCCTGCAGGGGAGAGTGCTGGCTAGGGGGCTGAGAGTGGGGTGCGTGGATGGGGGCACAAGGAATAGAATAGTGACTATACTGGAACAGTAACTGAAGAGAGGTCTAAGGCTTAGCAGGGTCATACACAGATTAGTCTAAGAACTTGAATCACAAGGCAGAAGAATAATCTTGGACTTTGCAAGGTCATACACAGATGTGGCTAGGACTGGAATCAGAAGGCAGAAGAGTGATCTTGGGCTTGGCAGGGTCATACACAGATCAAGGAAGAGAACCAGATCTCAGGAGTAGGCAAAGGAACAGGACTCGGAACTGACAGAAGGAACTCACTGAAACACGACCAGCTGACTACAGAACACTGTAATAGTGCACTGAAGCCAGAAACAGGGGATAAGATAAAGGGTCGCGTGCTACGTCATCTGCACGCAATGTCAAACACATGGCAAGAAAAGGACCGAGCCAGCAGTGCCTTATGCCAGTGTATATCGACATTGACAGTGAGGAAGCCCTGAGAGGCAAAGCTGGAGGCAGTGGGCAACACAGAGAATGTCGCATCAAAGCACAGTGGCGGCGGCTAAAGGGGAGCTCAGGAGGAGAGGCCAGAGAAACGGGTGACACTCACTCTGAAAAGTCAAAAATTGTAAAAAGTCTTTCAGAGGGATGCAGCACTCTTGAAATTGCTAAGATATTGGGGCGTGATCACAGAACCATCAAACGTTTTGTTGCAAATAGTAAACAGGGTCACAAGAAAGGTGTTGAGAAAAAAAGATGCAAATTAACTGCCAGAGATTTGAGAAGAATCAAAAATGAAGCTACCAGGAACCCATTAGCCTCCAGTGCTGTCATATTCCACAACTCTACCTACCTGGAGTGTCCAGAATTACTAGGTGTTCAATGCTCAGAGACATGGCCACGGTAAGGAAGGCTGAAACCCGACCACCACTGAACAAGACACATAAGTTGAAACGCCAAGACTGGGCCAAGAAATATCTGAAGACAGATTTTTCAAAGGTTTTATGGACTGATGAGATGAGAGTGATTCTTGATGGTCCAGATGGATGGGCCCGTGGCTGGATCAGTAACGGGCACAGAGCTCCACTTCGATTCAGACTCCAGCAAGGTGGAGGAGGGGTACTGGTATGGGCTGGTGTTATCAAAGATGAGCTAGTTGGACCTGTTTGAGTTGAAGATGGACTCAAGCTCAACTCCCAAACTTACTGCCAGTTTTTAGAAGAAACTTTCTTCAAGCAGTGGTACAGGAAAAAGTCTGCATCTTTCAAGAAGACCATGATTTTTATGCGGGACAATGCTCCATCGCATGCATCGAAGTACTCCACTAGCCAGTAAAGGCCTTAAAGATGATAAAAATAATGACATGGCCCCCTTCCTCACCTGACCTAAACCCTATTGAGAACTTGCTGGTAATTCTTAAATGGCAGATTTACGCTGAAGGAAAACAGTACACCTCTCTGAACAGTGTCTGGGAGGCTGTGGTTGCTGCTGCACAAAAAGTTGATCATCAACAGATCAAGAAACTGACAGACTCCATGAATGCAAGGCTTATGACTGTTATTGAAAAGAATGGTGGCTATATTGGTCACTGATTTTTTTTTTTTTTTTTTTTTAAATGTCACAAATGATTATTTGTAAATTTTGAGTTGTTTGTTTAGTATTCTCACTTTAATAGATGAAAATAAACACAGATGTTGGGAAAATTATCGTTTTTCTTTAAGTTGCATACTAATTCTGCACACTAATAGTTGCCAAATAATTGTGCACACATAGATATCCTCCCAAGAAAGGTGAAACCTCACTTTTACTTTCTTAAAGGGATAGTAATACTTTAATATTACTATTCCCCATATTGTAGATATTTGAAAAATAATTTAATAGCTCCCAGGTTCATCTCTCAAACCTTTATGGTTTGAGAGATAACCGAACGCAAAGTTCCCACCTCCCTCCCCCTTCCCTGAAGTCAGCGTTGTATTGACTGCAGGGATATCCGGTCTGACTTTCATCAGGCGGCTCTGCAGCTGAGCTGAGATCGCGTTGGTGAAAAAGAATTATTTCACTAAAACGGTCTTCTACGCGTGCTTGCAAACCAAGCACATGTAGAAGACCATTTCAGTGAAATAATTCTTTTTCACTAACGTGATCTCGGCTCAGCTGCAGAGCCGCAAGCCTGTCGTATGACATACTTCCCCTGCATTCGGTACAACCCTGACTTCAGGGAAGGGGGAGGGAGGGGGGAACTTTGCCTTTGGTTATCTCTCAAACCATAAAGGTTTGAGAGATGAACCTGGGGGCTATTAAATTATTTTTCCCATAGCTACAATATGGGTATTAGTAATAATAAAGTATTACTATCCCTTTAAATATTCAGGTTTAAGGTTTATTAAAATTTTGGATTGACGGAGAGCGCTGCAGTTGTTTAATGATAAAATGAAGCCTCAAAAATACAACTTGCCTAATAATTGTGCACACAGTGTATATGTCTTGGGCGTCATGGCAGTGGCTGAAAACAAATGACTACACTCCTTCAATATATGAATAACCTCAACAATCTAACTACATCGTCCGTTAATGCTCTGATAATCCTCTACCATATACAGTGAGGGAAAAAATTATTTGATCCCCTGCTGATTTTGTACATTTGCCCACTGACAAAGAAACGATCAGTCTATAATTTTAATGGTAGGTTTATTTGAACAGTGAGAGACAGAATAACAACAAAAAAATCCAGTAAAACTAATTTCAAAAAAGTTAAAAAATGACTTGCATTTTACTGAGTGAAATAAGTATTTGACCCCCTATCAATCAGCAAGATTTCTGGCTCCCAGGTGTCTTTATACAGGTAACAAGCTGAGATTAGGAACACTCTCTTACCTGTATAAAAGACACCTGTCCACAGAAGCAATCAATCAATCAATCAATCAGATTCCAAACTCTCCACCATGGCCAAGACCAAAGAGCTGTCTAGAATGTCAGGGACAAGATTGTAGACCTACACAAGGCTGGAATGGGCTACAAGACCATCGCTAAGCAAGGTGACAACAGTTGGTGCTATTATTCGCAAATGGAAGAAACACAAAATAACTGTCAATCTCCCTTGGTCTGGGGCTCCATGCAAGATCTCACCTAGTGGAGTTTCAATGATCATGAGAATGGTTAGGAATCAGCCCAGAACTACACGGGAGGATCTTGTCAATGATCTCAAGACAGCTGGGACCATAGTCACCAAGAAAACAATTGGTAACACAAAATGCCATGAAGGACTGAAATCCTGCAGCGCCCGCAAGGTCCCCCTGCTCAGGAAACCACATGTACAGGCCTGTCTGAAGTTTGTCAGTGAACATCTGAACGATTCAGCGAAGACCTGGGGGAAAGTGTTGTGGTCAGATGAGACCAAAATTGAGTTCTTTGGCATCAACTCAACTCACTATGTTTGGAGGAGGAGGAATGCTGCCTATGACCCCAAGAACACCATCCCCACTGTCAAACATGGAGGTGGAAACATTATGCTTTGGGGGTGGTTTTCTGCTAAGAGGACAGGACAACTTCACCGCATCAAAAGGACGATGGACAGGGCCATGTACTGTCAAATCTTGGGTGAGAACCTACTTCCCTCAGCTGGGGCATTGAAAATGGGTCGTGGATGGGTATTCCAGCATAACAATGACCCAAAACACACAGCCAGGGCAACAAAAGAGTGGTACAAGAAGAAGCACATTAAGGTCCTAGAGTGGCTTTGCCAGTCTCCAGACCTTAATCCCACAGAAAATCTGTGGAGGGAGCTTAAGGTTTGAGTTGCCAAATGTCAACCTCGAAACCTTAATGACTTGGAGAAGATTTGCAAAGAGGAGTGGGACAAAATCCCTCCTGAGATGTGTGCAAACCTGGTGGCCAACTACAAGAAACTTCTGACCTCTGTGATTGCCAACAAGGGTTTTGCCACCAAGTACTAAGTCATGTTTTGCAAAGGGGTCAAATACTTATTTCACTCCGTAAAATGCAAATCAATTTTTAACTGTTTTGAAATTTCTGGATTTTTTTGTTGTTATTCTGTCTCTCACTGTCCATATAAACCTACCATTGAAATTATAGACTGACCATTTCTTTGTCAGTGTGTAAATGTACAAAATCAGAAGGGGATCAAATAATTTTTCTTTAACTGTACATAGGCAGTACACATCCCACCTTAAAAAAACAGTGTCTCCTAATGATAATACTTAATAGCCATAACCAGTTGTAAAAATCATGAAATACTTCTAATCAAACATCAAATAAAATAAAACAAAAAATAAATAACATAAATATTAAAAATATATATAAAAAAAATCAGATGGATAACATGCGGTCTCTGTCATTATGAAACAATGAATATAAATATTCACAAACTCATCCGTAGATGTAAATTGATGGTTTAATGGTACTACGTTAGTATGAAATGATGAATGGTGTTAATATTTCACAAAGTTATCCATAGATATAAAACAATAACTTGATGATGTAATGTTAATATGAAATGATGAATGATGTTAGTATTTCACAAAGTCATCCATAGATGTAAAATGATAACGATGTTATTATATAGATCTAAAATGATGAATGATGATATTGCATACTTGATCCATATAGATTCAATGTGTCTTAAAGGCATATCATTCCTTATTCCAAAAACCAAGCAGAACTAGTTAACTCCTGATCGGTGAACCTTAATACTCGTGGCCTTTTCATTAAATGGGACTTATGATCTTAATTCTTCTATACGGCAACCTCACTCGCTTGGAGACTACTTATTGCACGGAGGGGATAACATATTGTAATCTTACCCACTGGTTTCTTCACTCCTATTTTCTTCGGTGGGTGTTCGTAGTTCTCAACCGTTCTTCACCCGTTATGTCCTTCTTCACGCTCATGGCGTCCTCACATACAGGTATAGGCAATGGAGACATTCAAGCCCCGGAAGAAGGAAAGCAGTTAGCTTTTTGAAATGAGTAGGCTTGAGTGTCTCCATTTCTATACCTGTATGCAAAGATGGTATTTATTATTATTATTATTATTATTATTATTATACTAGGAGACTAGCAGTACAGACAGGAGGGGTATATATATATAAGTTTGTATTTGTTATTATTATCATTATTATTATTATTATTATACTCTGAGGCTAGTAGAACAGATAGAAGGTATATATAGGTATACATTGTTATTATTATATTAGGAGGTTAGCAGTATAGACAGGAGTATATATAGGTATGTGTTATTATAATACTAGAAGGCTAGTAATACAGACAGGAGGGGTATATATAGGTATGTATTATTATTATTATTATACTAGGAGACTAGCAGTACAGACAGGAGGGGTATATATATATATATATATATATATATATATGTGTGTATGTATTTGTTATTATTTTTATTATGATTATTATTATACTCTGAGGCTAGTAGTACAGATAGATGGTATATATAGGTATTCATTGTTATTATACTAGGAGGTTAGTAGTATAGACAGGAGTATATATAGGTATGTGTTATTATAATACTAGAAGGCTAGTAATACAGACAGGAGGGGTAGATATAGGTATGTATTATTATTGTTCTAGATGGCTACGGTACAGAAAGGAGGGTATATAGGTATGTATTATTATTAAACTGGGAAAACAGCAGTATAGACAGAAGGGTATATATATAGGTATGTATTATTATTATACTAGGAGAGTAGCAGGGCAGAGGAGGGTATATAAAGGTATGACATTATTATACTAGGAGGCTAGCATTACATATAGGAGGGTATATATAATTATGTATTATTATTAAACTAGGAGGCTAGAAGAACAGGCAGGAGGGGTATATATAGGTATGTATTATGATTATACTAGAAGGTTAGCAGTACAGATGGGAGGGTATATATAGGTATATATCATTATTATATATATATATATATATATATATATATATATATATATATATATATGCACTATTACTATACTAAAAGGCTAGCACTACAGGCTGGAGAGATATATAGGTATTTATTGTTATTATTATTATACTAGGGGACTAACAGTATAGACGGCGAGGTATATATAGGTATGTATTATTGTCATACTTTGTAGTTACCAGTACAGACAGGAGGATATACATAGGTATGTATTATTATTATACTAGTAGACTAGCAGTACAGACAGGATGTGTATATATAGTTATGTATTATTATTATTATAGTAGGAGGCTAACAGTGCAGACAGGAGGGATATATATATATATATATATATATATATATATATATATATATAGGTATGTAGTATTATTCTACTTTGAGACTAGTGGTAAATAGGTATGTATTATAATTATGATTATTATTATTATACTAGGAGACTAACATTATAGACAGGTGCGGTATATATAGGTATGCATTGTTGTGATACTTTGAGGTTAACAGTACAGACAGGAGAATATATTATTATTATTATTATACTAGTAGACTAGGAGAGTATCAGGACAACAGGAGGGTTGTATAAAGGTATTTATTACAATTATACTAGGAGGCTAGCAGTATAGACAGGAGGGTATATATAGGTATATATTATTATACAAGAGGCTAGCAGTACACACCGGAGGGTATGTATTCGTATTTTGGACAGAGAGACATTTAGTGGTTACTTAGACCCAAAATGGACTAATTTTTTGGGACTATTATTAGGATCACTATTTTTCCTTTTTGACTATCAATAGGAAATTAGTTTTAATTGCTATTTTTATTTTTACTATTTAGGGTGAATCATTATTTTTGCTCCAGAGCTTATAATATATATTCTTATAGTGTCTATGTATTTACCTGCACATAGTATATGTATTATTGCTATTTCTTGCTGATTTTACTGTTTTATATGAGTAAAGTAATTTGATACAGCATTATTTAGCGCTCTCCTTATTTTATTTGTTATTTTGTATTTTGTTTATTTGGACACGATACACCAGCGAGTATAGTTTATTATATATATATATATATATATATATATATATATATATATATATATATATAATTTTTTTTTTTTTAATTATTTTTATTCTAGAAGGTTGACAGTACTGACAGGAGGGTGTATACATAGGTATTTATTATTATTTTATTATAGGAGGCTAGCAGGACCGATATGTGGGGTATATATATGTGTGAACTATAATACTTGGAGCCTAGTAGTATAGACAGGAGCGGTATATATATATATGTGTATGTATATGTGTATATATATATATATATATATATATATATATATATACATTCTTATTGTACTAGAAGTTGCGTAGTACAGACACGAGAGGTGTATATAGATATATTATTATTCTATTTGTAGAGTAGTAGTACAGACAGGAGGGATATATATATATATATAGTTATGTATTATTATTATACTAGGAGGATAACTGTACAGACAGGAGCAGTATGTATAGGTATGTATTATTATTATTATACTAGGAGGCTAGCAGTACAGACAGGAGTGGTATGTATAGGTATGTATTATTATTCTACTTTGAGAGTAGCAGTACAGACAGGAGGGGTATACATAGGTATGTATTATTATAATTATACTAGGAGACTAGCAGTACAGACAGGGGGGGTATAATAGGTATGTATTATTGTTATACTAGGAGGTTACCAGTACAGACAGGAGGATATATATAGTTATATATTATTACTAGCAATATGTGACGGCGTTGCCCGTCATTGTAGTTATGTGTGTTATGTAGCATTTTTTGTTTGGAATGTTGTAGGTGGCATGTTTAAGGTATTTTGTAAGAATTTTTTGTGTTTGTTTGTATGTAGCGAGAGTCATGGAGTTCACAGTCCCTGAAGTGGAACGCATTATAGGTGCATGTGATGGCTTTCAGGCTGTGGCTCTCCAGTTGTTGCTGGACTAATGGCCCCATTATCCCCAGCACCCTTTCAGCTCCAGCCGCCTCTTCCATTCTGTGTCCGTCTCTGTACACGCACACTTGGAGGCTGCCAGACAACCGCCGGCCCGGCTTCCTGGCCAGGAAGACACCTCCTGCCACAGGCCTCGGCCAAGAGCATTAATAGGGACGCAGCCCGGGCACCGAGAGCGGGAACTGAGGAGGGATGGTGTGTGTGGTTGGAGCAGGGATGGTGTGTGTGGTTGGAGCAGCTATAGTGCGGCATGTATATTTTTTGTGCCAAGGTACTTACACAGTGCAGGTGTGTGATAGCGGGCAGAGAGCGGCGGTGAAGAAGCTTGTGTGTAAAAGTGTGTACGACAGAGTGGCCCCAGCATGGTCTGTCTCCAGCCCCTCAGCCACGGCTAATAGCCGCATCCAGCTGCTGCTTGTAGAGAGGTCTTTGAAGGGCCGCATGACCGGGCTGTTGCGGGGTGGAGTTGTGCTTCATGAAGGGGGAACATGAAGGATTCGGTACTGGGCCTGCCTGGCTCCGAGCTACATGAAGCAGCTGGGCTTCCTGCAGCAGAAGCACATTTTGCACCAGGAGCCGAAAGCATTGTTGTGTTGCGGATACCAGAAATGAAGGTACACTGGAGCTGATCCCGCCCTCCCTGTGTTGGATCAGCTCATTGTGTGCCTCAGGTTGGTGGACGGACCCCTGGGGACTCTGTGTGTGTGTGTGTGTGGCTTTTGTATATGTGTGTGTGTGTGTGTGTGGCTTTTGTGTGTGTGGCTTGTGTGTGAGTCTGTGGTGTAGGAGCGAGTGGCAGACATTTTGTTTTTTTAGTCAATAGGATAGTGGTGGGCGGGCTGGATAGTGGGGGCAGGCCAACTCCCTGAATGATTTAAATCACTCCTCCATTGACTCACCCAATGGGAACAGTAACTCCTTACTTAAGCTGAAGTAACGTAGCAATATAACACACGGTGGCTCTTCAGTTGAGGAATCTCTCTCCCTTTAAGGAGAAAGGGTGGGAATCAGGAAGTGGAGGAGTGACAGTTGAAAACTGACAGTGAGGTGACTGAAGAGATTAAAAGAGTTACATAAAAGAGTTGCTATTAAGTTTATCCCTGAGTTTGTATTTTATGGAAACATTACACCCTCGTACTGAAACAGAGTGTATGGAGGGTTACAATTATCTGTGGGAGGTGAAACAGTGTGTTTGTGGGGTCATGATCCTGAGTGAGAGTGTGTGTGGACCAGGATAAGTTATCAATATCCCCTACTTCAGGAGCGAGTGGCAGCTATATTTTTTTTTGTCAGTTGGACAGTGGTGGGTGGACTGGAGAGGGAGGGCCAACTCCCTGTATGATAAACATGCCCCCATTGAATCACCCAATGGGAGCAGTAATGTCCCCATTGAATCACCCAATGGGAGTTGTGGCTCCTAATGAGACATAAATTATGCAATGAGGCATTTTGTTCAATGTGTGTTTGTTTTCTGAGGAGACATAAATTATGTTCTATGTGTGAGGTACCATAAATTATGCAATGAGGCTTATTCTTTTATATATATATAGATAGATTATTATTATTATTATTATTATAGTAGACTAGCAGTACAGAAAGGAGGGGTATATATAGGTATGTATTATTACTAGGAGGCTAGCAGTACAGACAGGAGGGGTATATATAGGTATGTACTATTATTTTACTATGAGACTAGCAGTACAGACAGGAGGGGTATATAGGTATGTATTATTATTGTAGTGTATCTGGACCCACCAACCTCCCCCATGCACCTACATGCCCACGAGCACTGGAGCCCCTATTAGACAGCTGGGGGCTCTGTCCAGTAGGTGGCATGCTTGCCTTTGCTGCCCGCTTCCTCAACTGTTGCTCTCCTCTGTTAAATCCTTTGCCCACTGGAAGACGCCTGAGTGACTTGTTGGGACCTTCAGGTCCTGCTAGGGTAGTACTGTAGTTTCAATGCACATGGTCTGCAAATTGATATATGGTAGTGCTCTCTCAGGACCTGATGATTCCAACAGGGTACTCAGGCATCTTCCAGTGGGGAGAGGATCTATCAGGGGAGAGCAGCAGTGGAGGAAGTGGGTAGCAAAGGTAAGCATGACTTCTGCTGGATGGAGTCCCCAGCTCCCTAGATGGGGAGTTCCTGTGCTAGTGGGCATGGGGTTCTGGGGGGCATAGCCAGATACCTTATTGAGGTGAAGGGAGGTTAGGGGGAGAGGGATCGAAGGGAGGCCAGCATTTTTTGGGGGGTAGGGGGTATGTATTATACACATGTACTAACACTTTCCTTAAAATCTGTGGTATAATTTACACCTGCATATTATACATAGGTAAATATCAACATTTTAACCTCTTTTTCCTAAAGAGAAGCAGGTGGGTACACCTGGTTTCAGCCTCCCCTATACTGCCTGCCCCTTTGAGAAACCATAAACCTCCTTAGGAAACTCCTCTTAATTCCCCCCATAGTAACTGGGCTGTGTGCACAGAGAAAACTGGGGTGGTTCTGAAGCACACAGGACAAATAATATTTCCCATTGGTGTAAAGGGGCAGCACCTCCTAGGATGAACCTGAGAGAAGTAGGGTAACATTTTAAGTGACGAGGGAATGGATCTGTGTCACAAAAATGCATTAAAGCGGAACTACCACCCATGAATAAATCTGGCCCAAATAAATACCCATCTGGCGACTAGCTGCTCAATAGTGATAGTCGCCAGAAATATTACCTGGTGTCTGAGAATTGTACACTGTTCCAGGACTGACAGGCAGGAAACAGCGCAGACATCTTCCCATAGTGACATCTGTACGCCTGCACTGTCAGTCCCAGCATGCTCTAGGAGGCGTCATTAGGTGCCATTCGGCTCCAAAAGGGACTGACAGTGCAGACGTCGCTATGGAAAGATGTCTGCGCTGTTTCCTGATGGGTATTTATTTGGGCCAGATTTATTCATGGGTGGTAGTTCCACTTTAAAAACAGTTGAACAAGCTTCTTACGTTGTGATGCTCTTAATTTCTTCTCTGGTGATGTCAGCTGCTCAGATTCCACAGGACTCTCATCTCCTTCATATTTCCGTCAATGGGGCTGGCTTTAGTCATTAGTGGAGTTGTCTTTTAGTCATAAGTGGACTTGTTTTTAGTAAAAATTGTGTTGTCCTTTAGTCATCAGTGGCAATGGCTTTTAGTCAAAGTGCAGTTGGCCTTTACTTATCAGTGGGCTTGGTTTTAGTTATCAGTCGTATTGGCTTGTAGTTATTGAGCTTGGTCTTTAATCAGTGGGGTTGGTTTTTAGTCATCAGTAGAATTTGCTGTTAATCATCAGCGAGGTTTGGCTTTTAGTCACAGTGGAGTTGTCTTTTAGTCTTCAGTGGGGTTGACATTTAATCATCAGTGGGGATGGGTTTTAGTGACAGTTGAGTTGGCGTTCAGTCGTCATTGAGGTTGGATTTTAGTGTGTGGGGGGGTGTACAGGAAGTAGAGGAGAACTGCTGAATTTGCAGTAAACTGACCACCAGACCTCACCTGGGTAGGATGGGACAATAACAGTGGGAATGCAGAAGTAAGTAAGGAACTGGTAAGTTGGGTGGATTGGTTTGGGGCCATTCAGATGCCTCCTTGATGTTATTGCATGAAGGATAAGTAGCGTATCTCATTCTTATACCACTCTCCAGCCCTTCAGCAAACAAAACTGCCTTCTTCTACAGCCTAATATTTAAAAATTTCTACCATTTTTCTGCACCCCAGTTCCTGTGCATAGGTGAGTCGCTTGGCCTTGTTTCCATGTCGGACGTATCTCTTTTTGGCCACAAGGCTTCCATGAAGACCACTTCTGACCAGACTTCTGCAGACAGAAGATGGGTATACCAGGGTCCCACTGTTTTCTGCCAATTCTAAGCTGATGGCACTGCTGGATATCGTCCAATTGTGAAGGGAAATAAAAAGAAAAAGATTTTCAGCGCAATGGATATCCCAATTATGTATCACAGGAAAACAGCTGCCAGATTTAAATAACCTTATTCCCAATAGTTATCTACATACAAACAATCCTTCACTATCAAATCAGCGCTATGTTCTCCTTTATATCACAGAGGACACAGTCAGTCACTGTAAAATCAAAACTCCATAGTTTAATAACAATCAATTCCATCATTTTAAGAATGGTTTTTGATGAAATTGATTGTTATTAAACTATGGAGTTTTGATTTTACAGTGATTGACTGTGTCCTCTGTGATAAAAAGGAGAACGTAGCGCTGATTTGATAGTGAAGGAGTGATGGGAAATAAGCATGATGTGTCTTTCATCTGTTGCACTAAGTTTCCTTGGCCGAACACTGAATCTTCAGTGCTCAACGTTTCCTGTTTCTTTGTGCTTCTTAAAAATAGCTTGGACAGCACATCTGGAAACCCCTGCCTGCCTTGAAATTTCTTCTTGGCTGAGACTTTGCTGATGCAATATAAGTACCTTGTGTCTTGTTGCAATGCCTTGCCATGGTATATGACTTTTGACATTAAACTGTCTTCAGCAGCCTCACCTTGTTAGCTGAATCTGGCTGTTCCTCACCCAGTTTTATTCCCTCTAATCAGCTGTTTCTGTTTCAGTTAATGATTGTGTTTCAACCTACATATTAAATGATTAATGATCATTAGCACCTGTTTGGTATAATTGTTTAATTATACACCTGACTATATCCTTACAAAATCCCTGGCTTTGTGCAAGTGTACCTAGAAGAATTTATGTTGTTTTGAAGGCAAAGGGTGGTCACACTAAATATTGATTTGATTTAGATGTGTCTTCTGTTCACTCACTATGTTAATTGATGACTATAAATTATTAACATGTATATTTTGGAAAGCACTCTTACGTTACAGTATTTTTTCACGCCTGCCTAGAACTTTTTCATTACTGTATATGTATGCATTTTGCTATCTAAAGAGAGAAAAGAAGAAAGAAGAGATTGAGAGAGGCAGACGGAGTCATCACAGAAGGCTAGCAGTACAGATAGGAGGGGTATATATGTGTGTATATATGTGTGCAGTTTGTAAACCTTCTATTTTGTCAACACAAAATTGCATCAAATCAATGATGCCCACTGAATGAAACATTGCCTTTTCTTGCTCCTACTGGCTTGTGGAATAAAATCTCCTTTTTTTATAGCTTCTCTCCTTTTGTTGTGGACTAATTTCATTATCACACCATTTAAATCAATTGAACTTTGGTGCATGTCAGAAGGGTGATGACTGGATACTTCTCGGTTTTATTGTCCTCAGTTCATGCACCTTAAAACTAAAATTTGATGACAGATAAAAACCATTCGGTCCTTCTAGTCTGTCCAATTTTCCTACTGTAAAAAACATCAAATCTTATTTGGTCCTTGGTCCTGTCTTATGTTCAGGATAGCCTTATGCCTATCCCATGCATGCTTAAATTACATCACTGTATTAACCTCTACCACTTCTACCGGCAAGCTATTCCACTTATCTACCACCCTCTCAGTGAATAAAAGCTTTCTGACATCTATGTCTCTGTCCTAGTTTTAGATTATGGCCTCTTGTCCTAACATTCTTACTCCTTTGAAATGTACTTCCCTCCTGCACTTTGGTGAATCCCTTCATGTGTTTGAATGTTTCTATCATATCCCCTCTCTTTCTTCTCTCCTCCAAGCTATACATGTTTAGATCCTTTAGTCTATCCTAATATTTCTTTTCCTGTAAACCAGTCACCATTTTAGTAGACCTTCTCTGAATTCTCTCTAGTGTATCTATATCCTTCTGGAGATGGGGTCTCCAGTACTGTACACAATACTCTAGGTGAGGTCTAATCAAAGATCTGTAGTGGAAAGTCCACCTTCTTTTTTTTCTTCTATAATGTCTCTAGCTATACAATCCATCACCCTACTTGCATCCCTGCTTTGTTACAATGCCTGCCTACCTTTAAGTCATCAGAAATTATTGCTCCCCAGTCCTTTTCCTCTGTCGCCTACAGATCAGTAACCTTAATTCTATATTTTACATTTATCAACAGTAAATTGCAGCTGTCACACTCTCCTCTGTTATTTTAGTCTACCTAAATCATTTGCCATGTGCCTCATTCTCCCAGGAATGTCTACTCAGTTTCAAATCTTTGTATCATCTGTAAAAAGACATACCTTACCATGAAGACCTACAATGTAATTAATAAACATATTAAAAAGAAAGGGCACCAGTACATATCCCTGAGATTCCCCAGTAGGAACACTGCCTTCTTCTGAATATTCTCCATTAACTACAACCCTCTATCTCCTGTCACTCAGCCACTGACTTATCCATTCAACTATTTTTCCATCCACACTCAAACACTGCAATTTATTAATGAGTCTTCTATGAGGAACTTAGTCAAATGCCTTACTGAAATCTACTGCTCCCTTTAAATGGGACCTTTTCTCTAGAAATAAGTGGTTCTTCATTTATTTAATAAATTAAAGTCCTTAGGTTGGTGTCCTTCATACAGCAGTCTGGTGTATCTGAATATCTATTATTTGCATTATATAATTTGCATCATATCTACAGTTTGCTATATACAATGATCTCCATTGAAGCCAAGGGTATTTTCAGTGCCAGGATATAGTGGCAGGGAAAGGGAGTGGGGTCATGTGTGGATGGGTGTGGTCATGGGTGGAGCTAAAGGCGCCTAGAGTGCTTTGCCTAGGGGCGCCTGAGATGGAAATCCAGTAATGTCAGCAAATTAACTATGGCTGACTATGATGTGTGCTGGTCATCAGTTACTCATCTCAGTGGGATCACTGAACAGCGTGGATAAATTGAAAGGTTGGCTTTTATAGAGTAAAAGACCAGGGTGAAAATCCTCCCAAGCCAGGTCACAGATGTGATAATCAGTTGCTGAGCCAATTGGATTAAAAGGAGATTATCACCTCTTAATGTCTGTACTACAAATAGCAGATGAATTGTCTTAAACATACTAGAAGGAACTGACTTTGTACAACCTAGGCTCTTAATAAATGATTTACTTTATTTATGTCCCCTATCCTAACCAGAACTCTGGCACTGTATTCAGCACTTGACCCTTATGTACTCTGTAAGTCTCCTATTACCACTTTAGATTGTAAGCTTTCGGGCAGGGGCTTCACTTCCACGGTTTCACGTTGAAAAGCACTTGTAACCCTGTATTGTCTAAACCCTTAAATTGTAAATTGCTCCGTACACTTGTGGCGCTATATAAATAAGCATATCAATTCATTTTTTATGCAGACGTCAAGTATATACAAGGATCAAGTGTGATCTCACAGCCATTATCATGAACAGAACAAGACTGCATTCCTTTCCATCTCCTCATCTGCAGAAACTAGGGACCTTAGACATTTTATACCATTAGATGACAGAGACACCTCCAAGGCATTGGAAAGCATTGTGATAGAGGGGTCTACCATCCATGGTCTGGGTATATAAAGTGCGTATTACAGCTAAAGGGAATGTGCTAGGGTAATGGATAATGAATAAAGAAAGTGAGAGCAAGAAAACCCTATATCAGCACCAGACCCACCCTTGATTGACGAGTGGGAACCAAAATGAGTGAAAATATAATCACAGGAGATTCCCTAAGTACATAAGAAGAAAATAATCTTAACATTAACCTTTATTAATACTACTAAAATACATTAGCGAATTAAAATAATAACACAGCTCCAAATGGTGGAGAAAAATGTATTGCCTATGGTAAGTATCTATTAGGTTACTTAAAGGGATAGTAATGTTTCATAATAAAAACATATCTCATTAATCGTCATAGTATTTGGACTTTGGAGAGTGTTATTTCAATTCTGTCAGAGTTGTAGTTCAAAAGTTATTCAATGACAAAGTATCCCCCTCCCGCCCTTTTTACTGAGGTAACACTGCTCAGCCAGATCAGAAGGGAGGTGCCCAGGTAGACTGCAGAGAGGGACAATCTTCAATTAAGATAAGGGAAAAACCTAAAAAACTTGTCAAGGGGGGCAGGGCTTTCATTGTTCTCATAGGAAGAAGATTGTCCCCTACTGTTATCTGTCTGGACTGCATGGCTTACACTAGGTAAAAGGGGCGGGAGGGAAAACTTTGCTTGTGAATATCCCTCAAACCATAAAGGTTTCAGAGATAAGACATATCTTTCTTCATGTTTTTTTAATACCTACAAAATAAAATAAAGAAAAAACGAAGTATTACTATCCTTTTAATTCGACTGCTAGAATAGATATCTTACTGATAGAGCCAGTCTTTGACAATCAATTAGCTATATTGGTGGGGACATATGTAATATCCACATCAAGAGTCAATCACTGTTAGGCTGCTTAATTCAATTGCTAGAGTAAATATCTTGCTGATAGAACCAATCTCCAACATTTGATTGGCTATATTGGTGGAGACACATGTAATATTCACACCAACAGCCAATTTTCTCTCTCGTTGGAGATATAACCGTTAGATAGACAGAGGTGATTAGTTTAAACAAACGGAAAGTGCAGCGCCATAATTCACATGCTAAGTAGCACGCCGATACTTCGAGGTGCTGAACCTATGGTTCTCTGATTGTAACGTCACCTGTATCTAAAGATTCCTATACATGTGATTATTAGAAGATGGCAGTGCAATCTCTATGTGATATGTTGGTATAAAAAATACACAGAGAGACATCCCACTGTGAACCTTCTATTACATTGATTATGGGCTCTAAATAATGAGCCCGTGAGCAAGGCTAATCAGTTAGCAATATAATATAGGGTAGATTAAAAGTGACAGTATTCTCTGTCCCGTTTCTTCTCATGGAAACGAGTCACTGATTCATAGCACTTGTATTAGTAGATTATTTTTAGCAATTGATATTGGACCTAATGAACACAGAACTATACAAATAGAACTAGATAAACCTATGCTGTGTCCCGCAAAAGCTGATCACTTAAAAATGATGTGCAAGAAGGGTATTGTCTGCAAAAATAATTTTGTAATAAACACCGATCTGCAAGTGATCCATAGTGGCAAAAAAATCTCAACCTACGGATAATCCCGGCTACAACAGACTGCCTAACTGTCGTCCGCTATAAGAGGTACATATACTAAGTTTATCTGGTCTGAGTACTCAATTGTAAGTTCAGGAAGCACAGACTATACAGCAGTGCTTTTAATCTCAAAATGTAATCACTTGAAAAAAGTATTGTCTGCAAAGAAACTATGTATCTACAAGTGATCACAGTGGCAAACGTCCTCCATCCTTTGCGATGACAAATTGGAGACCTTACTAGAATTAATTTCCCATCTAGTCACCTGATCAGGCCTTGGAATAAATAGCTCACCGCAGAGATCCTTGTACTGACCTCTCATATACTTGTACAATGTGATAAGATCTCCTTTTAGTCGTCTTTTCTCTAGAGTAAATAAACCAAGTTTGTTTAGTTGTTCCTCATACGTCAAGTCCTCCATTCCCTTAATTCATTTTGTTGCTTTTCGCTGTACCCTCTCTAGTTCTAGTATATCATTTTTCAGAACTGGTGCCCAAAACTGTACTGCATACTCAAGGTGAGGTCTTACCAATGATTAGTATAATGGCAAAATAATGTTATCCACTCTCGCTTCAATACCACTTTTTATGCAAGACAGGATTTTGTTTGCTTTTGCTACTGCTACTTGACACTGGTCACTGTTTCCAAGTTTGTAGTTGACAAGGATACCCAGGTCTTTCTCTAGCAATGAGTCCCCTAAAATGATTCAATTAAGTTTATAAGTAGCCTTGGGGTTATTTTCTCCCAAATGCCTGACTTTACACTGCCCCACATTAAACTTCATATTCTATTTGTTTGCCCAATCTGACATTGTGTGTAATTCCCTCTGTAGAGAGAAAATATCCTGTTCTGAATTAATTACCTTGCATAATTTAGTGTCATCTGCAGATATTGATATTTTGCTTTGTATATCTATTTCCAGGTCATTTATTAACATGTTAAAAAGCAGAGGACCTAATACTGAACACTGAGGTACTCCACTCTCCATTTTAACAGTATTGGAGAATTTTCCATTTACAACCACACACTGTTCCCTATCCTCCAACCAATTGTGTATCCAATTGGAAAGGTTATCTCCTAGTCCCAATTTCCTTATTTTATACCCCAGTCTTCTGTGGTGCACTGTATCAAATGCCTTTGCAAAGTCTAGATATACTACATCACCTGCCTTGCCATTATCAAGGTTGATGCTTACTTCTTCATAGAAGCTGAAAAGGTAAATTTGGCATGATCTATTCTTCATAAAACCATGTTGATTCTTGCTAATGATCTTATTTTTTGTGTTGTAATCCTGAATATAGTCCCTTATTATCCCTTCTAGTAGTTTTTCCACTACAGAGGTCAAACTCTCAGGTCTATAATTCCCAGGTTCTGTTTTAGTTCCCTTCTTAAATAGCTAATTGATTGTTGAAGACTGGCTCTATCAGTAAGATGTCTAGTCTAACAATTGAATTAAGTAACCTAATAGATACTTACCATAGGCAATACATTTTCCTCTACCATTTGGAGCAGTGTTGTTATTTTAATTCACTAAAGTATTTTAATAGTATTAATAAAGGTTTATTCTAAGATTATTTTCTTCTTATGTACTTAAGGAATCTCCTGTGATTATATTTTCACTCATTTTGGTTCCCACTCGTCAATCAAGGGTGGGTCTGGTGCTATTTAAAACTCAACTTTTAAAAGGATACCCCCTATATTCACCCCAAAAAGCAACATTCTCTCTTTAGTCTAACAGCATGCCTCTGTTTACACGTACACCGTTCCACCGTAACAGTCTGGGTACTAGAGAGGTCTCCCTAGTATCTAAGTTGTTAATCGTGTTAACCTACAGTTAGGATGTTTAACCACAACGTGTGGCCCGTTGACAGATTTGAGGGCCACATGTACAGACCCTTGTATGAAAATATTATCAGTTGTAATTACCTGATATCTGTTACCCGATACATTAGTCTTAAACCCTTGAGTGCCTTGGATACCTCTTTGGCTCTCTGTACAGGATGGTTTTCTAATTGAAACACTCTCAAAGGGTTAAAGGAGCAGTAATCATTTCTTTGCAGGAAATTAAAATGACATAAAGCTTTACTGGCTGACTGAAACAGGGGATGGTGTTCCCAAACTAATAATTTTCATACAGAAATAAAGATTTTATATATATATATATATATATATATATATATATATATAGATATTCTGTTCTCTTAGCCAGCAATTTCTATGCTGCTTCACACTTCAGAGGTCAAAAGTCACTGTAATATGACTTAGTAATGAATTAATCATGCGATCTGCCGAGGATTGTCTTTCACTTGTTCTGTAGTCACGTGGGGGACTTAAACAGGTAAAAGGCCAACATAACAGACGTTACTGCCTTTCAAATGTAGGCGGGAGTGTATCACGGCTGATTTAATAAAATGAGCTACAGTAATTCTGGTTTACACTAGTTGGACCATGGGGGAAAATAATTCATTAATTTAGATTGGGCTTTTATCCCCCTTTATTTCATCAGAGAATGCTTAGGAGACCTTTCTGACATTCAAGGGGCTGAAATCCCCATTTAAACTAATGGGAAGTTTTATATGTCCAAAAAGATGCAGTTTATTTGCTTTAGTGAACTTGTGAGATATGTGTGCACTGGCTTCATAGAGTAACATGGGAACTGGAGAGTTAATCTCCCTGGGGAAGTTATCACCTCTTTATCACCTCTTTATCCTACATCCTAGAAACATAAAAACACACACTCTGACAGCAGAAAAGAACCATCTGGCCCACCCAGTCTTCCTATTTCACTATCTAATTAACAGTGTTTGTGCAGACCACCTCTGCTGGGAGACTGTTCCATGAATCTATCATTCTTTCCATAAGGTAGTACTTATGCACATTACTTCTGAATTTTCCACCCTCTAACTTTAGATCATGATCTCTTGTTCGAGTATTCTTTTTTTTTCCTCCCCCTTGTTCTTATTAATGCAGTCTGATTATCTGTATCTTAAAGGGATAGTAACACTTAAGTATTACTAATCCCTATATTAAAGACCTTTTAAAAATAAACATATTGCCCCCAATTTCATCTCTCAAACCTTTATGGTTTGAGAGATGATCGCTCCTAAAGTTGCCCTCTCCCTCCCCCTTCCCCGAAGTCAGCGTTGTAGCTGACTGCAGGGAAGCAAGTCGTACGACTTTCAGGTGGCTCTCCAGCACAGCCACGATCGTGTTAATAAAAAAGAATCACATAGAAGACCATTTTAGTGAAAGAGCCACCTGAAAGTCGTATGACTGTCTCCCCTGCAGTCAGCTAGAACGCTGACTTTGGGGAAGGGGGAGGGAGAGGGCAACTTTAGGAGCGATCAACTCTCAAACCATAAAGGTTTGAGAGATGAAACTGGGGGCAATACATTTATTTTTAAAAGGTCTTTGATATAGGGATTGGTAATAATTAAGTATTACTATCCCTTTAAGTCTTTGAATGGCAGAAAGGTAGACAATGCATTTCAATGGAATTCGTTGGCTAGCTCTCTGGCACATGAAGGGTTAAAACAGTCAGAGCTCAGTTTCTGCTGTTATTTATACTTTACTATTTACTGGCTTAAAATATGAAGAAATAAACAGAAGGCAATACAAACAGTTAAAGGGAGATTAATGTAAATAGTTTAGAAGTCTTGGATATCATTTTTTAACCCCATGGATGTTAGAGATCTCCAAAGCATTACTTTGCAATGCATTGCAGACCTCTCTGACACTGTACGGATTAAAGGGGAATAAGTCACCCTTAGTTTGTTTTAACACATTGGGGGTTATGCAATTTAATGGACCACTGGTCTGTCACAGAATTACTTTAAACCACCATGTGATGTACAGTGCAGCCTCACCTGTATATGTTGTACTGTATTCACACATGGTATATCTGTCTTGCTGCCCCATGGCTCTCTGGCCACATTAAAGTTTCCTAGTTGGGGCAGTCAGGATCTCCCGGTCTCCAGTTCAAAATGTAGGTGGCCCCCTGATTGGTCACTGCTTGTTCTTCTCTTGCTGCTCCGATCCCCATCGGCTGTAGACCTGCACGGCAAGTTTAAATCATGCTTTCTGTTCCCTGTGTGTTATGTTCCCTCCAGCTCACCCAATCCACAGTTTATCATGTTTGGCACCCCTTGTCGCTCCGATCCCCATCTGTTGGAGATCAACACATCAAGATTAAACTGTATCCTTGTGTTCCTGCCAAACCTCTTGGCCCCAGTTCAAAATGTCAGCAGCCCAATGATTGGTTGCCACTTGGTTACTTCCTGCTGCTCCGATCCTCATTGGCTGGAGATATATGCAGCAAGATTAAACTTTATTTTTTTTACATTAGGAATTCCATTCTTAAATATGCTCTTTGCGTTTGCAAATAAAGTTGTTGGATCCCTGTTATCCTGTCTGGTGTGTGTTTTTCCAGGAATGGTCTAAAGAGTCCCTTTTGACTCCCATTCACTGGATCCTTGCTACTCCGGCCCAGCTACCCCCTTGTAGCAGCATCACAGAGAGGGAAACCCGGCAATGATGGCTAGGGAGTGAATACATCGCTTGGTTACCGTTACATGGACTAAGGTGTGATAAAGCGGTGATAAACCAGAGATGACTTCTCCAGTAATATCACTTCTCCAGTTCCTATGTTATTCTATAGAGCCTATGCAAAGTTGGAGATATTTTAGTGTATTTACAATCTTCTTCCTATGAGAACAGTGAAAGCCCTGCCCCCCTTGACTAGTTTTTCAGGTTTTTCCCTTATGTTAATTGAAGATTGTCCCTCTCTGCAATCTACCTGGGCACCTCCCTTCTGCTCTGGCTGAGCAGTGTTACATCAGTAAAAGGGGCGGGAGGGGGATACTTTGTCATTGAATTACTCTTGAACTACAACTCTGATAGTATTGAAATAACACTCTCCAACGTCCAAATACTATGATGATTAATTAGAGCTGCTTTTATTATGAAACGTTACTATCCCTTTAAAAGAAGTTCTGCTCATAAGTAAAACTAAGGGGAAAGAGACCGCAGGGATGCCTTTCAGCATTTCACAAATGAAAATATACACTGCCAGCCGCTGCCTCATTATAAATACTAAAACACACTTACAGGGAAGTCCGACAGCAGTTGTAACAGGTGCTTCTCTCTGCATCATTTTCTCCCTTTCTTCTACAGCGTGTACTTTATATTAACGCCTTGAGTGCCAGAGGGGTACACAAATGCGTTGCATACCCCTCTGGCACTCAAGGGGTTGAGTCCATCCACATATTTTGGCACGAGGGACTGTTGCCACTGCTCAGTGATGCATTGCCCACTTCTCCTAGCATTGAAAGGGTTAAATGCCAGTGAGCGGGTGACTTGCTACTATGTAGAGTAAGACAGGAAGTGTGAGCATGGCATGCCTTCATTTGCATAATCTATAGATCTAAATAACTAAAAAAAAGTTTTCTAATGGAAAATGACTAATACAACATATGGCTGATTCTAAAAGACCTTTCAAATTCAGCAAAGTTGTCTTAGGTGATAATACCCCTTTAAGATCTCTTGGAGCAGGGCTCTCAGATTGATTTTCTCCATTTGTGAATTACATTGGCACATATGTATAAGGGCATCATTGGAGCAATTATGTGGCAAACCAGCTTTACCGCAGGGAACAACTAAATATTCCCACTGATTTAAAGGGATAGTAATGGTTAATTTTAAGTTGATTTAATATTGTAGACATTAAAAAAGATTAACATCAATGTAAGTCTTATCTCTCAAACCTTTATGGTTTGAGAGATATAACTGCTAAAGTTACCTTTTCCTGGTTGTTTTACTCAAGTCTGCCATCTAGCTGACAGCTGCAGATTCCAGTCATTTGACCAGACACAGGCTCTTCAGGAGAGCTGAAATCACGCTATTTAGAAATAAATACTTCATTGGAACGGTCTACAAAGTGTGCTTTCAAGCCAGGCACACTTTGTAGACCGTTCCAAATGAAGTATTTATTTTTAGATATCGTTATATCGGCGCTGCTGAAGAGCCACATCTGGTCAAGTGACCAGAATCTGCTTCTGACATTTTTACAGCTCGTCAAGCAGAAAGGGGAGGGACCAGAGAACTTTATTTTCCTATATCTCTCAAACCATAACGGTCTGAGTGATACGAATAAGTGCAAGTACTCTCTTTTAATTGTATATACCATATAGTTAATACTTTTTTCTGACATTACTATCCCTTTAAGTGTAGCTTTTAACTACATGGATGCTAGCTAAGTCTGCAGAGCATTGCAAAGCAGCGTGCAGGAGACCTCTCTAAAATCCAAGGGGGTCATTTTATAAATATAGTACAGCTGTTTGCTCAGAATTGCTGCACTATTGCCTATTCACACATACGCATACCTGGGAACTCTCCTGATTGGCCCCAGAGACTCCAGGTAGATAAAATGAGAAACGAAGCCAGGACATACTTGAAAATGAGAGACAGTCTCAGTGATTTCTTCCTGGTAAAACACTTTCCTTAAAAAAATAAGTATATATAAATATATATATATTTTTTTTGGTGAAATTATTTTACCAGGAAGAATACATTGAGATTATCTCTCATTTTCAAGTATGTCCTGGACTCATTTTATCTACCTCAGAGGGGTGAAAGACTGAGCTTGTCTTGCCAGGACTAGAACCTGCAACCCTGCAGCTTGACCAGATTTTACAGCTGGTGCCTTACCCAACTGAGCCATCTCAAAGAAACTTGAATTTAAAGCAGAACTATCACTCAAATTAAAGTGCCCCCCAAATAAATATTCATATAGCCATATATATACCAATACTTGTATGATCCTGAATAAGTCCCGCATTACTCATGAGTCATGAGTAAGCGCATATTGCGCGAAACACGTTGATCATTTAGAAGCCGAGGTTTACTCACCTAGCTGGTATGTTGTGGTTGTCTCTTTAAAGTATCTCTTCCATTGTTCATAACTCTGCGCTGTTGTCAAGGTACATATTTATTTTTACATGTTTCTACAATAAAGGATACATTGTTTTTAACTGATGTACGGATCATCTGTGTTAGCGATTCATCTAATTTATTTGCAGTATTGAAATAACACTCTCTGTGGCTCAAATACTATGAAGATTAATTGGAGCTGCTGTTTTTGTGAAACATTACTATCCCTTTAACACAAGTATTACTATCCCCTTAAATTTCAGTATATGTGTTTCTTATTTAGTCTGTGTAAATAAAATTATTTGGCTTGTTCCTAACCATTGAATCAATTACATAAAAACCTGTCAATAAGGCGTGAAGTAACCTAAAAATTACGTTATACCCCGCCTAGCCTTGCTAACACAAAGATGTCTGTCCTGGCCAATTGTCCTGAGGTTCATACACACACACATACACGTTCATAGACATAATAATGAGCATACCTGGGAACTCTCAGGGTTTGACCCAAATCTCAGGGTGAAGAGCCAAAATCTCAGGGTGAGAGAGTTCAGTGCTACCTGTTATATATTCTGTTCCAGTTAAATACTTCTTTAGTCTCTAAACTGGTGTCATTTGTACCAGAAAGGCAGAGGGAGAAGTCCTGCTTGATTTGTGTGTGTTCAAGCAGTGATATCTGTAAGTTGTTGTGTATTAATGGCTCCTTGAATGCAGACTGGAGCGACTCTCGATTACAGCGATTAGGGAAATATCGAGGATAATCTATATTATAAGAAATTTAAGGGTTAATATTTACACAATCTCAGGGTCAGCTCATTTTGAAAGTTCCCAGGTATGATAATGCGTTTTGCTTTGCATGCTATCATTTTTTCTGCACTGTAAATAAAATGCCTGTCTGTATTCTGTGCTTCAGTTTCTCTCTGTCACCTGTGGAATGAACACCACAGAGCTACCCCTTCCTTCTGTACTGAAAAATTGTATAAAAATTAGCTATTGCTGTAATGTACAGAAGGGGTTACATACCCTCCAAGTTTACTACTTTTTAGCAAATGCAGTTTATTTTTTCAGTAAACTGTATTTGCTAAAAAATAGTAAAGTTGGAGGGTATGTAACCCCTTTCAGTAACCCTCCCCATACGTCCATTGCACTGGGTGCTAACATTAGCAGCTAATGAGGCAGGGGTTAAACCTGCACTGATGTCTCAGTAGGAGCAGTAGTTACAGTAGCACAACGGCTCTGTCAGTTTGAACACGTTTGTCCCACCCTCCTCCCGGGACAATCAGCCAGTCCTGTGGGCAGAACCAATGCTCGCACTGGGCACAGGGAGGGGACTGGGCAGGGAGCCGCACTGAGATCAGCCTGCAGCGAGACTCGTAGTGCAGTGAGAGACACTCCTCTCTTTATATATACCTTTACTGCGTTACACCCGTCTGGTATTTATAGGGTTATTCACACAGTAGTAACTTTCTCCCCTCCATATTGTCTCCCTGTATAATGCAACTATTGATTACTATACCTAACGTTAACCCGTTGAGGGCCAGACTAATGTGCACCACATTGCTCTGTAAATGCGATTCTCTGTGTAAATGCGATGCCCACCCCTGTGGCATTGAGTGCCCGAGGGGTTGCTCATTGTATGGCAAAGCTACGAATTGGACATGGACACCCCTGTGGCACTCAAAGTGTTAAGCAAAGTGTGACACCCTTTGACTGCCAAAAGAGTGTCAAAGGCATTGGATTGACAAGGTTCTGGCATTGAAGAGGTTATGTGTAAGGCTGTGTAACATCTAGAAGTGCATATTAATGTATACGGGCATAAACACAAATATACACGTAAATAGTAGTATTTTAATACAATAAATATCACTTATGATACAGAAATAAATCACCCCCTGTTAAAACATGTTTGATATGTAATAGTGTTTTATAAATGTGTGCTGTAACCCTTTCAGTGCCAGAGGGGTAGGCGTTGTCACTGTAATGAAAGTGCATTGGTATTAATAAAGCTTTTATCATTGGCGTCCCAGGATTACTGCGTTTGTTAACCATTTGGGTTGTATTCACAAACATAAGATGAGCAATTTTGGGTCAAGCCACCAACTGCATCTTACCGGAGAAACAAACATTTCCATGGCTTTAAATCGGCCTTTTATCCCCACTGAGGCCTCCAGCACATCTCTTCACTTACATCTTGGTAAATCTGACCCATTGTTTTTGGCTTATATAACTTATATTGAAAAGTATATCTTTTAGAATGGACCATAAGCATAGGAAAAAGGTGAAGAAATTCTGGGGCAAACATATTGCACCATTGATATAAATTAACAACAGGCGCAATACCGCAGTTTTTATGTTAACCACCTGAGTGCCAAAGAGGTGTGCAGTGCATTGTGGAGAAATGCGTTGCACACTCCTCTGGCACTCAAGAGGTTAATCCTTTTGGTGTCAGAGAGATCCTCAATTTAAAGCCTTATGTTCACAAGAAAAGAGGAGCAATTCTGGGACACGCCAACTGCACCAGAGGGGAGAAATAAAACTTCTCAGAATTCTCATTGATTTAAATGGGACTTATAAACATTTGACTGCTAGAGATTTGTAACACATTGTGAGGCAATGCACTGAAGACCTTTCTAGCATTCAGGGAGTTAAATTAGGGTGACCACGGGTCCCGGAACGTCCGGGACTGTCCCTTATTTCAGGGACATGTCCCGCGTCCCGGGTCCCCTTCAACCGGGACAATGAAGTGTCCCGGAATGAAGCCAAGCCGCCCTGAATGTCAGCCTGCAAGCGGTGTGTCACATCATGGACGCCGCTTGCAGGCTGACATCCAGGGCGGCAATGCAGCTTACCTGATCTCCTGGAGGTAAGCGCTCTAGTAATACAGAGCGCTGGGAGATGACATCATCTCCCAGCGCTCTGCATTACTGAGCACAGCGCGCGGGAGCTTCAGCTCTGTGCCGGAGGAGGCACAGAGCTCCCTCTTGACACGCCGCTAGACCACCAGGGACTCAAGGTAAGGCAATAGGGTGACCACGTCCCGGAATGGCAGAAGGGAAATGTGGTCACCCTAAGTTAAATCCCCATTTAATTCAATGTAAGTCCCTTTTCTTCCCCTATAGGGCAGTTGGGTTGCCTCCACTTTGCTTGTGGCATATATCCCAGTGTGTTGTGTTTAACCCTTTGAGTGGCAGAGGGGTATCCCACTCACTCAGAGTGGTTAAGGCTTAATGTATAACTTTATTGTAAAGCACTAAAACATACACAGAGAATCACAGGGGTATGTAAAATACAGCACATATATGTACTGACTAACATGTACTGATATGGGGTCCAACCAGTGCCGGCCCAAGACATTGTGCTGCCAAGGATGAAATGCTGCCCCCACTCCGCACACCAAAGCCACTCCCACCAAAACACTCCACATCCTTAATTATATTAACCCCTCTTCTGCCCCTAAAACCACATACAACTGTAATTTTTTTTACACCCCTTGTATCGCTTTCTCCCCCTTGCCTTTATACACCCCTTATGCCTCTGTTTTCGCCTCTTTTCACCCCTTGTGCATTGTTGTCACCCCTTGTGCCTCTTTTTCCCCTCTTTTCACCCCTTGTGCTTTTTTCCCCGTTTTCACACCTTGTGCCTCTTTTTCCCTCTTTTTACCCCTTGTGCTTTTTTCTCTGTTTTCACCCCTTGTGCCTCTTTTCCCCTCTTTTCACCCCTTGTGCCTCTTTTTTCCCCTTTTTTCATCCCTTGTGCCCCTTTCTCCCTCTCTTTTCACCCCTTGTGCCTCTTTTTTCCCCTTTTCACCCCTTGTTCCTTTCTCCCCCTCTTTTCACCCCTTGTGCCCCTTTCTCCCTCTCTTTTCACCCCTTGTGCCCCTTCCCCCCCTTGCCTGTTTCTCTTCTCCTTTTGGATCGCTCT
This sequence comes from Rhinophrynus dorsalis, assembly GCA_037306005.1. NCBI lineage: Eukaryota > Metazoa > Chordata > Amphibia > Anura > Rhinophrynidae > Rhinophrynus > Rhinophrynus dorsalis. Next base: position 49,621,774 of record CM074718.1, read on the forward strand.
CTTTCTTCTCCTTCTGGCTCTCTCTTCTCCTGCTTTTTACTCAGTCTCCCCACTGACCGCACTGTTGACAGCCGGGACCGTGTCACATGCAGAGACGCCGCGTGGTGCATGCTGGGATTTTCTTAGTCAGTCTGGGTGCCAGTTTTAAACTTGCACTGGCCTCCGAACAGACCAAGAAAATCCTGCATGCTCCACACGGCGTCTCCGCACGTGACACTTCCCGGCTGTCATCAGTGCAGGGCAGTGGGGAGAAGTCAAGCTGGAAATAACATGCCTTGGGGCGGCAAATTGACGCCCCTGTCAGAGTGCCGCCTGGACCCACTGGGACCCATGTAAGGGACAGCCCTAGGTCCAACATGCGGCCCACGGGCCAGATGAAACCGACCTCACATAATTAGCTAGCACTTAAACTAATATGCCAGTATGGCCATTTGATACCTCTCTGGCACTCAAAGTGTTAAATGTTATCAACAAATTGTACCCCTTGAATTCTAGAGCTCATAAAATCAGTGGGATTATGTTGTCCCCCATAATTGCTCCACGTTTGCTCTTATGTATGTGGCCCTTATGGGAGCAGGTATCAAATGTCCCTAAATTAGAGTTGCTTTACGGATTTGCACCTTTCTATATATAAATGTATGTAAATGTGGTGCAGCAGGGTGCAAAACAATTCCATGTCATGTTGGTACATCCTGTAAAATAAGACTTTGGCAAACTGGACTTTGTTTTCACAGAAATGGTGCCTAACCAATAATACATTTGGCATTAGGTGGAGCTATTGCTAACTGCATCTATAATAATACTTACTCATTCTACTATAGCACCACTACATGCACACCTATGACTGCATCTTCTCCAAGAGGGGGAGCGGGGGGGATATTAACACCCTTGTAACTGTTGTTGGATTACAATTCCCATTGGCCGAGGATGATGGTATTTGTAGTTCAGCAACAGATTGAGAGCCACAGGATGGTCAAAATTATATTTGTCTTTGACAATATTTATAAATATATATATATATATATATATATATATATATATATATATATATATACTAGTTGAAGAGTCTGTGTACACGGGCAACACTGCCAGCCGGTCACGGTGCAGACATGCGCAGTACAGACTACTGTGCATGACTGCAGCTTATGCAGCAGTCTCTACTGAGCATGACTGCATCGTTACAAACTTTTTAGTGAATCATAATATAGGATATATATATATATATATATATATATATATATATATATATATATATATAAATAAAATTTATTGTTAGAAAACTGAATGTTGAGTGTTTCAAATAGTGTGTAAGCACACTTCTCTGGTCCTTAAAGAATTGATTAATTTATTATCGTTATTACATTTTTGTCATTCTGAGTTATAATATTTTAATATTTCACATTGTGATGTTTTGAGGTTTAACAGTCCTAGTTGGCACTACATTAAGCAAAAGGGAGTTTTTTAAAGCAGACATATCACTTTAACCCCTTAACGACTGACCTATCTTGTACTGAAGGGGTTAATTATTATTATTATTATTATTATCATCATAATCCCTTGTCTGATCTATAATATTCATTGGATTGTTGTGTTTTGAAGTTCAGCACTCCTGGCTGGCTGACTCTTTGAGTGCCAGAGGGGTATGCAATGCATTGAAAAGCAAAGCAATGCGTTGCATTCTGGCACCCAAAGGGTTAAAGGAACAGGAACCCTTGAATTTGACCTTATATATTCTGCAAGTACATAATAAAGTACGTGCAGTCAAACTGCCTATACTTTTCATTTTTTTCCATCTTTTATTCTGTTACACTTTTATGTTCCTGACAGCTCACTAAATTTTTGTTTCCAGAATGCAGGATGTAATACAATGTTTACAGTCTCACTGCAGCACTGAATGCTAGGTCTATCTTCTTTACATTGTATAGGCAATTTATGTACTTGCATACTATGCAGGCAAAATAAAAGGTTACTGTTCCTTTAAGTCCCCTGTTTCTGCAAATGACCCAATGAGCTTCCTCCACTGCTAACAACATAGCCATCTCCTTGGTGATGGGTGGGAGGGCAGAGACAGACGGCCTAGGGTGAGGATAGGCTGCAGCTCATGTTGGAGAGAAGGGGAGGCAGGAGAAGGAGGAGGGATCCTATTGTCAATTGGGAAGAAAGTTCAACGTTGGGAGGGAGAGAGAGAACTTTTCAAATGCAGTTTATTGTCCGTTTTGTAGCATGGGTTACTACTAGTTGGGGATCCCCTGATCTGCGCAGGTAAGTCTTGCTGGTGGAAATGAAAGTATTTATAGCTAGGGGTTTGCATGGGCTGGGTGGTTATAGGATTCCTGTGAGGCTCTATTGTGTTCTGCTGGGCTGCATCTATATACTTACTGCATGTCACAAGGCCTGGAACAACAGCTTGTGCCTCTAAACTGCACTAATGTATAATTAAGGCATTCAGACCTCCCGTTTAATGCAGGATGCTTATAAAATGTCATTCTGCATGGCTTAACCCTTTAAGGACCAGAGCTCTGGTCCTTAAAGGGTTACTAAGAACCTGGCATAATCCTCTGGTCCCTAAATGGTTAATTAGAACCAGTGCTCATATTTGACCCTTTTGGTGATAGAGAAGGGTGTCCAAAGTATTGCATTTGGAATTCAAAGGGTTAATTTGTCCTGTATTAAAAGGGAGGTCTGGTCAGCTTGTGTAGAGTTGTAAACTGTAGAGCTCTGTCTTTTGCCTGTTATGGACACAAAAGGACCCTTTATCATTTGTAGCACATTATATTATTTGATAAGGGTGACAATGTCCTAAATATTGCATATCTACTGCTACAATAGCTGCTATGCATTGAGCCCACTGTTGGTGACATGTAACCCTTTGCATGCCATTGAGGAGTCTAACACATTGCTACGCTTTATGTTGACACCTCTGTGACACGAGAAAGGGTGATGTACCCCCACAGGAACTCTTAAAGGGTTAAATCTGGATTGGTACTTCATTGATGTGCGAGATTCTCCATTTTTGTATACATTGTATAGGTATTAGAACATAATAGTATTAAAATAAAGCCTGACGCCTTGAACCTGTTTAACCCTTTGAATGCCAGATTGGTACGTTTTGTGTACCCCTCTGGCATTCAAAGGGTTAACCCTTTGAGTGTTAGAGATGTCTTCAACACATTGCTTCACAATATGTTAATGATGTATATAGCATCCAAAGGGTTAAGTAGGGACACTTTGCCAAGCGTTGCCAGGTGCGGGTGGCTGCCAGTGGCTAGTAATGTGTGGCAGTGCCAGCTGGGTAATAAGATTCAACCCTGCCACGGCAGTGTAATGCTATTTGCTTTTGGATGTAATTGCATATTATATTAACCCCATGGACTCTAGAAACGTCTCCAGCATGTTGAAAAGCAATACTTTGGAGACATTGCTTGCTGAGAAGGAGTATAAATATATGTTAGTTTAATATAAAAGAGGCTGTCTAATATAAAAGAGGCGATAATATAAAAGTGGCTGTCTTAACATTCACAGATATAAAGTAAAAGGTGGTGTACATTGATTTAACTTAAATGCTGTATGTCAGTGGTGGACAGAAATGTAAATAACACTGGAGCCAGATAGAATCTTTTGGAGCTGGTTGGGAATTTTGGGAGCCTGTGATATGGTGCACGTACACAGACGTACAAAAAAAAAAAACCTCAAAAAACTTAGGAGCCAGCAGTGAAATTTCAGGCTCCAAGATACAAGGGATGTTTCCATTCCTGGAAATACTGTATGATATTGCATGTGCTGTTTTACTGAAGATTGGGGGGAGCAGTTTTCCTTTACACTTCTCATTTCCTGGTTAGGGGGTGCACGCTAATGTGTAAGACACATCAGGAAGTGATGAATGCAACTGTTAATTGCTTCCCCTAGCCGGCTAACAAAACAGCACATTCAATATCATCAGTTTTAAGTTCTGTTGAATAGAGTTATGTATACTTTTATGTATAGCTCTGTGAATTTTACTCTGTACTCAAGAGCAAGTTGTATATTGATTCGGTCTTTTAAAGGGATAGTAATACTTACTTTTATTTTATTTTGTAGGCATTAAAAAAACATGAAGAATGATATAAGTCTTATATCTCAAACCTTTACGGTTTAAGAGATATTCACAAACAAACTTTCCCCTCCCGCCCCTTGTACCTAGTGTAAGCCATCTCTTCTCAAATGTGGAATCTGGTTGTAAGACCAGACAGATAACAGCAGGGGACAATCTTCTTCCTATGAGAACAATGAAAGCCCTGCCCCCCTTGACAAGCTTTTCAGGTTTTTCCCTTATCTTAATTGAAGATTGTCCCTCTGTGCAGTCTACCTGGGCACCTCCCTTCTGATCTGGCTGAACAGTGTTACATCAGTAAAAGGGGCGGGAGGGGGACACTTTGTCATTGAATAACTCCTGAACTACAACTCTGACAGAATTGAAATAACACTTTCCAAAGTCCAAATAGTATGATGATTAATTAGAGCTGTTTTTATTATGAAACATTACTATCCCTTTAAGGACCAGAGGATTAAGCAAAAAAAAGGATTAAAGGGCAACTGTTAACTAGACAATCGTTTATTAGCAGGACAGTGACCTTGAGAGCATATATGCCAAAGAATCAAGGGCTGCAGTGTGAGCCCAGGCCAATCATAGGGGGAAGATGGAACCATGATGGTCTCGCACAGCCCATATAGACACTAAGGAAAGGATCGAAAGTAATAAAAATAATTTTTATTCCTAGTTAACACAGTTTTAGAGAATTAGCATTAAAAGTGGAAGGATAGAGACAAGAGCACCAAATGACACAATTCTCATCGTAATGTGGGTGGGGCTTAAGTGAGATGGGAAGTGGAAATCCAGAGTTTGCCTTGAAATGCGCAGGGAAGTGGGCAGGACTGGGTGGAGTTATCAGGGAACTTTACAAACCAGAGAATTATCCTCTGTCTCAGAAGACCCTGTATTTAACACTTTGAGTGTCAGAGGGGTATGCAAAGCATTGCAATGTGTTGCATACCCCTCTGACACTCAAAGGGCTAAATTTAGGGCATAAGGTCTAATCAGCTGTTTCTTAAACACAGAGCCCCAAATATCTATAGGCATACCTGGGGACTCTCCAGATCTGCACCAGATGGTCCGGTTTCCAGACTTAACCCTTTGCAATGCATTGCATACCCCTCTGGCACTCAAAGTGTTAAATACAGGGTCTTCTGGGAGACAGGATGTTTCTCTGGTTTGTAAAGTTCCCTGCTACTCCGCCGAGTCCTGCCCAATTCCCTGCGCATTTCAAGGCAAACTCTGGCTTTCCACTTTCCCCTCCTGCCCACCTCAGTTAAGCCTCACCCACATTATGATGAGAATTTCATCATTCGGTCGCTTTTGTCTCTGTCCTTCATTGATACTATGGGGAGATGAGCTTGAAGAGTCCTTTGTATGTCTTTAGGTACTGAACTCATAAGACACAAAGTATGTGGCTGTTACCTACCAAAAGTTGAAATTTGTAAATGAAAGATCGGTGCCTCAACCAGAAACATTGCGTGGCATTTATGACGTATTTGATGGCATTAAATCCATCGAAAATGACATATGAGTCTGAGAGCAGCCCATGTTTGATTCAGCCTTGTACTCAGACTGCTACCCAACAAAATTATGTCGACTCTGAAAAAGTCATTCTGCTCTGAAATGCTCAGCACACCATGGGATTAGCGCTCGTTCTCAGGGCAGACTGTATAGCATAGAGATGTATTTTCCTCACATGCTACAGTGCTGAAAAACTACGAGTCATGCTTGGCTGTTCACACAGGAGACTATCGTTGCTCATGTCGCAGCACTTTCACATATTCAGGGCAGACAGTGGAGAAGATCTGCAACTGGAGACTATAGCAGCAGACAGGGGTGCCAACCCAGAAAAATGTTTTTTTTACTCTTATTACAACAAACAAATTTCATAGTTTTTTTTTAATCTGACCTCTTTCTTTGATCTGCTGTATTTCAGTGTCTCCACAATTTTTGTGACACCTCCTAATTTTAGGATTTTTTATTTACTGACAGTCAAGTCAATTTACTGTCGGTTGGCAGTCCTGGTGTTGGCAGTGTTTACCCTGTTCAAGCTGCTCATGTCGCTTACCCTACACCGGGGTACCAGTGTCTGCACACAGATCCTCTTTCCTATCACACCTCAGTAACATTATCTAGGTAGTTATTGTTACTTGATGTATTATTGGGGACCTCCTCCCTATTTTCTAAGTAGACTCCTTCTCGTCTATCATGGACTTTTCGTAACTTGTTGAGACTGAAGATACTAAGGTGAATGGGCTTATCTTCCAGTGCTCCTCCACTGGTGTTAGCCGCTAACACCAGCAGCTGCACTTAACCCTCTGGCACTCAAAGGGTTAAGTCTAACCACTACAGCATTGATTCTCAGCTCCAGTCCACAAGCCGCACCAACAGATCAGATTCTAACCATTTGGGTGCCAGAGCGGTATCCAGAGCGTTTGCCAAGCAATGTATTGGATACCCTTCTGTCATTCAAACAGTTAAAGATATTCCTAATTAAGCACATATGGAGCAATCCTATAACTGAGTCATTGACTACCCATCTATGATCAGGCCTGGTTATACAAAAAACCTGCACTGTGGGTGACACTGAGGAACCCTGCACTGCACAGTATGATCGCTGTAATGAATTCCGGAGGACACATTCCACCATTATTATGACTTTAATGCCTGCAAGCTCCTTATGTCAGCCCCATGGTGTGCACAGAAAAATAGTTACATAATTTCCTCTGTGCTTTGTTTAATATGTGGACCAAAGGGGTTAAAGCGGAACTACCACCTCTTAAACAATTTAATTTCAATAACTCCCCATCTGGTGACTAGCAGCTTAGTAGCGCTAGTCGCCAGAATTATTACCTTATTCAAAAGAAATATGCATTCTTACCGGGCTGACAGCAGCATGGAGCACGGGCATCTTGCCATAGTGACGTCCGCGCGCCTGCGCTGTCAGTCCCTTCCAGACCCAAATGACTCCTAGCAATGCCTCCTAGACACGGCTGGGACTGACAGCACAGGTGTGCGGACGTCACTATGGCAAGATGTCTGTGCTCCGTGCTACTGTCAGCCTGGGAAGAATGGAGAATTCTATTGAATAAGGTAATAATTCTGGCACTAGCGCTACTAAGCTGCTAGTCGCCAAATGGGGAGTTATTGAAGTTAAATTGTTTAAGAAGTGGTAGTTCTGTTTTAAAACTCTTTTGAGTGCCAGAGAGGTAGCCAACATTGCAATGTGTTTGCTACCTCTCTGACACTCTAAGGGTTAAACAAGGTATAGATGAAAGGGATGCCCTGAAACGCCCGTAGACTTGTCAATTGCCTTCCCCATGGCACAACTGGTGTTAAGGGAACATTTTGGCATAAGTAAGCTTAGTAAATTCTTGTTAGGCAAGCATAGAACTAGAAAATCTATTCCTTGCTTGTTTTTTGGCATGGAAGCTTATTTGTACATTTGTCCCACTGATGTTTGAAGTTATGTGTGTTTTTTCTACAGAAAATTGGGGGAAGCAGTTTGTCTTTGCAATCTTCACTTCCTGGTCAGGGAGGCTGGACTTAACTGTCGAAAACTCAGCAGGAAATAAGAGGTGCAGAGAAAAATGCTTCCCCCAGTCTGTTAAAAATAGCTCATGCAGTATTATACATCTTAAGTAGAAAAAAGGGTGGTACCGTGTTAGCCAGTATGGTAGATGGGATTCAGTGTACTTCTATAGTAGAAAACTCACAAGAGTGATATAAAGGTGATACCTTTTAATGGCTAATTGTGGACATAGAAAGTGCAAGCTTTCATGACACTATGCCTGAAGAAGGGTCCTTAACCCTTTGAGTGCCAAAGTGGTATTCAATGCATTGCTTTGCAATGCCTTGTTTATCACACTGACACTCAAAGGGTTAATGTCCTGAAAGCTTGCATGTTCTATGTCCTCAAGCCATTAAAAGGCATCACACACACACATGCTTTCCTTTAAAGGGGAACTACCACCCCACACAATGTTTACCTTTACTAAGTCCCCATCTGGCGACTAGCTGCTTAGTAGCGTTAGTCGCCAGAATAATTACCTTATTTAATAGATTTCTCCTCTCTTCCATGAGCGACAGGCAGGACGGGGCGTGGAAATCTTCCCATTGTGATGTCCTCGCGCCTGCACTGTCAGTCCCAGCCGGAGCCAAATGGCTCCTAGCAACACCTCCTAGACCTGGCTGGGACTGACAGCGCAGGCGCGCGGATGTCACAATGGCAAGATGTCTGCGCTCCATCCTGCCTTTTGCCCATGGAAGAGAGGCGAAATCTATTAAATAAGGTAATTATTCTGGTGACTAGCACTACTAAGCAGCTAGTCGCCAGATGGGGACTTAGTGAAGGTAAACATTGCGTGGGGTGGTAGTTCCCCTTTAACTCCTTTGATACTAAATATCCCCCCTGTGCAATTATGAAGCACTATACAATTAAGTATAAGGACATTTTAAATACATCTTAATTTTATTATTTTTACCTGAAGACAGAGGAGAAGTGTCATTTTATACTAGGCTATTCATGACATTGATCAAAGATGGGCAACCCAAGGCTCTCCAGCTGATCAGAACTATAATTCCCAATATCTCCAGCCATCTATCGGATGGATAATGGTAGCTCTACTCCTGAACCCCCATCATGTGTAGAGGTAGATTTTATAACTGGCATAACCAAACTGCGCCATAAAAGCAAACAAAAATTCACAAATTTGTCATTTATTTAAATTGTACTTCTAACCCCTAATCCTAGTGGAGGTATCAAACACATTGCAAAGCAATGTAATGGAGAACTCTAGCATTCAAAATCCCCTTTAACCCTTTGAGTTCCATTAGGGGTGTTGCAATGCGTTGGACACCCCTCATGGCACTCAAAGAGTTAAACGTATTCATTAAATTGCCACTGAACTGATGCCGTTCCTCTTATCTGCCTCACAGTCTTGTGTTGACTCAAGGACCTGTACTGTTTACATTGTTTGATGGCTAAATGTTATATCAGTGTTTTCTCCTTAATCCAAGAGCACACGTGTAAAGCGTTTTCTGTGTCTGAATAAGAAGGTGTTACACTTTCTTTTGTTGGAGTGTGCAGTGTTCTGAACAAGAAATACAACTTTTCCTGCCCAAGGCACAAGTGTGACAATGACACACAAACAGATGTCTGATAGTGTAAATAGAGAGGTGTGAGTGTTTCCTGGGACACTCTGCAAACATCTCCAGTGTTTTAAAGGGGCAGCGCATTTTATAAAAAAAAAAAAAAAATGTTACCCTAAAATATGCAGTTTTTGATATTTTCATACCGGGTCTGGAAAATTCAGCTGGTCTCCTCCTTCTCATTTCTTTCTTTACACATCTCCTGATTATATCAAAGATAGTCACTAACACCAAAACATAAAGACATCCCTATTGCCTTCATTAAACTGATAGTAATGCCCAATAATAATTTTATATAGTATCGTAGATTTAAAAAAAAAAATTATGTGCAGAAAATCCCATCTCTCAAACCTTTATGGTTTGAGAGATATTCACATCTAAAGTCTCCCCCTCCTCTTCTGATATCAGCTATAAAGCTGACTGCAGGAGATCCTTGTCCTGGGACCAGCCGGCAGCTCTTCAGCAGAGCCGAAATATTGATATTTGTACATAATACTTCATTGGAATGGTCTACAAAGTGGGCTTGCAAACCAGGCACACATTGTAGATCGTTCCAGTGAAGTAATTATTTTCCACTATCGCTATTGCAGCTCTGCTGAAGAGCCACCAGCTGGTCCCAGGTCCGGGATCTTTTGCTGTCAGCAGAGAGATGACGTCAGGAGAAGGGGAGGGAGGGGGGAACTTTAGCAGCGAATATCTCTCAAACCATAAAGGTTTGAGAGATGGGATTTGTTGCACGTAATTTTTTTTTTTTTTTCAATCTACAATACCAAATAAAATTATTATAGGACATTCGTATCCCTTTAAAGAAAAAGGCATCCTTGAGCCTGCTGAGGTGTTTTGGGGAGCACCAGGTGGAGAACACCTCTGAAACCCCAGAGCCAGAGCTTCACTGGGAGATGATTCAGCTGTTTGAAAAGCCACATCTTTCCTTTTTATAGGGGGGAAGCAATGTGCCCAGGGCTGGATTTAAATCCCAGGTGCTGTTAGGCAAGGCAATCTAAGTGCCCTTAGCTCCGTCCATGGCCACACCCCCATTCCTCACATTATTCAGCCCCAAATCATATCCACTATTCCCTGGTAAAGATAATACCCTTGGTCTATAACAAGAAAGAACAAAAAAAGTAGCTTTAAAGGGATAGTAATACTTAAGTATTACTAATCCCTATAGCAAAATACTACTTAAAAAAACGTATTGCCCCCAGTGTCATCTCTCAAACCTTTATGGTTTGAGAGATAATCGCTTCTAAAGTTGCCCTCTCCCTCCCCCTTCCCCGTAGTCAGCATTCTAGCTGACTGAAAGGAAGAGAGTCGTACGACTTTCAGGTGGCTCTCCAGCACAGCCGGATTGCGTTACCAAAAAAGAAAACTTTCACTTAAACGGTCTTCTATGTGTGCTTGGCTTGCAAGCACACGTAGAAGACCGTTTTAGTGAAAGTTTTTTTTTTTTTAGTTAACGCGATCGCGGCTCTGCTGCAGAGCCGCCTGATGATCTCTGACCGGATTTCCCTGAGTCAGCTAGAACGCTGACTATGGGGAAGGCGGAGGGAGAGGGCAACTTTAGAAGCGTTCATCTCTCAAACCATAAAGGATAGAGAGATGACACTGGGGGCAATACCTTTTTTTTTAAGTAGTACTTTGCTATAGGGATTAGTAATACTTAAGTATTACTATCCCTTTAAATCCTTGGTTGCTAGAGTGATCTCCAATGCATTGCTTTGCAATGTGTTGGAGATATTTCTAGCATCCAGGGGGTTAAATAATGGCCTGTAAAGGGGTATAAAACTGGTGCAGGGACTTTGAGGTTGCTCTGGCCACACCCATAATTCAGGAATGGGTGTGGCCAGCACAGCTGAGGCACCGCCCCTCAAAATTTGGAGCTCTAGGCAGTTGCTTACTCTGCCTTTTGGGAAATCTGGCCCTGAAAGTGCCGCTACTTCTAGGAGCACATCCGTAGCTTTGTGCAGCAGCAGGGTTCCAGCAAGGGCTCCACCTTGTGCACCCCACAAAAATGTAGGATCCACCATGATGCCTGTTTCTTTTAATAAACATAATAGGGACTTCTTTATGTTTTAGTGTGAGTGACCCTTTAAAAGGATAGTAACACTTAATATGTAAAAATATATATATTGCAGGGTCTCGCCTCCTGAGTAAAACAAGGGTACTTCCACTGCTCAGAGAGGTTTATTCAAATGTTATTGCAGGTCACATGTGGATTTTTTAGGTGCAGCGTCTGAATAGCATGAAGTTGTACAGTGGCGCTGTTGCTATACCATCCTATGGACAGGTCTCGTCAGTTGACCATAAACCTCCATTGGATGGTGTAGCAACAGCGCCACTGTAAAATGTGAGGCCATTAAGATATTGCTTCCCAAAAATTTAAAGTTTGACCTCCAATAACTTTTGAATAAAACACCTCTCATCAGTGAGGTTACTTTGTTTTACTCAGGAAGATAAACCCTACTATATATATTTTTTTACATAGTAAGTATTGCTGTTCTTTCAATCGGGACATGTATATGAATCAATTCTGTGTAGATTGTTTCTTAAAAAAAAAAAAAAAAAAAAGTAATATTTAATTAGAACTGGATATCATTTCCATAGAAGCAGATATGATTCTTTGTCACAGGACTCCAGGATGCTAAACTCCACCCAAAGATGGCTCCCTCTGAAGTCCAGTAGGAGACGTTTTGGGACTAGTAGTTATGCAGAATAAATCATGTCTCTTCCATAGTGGGCCATTCAGTACTAATTAAGATTCACTGTTTGGAAAACAATTCACATTGAATAGATTAATTGTAGCCATTAGAATATTCTGTCCGGTTTAGGATAAATAGTGGTTTATTATTAGGAGTTTTCAGTGTCCATTTAACAATTTGACCTCCAGAGTGGAATGTGTTGGATACCTCCTTGGCACGCAAAGAGTTAAAGGGATAGTAATACTTCAGTATTACAAATCCCTATATTAAAGCCCTTGTAAAAAGAAACGTTTTGCCCCCAGTGTCATCTCTCGAACCTTTATGGTCTGAGAGAGGATCACTTCTGAAGTTGCCCTCTCCCTCCCCCTTCCCCGTAGTGAGCGTTCTAGCTGACTGCAGGGAAGAGAGTCGTACGACTTTCAGGCGGCTCTCCAGCACAGCATGATCGCGTTACTAAAGAAAACTTTCACTGAAATGGTCTTCTATGTGTCCTTGGCTTGCAAGACCGTTTTAGTGAAAGTTTTTTTTTTAGTTAACGCGATCGCGGCTCTGCTGCAGAGCCGCCTGATGATCTCTGACCAGATTTCCCTGAGTCAGCTAAAATGCTGACTACGGGGAAGGGGGAGGGAGAGGGCAACTTTAGAAGCGTTCATCTCTCAAACCATAAAGGTTTGAGCGATGACACTGAGGGCAAAACATTTCTTTTTACAAGGGCTTTAATATAGGGATTTGTAATACTGAAGTATTACTATCCCTTTAAGGTCTTCACAATGTGCCGAGCACCGCTCTGGTCCTTACATAGTTAAAGGAGTAGCATGAGCTCTGAGGGCTGGGTGGGATTTCGGCAGCTGACTTCACCAGATAACGAAGAATATAGCTCAAGGAGGTCTTCCCCATTGTCATAGAAACACAAGAAGCTTTGCTGAAGTGTTTTCTTATGTTTATGTCAATAAGAGACTTGAGAAGAAAAGTAAACAGCCGCAGATATGTAGATTTGGTCTAGGGACACAGTATCACATTGAAGAGCAATTCATTTCACACCCACTTGGCTCTCAAAGGGGAACTATTCCCTAAGAATAAGAGGAGCTTAATGTGTTCATCAGAAAGACTTACCTAGGTAGGTGCCCTTCAGACAGGAGTGAGTTCCTTCTATTTACTGTTTTTATCTTCATTTGCTGTCTGTTATAGTCTATTTCTTTGCTAATTGTTATCTGAGAACAACTTGCATCCCTCATGATTCCTCATATCAAACATTAGGCTTCAACAGAAATCGGTACGGCCGGGATTCATCAAGGGGTGAGAAGACCAACGTATCGGATACGACGCTCTTCGCCACCTCCTTGCTGCTATCAGCGATGGATACTATCAGACAGCGCTGCCCAAGTTCAGTCCTCAAGGGCCACCAACAGGCCAGGATGTAAGGGTTTCCCTGATTAATCACAGGTGAGTCAGTCACAATGAATGAGCCACTGATTATCTCACCTGTGCTTAATTAGGGAAACCCTTACATCCTGGACTGGTGGTGGCCCTTGAGGACTGAACTTGGACAGCCCTGGTATCAGGTATTCGTCAGTGATCCGTCATTTTTTCCCACTTTGCATAACACAACGAAAGTCTCAAAACTATTGCCATTGTGGCTGTACATCCTCAGTGATTACACAGGGACCCGCCAGATGGAATTGGTGGATCATTCTGTCCATCACTTATTGATGAATTGATATGATTTACAGCCATCAAAGAATAGGTGAATGATTAACGTGCGAGGAAATCCAGCACCTGACCACTCATGGATTAGAAATTAGCATTTTAGTATTCGTATTCCTTCATTTGTCACCTACGTGTCGTGTGTATGTGTCCATTAATCCTGATATAAACACAGGAACTTGCAAGGGAGGTGTCATATCCTGACCGCGGACTGAGGCATGGATCGAAGTACCTTAACCCTTTGAGTGGCAGAGAGGTATCCACCGCATTGCGTGTTGGATACCTCTCGGGCACTCAAAGAGTAAACACCCAGTGTTAGAAATGTGTTCAGTGCTTTGCAATGTGTTGGAGACATCTCCTCTTTAGGGATATTATCACCTTAAATAGAATAAGGTTTTAAATCTTAAGGGCCATAATCTGGAATCTAAAGTGCTACAATTCTGATCCAAACCAGCCGCGGAGACCAGTGAAAATTTTTCTTTGAGTGAAATGAGGTTTTTAATCCCTTGCATGCTAGGCAGGTCTCCAGCACATTGCTTTGCAATGCGTCAGAGTCTTATTTAGCATTCAAGGGATTAAAAGCCCTATTTAATTCAATAGAAATTTTGGAACATTTTATTTGTTGCCTATCTTGCTTTTGGTTTGTCCTAGAATGGCTCCTCTTTTGTTTCATGAATATACTGCCGTGTGTACCTAGCCAGCGTTTATAACAAATTCACCATAAAATATGTGATAACTGTGCTTTTCCCTACTGATACAGCAGTGGGAGTCAACCCTGGAGACTGCAACTACAATTAACCCCAATCAGTCATTGATGGGAGTTTAATTCCTCAACAGCTGGAGTGCCGCAGGTGTCACCTTTTTTTCCTACACTTTAGTGTACCTGACAGTGAGCTTTCTGACAGGGACAGCTGTGTATGACCACTGACCTGTTTATACAATCTCCTAAGAATGATTCTGTTTGATAATGCACCAGCTGTAGAATCTGTTCAAGCTGTAAGGTTAAGGGTTCTAGTCTCAGCAAGGTCAGCTCAGCCTTTCACCCCTCTGAGGTAGATAACATGAGTCCAGGACACACTTAAAAACAAGAGATAATCTCAAAAGAAAGTGATCCAGGCTATGTCCCTTATGTGAGGGAATAACAAAAAGAAAGTGATCCAGGCTATGTCCCTTATGTGAGGGAATAACAAAAAGAAAGTGATCCAGGCTATGTCCCTTATGTGAGGGAATAACAAAAAGAAAGTGATCCAGGCTATGTCCCTTATGTGAGGGAATAACAAAAAGAAAGTGATCCAGGCTATGTCCCTTATGTGAGGGAATAATAAAAAGCAAGCTTGATAGTAAACGTAGCCTTCATCCTCCATGAATATTCACTGATGAAATATTTCACACCAAGGAAATATTTTTTTTCTAAATCCTGGCTTGGCATTTGTTATATTTAAATATATATGAATTGTTTTCCTTTTTAACTGATATCATACCTTTTTAACTCTTTGCATGGCAGAGAAGGGTACAAGACAATACCCATATACCTGCCAACTGTCCCGATTTCTAGGGACCGTCCCTGGTTCTAGTTGTCGGTCCCTGGATTCCGTTGTTCCTGGTTTCAGCCCAATATTCTTCATGCTTGTCATTTAAACACTTAATAGGTTATAAGTTTCCTCACGTTAATATTGTTTAGTTATCTGATTTATATGATTTAACCCTTTGAATGCCAGAGGGTTGTCCAGTGCACTGCTTTGCAACACGTTAGACACTTCTGGCACTTAAAGGGTTAATGTAGTGTTAAGGTATTGGTAAAGTTTATTTTGCTGTCATGTGCCTATGGGACAATGGTGCTGAAAGGGTTAAGTCTGTTGTGCAAGGGTTTTTGTTTGAGCTATGCGGCATGTGGAATGTGTTGCAATGCTTTGGATACCTCTGTGGAACTCAGAGGGTTAAAGGGATATCTGGTCACCTTAGTCCATGGGCGTCCAACGTGTAGCCTGTGGGCCAAATGCGGCCCACTGGAGATTTTTTAAAAAACAATTTTTATACCTAATTAACTAACAGACATGAACTAGTAGGTGAGTTAGACATATGGGTTGGATACCTATCTGGCACTCAGGCTTAAAGGGGATCTATCACCACAGTACAAATGTGTTTTAAACATTAGATTATCGAGTGATTAGGTGAATGTCTTGAATCATTTATTTTTTTTTTAGATCCTATTTTGCCAAAAAATTAACGTTTAAAGACTGCATTTTCAGATAGACTGCAGGTATAGAGCTGTACCCACAGTCTGTCACTCTGCCTCTGCTCCCCTCCCTCTATCCAGGCTCCTCCAATGACGGAGGCTTTCTGCCTGTAAGCTGGAGTTCTCTCATTGGCTAGATATTGATTACTGCCAATGAGACTGCTCCGGGTTACAGACAGAAGCCTCCGTCATTGGAGGAGGCTGGATAAAGGGAGGGGAGCAGAGGCAGAGTGACAGACTGCGGGTATAGAGCTGTACCCACAGTCTATCCGAAAGTGCAGTCTTTAAACTTTAATTTTTGGCAAAATAGGATTTAAAAAAAATAAATTATTCAAGAAATTCACCTAATCACTAGATATTCTATTGTTTAAAGGGATAGTAATACTTCAAAATTACTATCCCTTATATTGAAGCCCTTGTAAAACGGAATAAAATGCCACCAGCGGCATCTCTCAAATCTTTATGGTTTGAGAGATAGCCGCTTTTAAACTTCGCTCCCCCCTGCCCCTCCCCTGACGTCAGCGTTCTTGCTGCAGCAGGGAAATCCGGTCCCGGAACCGGTGGAGGCTCTTTAGGAGAACTGAGATCTCGTTATGGAAGACAAGATCCTTCACTAAAATGGTCTTCTACGTGTGCTTGTTTACCAAGCACACGTAGAAGACCGTTTTAGTGAAGGATCGTTTCTTCTATAACGAGATCTGGCTCTGCTGAAGAGCCTCCGCTTGATTCAAAGAAGGGATTTCCCTGCTGCAGCAAGAACGCTAACGTCAGCGGAGAGGCAGGGGGGGGCGAAATTTAAAAGCGGCTATCTCTCAAACCATAAATATTTGAGAGATGCCGCTGTGGCATTTTATTCCGTTTCACAAGGGCTTCAATATAAGGGATAGTAATTTTGAAGTATTGCTATCCCTTTAAAACACATTTGTACTGTGGTGATAGATCTCCTTTAAGCCTGGGTGCCAGAGAGGTATTCAACCCATATGTCTAACTCACCTACTAGGTCATGTCTGCTAGTTAACCCTTTGAGTGCCAGAGGGGTACTGTTTAAAACACATTTGTACTGTGGTGATAGATCCCCTTTAAATGCAGGGCACTTATGAAAATGTCATACTGCAGGTCTGCCCTCTAATCAGTGGATCCCTGCTGTGTGCGTTCTGCATTTAAATAGACATCAGGTCACATATGTCCTGTTGTCTCTTGCTGAGACTGTACTTCAGTTTGTTTGTATTTAAATACAGATAAGATATTCCCGCCTAGATTTGAAAGGAGCTGCTGTCAGTTACATTGCACTTTTACCCATTTCACTCGCCTACATATCTGCAGAACACGTGGCGCGGAATCCAGGCCTGACTTTATTACTAATTCACTAGGAGTCGGATTACAATGACTTTTACACCTGAAGTATGATACTGCTTGGAAATGGAAAACTGCTGATGATTTTTATACTCTAGTCTTTACACTATGGACTCTATTTTATAAAGCACAACATTTACATGTGGGCTGATTTCTTCTTTCTTTTTGCTAAGACCGAATTGGAATTGTTATGTTTACTAAGATTTGAATTAAAAAGTTTACATGCGTTTTGGAACAAAACAAATGAATACATGACCTGGGTAAGGTGACCATAAATCCTTTTAACCCTTTGAGTGCCAGAACGGTATGCAATGCTTTGCATACCAGTGCATTGCATACCCCTCAGGCACTCAAAGGGTTAAATCTCTCTCTCTCTCACACACACACACACACACACACACACACACACACATCTCAGAAAATCCTAATGGCCCTTATGAACTTTTCCCTTGATCCTTGTTTCAAGACAAGTCTATTAAAAAAAAAAGTCTAGGGAGCTGAGCTAAGAGGAGCCTTTGGTTTACCTGCAGCAGAAGCTGTTTGCGGGGGCTGTGATGCAGCACTCAAAGGGTTAATGGAATCACGGCGATGGGGCATCACAGGCACACTAGCCGGATGAACTAAGCAGTATGAGCAAAGAGGTGCGTTTGGTTTACATGCAGTGGAAGCTGTGATGCCCCATTGCTGTGATTCCATTAACCATTTGAGTGCCCGCAAACAGCCTCTCCTGCAGGTAAACTAAATGCTCCTCTTAACTCAGCTTCCTAGACTTTTTCCTGTAATAGGCTTGTCTGCTTACTTTGAAGTTTGAAGGCGATTTGTATTGTTTTGTGACATTGTCATGCAGGAGAGATTCTTATGGAGCCATTTTCGAGCAGGTGACATACTTAATGCTCCTTTGTCTCGGTCACCAAATTGACGGTGACATTTTGATAGTGAACAGTCCGCCCCGTGGACTTGACTTCCAGGACTGATTGGTGATGTTATTTGTTAAATAAGGCTCAAGGGCAAAATATAGGATTTTCTGGCCATAGTAGGGTAAGGAGAGTTATCATTAGGATGTATTAACCCTTTGAGTGCCAGAGGGATATGTAACGCATTGTAAAGCAATGTTTTGCGTACTGCTCTGACGCGTAAAGGGTTAATTCTACTTTAACCCCTTAATGACCGTCCGCACGGCTGGTAGTTAAGGACCAAAGACCTGTTTTATTCTCTCAGTGGATTCAGGGACCCCTGAGCGGCATGCAGCTGCGCGGGGACCCCTGAATTCCATGGCGTGCCAAGACCGTCATGGGTCCTTAACACAAGTTTACACATGATGGTCCTGGCACATCATGGGTCTTTAAGGGGTTAAGGATCCTTGCACATGGCAACAGAAATGTCTCCTGTGAACTCACCATCCTCCTCTGTTTCCTCCACTGATCCCGATGCGAGGGAGACTATGGACGGCCCATCTGAGCAAAAACCAAATATTATTGGCTGGTTCCCATGTGGGCAGGTCATTCATTGGAGGTTGGGATAAGCATCCTGTTCCTGGTTCTTGTGCATTTTAGACACTCCACTTGCTATTTTTGTATGAAGCTGCCCCTCCCGTCGGGCTGGGGTTGAAAATTAAAAAAATGTGTAGTACTTAGTACCAATTATGTCAACCACTGCATCACTGATTAACTTTGGGTTATGTATTCCCCTTAAGGACAGCTTTGATCTTATTCAGTGAGCTGGCACACACAACTGATCACATCGCCGAAAGCGGGTCTCATACTGACTGCTCAGGTCTTGGAGCATTCAGTTGCAGAAGACAGTAGTGCTCACAGCGCTACTGTAGGAACACTATGAGCAAAAATACATGATGTTCCAGGACCGTCATCTGTCCTTTAGTGAAATACACTTATGACGGCCCTAGCACGTCACGGTCACTAAGGGTTAAAGGAGAAGTAACAACTCCTTATAACATCCTCCACTTACTTAACTATAGACATAAAATCCTAATGAATTTTGCCCTCATACCTTGGTACCAGAGACATAAACATGTTCAATCAGTTCTGGATATCATGTTCATGGAAGCGGAAATGACAGTTGGTAGTAGGATCACGTGCTCTACAGACATGACGTCCAGCACTGATTGACAACATTATCTCTTGAACTAAGACACAAGGGCAGTCTGCATAAGGGCTGTTAGGATGTTGTGGCCGTAGTAAGTGGGGGTTATTATTAGGAGGTTATGGAACATGGAATGTCTAACACTAGGGTGGACAGTTCACAGACCTCCTACTGTTTATAGCTGGTGTGGATCATAAGAAGTTTAGCCAATAGACAGGTGGGGGACTATGGGATTCCAGGTTTGGTGTTACATCTCGGATGCTCCTTTGCAGGCACTGTTGGTGCCACTGGACACATTCCACTCCTTACATATCCCTTCCCCAGAGACATCCACTTCTTCCAGGGACAGAAAATACCCTTACCATTTAACATACAAGCAAAAAAAAAGATTTTAAAGAAACTAGGCAATAAAGTAGCATTTAAACTTGTTAGTGAATGGCCAAGATAAGTATAAAAAGTAGACATTGTATCAGTGTATAAACTGTCACTGATCAAACAGCAGTGGCTCTCTGCTGAGAGGTGAGTGGGACTGCATTGGCCACACCCAAAACTCATCAAGGTGGGTGGGGCCAGCATGACTGAGGCACCCCTCAAAATGTAGATACCCCTGTCTTGTCTTATTTACTATCCCATGTACCTCCTTGGTAGTGAGGGTATCCTATCAATTTGGCAACCAGCCTAGGGGTGCATTAAATATGTCACCGGGTTGAAAATATCAACATAAGAATCTCTCCCACATGACCAGGGTGACATGCCTAAGAAAGCTTGGAAAAGGCAAATGAGCTTTACATGTAGTTTGCAGAGCAGCAAGCGTTACTGTGATGCCCCATAGACGTGATTGCAGGGGCTGTGATGCTGTACTCAAAGGGTTAATAGATGGAATGGCACTGCTACTTTCTCCCTACACTGATCCCACATTTCCTGCAACTCGGCATCATTGTAGGGAGAACGTAGCAGTGCCATTCCATCCATTAACCCTTTGAGTGCAGCATCACAGCCCCTGCAATCACGCCAATGGGGCATCACAGTCTTGCTTTCTGTTCTGCAAACTGCATGTAAAGATCATTCAACTTTTCCCCACTTTCTTAGGCATGTCACCCTTGTCATGTGGGAGAAATTCTTATTGCCGTTTTCAACCTGGCGACATATTTAATGCGCCCCTGCGTTGGTCACCAAATTGATGGTGACATTTTGATAGTGAACTGGTAGTGAGGTAAACTTTTACAATGTATTAGAGACTTCTCTTTCTTAACCTGGAGGGCTAATGGACAAATTTTGACCCTTTGAGTGCTAGTGGGGTACGCAATACATTGCAAGTGTGACCAACCCTGTATGACACCATTGTACCTAACTCATTCATTTTTTCAGTGCCTTCAAATCTCTGCATTAAAAACACTAGTGTAAAAGAGCCCTAACATGTTCTCTGTCCTTTGAAGAAACTGACATTCTCACTGTTTATAATAGGAACAATACTTACCCATAATCCTCTGCAACAATCCAGCTTCACAGCTACCCAATGTAGAAACTAATTTCATTCAGTCTCTGAGGGATTACTATATCCTTACTGTCTTCGTAATGCTTTTCAAATTCTGTACTGCACACAGTAGGTCTGAGCATCCAAATTCTTATTTTCTGGCTGTTCTTACT
Organism: Rhinophrynus dorsalis; assembly: GCA_037306005.1. Taxonomy (NCBI): domain Eukaryota; kingdom Metazoa; phylum Chordata; class Amphibia; order Anura; family Rhinophrynidae; genus Rhinophrynus; species Rhinophrynus dorsalis. The sequence continues at coordinate 49,642,736 of CM074718.1, forward strand.
TTTTTCACTCAGCGAGGCTGATGTGCTAAGAAAATGATGTAATTCTATATCTTACCTGCTGCGCCTTAAGGGAGAAGTGAAACTCCTCACTGATTTACATTAAAGTGGAACTTTCAGATATTACTAAGTCGCCATGCATTCATTAAACACAGGGCAACTAGCTTCAAAATAGAAGTCTTATCTTTAAAAAATAACCCAGTGTAAAGGAATCCTTCCCGTTTGGAGACCAGAACCCAGACTACAGTGCAGACATCTTGTCTGCGAGTCTGCGCTATCAGTCCCTGTCTCCACTGAGTAGCACTGCAGTGCACCATAAGGTTACAGGAAGGGACTGACGGTGCAGGCGCGCGGACCGCACTAACCTGCCTGTCAGTCCCCAAACGGGAAGGATTACTTTACACTCTGCTATTTTTTAAAGGTAAGACTTCTATTTCCAAACTAGTCACCATGTGTTTAATGAATGCATGGCGACTTAGTATGATCTGTAAGTTCCACTTTAACTTTTAACCCCTGGAATGCTAGTGAGTTATCCAGTGTATTGCTTGGCAATGCATTGGGGACCTCTCTCAACATTCAAGTGGACATTTTGGAGATTTTTCATGTGTCCTCTATGGTACAGTTGATATACTCTAGAATAATGCCACTTTTCTTAGTACATCAGCATTGGTCACTTTTCACAAAAACAGCAGCTCCAATTAATCTTCATAATATTTGTGCCATGGAGAGTGTTATTTCAGTACTGTCAGAGTTGTAGTTCAAGAGTAACTGAATGATAAAATGTCCACCCCCGCCCCTTTTACCTAGTGTAAGCCACCTCCCCTCAGATGTGGAATCTGGTCCTGGGACTGGACAGCTCACAGCAAGGGACAATCTTCTTACTACCCCCCTTGACAGGTTTTTCCCTTATGCTCATTGAAGATTGTCCTCTGTGATTCTGTAAGCGTTTGCGCTTACCTTTGTCAGAGGAAATCCAGCAGCCCTGGTGGTCGGCTGGGCGGGCGGTCCCCTCTGCCTGCAGCCTCGTCTGGGCGGCCGGCTCCCTCTCTCTTCTGCCCTCGTGGCTCCTGCCGCTTCTGTGTCTGTCTCCTCCTTCCGGCCAGCATAGTGTGGGCGCACGTCACTGGGATTTCTTCTAGTGACATCGCGGCCCGGTTCTTAAAGAGACAGCTCATTATGTGTTCCACCTCCTGGGATTGTGGGAGGCTTCTTAAACTGCCTGGACACCACACCAGTTGCCCTTTTGTGGTGTTCCAGTGCAGTCCTGTTTAGCTTGTTGTCCGTGTATGGTCCTTGGCTAGTTTATCTGTCTCTCCCGGTGTCCAGTGTTGTGGCTTGTCTGACTACCCGCTTGGTATTGGACCTTCGGCTCTGGTGCTGACCCCTGGCTTGTCTGACTATCTGCATGGTATTGACCATTGGCTGTGGCTGACTGCCGCTCTGGTACTGACCCCTGGCTTGTCTGACTATCCTCTTGGTATTGACTATCGGCTCTGGCTGACTACCCACTCTGGTATTGACCCCTGGTTTGTTTTCACTACCGCCTGGTACTGACTATAGGCCTGAGTCAGTCTGATACTCCTTGTTGCAACCTTTTTGTTGGATACTCTCCTGGGTCCCAGCCCCAGTCTCTACGTTGGGTACTTTCCTGGGTCCCAACCCCAGTCACTACGTTGGGTACTTTCCTTGGTCCCAGCCCAAGTCACTATGTTGGAAACTTTCCTGGGTCCCAGCCCCAGTCATTGCGTTGAAAACTCTCCTGGGTCCCAGCCCCAGCAGCAGTCTCCTATTTCTGGTAGGAACCACTTGCTTCTTGTTTTACACTCTACCTTATCCAGTATCTGTGGTGTTTACACTTCTGAGTATCTATATTATCAAGAAAGGTGGTGTTTCAAATATTGTACTGACTCTTGCCCACTCCTTTGGTTCCGTGACAGATCCAACTGGATCTTGCTGCTCTGAGGTGAGCAGTGTTACATCAGTAAAAGGGGCAAGAGGGGGATACTTTATCATTCAATTACTCTTGAACTACAACTCGGACAGTATTGAAATAACGCTCTCCGTGGCTCAAATATTATGATGATTAGTTGGAGCTGCTTTTATTGTGAAATATTACTATCCCTTTAAAGTGGAACTACCACCCCGCTTAAACTTGCCCCTAAAGAGTTGCCCATCTGGTGACTAGCTGCTCAATAGTACTAGTCGCCAAAATTCTTACTTCATTTTAGAGAATTCCTACTGCTCCCAATACTGACAGCCAGGAAACAGCGCAGACATCTTTGCATAGTGACGTCTGTGCTCCTACGCTGTCAGTCCCAGCCGGCTCTAGGAGGCGTTGCTAGGAGCCACGCAGTGCCGGCGCACCGACATCACTATGCAAAGATGTCTGCGCTGTTTCCTGGCTGTCAGTATTGGGAGCAGTAGGAATTCTCTAAAAGCAGGTAATAATTCTGGCGACTAGTACTATTGAGCAGCTAGTCGCCATATGGGTAATTCTTTAGGGGCAAGTTTAAGCGGGGTGGTAGGTCCTCTTTAATTCTCTTCTAGACTTAAAATAGGAGCGGAAAGATGGGATTTGTGTCCTGCTTTGCAGTATAGGGTTATGCAAAAAGCCTGGGAGCCTTTGTTGGTTTGTGATGGTGACCTATGACCCTGGCATTATCCTTTTGTTATCCTAAGGGTTACATATTTTCCTGATAAAATAAAATAAATAGGAGTCACACTCAGAAGTAACTTTCAGATTTGGTACAAGTTCAGGGTATGCACAGCAGTATTCAGGACAATTGTGTGTGGGTAAAGGAGGAAAGGCTTAATCCCTTGAGTGCCAGAGAGGTACACAACACATTGCAGAGCAATGCGTTGTATAGCTCTCTGGCACTCAAAAGGGTTAGGTGTTTCACCCTGAGTCATACCACTTCATCTGGGCCATTTTGTGCAGCCTGTTTTCAGTTGTGATGAATTGTGTAGTAAGCTATTTATCCCATGTATCGACTCATTGACATTTGCTTTTTAGACATTTATTTGCACTGGTTAGTACACAGAAATTTTTCCTTTTTAGTAGATTTTCTAGTCCGATGCTCATAGTGGTACAGTTAACCCCTACAACTTATATTGCAGCTTAGTAAATAATAGCTACTGCACTTCAGAAGCACGGCCAGTCAGAAGGAGCCAATCAAGGATATATTAAAGGGAGAGAATAACATGGAGATGTTACTCGTACTCCCTAAACACAGACTGGAGGGTTTAACCCACTGAGTGCCAGGGACGTATCCAACGCATTGCAAAGCAATGCGTTGGATACCTCTCTGACACTCAAAGGGTTAAAGCATCTGGGGCCATATGTGGCCCTTCAGCTAATAAACTGCGGACCCAACAGGATTTCTCATTTTAAAGGGTTAGTAATGTCACGCTATAAACGAAGATCAGATTATTCCTTAAAGGGATAGTAATGCTTAAAATGTAAAAAAATATATGTTGTAGGGTTTATCCCCCTGAGTAAAACAAGGGTACTCCCACTGCTGAGAGATATTTTATTAAAAAATTATAACAGCTCAAACTGGAATTTTTTAGGTGCAGTATCACAGTGGCCTGAAAATTTACAGTGGCGCTGTTGCTACACCATCCTATGGACTGCTCTGGTCTGTAGACCATAATTCTCCATAGGCTGGTGTGACAACAGCGCCACTGTAAATTTTCAGGCCACTGTGCTATTGCACCAAAAAAATTCAAGTTTGAGCTGTTACATAAATATCTCTCAGCAGTGGGAGTACCCTTGTTTTACTCTGGGGACAAACACTACAACATATATTTTTTTACATTTTAAGTATTACTATCCCTTTAATCTTTTTCATAGTGCTCCGGTCTTTTGGCAACGTTTATATCAATATAGTTTTTTTGTAATTATATTTTACAGTTTCCCCTTCCCACCCCTTTTTCCTGACGTCACTCTCCTTCTTTCAGATGAGAATGCTGGTCCGGACTGATCACAAAAAGGGACAATATTGTGTCAGCATAAGGAAATCCCTGCACCACTTTGTCACTGAGGGAAGGGTTTTCCTTATACAGGCACAGACTATATTGTCCCTCGTTGTGATCTGTCCGGACCGGATTTCAGATCTGAGGGAAGAAGAGTGACATCGGGAAAAGGACCTCAAGGAGGAAACTTTAAAGGGGAACGGTCACCTCTAGTAAAGTTGTCTTCATCTTACAGTTCCCTTGTACTGAAACTGTTATCTGTTTTTTCGTTTCAATATGATTATTTATTTCCCCAGATATTGGCTTTTAAAGTGAAGCTGGTGACGTCTGTTCTGTACAGGCAGTGATACAGTTCTGTTCCAGTCTTCCTCTGTTCCCCTCCCCAAGTATTACCTCCTTCCCGTCTCCTCCTAGGGCGAAGGATTCCAGCATGTGACCTGGCGCGTTCTTTTGCAAATGCGTTTCCAGGTAATTGTACAGGCAGTCTGAGAGCGTTCACGTGCTCATTCCTTTATAAAAAGTGTCAGTCCGCTTGCCTCTGCTAGTTCGGCAAGTGGACTGCCACATAAATGAGCACATGACGCTCTCAGTCTGTGCTTGTACAATGACCTGGAAACGCATTTGCAAAGGAATGCGCCAGGTCACATGCTGGAATACTCCGTCCTAGGAGGAGGCGGGAAGAAGGCAGTACTTGGGGAGGGGATCAGAGGAAGACTGACAGCCTGTGGAACAGAACTGTACCACTGCCTGTACAGAAGTGTACCGCAGCCTGTACAGAAGTGTACCACTGCCTGTAGAGAACTGTACCACTGCCTGTAGAGAACTGTACCGCAGCCTGTACAGAAGTGTACCGCAGCCTGTACAGAAGTGTACCGCAGCCTGTATGGAAGTGTACCGCAGCCTGTATAGAAGTGTACCACAGCCTGTATAGAAGTGTACCGCAGCCTGTATAGAAGTGTACCACAGCCTGTATAAAAGTGTACCACAGCCTGTATAGAACTGTACCGCAGCCTGTATAGAAGTGTACCGCAGCCTGTATAGAAGTGTACCGCAGCCTGTACAGAACTGTACCGCAGCCTGTATAGAAGTGTACCGCAGCCTGTATAGAAGTGTACCACAGCCTGTATAGAAGTGTACCACAGCCTGTATAAAAGTGTACCACAGCCTGTATAGAACTGTACCGCAGCCTGTATAGAAGTGTACCGCAGCCTGTATAGAAGTGTACCGCAGCCTGTATAGAAGTGTACCGCAGCCTGTATAGAAGTGTATCGCAGCCTGTACAGAAGTGTACCGCAGCCTGTACAGAACTGTACCGCAGCCTGTATAGAAGTGTACCGCAGCCTGTATAGAAGTGTACCGCAGCCTGTATAGAAGTGTACCACAGCCTGTATAAAAGTGTACCACAGCCTGTATAGAACTGTACCGCAGCCTGTATAGAAGTGTACCGCAGCCTGTATAGAAGTGTACCGCAGCCTGTACAGAACTGTACCGCAGCCTGTATAGAAGTGTACCGCAGCCTGTATAGAAGTGTACCGCAGCCTGTATAGAAGTGTATCGCAGCCTGTACAGAAGTGTACCGCAGCCTGTACAGAACTGTACCGCAGCCTGTATAGAAGTGTACCGCAGCCTGTATAGAAGTGTACCGCAGCCTGTATAGAAGTGTACCGCAGCCTGTATAGAAGTGTACCACAGCCTGTATAGAAGTGTACCACAGCCTGTATAGAAGTGTACCACAGCCTGTATAGAAGTGTACCGCAGCCTGTACAGAAGTGTACCGCAGCCTGTACAGAAGTGTACCGCAGCCTGTACAGAAGTGTACCGCAGCCTGTACAGAACTGTACCACAGCCTGTATAGAACTGTACCACAGCCTGTATAGAACTGTACCACAGCCTGTATAGAACTGTACCACAGCCTGTATAGAAGTGTACTACAGCCTGTATAGAAGTGTACTACAGCCTGTATAGAAGTGTACCGCAGCCTGTACAGAAGTGTACCACAGCCTGTATAGAAGTGTACCACAGCCTGTATAAAAGTGTACCACAGCCTGTATAAAAGTGTACCGCAGCCTGTATAGAAGTGTACCGCAGCCTGTACAGAAGTGTACCGCAGCCTGTATAGAACTGTACCACAGCCTGTATAGAAGTGTACCACAGCCTGTATAGAAGTGTACCACAGCCTGTATAGAAGTGTACCACAGCCTGTATAGAAGTGTATCGCAGCCTGTATAGAACTGTACCGCAGCCTGTACAGAAGTGTACCACAGCCTGTATAGAAGTGTACCACAGCCTGTATAGAAGTGTACCGCAGCCTGTATAGAAGTGTACCACAGCCTGTACAGAACTGTACCACAGCCTGTATAGAACTGTACCGCAGCCTGTATAGAAGTGTACCGCAGCCTGTACAGAAGTGTACCGCAGCCTGTATAGAAGTGTACCACAGCCTGTACAGAACTGTACCACAGCCTGTATAGAACTGTACCACAGCCTGTATAGAACTGTACCACAGCCTGTATAGAACTGTACCGCAGCCTGTATAGAACTGTACCGCAGCCTGTATAGAAGTGTACCACAGCCTGTATAGAAGTGTACCACAGCCTGTACAGAACTGTACCACAGCCTGTATAGAACTGTACCGCAGCCTGTATAGAACTGTACCGCAGCCTGTACAGAACTGTACCACAGCCTGTATAGAAGTGTACCGCTGCCGTATAGAAGAGACGTCAATGCCAATGCCAATATCTCGGGCAATAAAGAATTATATTGAAAAAAAAAAAAAACAGGTAATAGCTTCAGTACAAGGGAACGTTTAGATGAAGACCATTTTACTAGAGGTGACAGTTCGCCTGTAAAATATAATTCCAAAAACTATACCGATATAAATGTTTCCAGTGTTACAGAGATTATGAAAAAGTTTAAGGAATAATCTGGCCTTCATTTATAGCTTGATATTAGAAACCCTTTAAATCCAGTGTGGCCCTTCAGATTTCAATCCGTTGTCACATACTAGAGCTGGGGTAGAAAACCTGTGGCTCCTCAGGTGTTGCCCAGTTGGGTATGATGAGAGTTGTAATCTCCAACAGCTTGAGAGGCAGATGTTGTATACCCCTGTCCTAGAGGTGATCTAGATCCTGGGTTCATTATCAGAACAGCCACAGCAGAGCAGGAAGCTATTTACATTTCCTCCCTCACTCCAGACCTCCCCAACAAAACAATAGCGTGGACATTGGCAACAAATCTTGTGTCCCTCCTTAGAGAGAACTATTGTGTATGTGCCCTCAACTATATTTGTGTTTGACATACCTGGTTTAAACGCGTGCCAACATCTCTTAATAATATCCCCCATATATCTTAACCCTCAAAGGGTTAATATGGGAAGACAATCTTAATTGCCACTGTGAATCAGTTGTGTGTGGTCTGGTTCTCCTAACCCCTTGAGTGCCAGAGGGGGTATGCATCGCATTGCTTTGCAATGTGTTGTGTACCCCTCTGGCACTCAAAAGGTTAACTCAGTCTGAATGCCAGATGGGTATGCAACACAAATGCACAGTGAAGCAATACAAATATGTAAGTAATGAAATATAGCGCCATGTTATTAAAAAAAAAAAAAAAGTAAAGAAGACTCGGAAATTAACTTTAATTGCGGTATTACTATCACTTTAAAGTCTACACAGGATTTAATGTAGGAAAACAAGGGAGCCCCCACTGTTAGATTTTCATTCAAAAGTTATTACTGATCAAACGTTTTGTTAATTCCACTTCAGTGTTCTATTGTGGTCACCAGGTGGTGCTGTAATTTCACTTACATCCACAGTTTATGACCAGCTCTCTCATAGAACAAATTGCAAACTGGACATCAGTTGGTGATGTGTTCTAACAGTTTGATTAGGAAAAGAAAATTCTATGTACATGTAATATATACACATATACTGTATAAATATACTGCTCTTTTAAGTGAAGCTTAATGCAAGGGCAGCTAGATAGTGGCGTGTGGGCAGGTTTGTTCCCCATGGATCAGATTTACTGATGAAACCTGGGCTGCATTGTGAGGATAAACATGAGGACTGAATAGGGTGTCTCAGAAGTGATTCCTGGTGCTGCTTCATTGGTCTTGGTGAGAGCAGCTGACCTGCAGCTTACATGGATACTAGTGAAGAGCTTTCATGTCCCTTTTTTGTAATAACTGAAGCATCCTGGTACCTCTCTGTGGGCTCTGCGTGCTTGATGGAGCCCCGTGATGGACCCTCAATGCATTCCAAAGCAACAGCCATATCTCCTGCTTGACAGGCTCTCAGGCTCCCCATCTGCAGGATGAAGCATGGCGAGCATTGTTGTGACCTATACTAGTCTATGAATGTGCTCCCAGACTTATCTCTACATCCAGGAGCACGCTGCATATTTTTTTTTTTTGTCAAAAAGGAAGGAGGTGGTCTTTCAAATGGCCACCTCGTCTCCCATGAAAGTGGCAGCAGCTGGGTTCCAGCAGGGAGCTCAGGACACTTACGATGTCTCCAGGATTCTTGAAGTATTACAGACTGGTAATAGGGACATGTTATAGTTTGGTGTTATTTCCCCTTTAATTAGCACAGACTGTAAATGTAACTCAAATATAAAATGTGTAATCCAACATGTGTGTGAGTTAAAACGCTCCGTGTTTGTGTGTCTGTGGGGTAGTGACTGTCTTCTTAAAGAGATAGTAATGTTTCACAATAAAAGCAGCTCCAATTAATCTTCATAGTATTTGGACAATGGAGAGTGTTATTTCAATACTGTCAGAACTGTAGTTCAAGAGTAATCGAATGATAAAATATGCCTCAATCAAAAGTTATTACATACCAAACAGTTTTTTTTTCTTTTTTTATTAAGCTGTTACTAACAGCACCATTTGTGTTCAGACAACATATTTTCTTCTGCTGCATCTGTGGCCGATCCTTATTTTTGCTCAAAGAATTTGATAACAGCCCCCTCCGTTAATTACTTTTTTATATATATATATAAGCCATTTTTTAACTTGGCTAAAAAATAACTGGATGGTTGTGGACACTAGTCTTGGTGCAATACAGAATTTAATCCAATTAAAAAACAGAAATTAGCAATGATGGTGCATACTTCATTGAGCAAATGTCCCTTTTGGCTAAAAGTGTTCTATGTTGGGTTTGAAGTGTTTTGTTGGAATGGACCAACCTCCCTTCCTATTAAACTTAAACTGCAGGCTGGCAACTAATTAACTTGGTGAGAAAAGTACACAACGTAATAAAATTTACCAGAACGTTACAAAGAATAAAATGAAAGTCGGTTAATGAATGCATTTGCATGTTTCAATTTTATCTTGCTTTTTATTTCTTTTAAACAATTGTTCTCAAAACAAGTGTGTTTTGGATAATATTTTTGCAAAGTGAAACAGAATAATTATTGGCCTGAAAACAAGTCCAATAGAAGACAGCTGTATAATGTGTTTTTTATTTCTGTTCTGCAGTAATCTAAGGCATACACACCGAAGAATCCAAGATTTCCATCTGCTATGAAAGGATTTTAATTTGTCTGGGAGATTCCTGTATTTTATAGTTAAAACAAATGCATCGACCGGGAGACCCCATGAAAAGTCGACTGAAAATGCATACCGCCCCCCGATTAAGAAGTGTGGAGGTTGCAAGAGGCAGGTCAGGTTATGGTTTTACTCTTTCTGGTCAAGCTCCATGTGTCATATGTAGCGTGATTAAGGAAAGTCCAGCAGAGTTTGTGGGACTCAAACCTGGGGATCAGATATGTGCTGTAAATGAAACCAACGTTAAGAAAGCGTCTCATGAAGATGTGGTAAAATTGATTGGAAAATGTTCAGGTGTTCTCCATATGGTGATTGCAGAGGGAAGCCGTCATATAGACTCATGTTCCAGTGATGACGAGATTGCGTTCTACGCAGGAAAAACCTGCTTGAAACCTAGACCTGATTCAAAAGCTTTGGGTATAAACAGAGCTGAGAGGGTTGTGGAAGAAATGCAGTCTGGTGGAATATTCAACATGATCTTTGAAAACCCTCCTGCTTGTGCTGGAAAAACTGACAATCCAAAACAGAGGTCCAGGTCTATGTCTACTTCTCATTATGAAATGAGAAGGCAGATGTCAAACAACAATGCTGACATGTTCTCAAAAGAAGAAATTTCGAAAGTGTTGAGTAATGACTGTGTCTTTGCTAATGGCACTGATAACCTAGAGGATTTTGAATTGGATGCAAGTATCCTAAATGTCGGAATGATAGTCGGGTATCTTGGCTCCATTGAACTCCCCTCTACAAGCTCGAATCTGGAGTATGACAGTTTGCAGGCCATTCGTGGATGCATGAGACGGCTGAGGGCAGAACAGAAAATTCATTCACTAGTCCTGATGAAGATAATGCATGACAGCATTCAGCTTTGTACTGATAAAGCTGGCATTGTAGCGGTTTACCCTGCAGAAAAGTTGGCATTCAGTGCAGTGTGTCCTGACGACAGAAGATTTTTTGGACTTGTAACCATGCAAAGCAGTGATGATCAAAGCTTAGCACAAGAGGAAGAAGGGGTTTTGAGGACTTCATGCCATGTTTTTATGGTTGATCCTGAACTGTTTCATCATAAAATACATCAAGGCATTGCTAGGAGATTTGGTTTTGAGTGTACCCCAGATCCAGACACCAATGGCTGTTTGGAATTCCCAACATCATCTTTGCCAGTTTTACAGTTTATCTCTGTTCTTTACAGAGATATGGGGGAGCTGATAGAGGGAATGAGAGCAAGAGCCTTTCTTGATAATGATGTAGATGTCCATCAGAACAATAGCACCAGTAGTAACAGCGATAGTGGCATTGGGAATTTTAACCAGGAAGAAAAGACTAATAGAGTTTTGGTTGTTGATTTAGGAACTGCTCCAAGCAAACATATTCCACATGGAGTTTGGGAGAATCCAGTAGGAAGAGGGCAGAACCCTCCTGGATTACACTGGAATGGTTATTGTAATGAAGAAGAAGTACATTTCCCATTACATGGAGCTCAGGCTGATAAACCACAGAACTTTAAAAAGAATTTAGGTCCATCTGCACGTATTGAGGTCCCAGTGATTACAACAAGAGTCCCAGTGCCTCCAACAAAGAAATCAAGTACACTGGATGGAGGAGGTCAAAGATGGCTGCCTGTTCATGTAATACGTGACTGGCAACAAGGCAATGCCAGTGACCAGGAGTCCTATGCAGATTCCACTGATGGGTGGTCAAGTGTTAACTGTGGTACTCTTCCTCCACCCATGAGTAAAATCCCTGCAGACAGATACCGAGTTGAAGGGAACTTTGTACAGCCTCAGCTTGCAGCTCACAAAGTTGACTGGACAAAAAAAGTGTTTGATGTACACAACATCTTTGGAGCTTCCCAAAACTCTAAGAAGACTAAAGAGGATAGAAAGGTAAGATTGTTTTGTGTATTTTGTGTTTAAATTATAGAGCATGGGGTGAGCAACCTTCATCACTCCAGCTGCTGTTGACTACATCTCCCATCATCCCCTACCAGCCAATGGCTGGTTGAGGATGATGGGATTTGTAGTCTCCAACAGATTGATTGCCAAATGTTGCCTATTCCTGATATAAAGCAATAAGTGTTAACTTCTGTGTATAGTGTAAGAAGCTGATGGACTAAGAAGGACTGGAGTAATTCTGGACCAAACAACTGCAACACTGGGGACAGATAAAACATTTAAATAGGGTTTTTAAAATGCAATTATCCTGTTTTACCAGGTCTGCACCTCTCGGAGTAGACTTAGTAAAATATCTAAATATCTTGGGCTGAACTGTGTAACCTCAAAACAGTTACTGTTAGCCATTTTAGGGGGTCAGAAAACTGACCCCCTCAGCTGGCAGTTGGCTGAACTGCAACCCAAAGGTCTGTGGCTCACAGCCACAAACTTCACAGGTTTGCAATCAGCCCTTATAGTCCTCCGTTAGGCTTGAAAGCCCTTCAGTAGAACCTACAGAGAATATAAAGCTTTTAACGATCGGCCGGTGGTTAAGGACCACAGAGTTTCTTTTTTTTTTTGTGCAGTGGATTAAGGGGTCCCTGAGAGGCGTGCAGCCACGCGGGGACCCTTGAATTCCATGATGTGCCATGATCATCATGTGTCCTTCACACAAGTTTACCCATGACGGTCCTGACACATCATGGGTCCTTAAGGTTTTAAAAGAATTGTCCTTAAGTCATGGAAACAGGCGATAATATCAGGTTTGTTTTATAAATAAGTAAGGGAATTTTGTATAAATATGGAGTTATTATTCTGATGTTTATGCCTGTAATACCTAAGAACAGATTATACCTGGCCTTTAAAGCGGAACTACCACCTAATATAAAGTCGCCCCGCATTAATTAGGCATATGGCAACTAGCTTCTTAATAGTTCTCTTATCTGCCACAAGTACCAGCATCCGATTTCTGTTTCTTCAGAGACTGACGGTCAGGCTTCTTGCTGTAGAGCCGTCTGCACGCCTGCGTCGTCAGTCTCTTCCTGTGCCTTTCGGCTCCATGCAATGCCTACTAGAGGAGACCGGGCTAGACAGCGCAGGCGTGCAGACGTCTCTAAGCCAAGATGTCTGCACGCAAGCCTGGCCGCTGGTCTCACAAAAAAAGGATTACTTCAGATGCTGGTAGTTGTGGCAGATAATAACAATATTAAAGGGATAGTGATACTTCATTTTTACTATCCCCCATGTTGTAGCCATTAAAAATTTGAATTAAACAAGAACAGCGGCATCTCTCAAAGCTTTGAGAGATATTCAAATTCAAAGTTCTCTCTCCTTCTCTCTCCCCTGACATCAGCGTTATAGCTGACAGAAGGGGAATCCTGTCCCGGGACCGGTGGCGGCTCTGCAGCAGTGGCGAGATTGAGTTATAGAAACAGAAATCCTTCACTGAAATGGTCTTCTACGTGTGCTTGGTTTGTTCCTGGTTTGCAAGCACACGTAGAAGACCATTTCAATGAAGGATTTCTGTTTCTATAACTCAATCTCGCCACTGCTGCAGGCCCGCCGCCGGTCCCGGGACCGAATTCCTCTGCTGTCAGATCGAATGCTGACGTCAGGGGAGAGAGAAGGAGAGGGAACTTTGAATTTGGATATCTCTCAAACCATAAAAGTTTGAGAGATGCAGCTGGTCTCGTTTAATTCCAATTTTTAAGGGCTACAACATGGGGGATAGTAAAAATGAAGTATTACTATCCCTTTAAGAAGCTAGTCACCATACGCATTAGTGGGGGGATGACTTTATATTAGGTGGTAGTATCACTTTAAGATTCTGTCGCTAAAATGTCATGGTTATCGTCATTTCTTCATAAATTCGCAAAGACATAATTTTCCCCGGCTGTACCGTCACTTTTACGAAAACATAACCACGTGTCATAATGACTTCCAAAACTGGAGTAAGCATCTTTATAAATGCTGAACTTTTAGCGCAGATTACAGCCATTTCTCTCTCTATTCCAATTTTATACATCTCCCCCAGAGAGTCTTGCAGTTCAGCCCATCTCGCAGAATCAGTAAGCACACCTCCCAACATTTCAAACGGTCAAAGAGGGACACTTGTGTTTCAGGTGGTGTTGCTGGGGGTGTGACAGGTGGGAGGGGCATTATCCAGAAATCTTAGGTTATTTCTTGATCTACTGACAGCACTTTCTATATCTGAATAAATGATTTGGAGCAAGGCCAAATTATTTTATTTACACAGACTAATTTATAAACACAGATACTGAAGTTTATACAGACGTTAATGTGAGTTGTATTGCTGTGGAGCAATGTGATACACTTCTATACACACCACACAGTCTGATCTCCTAAAAGAGAGGGACCACTAGGGTGGGAAAGAGGGATTTGGGTCTCAAAGAGGGACTGTCCCTCCTAAAGAGGGACACTTGGGAAGTATGATTGAGGGAGCACCAGAGGTCACTTTTCAGCCCCCACCTTCATCAGCAGCCAAATCTGCATTATTCAAGTTATAAATCACTGGGAATTCTGGGAAATTGCATTTAATTATTTTATTTAGAAAGTGTTTTACCAGGAAGAAAACACTGACATTTTCCTCTTCTTCAGGTAATTGTCCCCTATGGTGCACTTGGTTTGTTCCAGAATTTCTCCAGTTCTAAACAGTATATCAGCCTTAAAGAGATCAAATATGTTCATGTTTTTAATGTGCAATAGTTGTAGGAAGGTGATGAGGTCTATACTAGAAATGCTAATTTATGAATGTAGAATTGCCACTAGAAAATGTACATGACAATGCAATGCCATGTTGTAATGATTACCATATTCACAATTGCATCTGTGATGTTTTGGGAGTTCTGTATAAATATGTTTGTCTTGCTTGCATAGGTCTTTCCAGTTGGGTTGTTGGTATGCATATAATTCAGGGATATATGTGTCTGATCCACAATGGTACTTAGCCCTGTTAAAAACAGAAGGGAGTGTAACACATTGCATTGTGTACCCCGCTGATTCTTAAAGGGATGGTAATGTTTCACAAAAAAGCAGCTACAATTAATATTCATAGTATTTAGGCCATGGAAAGTGTTATTTCAGTACTCTCAGAGTTTTTGTTCAAGAGTAATTGAATGATAAAATATCCCCCTCCTGCCCCTTTTACTGATGTAACACTGCTTACCTCAGAGCAGCAAGACTGTCCAGATGAATCGCAGAGAGGGACAATATTGAGTGAGCATAAGGTAAAAACCTGTCAAGGGGGCAGGGTTTTCCTTATGCTCACAGTAAAAGATTGTCCCTTGCTGCTGAGGGGAAGTGGCTTACACTAGGTAAAAGGGGCTGGAGAGGGATACTTTATCATTCAGTTACTTTTGAACTACAACTCTGACAGAATTGAAATAACACTCTCCATGGCCCAAATACTATGATGATTAATTGGAGCTACTTTTTTGTGAAACATTACTATCCCTTTAAAGAGTTTGGAGACGACTTGTTTAATTAATTAATTAATTATCTGTACAAATATTTGAAAGCTGTCTATATGTTGTATGAGCTATTTGTTACTAGTATAAACAGTGTTTTAGAAATTAACCTTTATTGGTTGGTGGCCCAGTGGGGAGAATGTACCATGCTGATTCCACACAATAGCAGGAGCTGGAATCAGCGTTTTTGTCCCTTCTCCTGCCTCTAGTTAATTTACTAGCTATCCAAGAATATCTGACATATAAAAGGGTATGTATGACATATGATCTTTTTGAGGTGAAAATGTTCCTTTAACCCTTTGAGTGCCAGAGGGGTATGCAACGCATTGCTTTGCAATGTATTACATACCCCTCTGGCACTCAAAGGGTTAATACCTCTCTGGCACCCAAAGGATTAATATTAAATTATAGTATTTCCTTTACCGAGCACCTTTTTTTTTTTTTTTTTTAATTATGCTCTGACATTACACGGCATAGAGTAATTTGGAGTCATTCCTGGGAAAATCAACTGAAAGCAGAACTTTGATTCAAATTGAAGTGCCCCCAAATCATTATTCACATAGCGATATGCATATTCATCCTGGTATTATCCTGAATAAGTCCGGCATTATTGAGAAATCCAACTTGTTCTGAGACTCACAGGCATCAGCGCAGACATCTTTCCCTAGAGACATCTGTTTGCCTACACTGTCTTCCCAGTCTCCTTCAGGATTGGTGAGCGGGGAATTGCATTCTACCTTAAGGTACAGGAAGTGACTGACGGTTCAGGAGCACAGATGCTTCTACAGCAAGATGCCTGACTGTCAGTCTCAGATCAAGTAGGATTTATCAATAACAATGGACATATTCAGGATAATAGCAGTACTGATATGTGTAAGGCTTTGTGAATAATGATTATGGGGCACTTTAATTTGAATGAAAATTACGCTTTAACGTCTCCAATGCAAATGATATGCGTAGAAATACTAATATTACCCAGAATCAGTCCGGCGTTGTTAAGAAATCCTACTTGATACGAGAGGAATAGACAGGCGTCAGCGCAGACATCTTGCCTTAGAGGCATCTTTGTGCCTGCTCTGTCTGTCCCGGTCTTCTCTATGATTGATGAGGGGGAGTTGCATTGTACCTTAAGGTACAGGAAGTGACTGACGGCTCAGGGGCATAGATGCCACTACAGCAAGATACCTGCCCGTCAGTCTCAGATCAAGTAGGATTTCTTAATAACGCCAGACTTATTCTATATAATACTAGCATTTATATGCTTATTGCTATATGAATAACTAGTTGAAGAACCCGTTACACGGGCCACAGTGCCACTGGCAGCCGGTCGCAGGGCAGTCATGTGCAGTAGAGACTACCCACACCGCGGCTGATACAGAGCGGGATGCTCCTTTGGACTGCCCCGCTCTGTATCCACCGCGGCAGTGGCAGTCTTTACTGCGCATGACCGCAGCACACACAGCAGTCTCTACTGCGCATGACTGCGGCGTTACACACATTTTAGCAAATTATTTTATAGGATTATTTGGGAGGCACTTTATTTGGAGTGATAGTTCCACTTTAATATTTATAGAGATATACAATTATATCACACACATACACACATTAAAATGCTCATCGTGTATATAGGCAAATAACAATTATCAATGTGATTTATCATTTTAAGTGTCAACTGTAGTTACAGACATAGCCTCTTTTCCCTCTGTTACCACAAATCAATGGTTTCAGTGGCTTTTAATGTTGGAACACTTTCAGTGGCCATCTCTATGGAACTGAAATGTTATGGTTTGATGGTGGCTGTGGTGCTGAAGTCTCAGTGCATACTCTTCACTCCCCACGTGATTAACACATCGCCAACATTACAACAACCCTACATGCAGATTATTACATTCTCCCCCACCACCACTTGCATAGCAAATTCTTAGTGTGGTGTTTTGTGGTGAAGTGTGTCGTAGTGTCCATTGTGAAGTGATTGACACACATCCCCAGATACACTTTGCCATCACATTGCCCCTTCTTGCATCTCCCCCCTGAAGTGGATCTCAGTTTTACCTCTAGTGGACATATGCACAAAGTAACTGATTTTCTTTGTGCATTTAACATAGTAACGTAGTTGATGATGCTGAAAAGAGACATGTGCCCATCAAGTCCAGCTCATTCCAAAACACCCCTGTTGATCGAGAGGAAGGCAAAAACAAAAAAATATCCACTGAAGCCATTTCCAGTTAAGCCCCCAAGGTGGTAAAAAAATTCCTTCCTGACGCCAACCTATCTGCACTGAAGCCATCTGACATAATTCTCAATACTGATCTGTGCTAGATAGGCATCCATTGCTTTTTGTAAGCAGTTATAGTATCTGCAAGAACAACATTCTGAGGCAAAGAATTCCATAGTTTTACTGCACTTAGTGTAAAAAAAATCCCTGTCTTTGTTTTAGTCAAAAGTACATTTCCTGTAGTCTTAATGGATGACCACTCATGCTTAGCTCAGCTCTTTGCGTAAATAATTAATTGGATAGTTCTTTGTATTGACCTTGAATAAATATGTAAATGGTAATCATGTCGTTCTTTTAATGTCTCTTCTCTAATGTAAACAAACCCAGTTTGGCTAGTCTCTCCTTATAACTTAGATCTTCCAATCCCTTTATCAGTTTTGTTGCATGTCTCTGCACTTTTTCTAGTTGAATAATGTATTTTTTAAGACCCGGTGCCCAAAACTGTACTCCATATTCTAGATGAGGCCTAACCAATGATTTATACAGAGGTAGGATAATATTAGCATCCCATGCATCTATGCCTTTTGCATCAGCTGAGTGACTGCACACTGCTGTGAAGTCTATTGTCTGTCAGTACAACTAAATCACTAATGAGGATTCCCCAAGTTGTTTCCCATTTAGAGTACATGTAGCAAGTTTGTTTCTACAGCCTAAATACATAACCTTACAGTTATCTACATTAACCCCTTAACGACTGGGGTATCGGCGCTGCGACGCGACTGAACGTCCGCAGAGCATTTTTTTTTTTTTCTGGTTCCGGACTCCCCGAACGGCGTGCAGCCGCGGGGGGAGCCCGGAACTCCATGACGGTCATAGTATGTCATGGGTCGTTCAGTCAGATCGACCTTTGACGTACTATGACCGTCAAGGGTCATTAAGGGGTTAAACTTCATCTGCCACTTTTCTGCCCATTCACTCAGTTTATCTAAATCCTTCTGCAGAGAAAAAATTTGTAAATTGATCATAGTATATTGATGTAGCTAGAAAAGGTTTAATGCTTCTGACTTCTTTGAAACACGTGAAGCTAGAAGTCCATTAATTTTAATAGATGTTAATATGCAAATTTGCCTGCTATAAAAAGTTTCCCAGAATGCTTCCTGAGAGTCTGCTGGGTAGATAAATCTATTGTGGGCGTGGCAGCTTTGGCGCAAGAGACATCTTTATATACTGGGTCTGCAGTATTGGGCAGGGATTTTACAACCGTTAGAAACAAAGATTTCCTAGAAATGGGAAACTGCAACAGCTGCTGGCATAGAAATAAATCGTTAGTATTAAATCCAATTAAAACGAATGTATCTTTTAATTGTAATAATCCCAACTGAATGGGGAGTTAGCTGCAGTTTGGTGCTTCAGTTTGGCTAACAGCCATGTCCATTGTAGATTGTTACCTGTGTGCAGTGTTGGGGTTTTGAGTGTATTATGCTGTGTTTCAAACTGTGCAAGACTTGGAAAGATGGGAAAATAGAGACTTCAGGAAATTAGATAAAGATCTGGTGACTGCAGTTTAAAGGGATAGTTATCTTTCCTAATAAGAAAAGCTGTGATTATTATTTAAAGTTTTTGTAGTACGAAGAGCGTTATTACAAGTGTGTACGCTTTGTAGTTCATCAGCAATTGATTGATAAAGTATCCCAGGAGTGCAGCGATGGACAATAATCACTGAGCATAAGGAAAAACCTGCCATCCTTCATCAAGGGGAGCAGTGTTTTCAGTGTGTGAAGATTGTCCCTCACTGCGACCTGTCCGGTCCAATTACTGGATTCCACATCTGAGAGGAGACGGCTTAGTCTGGGTAAAGGGGACGGGAGTGAATAATTTATCATTCAATTGTGGATGAACTACGAATCATACACACTTGTAATAAAGTGCTTCATACTACAAAAACTTTAAAGAGTGATCGAAGCTTTACTTATTAGGAAACATAACTATTCCTTTAACAGCAGGCAGATATGGATCTAACGTGGAAATTGACCACATGATCCTCCATGTACTGTTTTCTTATTACCTGCTTTAACCCCGGAGACATCTCTATCATTCATGGGGTGAAAAAGGACAGATCAACTTTCCAAGTCCTCCTCTCAGTGGGAATTTCTATCGTAAAAGGATTTGCATGATCATTCCTCTTTATCAATTTATTCCAACCCTCTGGCAGAAACTGATGCATTAGCAGCCTAAGAAAGTGGAGAGAGGTGATTCCTCTTATGTCCTTTGTGGAACTCAGGAACCAGTGGGAAATATCCCCTCTTCCAGGAGGGTAGGGCACTTTATCAAAAGAACTCTCTGAGGCAGAGACTCCCTCCTACATCCACTTTACCAATGTCTGGGCATGCTCAGTTTTAAGAGTGACCTGATTCCATCTGGATGCAGGGTAAACATTCCCTCTTAGTTAACCTTCTTTTTTATTTTCTTCTGACAGATGTGGGGCTGTGTAATTCCCCATTTGGTAGGTTCCTATCTCTGGACGAAGCTGTTGGTTTGAACCAAAGCACAGACCTCAGGTATCTGGCTATGTGGAGGACGACATGTTTAGGCGGCCTTATCCTCCTGTTTTTCTCTGAGCAGCTTCTTTTCTTGCTCACATAGGAAAGAGTCTGAAGGCCGAAGAGAATGGATCCCTTTCCTTATAGTGCGCAGGTCCTGTAAGAATGTCCCAGTTGCCTTGTCTGGCAGTCACATTCCCTCACTGTGGAGTTGAAGCCTGACTTGCACTCTGTTCCATGATTCTATGGTGTGATATAACAGCACACACATTTGAGAAATCTTCTGATGTTCATATCTTTTCCTTTCCACGCAATGCCTTGGATACCTTTCTGGCACTTAAAGGGTTACTGGCATTTAACCCTTACACTGGCCATCTGGTTTTACTTGATAACTGGGTTTCTTGACTTCTATTCTCTGTTGGAGGAACTCCTTTTATTCAATTTAATTTGCTTTTTAAGTACTTTATGCTTTATACTTTAACCCCTTACGAACCCATGACTTGCCAGGACCGTCATGGGTAAACTTGCGTTAAAGGGATAGTAATACTTACAAATCACTAATCCCAGTATCATAGTACTAAAAAAAATAAATTATTTGCCCCCAGTGACATCTCTCAAAACTTTATGGTTTGAGAGATATTCACTCGCAAAGTTCCCCCCTCCCTCCCCTTTCCCTGAAGTCAGCTTTCTAGATGACTGCAGGGGAAGCCTGTCCTATGATCATCCGGCGGCTCTGCAGCAGAGCCGCGATCGTGTTAATCAAAAAGAAATCATTCACTTAAAAGGTCTTCTTCCCTCCTTGGTTGCAGCTAGCAGACCCTTCCCTCCTTGGTTGCAGCTAGCAGACCCTTCCCTCCTTGGCTGCAGCTAGCCAATCAGCTCCAGAAAGATTTGAGACACTAACTATGACTACATAGTAGAAGGGAAGAAGACTCCTGTGAGCATGACCCCGAAGGACCCCCACGTTCTGCCACAGGAGAGCCAAGCATGGTCCCTTGACAGGGTGGGAGACCAGTAACCTGTATGGACTAAGAGAAAAGGATTTAACAGGTAAGACTAAAATCCTCTTTTCTCTGTCATCCAATACAGGTTACTGGTAACTCTGGGATGTCCAACCATTAAGTTTCCCAGAGGCCGGAAGAAGCCAAGGACCAGGCACAAGGCCACCAAAGTCACCAGAATATATATATGAACCATCAGATCAGAGAAAGCCCAACAACAATTGAAGTGTCAATGGACACAAAACAGGGGTAACGGCACCCCAGGAACATTACACAGCACACTGAACAAGGACTATCGGGGCTCAAAAGTGAAGGAAGCACTAAGAACCAAGGAAAAACCTAGACAGGCAAGACTGCCTCCAGGATTTTCCTCCCAAAGCTGGCATCAGCCGATGCCAACACATCCACACAGTAGTGCTTCGAAAAAGGTGTGCACAGACGACCAAGTGGCCGCCTTGAATAACTGATCAGCGGAGGCCTGATTCTTGTAAGCCCAAGAGGCCTCGTTAGATTGAGTAGAATGAGCCGTGACCCTGAAAGGGACAGGCTTCTTCCTTAGCTCATAAGCCTTGCGAATGGTGAACTTGATCCAAGAAGCAATAGTCACCTTGGATGGAGGTCTTCCTGCCCTGGGGCCCTCAGGAATAGCGAACAGAGTGTCAGACTGCCTGATAGACTCAGTGTGATGCACATAAAACTTGAGAAAACGCACCACGTCCAACAAGTGGAGATCCCTCTCCTTGTCAGAGGTGGGGTCAGGGCAGAAAGAGGGCACCACAATCTCCTGATTGATGTGGAACTCAGAGACCACCTTAGTCCGTACAGGTTACTGGTCTCCCTCCCTGTCAAGGGACCATGCTTGGCTGTCCCATGGCAGACTGTGGGGGTCCTTTTGGGTCATTCTTACAGCAGTCTTCTTTCCCTTCACTATCTAGTCAATAGTTAGTGTCTCAAATCTTTCTGGAGCTGGTTGGCTAGCTGCAGCCAAGGAGGGAAGGTAGGCTCCACCCCCTGCATACAATTCTAGAATTGTTCCTGCCTACTTAAAGGGGTGGATTGTCTACCCAGAGTTACCAGTAACCTGTATGGACTAAAAGAAAAGGATTTAACAGGTAAGACTAAAATTTTTTTAATTCATGGGGATAACCCATTAAGTGCCTGAGAGGTATCTCTGACACTCAATGGGTTAAAAGCCCAGTATAAATAAATAGTAATTATTTTTTGTCCTGTATGGAGCAGTTGGTTTGTCTCAGTCCAGTTCTTAGTACAACATGTTCCCTATCATCTTAGAAAAGAACAATATAAAGCTTTATGGCATTTTGTTACAACACCGGTAGGTCGTTGATCCAAGAAGATATCTGATTGTCCTCTTGGACTTAGGAAGAAACATGTTCCCCCTCGAGGCAAAATTCAGTAGGGTTTTGTTTGCCTTACTCTGGATCAGCAGACAAGGGGACTAAGAAAAAAGATGAACTTGATGGATTTAAGTCCTTTTTTTCCAACCTCATCAGCTATGAAACTTCAGTCATTCTTGGTAGTTCATTAGCTGGCTGTGAAAGATGAGAGAGTTTGTCCACCAACAAGGGGATAGACTTGTCCACCCTTGATGTAACTCAGAGATGATCAAAATATGGTCTTTGGGCCAGTTTAATGTAGCCCTTGGGACTGGCTGGTTGTACACAAAGCACAGTTCTGTTAATTAAAAAATATTGCTTCTGTCTTTCTCTGCAGGTTAGAATGATGCATTTTACCAAAAAGCAATGCTTTTTATACGTGTCACTATAACAAGGCAGAAAGAGATAGAACTGATAGATTGTCAGTGCAACTGTGTGTAACATAGGGGAAAGCCAGACTATCTATCTATCTATCTATCTATCTATCTATCTATCTATCTATCTATCTATCTATCTATCTATCTATCTATTTATCTATCTGTCTGTCCTTCCGCTTTGCAACTAACTTCACTTAGCCAGTCTTTGTACTACAGCTCCCTTCCACCCTTATCCACCCTCCACAGAGCAGCTTATCTCCCTCTCTCAGTCACCCTCCATGCTGTGGCTCACCTTCCTCCATCAGCCCCCTTACATAGAGCGTCTCATATCCCTCCCTCAGCCGCCCAGCATAGTAAGGGGTGCCTCCCTCAGTCACCCTCAATAGTGTGGCTCATCTCTATCCCTCAGCCATGCTCTGTGCTGTGTGTGGCTCCCTCCCTCAGCCACCCTTGTATTGCAGCAGCTCACCTCGCTCCCCAAAGTCACCCTCCATGCTGTGGCTTAACACTAGCACTCACCCATCCTTCACACTATAGCTCAACTCTCCCACAGCCACCATCTTTGCTGTGGTTTGACTACCCCCTCCCTCTCCCTCCCAGCTACCCTCCATGCAACAGCTCATACCTTCCTTAGCCAATCTCCACACTGCGGCTTACATCCCTCCCTTTCTGTCGCTACCAGTGGAATGAAGCTGGACTGGCAAATGGTGTAGTGCGGTTCTGTGGTTTCCAGTGGAACAAGGCTGGGCTGGCAGTAAGAACAGTGTAGTGTGGTTCTTTGGCTACCAGTTGAACAATGCTGGGCTAGGAGCGTAGCAGTTCTATGGCACTACCAATAGACAGTGGAATATCTCTCCCTTCCCCCTGCAATGCCCTGCTTCTTTTGATATAGAAAGGTGAGTCACAGAAGCGAATAAATTGGAGAGGCAATTGAATTGGTGAATGGATGGAGCAGGTAGGAGAAGCGTTGAATGGATGGGAGGGGGAGTAGAAGCGGCAAGTGGATGGGAGTGGTAGTCAAAATGGCAACTGGATGGGAGGGGCAGTAGAATCAGTGAATGGATAGCATGGGTAGGCAAAGCGTCATATGCATGGGAGGGTGATTTGACGCCGAGAATGGATGGAGGAGCATTCGAAGCAGTGAATGGATGGGAGGGGCAGTTGAAGCAGTGAATGGATGGGAGGGGCAGTCGAAGAGGTGAATGGATGGGAGGGCCATTCAAGCAGTGAATGGATGGGAGGGGCAGTCGAATCGGTGAATGGAGGGGCAGTCAAAGCAGTGAATGGATGGTAGGGCCAGTTGAAGCAGCGAATGGATGGGGGGCAGTCAAAGTGGCAAATGGATGGCACCGATAGGTGAAGCATCAAATGGACTGGAGGGTGAGTCGAAGTGGCAGATTAATTGGAGACAAAGAGGTGCACGTTGGCACAAGTAGGCAAATCATCAAATAGATGGTGGCAAGGCAGCGAATGGATGGGAGACCAAAAGGTAAGAGAGGGTGGCGGAAGGGAGGGAAGAAGGGGAGGCGAACATGTGAGGCGGGGGAACACAGTAGAAAGTGGCAATGAACGAAGTGAGTGCATAGAGGAGATGGTGTCAAATGGGAGAAAGAGCATATTCACAGGAGTGTGTGAATAGGAGACGGAGGGGAAACTCCTTGCAGAGATTTTGACAGGAGTGACCACTCCTGTCAAAACCACGACCACTTGTATGTTTGAAACAGGCAGTACAGAGGAGATTAGCATATCTCCTCCTTACTTCCTCACCAGAGTGTGGCAGGCATGGCAGGAGAAGTCTTTGTCACATGATTGCCTACTCTTTTATAGTGTAGATTAGCTATATTGGCATGGCTTTGAATGTGCAGTTAATAAAACTACTTAAAAAAGCAAAAGTCCAATGCAGTTGTACTATGTATGACTAAATAAACGTAGAATGCATTTTAAAGGAAGAGAGTTATGTAGACAGACAATACAGAAGAGATCATAAACAGGAGCAGCCTTTATGTATGTTATCGACCACAGTGCAGCCCAATGCACTGAATATGTGTCTGGCAATAATAGGGATAAAAAATGTAAAAGTGGATTTACGGGTAGGACTATTTTCCCATGACATCCTGGTGAATCCAGAAAGGAGGCAATGTTTTTAATGAATGTCTTGTTGAATTTTCAGTGCTTAGCCATTTCAGCTCCAAAAAGATGTGCAACGCATTGCACTGCACTATATTACACAACTCATCAGTGAGCGCGAGTGAATGTGAGTGCATGGGTGTGTGTTTGTGTGAGCACATGTGAGAGCACATGTAATATATGTGTGAGCTTATGAAAGCATGTTGTGTGCAAGAGTGGGTGTGTGCATGTGAGAGTGTTTGTGCGCATGTAAGAGTGTTTGTATGTGTGTGAGAGCATGTGCAAGTGTTGTGCGCATGTGCCAGCATGCATGAGAGTGAGAACGTGTGCATGTAGTTTGTGTTTTGTGCATGTTGTGTTTTTTCGTGGTGTGCGTTTTGCAAAGAGCGTTTTGTGTGTAGAGTGCGTATAGCATTGTGCATGTAGCCTTTTAAGTATATCATTGTGCGTTTTGCGTATAATGTACATTGTTCATATAGCATGTATCATGTAGCGTTGTGCATTATATATATCATTTTATGTTGTAAATATAGCGTTGTGCGTGTTCATTGTAACCCCAGCATCTCCGTGCAGAGATTTTGACAGGAGTAGCCAGGGGCCACTCCTGTCAAAATCACATCTCGTGGTTGGACCAATGGGACAGGCAGTATAGCGGAGATTTGCATACCTCCTCCTTACTGCTGCTCCTGGGAGTGTTTGGCCACAGACAAATATTTTTACATGATGGGGATCATAATGTTTAGGTAGTAAAGTAAGATTGAGTCTTCTATATACATTTGTTTAACGATGTGTAGCTTTATAACCATCTATAACGTTGCCATTTTCCTTTTATTCTGTAACTAGTATGAAAGCCCGTATACACGGGTTAAAGTGCACCCAGCTGCCCCGGCTGCTGCCCCGGAGCCGGAAGCAGAGACAGGACGTGAGCCGTCCGGAGCGGGGCAGCTTGTTCGGCGAGTCTCTACTGTTCATGACTGCAGTCATGTGCAGTAGAGATTCGCCTAACCCGCTGATCCTTAGTGGGGAGCTACAGAAGTCTCACAGCGAAGCTCCCTGTGTGCGAAACCACACATGCACAGTAGAGACTCTCTACTGCACATGTGTGGTTACGGCTCACAGTGAGCGACGCATTCTACCACTTTATGTTATGGGATAACGTTTCCCCATTCCACTCCATATGCATACATCAAGCAGCCTCCCCTTGGATTTGGAATCCGGTCAGACCGGACAGATTGCAGCAAGGGAGAATATTATTTCTTTTAGTATAAGGAAAACACTGCTCCCTTGACAAAGGAGGGCAGGTTTTTCTTATGCTTAAAGAAGATTTTCCCTCGTCATGATCTGTCCAGACCGGCTTGGTGGGGCTCTTTGACATATGTAAAATTGATAGGAGGGGGAACTTTATTATAGAATAAAAGGAAAACAGCACAGTTATAAATGGTTATACAGCTACACATCGTTATACAAATTTATGTAGAAGACTCGATCTTACTTTACTACCTAAACATTACTATCCCTTAAATTGCCCAGGTGTAATTGCCCACCCCTGATTTAACTCTTTGCTTGGTAAAAATGTCTCTAATGCTTTGAGAATCAATGCTTCAAATACATCTCTAGCATCCAAGAGGTTAGACATTTCACTGTTTAAAGGGATAGAAATGTTTCAAAATAAAAGCAGCTCCAAATAATCTTCATAGTATTTGGGCCATGGAGACTGTTATTTCAATACTGTCAGAGTTGTAATTGAGTAATTGAATGATAAAGTATCCCCTCCCGCCCCTTTTACCGATGTAACACTGCTCACCCCTCAGAACAGAAAGATGGTGTCCAGATGGCTTGCAGAGTGGGACAATTTTGAATTAGCATAAGGGAAAAATCAGAAAAACCTGTCAATGGGGCAGGGTTTTCATTGTTCTCACAGTAAGAAGATTGTCCCTTGCTGTGAGCTGTCTGGTCTTAAGAAGATTCCACATCTGAGGAACGGTGGCTTACACTAGGTGAAAGGGACAGGAGGGGATACTTTATCATTCAATTACTCTTGAACTATAACTCTGACAGTATTGAAAGAACACTCTTCATGGCCCAAATACTATCCATTGAAAGGAATACTAATACCTCCTATTAACAGCCCTCTGCTTATCTTTATCTGGACAGAAAATCTACATGGAGAATGAGTACATTAGATTGTTTGACCAAACTGTATCTTTAATTATACTGGATAGTGTGTTTTTTCATTTGTGGGCCACTTGATCGGAAAGCCACAAGTGTGAGATGACAATATTTTTTTTATATAACAATGGTGAATTATAGCCTGTCAGCTATTCAAAAATAAGGATTTATTTGTTTATAGATACAAGTTAAAAACAATATTGATATTCAACAGACATCTATTCTTGAACTATACGGTATTGGCAAGTAGGGGATTGGGTCTAACTGGCCTACTAGTTCATGTGTGCTAGTTAATTAAGTATAGTAAAAAAAAGCGCTCATCGGGTGGGCCACACCCTGTGGTCAGACGGGCCACTCATTGGATGCCTATGATGTAGATATTTGCTATTTCTTGGCATTTTTTTTTGTATATTTATCCATCTGGCATGGTTTTGTTCTGCAAAGTAGGTACACAGCCCCCGAGATTTGTTGTGATAAAGAGGAGATGACTTCTCATGTTATCCTATAGAGCCTATGCAAGAAGATCTCCAAAGTTGAAGAAATCTTAGCGCATATTGAATAACATAGGAATTGGAGAAGTGATACACTGGAGAAGTCATCTCACTTTATCACCTCTTAAAGGGTTAGTAATGTCCAATAATAATGTTATGTTGTATTGTAGATTTAAAAAAAATTAATTAGGTGGAGCAAATCCCATCTCTCAAACCTTTATGGTTTGAGAGATATTCACATCTAAATTTCACTGTCGTCCAATATAGGTCACTGGTACTTCTGGGAGGCGATTCGCCCCTTTAATAGGCAGGAACAATTATGCAAATGATTGCAGGGGGCGGAGCCTCCCCTCTTACTTAAGCCACCTTCAGGCCAGAGCCACTAGATTGATTTGTTCCTGGGTGCTGTGCACACCAGGTAGAGAACATCTATGCATTCATCTTAGTAGTTTGTTATTTTTATTCAAATATGGAATACCACCATTAGGAGGGTGACCATGGCTGTGAATTGCCCTCTTTAAAGTGGCTGGTGCAGCTTCCAGGGATTTTCTGTGGACCTTATGCCCTGAAGGGGGAACAGCTTGAGTTCAGCAGCTTCCCTACTGGGGAATTTACCTCTGGTCTATTCCCATTTCATCATGGTCACCTGAAGACAGAAGTCCTTGCAGGAAAGGTGAGCCACCCATTGAGTGCTGAAGGTCCACTTGTCCCCACAGTGTCCCTTTGCTGGGCTTGTGTTTGGGAGTTTGCTTTGCACTCCAGCACTCATAGGGTGTTTTTATTTGCATTTCATGTGTTAATGCAGTTTCTGTGGTATTCTCTGGGGTTGGGAGCCTTGAATAGTATTTCTTTATGTGTTTTATGTTTGTTTGGGCACTTTTTAATGTTTTATCAAACTTTATTAAAAATGGTGTTCCGCGCCTTTAAGCATGGCTTTTCCCGCTTAGACGCTATTGCTCCTTTACTCTCTATGAGATTTCACAGTCTGGGACATATCTCTGGAACCGCTTGTCACAGTAACTCCAGAGAGGGCTCATTTTAATGCTAAGCTCCTGCTCTATCATCCGGTGTATGTTTTATTAGTGTGGGGTGTTCAGGGGGGCTTTGGGCACTGTTTGGGGTACTTGTTTGGGGAAAACTACATTTCCCATGAGCGCCCGGTTCACGCTCGTTTCTGATTGGCTATCCTGACGGCCGCCATTTTGTGGAGCTCTTCCTCAGAGAGTACACTACGCAGGGACCGAGCCTTCTCTCCCCTCAACAGATTAACCCTTCGCTGGCCAGATAAGTCCAATATTAGGCATTTCTGGGGTGAAACTTTAATCTTCCACACTATTACTGGATGATATAGTTTAAAGTGGGGTATATTGACGCTGTGAGCATGTCTACTTCACTGGAGCTAGGGGCTAGACCCAAGTCTAAGGAGGATGGGGGGTCTGCTCCCCCCATGGCGTTTTGCTCCTCTTGTCACACTGGGCTATCTAGTGATAATGTGGGGGATCTATGCCCTAATTGTACTGGTCAAGATAGCAACCCTGGGCTTCCCAGCCACGCTATTGAGCCATCTTGGGTGAGGGAGTTTAAAGCTGCCACTAGGGATCTCAGATCCACTCTTCAACTCTTTCCCTCTCAGGTACAGGGGGTTCTCCAGGTCTGGCAGACCCCCACTACAATCAGGACCTCCCTGCCTAAGCCACAGGGTGCTCCTGATGTGTCTGATTCTTCTGAGGAAGAACTTTTGCAGGATTCTGATGCTGAGGAACGCACTGTTATTGAGTCTAACAGGTCCATTGGGGACCCTTATGAATGTGACCCTGAAGTTTCGGCTGAGGGTCTGATTAGAGCTGTACTGAATACGCTCAACCTTCCTCTGACTCAGGAATCCACTTATGATCCTACTGATGTTTTTCAAAAGAAACCATCTAAGCCTGTTGTTTGTTTTCCAACTAACCCTACTCTTGCCCGTCTAGTCTCTGAGGCATGGAAGAATCCTGATAGATCCTCCTCTGTCTCTAAAAAGTTTGCTAAACTGTACCCCTTTCCTGAGACTGAGCTGGCAAAATGGGTTCATCCTCCCAAGGTGGATGCTCCTGTTTCTAGACTATCCAAGTCTACCGCTTTGGCTGTCTCTGATGCCTCTGCCCTGCAGGATTGGACGGATAAAAAGCTAGAGCTTTCTCTTAAATCTATTTTTGCCTCCATTGGCACTGCCATGCGTCCAACCTTTGCTGTGGCATGGGTTAATAGAGCCATTGCGGCCTGGACTGAACGACTGACTGAAGCAGTTCGCCAGGATGCACCAGTATCTGAACAGTTGCAGCTTCTTGCTAATATCACTGAAGCTCAGAACTATGTTGCTGACGCTGCCTTTGATGCTGTGTGCATGATGGCGAGGGCCACCACTTCTTCTGTGGTGGCTAGACGTGCCCTTTGGCTGAAAATTTGGTCTGCTGATACAGCCTCTAAGAAAGCCTTGCTTTCCTTGCCCTTTCAGGGGAATTTGCTATTTGGGTCTGAACTCAAAGAAATGATCAGTGAGGCTACTGGCGGTAAAAGTACTCTTCTACCCTCAGTCTTTAAGAAAAAGTTTCCAGCCAAACGCAATCTGTCCTTTCGTTCCTTTCAGACTGAGACACGCTCCTCGGCCCAAACGTGTCCTCCCACTACGCGCTCCTCCTCCAAGCCCAAACAGTCCTGGAAGCCCAAAGTGGCCCCCAAGGCCAAGACCTCCAAGACTGCTTCGGCATGACTCGCTGAACCCGGGTCCGCATCCGGCTGTAGGTGGACGTCTCCGCATCTTTCGCGGGACTTGGGAGGAGTCAGTGGCGGACCCATGGGTTCTTCAGGTGGTGTCAGAGGGATACAGGATCCCTTTCTCCTCCCTTCCTCCTTTTCGGTTCCATTTTACTCGTCCTTCTCAGGAACCCATAAAAAGACGTCTGTTCGACGACGCTATTCAGGATCTCTTGGACAAAGAGGTTTTGGAAGTGGTTCCTCAGGAGGACACAGGTTCAGGATTTTATTCCAACCTGTTTGTGGTGGCCAAAAAGGACGGAGGGGCTCGTCCTATTTTGGATCTCAAAGATCTCAATGCCTATGTGGTGACTTCCCACTTCCGCCAGGAGTCCCTGCGCTCTGTGATTGCAGCAATGTCTCCAGGGGAGTTCCTTGCCTCCCTGGACCTTCAGGATGCTTATCTTCACATCCCTATTCATCCAGAGAGCAGGCGGTACCTCAGGATTGCCTGTCACAAGGGACACTTTCAGTTTTCTGCTCTTCCCTTTGGGCTGACTTCAGCTCCTCAGGTCTTCCAGAGAGTTCTAGGCTCCCTGTAGCGGTGCTTCATCAGGACAGGGTCAGGGTGACTCCCTACATGGACGATCTCCTCATCAAAGCTTCTTCGGCGGAGCTTCTTCACCAGCACTTGCAGAAGTGTATCCACACTCTGAACCGCCATGGCTGGATCCTGAATCTGGACAAGTCGGACTTGGTCCCATCTCAGAGGCTTCTGTTCCTGGGTCTCCTGTTCGACACTCGCCAATGCAGGGTGTTCCTGCCGGAGGATGTGGCTCATCAGATAGCTATCAGAGTGGCGGGGATTCTGGAACTCCGTGCCATCCGGCTTGCCCTGAGACACTGGGAATCTCAACTGACCGGTCTTCCGATCAGAGTGGAATCCGACAACGCCACTGCGGTGGCTTACATCAACAGGCAAGGCGGCACAAGAAGCGGCACTGCCTGGTTGGAGGTCAAGGATATCTTGTCTTGGGCAGAAGATCACGTGCCTGTCATCTCTGCAATTCATATTCCAGGCGTAGACAACGTCGTGGCAGACTTCCTCAGTCGTCACACCGTTGACAGAGGAGAATGGGCTCTTCATCCAGAGGTGTTTCAATTGCTCACCCAGAGGTGGGGGATGCCGGAGGTGGACCTGATGGCCTCCAGACACAACAGGAAGGTTCCAGTGTTTTGCTCCCGGCGGAGGGACTCCCTTGCTCTAGCAGTGGATGCCTTGTCGATCCCTTGGGATTTTTCTCTGGCTTACATCTTTCCTCCTCTTCCTCTATTGATCAGAGTCATCCAGAAACTGAAGCGGGAGCGTTGTCCGGTTATCCTGATTGCTCCGAACTGGCCTCGCCAGTCCTGGTTTCCGGAGTTGTTGGCCATGTCAGTGGCGGATCCGTTCCCACTTCCTGCCCGTCCGGACCTACTTCTTCAGGGATATGTGTGGAAGGAGGATGTTCACTCTCTCCATTTGATGGCATGGCGGTTGAATCCTCGATTCTAGCAAAGAAAGGATTTTCTCCTTCTGTGGTGTCGACTATGCTCAGTGCTCGCAAGCCTGTGTCTTCCAAGATCTATCATCGCATATGGTCAACCTTTGTGGCATGGTGCTCTGATAAGAAATTATCCCTTGATTTTCATCTTCCCACTGTCCTGGCCTTCTTGCAGGACGGTGTCGATAAAGGGCTCAGTTTGAGTTCCCTCAAAGTTCAGACTTCTGCTTTGTCTGTGTTTTTCCAGGAAAGGATTGCTATTCTTCCTGATGTGAAGGTTTTCTTTCGAGGTGTGACTCATGTTCGACCTGCCTTCAAGAGTCCTGCTCCTCAGTGGGACCTCAATTTGGTGCTGGGAGTTCTCCAGCGACCCCCGTTTGAATCCTTGGCTTCCATTCCTTTACGTCTCTTGACTTGGAAGATGGCCTTCCTTTTGGCTATTGTTTCAGTTCGCCGGGTAACAGAGTTACAGGCCTTGTCTTGTAAACCTCCTTACCTGGTGTTCCACAAGGATAAGGCTGTGCTTCGCACTACCAAGGAATTCTTACCTAAGGTTGTGTCCGAGTTTCACATCAATCAGGAGATTGTGGTTCCCTCTTTCTGCCCTAATCCTTCATCTGACAAGGAACGAGATCTCCATTTGTTGGATGTGGTTCGTTGCCTCAAGTCTTATGTTCATCGCACCGAGTCTATCAGGAAGTCTGACGCGCTATTCGTCATTCCTGAGGGGCCTAGGGCAGGGAGACCGGCTTCCAAAGTTACCATTGCCTCTTGGATCAAGGCTACTATTCGTGAAGCCTATAAGTTGCGGAATAAGCACGTTCCCTTCAGGGTGACTGCCCATTCCACCAGATCTATTGGGGCCTCTTGGGCCTACAAGAATCAGGCATCTGCTGATCAACTGTGCAGAGCGGCCACTTGGTCCTCTGTGCACACTTTTTCTAAGCACTATCGAGTTGATGTACTGGCTTCAGCTGATGCCAGTTTTGGAAGGAAGGTCCTGGAGGCAGTTTTGCCTGTGTAGGTCCTCCGTGCTGTGATCCTTAGTGCTTCCTTACTGTTGAGCCCTGTTGGCTCTAGTTCAGTGTGCTGTGTTAGTTCAGGGACTGTTCCCTTGATTGGTGTCTGTTGACACTTACAGTTTGGGCTATGTTATTAACTGGTTCATAGCAGTTTTATGTATTGGGCCTTGCTCTGGTCCTTGCCTTCTTTCCCACCTCTGGATCAGCTCAATGTTTGTACATCCCAGAAGTACCAGTGACCTGTATTGGACGACAGTGAAAATAGGATTTTAGTCTTACCTGTTAAATCCTTTTCACTTAGTCCATACAGGTCACTGGTCTCCCACCCTGTCAAGGGACCAGACCTGGCTCTCCTGTGGCATTCAGTGGGAGACCTTTGGGGCATGCTCACAGGAGTCTTTCTTCTTGCTTACCCGGGGTCAGTCTTAGGGTCTCAAATCAATCTAGTGGCTCTGGCCTGAAGGTGGCTTAAGTAAGAGGGGAGGCTCCGCCCCCTGCAATCATTTGCATAATTGTTCCTGCCTATTAATGGGGCGAATCGCCTCCCAGAAGTACCAGTGACCTGTATGGACTAAGTGAAAAGGATTTAACAGGTAAGACTAAAATCCTATTTTCCTCCTCTCCTTCTCCTAACATCAGTGCTCTAGTGACAACAGGAGATCCTGGTCCTGGGACCAGCCGGCAGCTCTTCAGCAGAACCAAAATAGCGATATTTAAAAAGAATGACTTCATTGCAACAGTCTACAAAGTGTGTCTGGTTTGCAAGCACACTTTGTAAACCATTCCAATGGAGTAGTTCTTTTTAAATATCGCTATTGCGGCTCTGTTGAAGAGCCTCCTTGTGTTGGCTGACGCGGACCTCCTTCTGTCAGCATTATAGCCAACATCAAGAGAAGGGGAGCGAGGGGGGAACTGTAGATGCGAATATCTCTCAAACCATAACGGTTTGGGAGATGGGATTTGCTCCACATAATTTCTTTTTTTTTTTTTTTTTAAATCTACAACATAATATTATTATTGGACATTACTGTTACTTTAATCTTAGTGAATCTCCCGCATTATTTTGAACAAACTGAGCTGCGCTTCCAATGAAATATTGCTATCTCTTTAATATTTCACAAATGAGTACAACTTTGATTTTACTTTATATATTCATTTTTTAATGATTTATTATTGATCGAAATGTATGTATGTATAGTTTTAGTTATATGCTGTAGAAAAAAGAAGAAGGCATCTCTTGTGCAATATCCTCTGTAACAATATATACACCACATCTCCATCTTGGACTGGTACTCACTTGTAATGTTGGCTGGAATGATACAAAAGTATAGACCAGCAATATACACCTGGGGACTATAAGCTGCTCCTCTGTACAGCAGTAGATGTCTCACCAGTCGGATATAGGCTGCTCTCCCCTGGGTACCCCACTCTCGAGGCCAAAAGATATGAAAGACAAAACACACAAAAGGGGGGCACCAATAGTGCCTAATCACTTTGAATGGTGATGTAATAATTCTGCTACTAAATAAGTACTCACATTTCACATATGCTGTGCAATAAACATATGTTACACACAACTATTCAGAATACAGAGAAAATATTATCGTCTCTGCTTGGTACCGGTCAGTCCCGTCTTACTCCTCCTCCTTCTTTCAATCCCCAATATAACGGTAATCCAACTGTAGGCAGGCTATAATGTTTCTTCAAAATATCTTTATTAAAATCATATAATTAAAAAACCACTGTGTAGTTCTCTTACGGGTTTCACAGCTATAATGCTGCTTGTTCAAAGAAAGTGGTTAACATTTGTAATATTTATACTTCATACAACATAAAATGTAAGAACGAAACGAACACGCCTGTCTGCTCGAGATTTAAAACCTCCACTTTGACCCTGATTGGCAAATGCAATTGCTGTCAGTCAAAACCTTCCTTTGTTGAAATTAACCCTTTACGGTTCAATGCAACCATCTCATTGCAGTCTACACATCTCGAATAACAATATCAGATAGTATATAGACACAACAATGCCATGGTACATTGATACAACATAACAACATTATAAGATGACATTCTCTCTTCTGCCTGGTTTGCAAGCACACTTTGTAAACCGTTCCAATTAAGTTGTTCTTTTTAAATATGGCTATTTCGGCTCTGCTGAAGAGCCTCCTCGTGTCAGCCAACACGGATCTCCTTCTGTCAGCTTTACAGCCCACGTCAAGAGAAGGGGAGGGAGGGGGAACTTTAGATGTGAATATCTCTCAAACCATGACGGTTTGGGACATGGGATTTGCTCCACATAATGTCTTTTTTTTTTTAAATCTACAACATAACATTATTATTGGACATTACTGTTAGTTTAATCTTAGTGAATCTCCCGCATTATTTTGAACAAACTGAGCTGCGCTTCCAATGAAATATTGCTATCTCTTTAATATTTCACAAATGAGTACAACTTTGATTTTACTTTATATATTAATTTTTTAATGATTTATTATTGATAGAAATGTATGTATGTATAGTTTTAGTTATATGCTGCCACACAGTTTACACAGTGCCTTTCAATGTATCTTGTTACAGTAATTTAACAGAAGGGCACAATTTAAACCTTCCGGATACAGAGACAAATTGTTCTGTAGAAAACCCCCCAGTATCAGTAAAGAATCATATGACACAACATTCCACTCTCATATCCAAGACACCGGGTTTAGATACTCGAGTCCAGCGTATTTGTATTACTAAGTGAATTCCTTCATTGGGTCATGGGGAGAAGAACTTTATTCAAAGTGTTAACCTCATTTTTCTTTTAAAGGGGAACTCTCACCTCCATTAACGTTCTTTTTTTCTTAATGTTCCATTTGAGTAAATCTTCAATCTGTTTTTTTTTTACATTTCATGCAGTATAGTCAGAGATATAAGCTTTTGAAATTAAAGCGGAACTTTCATGAAAAATAAGATTATTCAGTGTAATAGCTATGCCCTATGTGAAGCAGGAAATGTACGGATAACATTGTAGAAGTTGCTGTGTGTTATAAAAAAAATTACCTTTTGTGGAAGCTTCACGACCAGGGAGAGCACAGCCATCTTGCCGAAAAAATATGACTGCGCATCCTGTGTCCATCAGTCATAATGGAAGAGACGGTCCATAGTTCTACTTTTTTTTTTTTTTTTTTTTGTGGCATGAGCACGTGTTGCACATGCGAATGAGTTTGTATGATGCTTCGCACCTCTCCAGTCCCCTGTGTACACGGCACATTTTCTGGTCGGCTACATGTGCTGAACTGCTTATTTATACATTTAGAGCACTTTACATGAAAGTGCTCGCACCACACTGGTATGACCTGACTGCGCACAATGCTTGGTTAAGACGGGCTAGATGCAGGATTCATGGACATGCCCTGTGGGAGTAACTTGGCTACCTTAAGGTACAGCTTCTGTCCATCTCAATATGGCTTGTACAGCATGTTACGTCTTCAGGTACAAACATTTTTTCTCTTTTACTAACGTATTATGCAGTTCTAAGCTACATGAAAAACACATAGAAATACAAATTGTCGTATCAACCCTAAAAAGAGTATGTGTTCGCTGCATGAAACCCTTACTCGGTGTAGAGAGGGCCACAGCGAGTATGCGCAGGCAGCAGTATGTTCTGACAGAAAAAGAGATAAATATTGCAAGCACAAAGTAGGATACCCTGACGCAGGACTGAGAGAACTCAGACAATCACCCACAAACATATTTATCTATATACATACAGGGAAAATGCATATACATACAGTGAGTAATGTACTGAGTACCTCTGTAGTCCACAGGGAGAGAAGCTGACTGGAGTCCACTGGGAGCTGAACATGAAGCAGGAAACTCTCCGGTGCACATAGGAAGTCAGGAACTAGGAGTCCAGAGCAATGGTCAGACAGGAAGAACCCAATACAGAACCAGTGTTCAGGGACAGGCAGGATCAGTATCAGGTTGACAAGCAAAGGTACATGATCGGCTAGTAGACTCAAAATCCAGGGACAGGCAGGGTCAGTATCAGGCTGGCAGGTGAGGTGCAGAATCAGTGAGCAGGTTCAAAATCCAGGACCAGACAGGGTCAGAATCAGGCAGACAACAGCAGCTCAAGAAGACTTGCAGGTAAGTACTGAACAAACAGAAGGGAACTCCGAGACTGAGCACCGGCATACTCCTAGAGCAGCATTAAATACTTACAGCGGCTGACGTCATGGCTGCACGATGACCACGTACAACGCCACAATGCCGTTGCCTAGCGACACCAACAGGAGGAGGAAGGGCCCTGCGCCTAGGACGCCGAGCGATGCGCCGACACAATTGATAGAGAGAAAAGGATACTGTCACGCACATGGTGGGTAGGAAACCGTGTGTGTGCCGGCTCTGGTACTGATGCTTGTGTGCGGAGCTGGAGTACGTAGCTGGTAAGCGGTGACGGTGTGCCAGGCACTCCCTTGCTGCAGCCGAAGCTGGTTAGAGGTGCTGGTCGCGAAACCAGATTGTTCCACCCCCGGTTGAGCCGGGGTGCAACTAGGACGGGAGTACCTGGGAACCGTTGGAAACCAGGCCGGCAAGACAGACTAGATACAGAGCTGAGAGGGATAGGTGATAGGAATTGTTCGGAGAAGCCAAGGGTTAAACGTGTAGGTAAGGTCAGGCGGAGCCAAGGGTCAAACCAGGAGCACGGATCAGGCGTAGTCAGGAGGAGCCAAAGGTCAAACCAGGAGCACGGATCAGGCGTAGTCAGGAGAAGCCAAGGGTCAAACCAGGAGCACGGATCAGGCGTAGTCAGGAGAAGCCAAGGGTCAAACCAGGAGCACGGATCAGACGTAGTCAGGCGGAGCCAAGGGTCAAACCAGGAGCACGGATCAGGCGTAGTCAGGATAAGCCAAGGGTCAAACCAGGAGCACAGATCAGGGGTAGTCAGGCGGAGCCAAGGGTCAAACCAGGAGCACAGATCAGGTGTACTCAGGAGAAGCCAAGGGTCAAACCAGGAGCACGGATCAGGCCTAGTCAGGAGAAGCCAAGGGTCAAACCAGGAGCACGGATCAGGCGTAGTCAGGCGGAGCCAAGGGTCAAACCAGGAGCATGGATCAGGCGTAGTCAGGAGAAGCCAAGGGTCAAACCAGGAGCACAGATCAGGCGTAGTCAGGAGAAGCCAAGGGTCAAACCAGGAGCACAGATCAGAAATTACAGCAGCAGGAGCTAGTATCGCTCAGGAGCCCAGAACAAAGCCTTCAGCAAGTTCAACGGAACGGGCACCCTAAGCCTGGGGTAGCCCATTTAAATTCAGGAGGCAGCCAATGGAAGGAACAGTGAGGGAGGCTCGCTAGGATCTGTATTGCTGATTGAAGGGGCTGTAGGAATAGGAACCCGGTCCGGACACATGCGCATCTGCGAGTCTGAAGGCAGACGTGCACTGCGCATGTGCGGCCCGACAGAGCCGCAGACCGGAAGAACCGCCGCAGCCACAGTGAGAGAGTTCCCCTTTAGAATAGGTTAAAGGGAAACTATGGAAAAGTTTGCTCTTAAAGTGGATGTATCACCTATGCAGTTTAGTGTCATTAAATGTATCTATTTAAACTGCATATGTGTCACAAGCGTGGGCTATAGGCCCTCGCTGAGACAGCGGGGAGAGTGTGGGAGTGAAAGGGTTAACAATACTAGACCCCTGGTTCCCTGTTACTATTCCTAGCAACCACCAAATTAACCCCTGAAATCCCTCCTGCATTATCTCCCCAGTACTACAATTTACTGCCACCACCAAGACTTTATATCTGGGCGTCTTAGGTTACCCCAAACACAACAGAATTACAGTATAAAATCACCTTAATAATCAAAAAACCCATATTAAATACTTTCCACGGTTCCTTCTAAGAGGCCAAACCCCCTGGGTGTTACCTGGGGGGAGGTTTGGCCTGACAGTTTATGGCCCACTCAGTCAGACCTGTCAGGGATGTTACTGCAAAGTTCTACCTGAAAAATCATAAGGCTTCCCAAAACATGCAACCCACAGCACACCTATATAATGTTATAATAATCATATTCCTCATATCTGTGTGAATATCTGGACAACAAACCTGCTGGGTCTAACTGGTTACAAAGTGGCTATTCTTGTAACTCATAACAGGAATACTTCCCCCTGGCATGTTTGGTACCTACCACAAGAGTAAAACCTGGACATTCTGAATATATGTTTGTATTGAACCTTTTTACACTGTATATACATGTTCTCCCTATTTCATAATATTTGACTGTCCCCTGGATAAACTTCCATCAAGGCAGAGGGCCCAATACCTTTAATGATCCCTCCATCCTGCTCTGGTGATGTTATCTACTCAGCTAATTTAGCTAACACTTTAAAAGGTACAATAAAATACACAAAATAAACAAATTATACATACCAGGACCCTACAAGGGCCAACTCATGCCTTGGCATGACAATATGCCTTGTGCTTTTTGTTTTTAATCATTTTAAGAGTTTTGAAGAAATTTGGTTTTGTAGTTGGAGAATCTAATCTCAGCAGATGTTTTTTCTCTGACCAGTCTGGTAAAGCCTTCATAATTATTCACATGTCCAGAAAATCACCTTCATAAATCTTCCTGGGCCGTTATACAGGGGTGAAATAGATTAACCCTTTTGCACACTTGCATACTTCTCTGGCACTCAATGGATTAATGGAGAGGAATAATCATGCCTTTCAAAATGGATGTTTTTACTGAGGGGAGGACTTGGAAAGGTGTCAGTTCCACTTGTTTTTAACTGAAGGAATTTCCTTCCAGGTATATGTATATACTTCTCAGCTGTGTTTCTCCCCAATTTATTAACTACTGGTCTAGTGTTTGTCAAGTAAGAGAACTTACGAAGATATTGATATAAATGTGAATGTTCAGGCACTAATATATGTTTATGGAAATTGTTATATACAGTGGGCTGGATTTTGAAATTCTGATTGTGACACAAAAAAATAACTCCTCATCAAAGAGCTACAGCCTCTGCTTACAGATGACGTAGTGTTAAAAGACATATTGCCCTTATCGCCTGTTCTGGCATTCAGACAACCACCTAACCTGAAACAAAAATTGATCAATAGAAAACCTGTACTTCGTGTCATCACATTTGTGAAAACAATACTGCAGAACACGACAACAAAATATACAACATTAAAGGATTATATTCATGTACATCAGCAAATGTTGTATATGATACAATGCACTGAATGTCATTTTGGATGTTACATTGGTGAAACAGGCCTACCATTAAATATAAGGATGATCCACACAGGCAATCTATTGAGGAATACCATAAAACAAAGAACCATACCCCAGTTATTTTACCCATAGAAAACACTCCATACATAACCTTAAAATCAAAATACTCAAAGGGAACTTCAAAAATACACATTTGAAATTAAGATGATTAGTTTTTTCAGCACCAAACACACTGGCCTTTAGGGCTGCAACAACTAATCGATGAAATCGATAAAAATCGATAATGAGAATCGTTGTCAACAATTCTCATTATCGATTCGTTGTGCAGCGATTAGTTGTGCCGCCCAGCAGCCCCACAGCCGCCGGATACTGCTGTCTTACTTCCTGCACTGATGACAACCGGAGCGCAACCACTCCAAACGCGGAGACGCCGCGTGGAGCGTGCAGGTATTTTCTTCCTCTGTTCTGAGGCCAGTTTAAAACTGGCGCCCAGACAGAGGAAGAAAACCCCTGCACGCTCCATGCGGCGTCTCCGCGTTTGGAGTGGTTGCGCTCCGGATGTCATCAGTGCAGGAAAGTGAAAAAGAGGTACGGGGGAGAGAGAGAGGCACAAGGGGGAGAGAAAGAGAGAAGTACATGGGGGAGAGAGGCACAAGGGGGAGAGAAAGAGAGAGAAGTATATGGGGGTGAAAGAGGCACAAGGGGAGAAAGAGAGAGAAGTATATGGGGGTGAAAGAGGCACAAGGGGAGAAAGAGAGAGAAGTATATGGGGGTGAAAGAGGCACAAGGGGAGAAAGAGAGAGAAGTATATGGGGGTGAAAGAGGCACAAGGGGGAGAGAGAGAGAAGTATATGGGGGTGAAAGAGGCACAAGGGGGGAGAGAGAGAGAAGTACATGGGGGTGAAAGAGGCACAAGGGGGGGAGAGAGAGAAGTACATGGGGGTGAAAGAGGCACAAGGGGGAGAGAGATAAGTACATGGGGGTGAAAGAGGCACAAGGGGGAGAGAGAAGTACATGGGGGTGTAAGAGGCACAAGGGGGAGAGAGAAGTACATGGGGGTGAAAGAGGCACAAGGGGGAGAGAGAAGTACATGGGGGTGAAAGAGGCACAAGGGGAGAGAGAGAGAAGTACATGGGGGTGAAAGAGGCACAAGGGGGAGAGAGAAGTACATGGGGGAGAAAGAGGTACATGGGGGAGAGAGGCACAAGGGGGGTAGAGAAGTACAAGGGGGGAGAAATAGAGACACAAGGGGTGTAGAGAAGTACAAGGGGGGAGAAATAGAGGCACAAGGGGGGGTAGAGAAGTACAAGGGGGAGAAATAGAGGCACAAGGGGGGGAGAGAAGTACATGGGGGGAGAAATAGAGGCACAAGGGGGGGAGAGAAGTACATGGGGGAGAAATAGAGGCACAAGGGGGGGGAGAGAAGTACAAGGGGGGAGAAATAGAGGCACAAGGGGGGGGAGAGAAGTACAAGGGGGGAGAAATAGAGGCACAAGGGGGGGGAGAGAAGTACAAGGGGGGAGAAATAGAGGCACAAGGGGGGGAGAGAAGTACAAGGGGGGAGAAATAGAGGCACAAGGGGGGGAGAGAAGTACAAGGGGGGAGAAATAGAGGCACAAGGGGGGTAGAGAAGTACAAGGGGGGAGAAATAGAGGCA
Source organism: Rhinophrynus dorsalis (assembly GCA_037306005.1). Taxonomy (NCBI): domain Eukaryota; kingdom Metazoa; phylum Chordata; class Amphibia; order Anura; family Rhinophrynidae; genus Rhinophrynus; species Rhinophrynus dorsalis. Next base: position 49,684,157 of record CM074718.1, read on the forward strand.
CAAGGGGGGGAGAGAAGTACAAGGGGGGAGAAATAGAGGCACAAGGGGGGGGAGAGAAGTACAAGGGGGGAGAAATAGAGGCACAAGGGGGGGAGAGAAGTACAAGGGGGTAGAAATAGAGGCACAAGGGGGGGAGAGAGAAGTACAAGGGGGGAGAAAGAGGTGCATAGACCCCATAGTAAAATAATAACAATGACACATGTTAATGTGTAAAGTTTTTTATTCTGCTGTTTGTTTTTAACACTGTTCATTAAATCAGTTTAAATAATGAAAAATTAGCATTTTTTTTATCCGATTAATCGATTAATCGAAAAAATAATCGGCCAACTAATCGATTATCAAAATAATCGTTAGTTGCAGCCCTACTGGCCTTATTAATAAGGATTTGGGATTCCTCACATATTGCCAAAACGTCACATAATTTTTCTATTTACTTTGTTTAGTACATATTTAACCATCTTTCTTATATTATTTTACTATTTATATCTATGGATTATGTATCTGTACTATACTCTCTTTCGCCCGCTGTCTCTCACCCCCCCTGCATTCCTCTGTTAATAACTTTAGTTGATTTAATATTTAACAGTTATTACTTGCTTTAGCATGATTTTTGATGTAAATGTTTTCACATTAAATTGGAGCTATCACTTAGATATAAATGCCCCCCAATTTATTTTTAGTATAGTGGTAAGCATTTTAATATTTATTAAGTTCCAGCATTATTTAGAAATATAAGTTCTTATGAGACTCACCGCCAGACTACAGCGCAGACATCTTACCAAAGAGGGATCTGTGCGCTTGCACTGTCCGTCCCTGTCTGTACTGTGCGGTACAGTGCAACTCCCCCTTAGCTTATTTGCCAATCATTGAGGAGACAAGGATGGACAGCACAGGTGAACAGATCTCTCTTCGGCAAGATGTCTGCATTGGTCTAGGGAAGTATTTCATGAAACCACCAGTTAATATAACATTACATGAGAGCAGAAGTGCAGTCTATCAATATATTAGACCAGCTGGACAACTCCCCTAAATAACTATAACTGTATAGTGAAGTATAATGGTAGAATGTTTTTACCACATAAAGTTATATATTCATTAACACAGCTCCTGGCAGAAAAATCAACCCTGGTATTCCTCTTGTGTGGTCTATTGCAGCTCAGTAGATGAGAAACTGCAGAAACAATGCCTAAATTACATGAAAATAGATACATCTGGCTGCTGTTTGAATGATTCATTCCCTGGTAAGTCCTTCTTTTAAAGCATTAGTATACCTCAGGAATAAGTAGATCTTAGTTTAAAGGGATAGTAATGTTACAAAATAAAAGCAGCTCCAATTAATCATCATAGTATTTGGGCCATGGAGAGTGTTATTTCAATACTGTCAGAGTTGTAGTACAAGAGTAATTGAATGATAAAGTGTCCCCCTCCCGCCCGTTTTACCTAGTGTAAGTCACCTCCCCTCAGATGTGGAATTTGGTCACTTGACCGGACAGAGACAATCTTCTTACTGTGAGCATAAGGAAAACCCTTCCCCCTTGACAGGTTTTTGAGGTTTTTCCTTGTGCTCACTGAAGATTGTCCCTCTCTGCGATCCATCTGGACAGTCTTGCTGCTCTGAGGTGAGCAGTGTTACATCAGTAAAAGCGGCGGGAGAGGGACACTTTATAGTTCAAGTACTCTTGAACTACAACTCTGACAGTGCAGAGCTGCTTTTATTGTGAAACATTACTATCACTTTAACACATTAGAGGTACTTTAGTTACATGCCCTTCATACAGCAGCCATTAATATCTATTATCTGTGTTATATCTGTGGTTTTCATTATATAGTGATCTCTGTTGAAGTCTGCCTTGAGGTCACCCCTCCTCACAGTATACAATGGGCTTTAATAGATCTGAATGAATATTAAGGGTCACTGTTTTATCTGAAAAGCGACCAAATAGCTGTAGACTACAAAAGAACAAATGTAAGTAAAATATATATATAGAATTAACTGAATACTGTTTAAAGGACACCTGCCCATGTAAGTTATTAAATTAATCCTTTGAGTGCCAGAGGGGTACACAAACCACTTATTTTTAGAATAGAGTTCCCCTTTATTTCTTTAATACTAAGGTTTTAACCCTTTGAGTGCCAGAGGTTTATGCAACGTATTGCACAGCAATACATTATGCACCCCTCTGACACTCAAAGGGTTAAAATATGGTGTAAATGAATGTGCAGGGGAGCAGGATTAGGCACAGGATTTCCAGAGAAGGGTTTTCAAAACTGAAAATATTTATACAACAATAATACCTAGAGATTCTAGGTTCTATAATCCTGCATTCAGAAGCCATTGCAGCATCTTGATTATAGACCAGGAGTGGTAACCTGCTGTACTCTAAGCTTATTTGAGCGATTGTCAGATTTTGGTTTTAGCTGAGATCCGAATCATTCTATTTTCTGTTCACACAGACTGGGCTATTTATCTTTCATTCCTGACATATCCCACATGTATCACAAGCATACTTGGGAACTTTTGAAACAGGGTTACCCGGAGGGTAACCCTGTCAGTTCCGACATAGGAAGAAAATGACGCGATTCGCGTCATAAAAGGGGCGGGGCTTAGTCACGGAGGGGGGGCGGGACAGAAAAAAACAAAAAAAACCTGCAAAAAGTCTCTAAGAGGGCGGGGAGTGGGAGGAATCGGGCGGGACAGAGCACAAGTGGGCAGAGTTTCTATTTAAACTCTGCCCACCCGGTAATCCACACATTGCCCCGGAGACCCGGTAATTCAGGCTGAAATCCGGAGTCTCCGGGGCAAAACCGGAGAGTTCCCAGGTATGATCACAAGGTACTCGCATGAGCAAACTGGGGAGAAATGGTCCCACGTGGCTGTGTACATACATGTCCGTAGGAAAAACACATTTATTGCATGTTTTAGGGTTTATAACCTAATACATTTTACATATGCTTTCTTGGATTATATATTTGAAATCTTATGAGCCTTGATCATTTTAACTGACAATGATCTTCTGCATGAAATAAAAGTGGTGCAGTTCCTGGGCTTTTGACCTCTTTAATGCTGCTCCAACCCATTCAGTTAATGGGGATTATCAGTTATCTTCTGTGCTGCAGTTTGTTTGCTCAAGAATTACTGCTTGGTCCCAGGAAGGTGCATAAACTAGTTATATACATATTCAGGCCTGATGTAGCTGATATATTTCATTGTCTCAACAAAACAAAAGACTTTCCCATTCCATAACCAGTAACTTCAAGTTTTTGAATAGATTTTATAGATGCCTTTTGTGATAATTACTATATCATCTAGTAACAGTTTGTATATTTCCTTTTACAGAGCTCAAAATTTGGCCATATGATTCAAGCTCCACAGCGCTCCTTAGGCCGGAGGTCGTTTGGAAGGTCAAAGAGGTTTAGTGTCACACGCTCCCTGGATGACCTTGAGGTAAAATTACTTGTTTGGAAACGCCAGTGAATATTTTCTTGCTGGAGATTAACTGAATGGAAATCATTTTCTGAAGCAATTTGGCATATAACACAAAGCCATAAAAGTAGAGCAAGAGTTATAGCCAGTGTCCTAGTCCTTCTTCAGGACCTTGTAGAGGCCTAAAACATTCCTCAAGATGTCTGCATTATTTTTTATGACTTTGTGAGGAATGTTCTCTTTTCATTTTACTTTAACCCTCTGAGGGCCAGAGGGGTGTGCAAAGCATTACCCCTGGCATTCAAATGGATAAAGACCTGCAAGTAAAATATTTTTCTGTTAATGTGTAAATGTACTCTATCTGCTCCTAGACATTGGGCCATCTACATGGTTGATTACAAACATTTTCGCCCTTTTACGTCCATAATGGCCCCTTATTTCCTTTATTTAATGTTTGCTGCATTTTTGCTTTCTTTTCTTCCCCACGGTCACATATTTTGATATACTTTTATTTGAATTTGTGACGTTTTCTAATTTTTCGCCTGTTAATGCGAATTATGGTTGTATACATTCTCTTTAAAGTGCATTTGTAAATATTGTATTCATCTTCAAAATATGCATTGTATGTTCCAAAACATGATAGACAATTGTGAATAGCCAGGCATACAATTTAGACATTTTAGAGTCCTTTGCTTTCTCTGAACATGTGGTGGGGGGGGGAAACAGGGAATGCAATATTAAATTACCACAGGGGCTGCGTTTTTGTGGTTTACCTTGGCACGTTAACAATATTTCCCATTTTTGCAGCCAAAAGATGAAAAAACTACCTTTTCATGGCAACACCCAGTCCCGCTTAACCTTTGAGTTCCTTACGGGTGTCTAACACATTGCTAAACAATGCTTTGCAGCCCCACTGGCACTCAGTGGGTTAACAGCCCAGTTCTGCTTGCCAGGGCAAGTATTTCTTCAGCCCCTTTTAGAGCTGGTGCTATAGGATTTTATATGTCAGGGGATGACCTTAAGATCATGCAACTGCTTGGGAGAGCGCAAAGGGTTCTGGGAAACCAGATAAAGAGATGCAGTTCTGGAGAAAATCAACTGGACTATAGGGAACAAATGAGCATTATTTAACTGGGATGTTTAACTCCTTGAATGCTAGAGTGGTATCCAACACATTAACATTCATGGGGTTAAAAACAACACTGAAATCAATGGAAATTAGAGGATTTTTTTATGTTTGTTTTTGTTTTTTTTTTTAAACAGAACTGTGCCTCTTTAGCTTGATGTTTAACCCTTTGAGTGCCAGAGCCCCTTAGGCACTGAAAGGGATAACACACGAAGGAGCTCACTGGGAGTTTTTCTTTGACCCATAAGGTGCCCATCATTTACTAATCTTTTGCCCTGATGTAATGTGCCATAGTGTTTTAAAGTGATAGTAACCTTTTATTTTGACTTTACTTATTATGCCCTTGCAGAATATGTAAAAAGTCAAATTGCCTGTACTTTTATTATTTTATTTCATTTACAACACATTTATGTCGCAGATGTGAACTCCCTGAATCTGTTTCCGGAGAGCTTTGTGTGAGGTACTGTAGAAAGTAGGGATAGTGATATGTAAAAAAAAAAAAATTACATGCAAAAAGGATACATTATAGAAAAGACTGTCTCCAGTCTATTAAAGGGTAATACTTGTGCCATTAAGCTTATTTTTTCATCCTCTACAAAACTATAGGTTTTTCTGGGACGTTACTAACACTTTAAAGGGATAGTAATATTTAATTTTATGTTTTTAATATTGTAGGCATACAAAAATATGAAAAATTATGTAAGGCTTATCTCTCAAACCTTTATGGTTTGAGAGATATACCTCTCTAAAGTTACCTCTTCTTGGCTGAATGAAGTCAGCGGCACACTTCCTAAACCGTTCCAATGAAGTATTAATGTTTAAATTGCACGTTTTCGGCTCTGGTCAAATGACTGGATTCTGCAGCCCTCAGCTAGAGCTCTGACTTCTCTGAAACAGCCAAGAAGAGAGGTAACTTTAGCGAGGTATATCTCTCAAACCATAAAGATTTGAGATATTAGCCTTACATTGTTTTTCATATTTTTTATGCCTACAATATCAAATACACGTAAAATTAAGTATTACTATCCCTTTAAATTGTTAGTAATGTCCCATAAAAACTTATAGTTTTGTAGAGGACGAAAAAATAAGCTTAATGGCGCAAACCCATAGCGGTTTGAGAGATATAAGAATTGAAAGTTCCCCCATCCCCTTCTCCTGATGTCAGCTGTAAAGCCGATAGCAGGAGATCCGTGTCAGCCGATACGTGGAGGCTCTGCAGCAGAGCCAAAATCGCGTTATTGCAAAAGAATTACTTAATTGGAAAGGTCTACAAAGTGTGCTTGCAAACCAGGCACACTTTGAAGACCTTTCCAATTAAGTAATTATTTTGCAATAACGCGATTTTGGCTCTGCTGCAGAGCCGCAGGCTGATCCCCAGACCGGGATCTCCTGCTGTCAGCTAGGGGAGGGGAAACTTATATCTCTCAAACCATAGCGGTTTGAGAAATAGGATTTGCGCCATTAAGCTTATTTTTTAGTCTTCTACAAAACTATAACAAGTTTTATGGGACATTACTAACACTTTAAATACAGTATACAGAGCTATGAAAAATAGGTGAAGATGAAGAAATCCATAGGCAATTGTCATTGTATATTTATACCCTTGCAAAATATGTAAAGTCTCCCTTTAAGAGCACAATAGCTCCCCTTGTGTCCCAGAATCCTTTGCTCTCTTCCAAGTAGTCATGTCATTCTGAAGATATTCCCTGATACAATTTTCATTTTCCTACTTATATCTCCACGGATCTTGATTTCACATAGAAATGATTATTGACAGTCCTAATGTAGGAAGTGCACCTTTGTTACATATGAGTCACAAGGAGCTAAATGAGTTAAGATGGTCTACTTGTGCAGCTGAAGAGATGTGGCATATACATCATGTGACCAGTTTGCCATTTTAATGCAGGTCACTTATGAAAAATACACACTGCAGGGTTATACTGGTTCCCCAGCTAGGCTTAAAGGGATAGTAATACTTCGTTTTATCTTTATTTTATTTTGTAAGCATTTAAAAAACATGAAGAACGCTATAAGTCTTATCTCTCAAACCTTTATGGTTTGAGAGATATTCACAAGCAAAGTTTACCCTCACTGACCAAAATGGTCAGGTCTGCCATCTAGCTGTCAGATTTGGAATCCGGTCCGTGGACCAGCCGTGGCTCTACAGCAGAGCCGAGATCGCGAGATATAAGAAGAAAAGTTAGTTCGAACAGTCCACAAAGTGTGCCTGGTTTGCATGCACACGTTTTAGACCATTCCAATGAAATAATTATTTTTATATCTTGCGATCTCGGCTCTGCTGAAGAGCCACCGGTTGATCTGTGGACCGGATTCCAAATCTGACAGCTAGATGGCAGACTTGACCGTTTTGGTCAGTGGGGGGAAACTTTGCTTGTGAATATCTCTCAAACCATAAAGGTTTGAGAGATAAGACGTATATTGTTCTTCATGTTTTTTTAATGCCTATAAAATAAAATAAAGATAAAATGAAGTATTACTATCTCATTATTTTCATACATGTCCTGCATTACCCCTTTGAGTGCCAGAGGGGTAGGCGTTGACTACCTCTCTGGCACTCAAAAGGTTAAAATGGCAATCTGGTCACCTGACACATGCAGATATTGACCATTCAACTGTATCTACAATGGGAAATTAAGAAAGCAGGTTTGCCAGAGAATCAAGTGTTATTTAGGACAATTTAGCTCTTTGAGTGCCAGAGGACTGTGCTTTGCAATGCGTTGCACTCCCCTCTGGCGCTCAAAGGGATAAGCCATTTCTGGGGAAAGGGCGAAGTATAAAATAATATTCAGCCTTAAAGGGACACTAATGTCCCATAAAAAGTATTTTTCTTGTTTTGTAGAGTTAAAAAAAATAAATTATGTGGCACAAATCCCATCTCTCAAACCATTACAGTTTGAGATATATGAATTGAAAGTTCCCCCCTCCCTCCCCTTCTCCTGACATCAGCGCTGTGCTGAAAGCAGGAGATCCCGATCCGGGGACCAGCCGGCGGCTCTGCTGCAGAGCCGAAATAGTGATGTTGGAAAATAATTACTTCATTGCAACGGTCTACAAAGAGTGCCTGGTTTGCAAGCACACTTTGTAGACCGTTTCAATGAAGTAATTCTTTTTAAATAATGCAATTTCGGCTCTGCTGAAGAGCCTTACCGAGCCGGCCGACTCGAATCTCCTGCTGTCAGCTTTACAGCTGACATTAGTGAGGGGTGAACTTAACATGTGAATATCTCTCAAACCATAAAGGATTTGTGCCACATAATTTATTTTTTTAAACTCTACAAAACAAGAAACATTACTTATGGGACATTACTGTTACTTTAATCATTTTGTGCTGAAGAGACCTGTAACTAATTTCTTTTACACTTGTTTTCCCATCCTGCTAAATGTGAGTAATCAAGGTTATAGTCCTACCTGGGAACTTCCTATTCCCAGCCCCCTGAGTAACAATAAGACTGTCAGATGACATGGTTTGTGGCATAATGTGGGTGGGTGGGGTTGGGAGGAGTGAAGGTAGTGTTTGAATGGAGTGACAAGTGGGCGGAATGTGGTGGGGAGTGGGCAGGGATTCCAGACAACTCACTAACTAGAAGAATCGACCTCTGACCCCAGGGACCTGGTGGTTAAAGTGAAAGAAATGACTGGTTTTATGTAAGTGTTATATTGTAGATATTATAAAAATAAGTTAATTGATGTTAGTCTTGTCTCTGAAACCTTTATAGTTTGATATATATACGATTATAAACTCCCCCTCCCTCCACTTCCACAGACATCAGCTTGTAGCCGACATCATGAGATCCTGGTCCCGCGACCAGCCGGTGGCTCTTTAGCAGAGCCAAAATAGCTCTATGTAAAAAAAACAAAAAACAAAAAAAACCCCAAACCTTCACTGGAACGTTCTACAAAGTGTGCTTGCAAACCAGGCACACTTTGTAGACCATATCAACTAAGCATTTCTTTTTACATAGCGTTATTTCGGCTCTGCCGAAGAGACACCTCGAGTTGGCCGACATGAATCTCATGCTGAGAGTTTGAGATCTGAGGTCTGTGGAAGGAGGTGGGGGGGGGAGTTTACAATCGTATATATATATATATATATATATATATATAATCAAACTATAATAGTTTGAGAGACAAGACTGACATCAATGAACTTATTTTTTTGTAATATCTACAATATTACTCTGCTCTGTACTCCAGTCTATGGGGCTGCCATGTAGAACAGTCATGCACACTGTATTAGACAATCCAGAGTAATTAGCCCTTTGAGTGCCATGCGTTGCCATGCCATGCAATGCGTTTCGTACCCCTCTGGCACTCAAAGGGTTAAAATGGCAGTTAGCGGAATGCTAAAAAAAATATAAATAAGTCATAGTTGCCATAATTTTTATTAACCCCTTGTGGACTAGATGGGTGTACCGTGCATTGCTTTGTAATGCTTTGCACACCCCTATGATCTTTAACCCTTTGAGTGCCAGAGGGGTACACAACGCATTGCTTTGGATCCCATTAAATGTAACCCCACTGCATTCTTATGTGTTAGTATTCCTTTAAGTCTCACAGCTGGATCTTTGACCCCCCTCTACCCTTCATGTGGCACAGTGTCCCTGTTTGGGGAGACTAACACTGCAATCATTGTTTTCTTTTTAAAAGGCACTAATTGGTTTTCCCTTTCCCCCTCCAACAGGATCACATGCCTTGACTGTGAATTATTAGATGCTTTTTTTCTTCCTGGCAAATAATTATAATTCTGCAAACAGTGTTTTGTTTGAATGCAATTTTAAAGTCATTCTGGGATCTGTCATTTTAACCCCTTGAACGTGAGAGAGGTTTCCAAAGCATTGCGTTGCTCACAAGTCAGTCAGGGACATGTGCACATTTGCTTGTTTCTCTAGTAGTTCGAGAACCCCACATGCTATCTGACACCCCAGCCTTGTTCTACTGATAGCCACAGCACCACCCATACACTGTCTGACACCCAAGCCTAGTTCTGATGCCCACAGGTAGTCAAAGAACCACACATACACCCCAACCTTGTTCTAATGTCCACTGTTGGTTATAGAAACACATATATCCTGTCTGAAACCCCAGCCTTGTTCCACTGTCCACTGGTAGTCACAGAACCACGCAAACACTGACTGACACCCCAGCCTGGTAGTCACATATACTGTGTGACACCCCAACCTTGTTCTATGTCTGCTGGTAGTGACATAACCACACATACACTGTTTGACACCCCAGCTTGTTCTAATGTTCTCTGGTGGTCATAGAAACACACAAAACCTGTCTGACACCCCTGCCTTATTCCACTGTCCACTGGTAGTCATAGAACCAAATCAATACAATATTTGACACCCCAGCCTTGTTCAGCTGTCCACTGGTAGTCACAGAACCCAATCAATACACTGTTTGACACCCCAGCCTTATTCTGTGTCCACTGGTAGTGACATAACCACACATACACTGTCTGACACCCCAGCTTGTTCCATTGTACACTGGCAGTCACAGAATCACGCATACACTGTCTGACACTCAAGCCTTTAAACACTTGAATGTTAGAGATGTATTTAATGCATTGCAAACAATTTGCAGAAACCCTAGCATGCAAAACATTCGAGGGCTCATTTAACATCAGTGGGGATTTTTGTTTGTTCCATGTGTTGTATTTGGTCTGCTTCAAAATTGCACCTCACTATGCCTGCTGTCCACTATTATTTATGTTTGTTCTGTGGAGCCACTTGTACGTCTTCATGGAACCTTGGAATTCTTTGTACCCCTGTTGGAGTTGTACTGGTGTAAACATCCAATTCATATTTAGGGCCTTAAAAATATTAAATACTCACAATAGCAGAGCCAATATCTACTGCCCTATTAGAGGTCTATTGAGCGGAACGGCAGTAATGGAGTTTTATTTCATTTTGAATGCAATTTCCATAACATAAGATTATAAATCGGGTATATTATTCCAAAGTTACCATTACCGTGGATTGAACACCCAAAGCTTAAAAAGTCCTTGATCAGTGAAGCTAAACATCAGATGTGCAGAGAACATTAATTTGATAAACCCTAAAAAATACAAGCTAAAGTATATTAAATATTCAGTGGGGTATTTCGGATGCTGAGCAAGTACAACTTGTGATAAGATAGGATTTGTCAGCTACAGTTCTAATCTGCTTAACCGTTTGGATGCTCAAGAGGTCTCCTACACATCTTCCTTGAAATGTCTCTATCTCTGCATTGCTGCACAACTATACTAACAAAATATATTAACCCTTTGAGTACCAGAGGTGTAAGTATGCACTGTGCACTGCTCTGGCACTGAACTAGTTAAAGAGGCACTACCACCCCAACACAATGTACTCTATAAGTGTTTGTCTTCCTAGCGTTATTAGCAATCCATAGTTAGTTATCTCCAGAAAAGCGTTGTAAAAGCACAATCTTTATACCAAATCTCTACCTGATGACGTCTTGCCCCTTGAATCCATTCTCCACAAGACTGCTATGGAACCATTCAGCTCCATTGTACCTCCCTCCGTCTTGCCCATCACTCTTACGTCACTGTCCTCAGCACCACGTGACCTGCCGCACTCCTGGCATCAAACGCAGTCAGGTCATTTCAGCCTAGTGGAAACATACCAGTTGTTTTCTATATAGCGAGTGCTTCACATGCACCCACTCCAACCAGGCTGAAATGACCTGATTGTGTTATACACAGGCACTTTTGTTTTCGCCTAAAATCGTGGGTAAAATGTATTCCTGCCTATTATACACAGGTGTGTATTATAACTGAGATTTTAGGGTAATTTGGGGGCCCTATTTGAGTAGTAGACCGTAACTCCTTGAGGGACAGAGGGGCGCATAACATGTTGCAAAGTGTTACAACCCCTTCACTGGTCTCCAATAGGTTAAGTGCTTATAAGTAATCATGGCAACACGTGAAACGCATTAGGCCATTATCCTACTGATCCACTTGTTAACTAATGGAAATTCCCAGCATTGTTTTCAGGTATACATTCCCATTAGCCGCTTGGATGTGAGAAAGATCACAAATGCATTATGAAAGCCAAGCAATGGAGATGTCTCTAGCATCCAAGAGGTTAAACTAGTATGCTAGAAAGACCTGGATATATAATAGACTCCTGCTGAAACATAAAAGCCTGGACCTTCATATGAGATGTGGCAGAGGTTTTTCTCTGTAAGCGGGAGACCATTAACCTGAGATTCAGCCTGCTTTACCCCTGACAATTGTCTATCTCTCTAAGCAAACATTGTGGGGGTGCGACTCTAGAGACTAACTGAGAGGCAATTAACCATTTTATTGCCAGTTGCTGGGGCAGATTCTTGCAAAGAAATGGATTTCACCTTTTGTTCTCTCTAAAGGGTTAATACATTTTATTATAACATCATCTACAGACAGATGTAGTATTATGTGTATAAGATACAGTACATATAGCTGTAGTATTATGTGTATAAGATATGGTACAGATAGCTGTAGTATTATGTGTATAAGATACAGTACAGATAGCTGTAGTATTATGTGTATAAGATATATTACAGATAGCTGTAGTATTATGTGTATAAGATATATTACAGATAGCTGTAGTATTATGTGTATAAGATATAGTACAGATAGCTGTAGTATTATGTGTATAAGATATAGTACAGATAGCTGTAGTATTATTATGTGTATAAGATATAGTACAGATAGCTGTAGTATTATGTGTATAAGATATATTACAGATAGCTGTAGTATTATGTGTATAAGATACAGTACAGATAGCTGTAGTATTATGTGTATAAGATATAGTACAGATAGCTGTAGTATTATGTGTATAAGATATAGTACAGATAGCTGTAGTATTATGTGTATAAGATACATTACAGATAGCTGTAGTATTATGTGTATAAGATATAGTACAGATAGCTGTAGTATTATGTGTATAAGATATAGTACAGATAGCTGTAGTATTATTATGTGTATAAGATATAGTACAGATAGCTGTAGTATTATGTGTATAAGATATAGTACAGATAGCTGTAGTATTATGTGTATAAGATATAGTACAGATAGCTGTAGTATTATGTGTATAAGATATATTACAGATAGCTGTAGTATTATGTGTATAAGATATAGTACAGATAGCTGTAGTATTATTATGTGTATAAGATACAGTACAGATAGCTGTAGTATTATGTGTATAAGATACAGTACAGATAGCTGTAGTATTATGTGTATAAGATATAGTACAGATAGCTGTATTATTATGTGTATAAGATACAGTACAGATAGCTGTAGTATTATGTGTATAAGATATAGTACAGATAGCTGTAGTATTATGTGTATAAGATATAGTACAGATAGCTGTAGTATTATGTGTATAAGATATATTACAGATAGCTGTAGTATTATGTGTATAAGATATATTACAGATAGCTGTAGTATTATGTGTATAAGATATATTACAGATAGCTGTAGTATTATGTGTATAAGATATAGTACAGATAGCTGTAGTATTATGTGTATAAGATATATTACAGATAGCTGTAGTATTATGTGTATAAGATATAGTACAGATAGCTGTAGTATTATGTGTATAAGATATAGTACAGATAGCTGTAGTATTATGTGTATAAGATATAGTACAGATAGCTGTAGTATTATGTGTATAAGATATATTACAGATAGCTGTAGTATTATGTGTATAAGATATATTACAGATAGCTGTAGTATTATGTGTGTAAGATACAGTACAGATAGCTGTAGTATTATGTGTATAAGATATAGTACAGATAGCTGTAGTATTATGTGTATAAGATATAGTACAGATAGCTGTAGTATTATGTGTATAAGATATAGTACAGATAGCTGTAGTATTATGTGTATAAGATATATTACAGATAGCTGTAGTATTATTATGTGTATAAGATATATTACAGATAGCTGTAGTATTATGTGTATAAGATATATTACAGATAGCTGTAGTATTATTATGTGTATAAGATATATTACAGATAGCTGTAGTATTATGTGTATAAGATATATTACAGATAGCTGTAGTATTATGTGTATAAGATACATTACAGATAGCTGTAGTATTATGTGTATAAGATACATTACAGATAGCTGTAGTATTATGTGTATAAGATATATTACAGATAGCTGTAGTATTATGTGTATAAGATACAGTACAGATAGCTGTAGTATTATGTGTATAAGATACAGTACAGATAGCTGTAGTATTATGTGTATAAGATACATTACAGATAGCTGTAGTATTATGTGTATAAGATATATTACAGATAGCTGTAGTATTATGTGTATAAGATACAGTACAGATAGCTGTAGTATTATGTGTATAAGATACGGTACAGATAGCTGTAGTATTATGAGTATAAGATACATTACAGATTGCTGTAGTATTATGTATATAAGATACATTACAGATAGCTGTAGTATTATGTGTATAAGATACATTACAGATAGCTGTAGTATTATGTGTATAAGATACAGTACAGATAGCTGTAGTATTATGTGTATAAGATACAGTACAGATAGCTGTAGTATTATGTGTATAAGATATAGTACAGATAGCTGTAGTATTATGTGTATAAGATATAGTACAGATAGCTGTAGTATTATGTGTATAAGATATAGTACAGATAGCTGTAGTATTATGTGTATAAGATATAGTACAGATAGCTGTAGTATTATGTGTATAAGATATATTACAGATAGCTGTAGTATTATGTGTATAAGATATATTACAGATAGCTGTAGTATTATGTGTATAAGATATATTACAGATAGCTGTAGTATTATGTGTATAAGATACATTACAGATAGCTGTAGTATTATGTGTATAAGATACATTACAGATAGCTGTAGTATTATGTGTATAAGATATATTACAGATAGCTGTAGTATTATGTGTATAAGATACAGTACAGATAGCTGTAGTATTATGTGTATAAGATACAGTACAGATAGCTGTAGTATTATGTGTATAAGATACATTACAGATAGCTGTAGTATTATGTGTATAAGATATATTACAGATAGCTGTAGTATTATGTGTATAAGATACAGTACAGATAGCTGTAGTATTATGTGTATAAGATACGGTACAGATAGCTGTAGTATTATGAGTATAAGATACATTACAGATTGCTGTAGTATTATGTATATAAGATACATTACAGATAGCTGTAGTATTATGTGTATAAGATACATTACAGATAGCTGTAGTATTATGTGTATAAGATACAGTACAGATAGCTGTAGTATTATGTGTATAAGATACAGTACAGATAGCTGTAGTATTATTATGTGTATAAGATACAGTACAGATAGCTGTAGTATTAAGTGTATAAGATACAGTACAGATAGCTGTAGTATTATGTGTATAAGATATATTACAGATAGCTGTAGTATTATGTGTATAAGATACATTACAGATTGCTGTAGTATTATGTATATAAGATACATTACAGATAGCTGTAGTATTATGTGTATAAGATATATTACAGATAGCTGTAGTATTATGTGTATAAGATATAGTACAGATAGCTGTAGTATTATTATGTGTATAAGATACAGTACAGATAGCTGTATTATTATGTGTATAAGATACAGTACAGATAGCTGTATTATTATGTGTATAAGATACAGTACAGATAGCTGTAGTATTATGTGTATAAGATATAGTACAGATAGCTGTAGTATTATGTGTATAAGATATATTACAGATAGCTGTAGTATTATGTGTATAAGATATAGTACAGATAGCTGTAGTATTATGTGTATAAGATATAGTACAGATAGCTGTAGTATTATGTGTATAAGATATATTACAGATAGCTGTAGTATTATGTGTATAAGATATAGTACAGATAGCTGTAGTATTATGTGTATAAGATATAGTACAGATAGCTGTAGTATTATGTGTATAAGATATATTACAGATAGCTGTAGTATTATGTGTATAAGATATATTACAGATAGCTGTAGTATTATGTGTATAAGATACATTACAGATAGCTGTAGTATTATGTGTATAAGATACATTACAGATAGCTGTAGTATTATGTGTATAAGATATATTACAGATAGCTGTAGTATTATGTGTATAAGATACAGTACAGATAGCTGTAGTATTATGTGTATAAGATACAGTACAGATAGCTGTAGTATTATGTGTATAAGATACATTACAGATAGCTGTAGTATTATGTGTATAAGATATATTACAGATAGCTGTAGTATTATGTGTATAAGATACAGTACAGATAGCTGTAGTATTATGTGTATAAGATACGGTACAGATAGCTGTAGTATTATGAGTATAAGATACATTACAGATTGCTGTAGTATTATGTATATAAGATACATTACAGATAGCTGTAGTATTATGTGTATAAGATACATTACAGATAGCTGTAGTATTATGTGTATAAGATACAGTACAGATAGCTGTAGTATTATGTGTATAAGATACAGTACAGATAGCTGTAGTATTAAGTGTATAAGATACAGTACAGATAGCTGTAGTATTATGTGTATAAGATATATTACAGATAGCTGTAGTATTATGTGTATAAGATACATTACAGATTGCTGTAGTATTATGTATATAAGATACATTACAGATAGCTGTAGTATTATGTGTATAAGATACATTACAGATAGCTGTAGTATTATGTGTATAAGATACAGTACAGATAGCTGTAGTATTATGTGTATAAGATACAGTACAGATAGCTGTAGTATTATTATGTGTATAAGATACAGTACAGATAGCTGTAGTATTATGTGTATAAGATACAGTACAGATAGCTGTAGTATTATGTGTATAAGAGACAGTACAGATAGCTGTAGTATTATGTGTATAAGGTATAGTACAGATAGCTGTAGTATTATGTGTATAAGATATAGTACAGATAGCTGTAGTATTATGTGTATAAGATACAGTACAGATAGCTGTAGTATTATGTGTATAAGATATAGTACAGATAGCTGTAGTATTATGTGTATAAGATACAGTACAGATAGCTGTAGTATTATGTGTATAAGGTACAGTACAGATAGCTGTAGTATTATGTGTATAAGATACAGTACAGATAGCTGTAGTATTATGTGTATAAGATGTAGTACAGATAGCTGTAGTATTATTATGTGTATAAGGTACAGTACAGATAGCTGTAGTATTATGTGTATAAGATGTAGTACAGATAGCTGTAGTATTATGTGTATAAGATACAGTACATATAGCTGTAGTATTATGTGTATAAGATATGGTACAGATAGCTGTAGTATTATGTGTATAAGATACAGTACAGATAGCTGTAGTATTATGTGTATAAGATACAGTACAGATAGCTGTAGTATTATGTGTATAAGATACAGTACAGATAGCTGTAGTATTATGTGTATAAGATACAGTACAGATAGCTGTAGTATTATTATGTGTATAAGATACAGTACAGATAGCTGTAGTATTATGTGTATAAGATATAGTACAGATAGCTGTAGTATTATGTGTATAAGATATATTACAGATAGCTGTAGTATTATGTGTATAAGATATATTACAGATAGCTGTAGTATTATGTGTATAAGATATAGTACAGATAGCTGTAGTATTATGTGTATAAGATACAGTACAGATAGCTGTAGTATTATGTGTATAAGATACAGTACAGATAGCTGTAGTATTATTATGTGTATAAGATATAGTACAGATAGCTGTAGTATTATGTGTATAAAATACAGTACAGATAGCTGTAGTATTATGTGTATAAGATACAGTACAGATAGCTGTAGTATTATTATGTGTATAAGATACAGTACAGATAGCTGTAGTATTATGTGTATAAGATAC
This sequence comes from Rhinophrynus dorsalis, assembly GCA_037306005.1. NCBI lineage: Eukaryota > Metazoa > Chordata > Amphibia > Anura > Rhinophrynidae > Rhinophrynus > Rhinophrynus dorsalis. The sequence continues at coordinate 49,701,600 of CM074718.1, forward strand.
AGTACAGATAGCTGTAGTATTATGTGTATAAGATATATTACAGATAGCTGTAGTATTATGTGTATAAGATATATTACAGATAGCTGTAGTATTATGTGTATAAGATATATTACAGATAGCTGTAGTATTATGTGTATAAGATATATTACAGATAGCTGTAGTATTATGTGTATAAGATATATTACAGATAGCTGTAGTATTATGTGTATAAGATACATTACAGATAGCTGTAGTATTATGTGTATAAGATACAGTACAGATAGCTGTAGTATTATGTGTATAAGATATATTACAGATAGCTGTAGTATTATGTGTATAAGATATAGTACAGATAGCTGTAGTATTATGTGTATAAGATACAGTACAGATAGCTGTAGTATTATGTGTATAAGATACAGTACAGATAGCTGTAGTATTATGTGTATAAGATACAGTACAGATAGCTGTAGTATTATGTGTATAAGATACAGTACAGATAGCTGTAGTATTATGTGTATAAGATACAGTACAGATAGCTGTAGTATTATGTGTATAAGATATAGTACAGATAGCTGTAGTATTATTATGTGTATAAGATACAGTACAGATAGCTGTAGTATTATGTGTATAAGATACAGTACAGATAGCTGTAGTATTATGTGTATAAGATATAGTACAGATAGCTGTAGTATTATTATGTGTATAAGATACAGTACAGATAGCTGTAGTATTATGTGTATAAGATATAGTACAGATAGCTGTAGTATTATGTGTATAAGATATAGTACAGATAGCTGTAGTATTATTATGTGTATAAGATATATTACAGATAGCTGTAGTATTATGTGTATAAGATACATTACAGATAGCTGTAGTATTATGTGTATAAGATACAGTACAGATAGCTGTAGTATTATGTGTATAAGATACAGTACAGATAGCTGTAGTATTATGTGTATAAGATATAGTACAGATAGCTGTAGTATTATGTGTATAAGATATAGTACAGATAGCTGTAGTATTATTATGTGTATAAGATACAGTACAGATAGCTGTAGTATTATGTGTATAAGATACAGTACAGATAGCTGTAGTATTATGTGTATAAGATACAGTACAGATAGCTGTAGTATTATGTGTATAAGATATAGTACAGATAGCTGTAGTATTATGTGTATAAGATATATTACAGATAGCTGTAGTATTATGTGTATAAGATATATTACAGATAGCTGTAGTATTATGTGTATAAGATATAGTACAGATAGCTGTAGTATTATGTGTATAAGATATAGTACAGATAGCTGTAGTATTATGTGTATAAGATATATTACAGATAGCTGTAGTATTATGTGTATAAGATATATTACAGATAGCTGTATTATTATGTGTATAAGATATATTACAGATAGCTGTAGTATTATGTGTATAAGATATATTACAGATAGCTGTAGTATTATGTGTATAAGATATATTACAGATAGCTGTAGTATTATGTGTATAAGATATATTACAGATAGCTGTAGTATTATGTGTATAAGATATATTACAGATAGCTGTAGTATTATGTGTATAAGGTATAGTACAGATAGCTGTAGTATTATGTGTATAAGATATATTACAGATAGCTGTAGTATTATGTGTATAAGATATATTACAGATAGCTGTAGTATTATGTGTATAAGATGTAGTACAGATAGCTGTAGTATTATGTGTATAAGATACAGTACAGATAGCTGTAGTATTATGTGTATAAGATATATTACAGATAGCTGTAGTATTATGTGTATAAGATACAGTACAGATAGCTGTAGTATTATGTGTATAAGATACAGTACAGATAGCTGTAGTATTATGTGTATAAGATATAGTACAGATAGCTGTAGTATTATGTGTATAAGATATAGTACAGATAGCTGTAGTATTATGTGTATAAGATACAGTACAGATAGCTGTAGTATTATTATGTGTATAAGATACAGTACAGATAGCTGTATTATTATGTGTATAAGATATATTACAGATAGCTGTAGTATTATGTGTATAAGATATATTACAGATAGCTGTAGTATTATGTGTATAAGATATATTACAGATAGCTGTAGTATTATGTGTATAAGATACAGTACAGATAGCTGTAGTATTATGTGTATAAGATACATTACAGATAGCTGTAGTATTATGTGTATAAGATACATTACAGATAGCTGTAGTATTATGTGTATAAGATACAGTACAGATAGCTGTAGTATTATGTGTATAAGATACATTACAGATAGCTGTAGTATTATGTGTATAAGATACAGTACAGATAGCTGTAGTATTATGTGTATAAGATATAGTACAGATAGCTGTAGTATTATGTGTATAAGATATATTACAGATAGCTGTAGTATTATGTGTATAAGATATATTACAGATAGCTGTAGTATTATGTGTATAAGATATATTACAGATAGCTGTAGTATTATGTGTATAAGATATATTACAGATAGCTGTAGTATTATGTGTATAAGATACAGTACAGATAGCTGTAGTATTATGTGTATAAGATACAGTACAGATAGCTGTAGTATTATGTGTATAAGATATAGTACAGATAGCTGTAGTATTATGTGTATAAGATATATTACAGATAGCTGTAGTATTATGTGTATAAGATACAGTACAGATAGCTGTAGTATTATGTGTATAAGATATAGTACAGATAGCTGTAGTATTATGTGTATAAGATATAGTACAGATAGCTGTAGTATTATGTGTATAAGATATAGTACAGATAGCTGTAGTATTATGTGTATAAGATATATTACAGATAGCTGTAGTATTATTATGTGTATAAGATACAGTACAGATAGCTGTAGTATTATGTGTATAAGATACATTACAAATAGTGGTACTAGAGGGTAGAGGGGTTGCCCACGCCTCTTTCCTCAAGGGGTTAAATTCTGAACTGTAGAGATCAAGGCTGTGCAGACAATACTTGATAAGGAAAAGTGCCTAAATTAGTGTTTTCCAGCAGGCTTCATGGCACCCACATCTATCTACGTGATGTAATTCGTTTTTATTGCGACCACTGTCACTTAAAAATGGGTATTTCCGAAATGTGTCACTGAAAAATGGATATTTTCAGCAAGTGTCACAAGTAATAATAATGTTTCACAAAAAAAGCATCTCCAATTAGTCTTCATGGTGTTTGGTCCGTGGAGAGTGTTATTTCAATACTGTCAGAGTTCTAGTTCAAGAGTAATTAGTAAAAAAGAATTATTTCACTGAAACGGTCTTCTACTTGTGCTTGATTTGCAAGCACACGTACAAGACTGTTTCAGTGAAATAATTCTTTTTTACTAACGCGATCTCGGCTCAGGTGCAGAGCCGCCTGATTAAAATAAGACCGGATACCCCTGCAGTCAGTACAATGCTGACTTCAGGGAAGGGGGAGGGAGGTGGGAACTTTGCGTTCGGTTATCTCTCAAACCATAAAGGTTTAAGAGATGAACCTGGGGGCAATTCAATTATTTTTGAAGTAGCCACAATATGGGGAATAGTAATATTAAAGTATTACTATCCCTTTAAGCAGGGCTCAAAATTTCCACTAGCCAATGGCGAGTGAAAATTTAGCCCTGGCGAGTAGAAATTCAGCCCTGGTGGTTATGTTATGGCTTGCAGTGGCGAGTATCTTTTCAGGTCTGGCTAGTAGCAAAGGACTTAAAATTATAAGCCCTTCCTTTAAGGAACAAATGGATGCACACCATGACTTTGTGTATGAAGTGATTTCTACATTAGGCCACTAGATGTCACCTTTGCAATTTTTTAGGACAGACGTGTCTTAATGTTGAACCAAAAAACACAAAAGAGAGAGGGGAGAGTCTCATAGTGTAGAAATCTTCTTAAAAATTGGAATATGAATACAAACGATATTATACTCACATGGAGATTTTGTCACGGATGTTTAAATCACAATGACAAATGTAGCTAGTGGAGGATATTAAACTGCCTCCACACAGATATCCAGATCCCTCACTCTCAATCCTCTTTGAGACCACCACTTCCCAGCGGGGCTTAAGGGGATAACACAGAAACAAACAACAAGGAGAGCTATCCTGTCTCTTTAAAAAAGTATATGGATCAAATGTAAGTGAGAATCAATACTCACAGATAATGTTTGACTGTCTGCAGTACCACATAACCGGTTAAAGGCTAGCAGGGATTTTGGATGCTAGTTCTCCCTGCAACAGAACTGTGCAAGCTTGCATCAATATATCCAGATCGATCAATATATATTATCTCAGCTTGTGAATCTTCAAAATAACGGCAGACCAGAAGAATAAAGTATAACATTTATTTAAAAGATACTAAAAATCCTCAACATGTTTTGTGGCAAACCTGCCTCTTCTTCAGGTGGAATATGGTATTATAAATGTCAAAATACAAACTCTTAATGTTACCTTTCCTGTGTGTGTTTGCCTTTATCTGGAAAGTCCAGTCTCTGCAGATAATGCAGTTCTTTAGTAGAACTGTAGACATTTAGGGCTGTATGTTCTAAATGAAGGTGGATTAACTTGGGGAAAATCCAACTGCACCATAGGGGACAAAAATCATTTCCCCCAAATTCCACATTCAATTGTGATTTTCAACCTCTTGAATGTTAGAGAGTTATCCAGTGGATTCTGAAGCAATGCACTGGGGACTTCTAACATTCATAACAATAACCCTTTGTGTGTCAGAGAGGTATCTAGCACTCTGCCATGCATTGGATACCCCTCTGGCACCCAGAGAGTTGAAAGCCCTATTGAAGGGATTCATTTATCCCTTATTATGCCATTGGTTTGCTCCACAATAACTCTATATTGATTTTGAACATATGGCTCTTAAATGAGCAGTAAACTTTTTTTTCATGAAAAAAACATTTATTATATGCTGATCAAAACAATAATTATTAAAAAGTTGTAACAAAAACATGTTTGAGATGTAATGTTTTGTTGACTCACTCCGCACGCTATAAAATAAATAAATGAATATTCACCTTTTGCACACTAGTTGGTGATGTTTCCAGTGGATTGAGTGTAAGGAATAAATACTTGAGCTGTAATACCCTCTGAAATCTCTCAGCAGTGGGGGTACCCTTGTTTAACTCAGTAGGAAAAACACTGTTTTTTCATTAAAAGGTATACAGCTCCTTTAATGACCAGGTGTAAACATTTCTACAATGGAAATGTTTTGCTTCCCCATAAAAACAAACATATGGGAATAAAAATCACTTTCATTTCTATTTAGAGAATGGGATTCTGGGAAAAAGTTCTGGGAAAAACTTGCTACACTGTATTACTAAAAAAAAGTCAGGCTTCAAGAGTTGCCTGTGTGAAAGAGGCCTTAAAATAAAACATCCCATAATTTATTTTCTGGGCACGTGATCAGTCACTCAGATAGGTAGTTCTCAGTTCCCTAATATTCATGTAAATTGAATTGGCTGCTGTCAGCAGGGGTTGCAATCTGAGGTCAGACTAGGTTTGAAAGTCCTTTTATGTGAGGTCTTGCAATTTGTACCATATAAGAGATCTATTGGGGGGGATTATTCAAAAGCATTTACCTCTACTATTTAAAAACAAACAAACAAAACAAAACACCAGAGGTTAAGTAGATGTAATTCTTTACTGACCCTTAAAACAATATACCATTTAATAAGGAGACATTGTATTGACTTTAATTCTTTGTGTTCTTAAAGGAAACTAACATTTCCTAATAATCACCCCCCAACACACACACACACACACACACACACACACACACACACACACACACACACACACACACACACACACACACATACTCTCATTCATACACTCACATACACGCATACTCTCACTCATACTCACATACACACAAACTCTCACTCATGCACACACACATACTCTCACTCATACCCTCACTCTCATACACACATACTCTCACTCATACCCTCATACACACACACATACTGCACGCCTTTGGGGAGCCCTGAACCAGATGTGAAAATAAAAAAAAATGGTCTGTGGTCCTTAAGTGACGGCCAATTTCAAGATCGGCCGTCCTTAAGGGGTTAAGGATACTTTTGAATGGTTGACAGCAGTGCAGTCATGGTGCATTGGTGATAATGCCTGTGGTGAAAAGGAAGCAGCTGGACAACAGTGCCATTCACACTGGTGATTTATCACAGTGCATGAACGAACTGAAGCCCAGTAAGTTGGATCTTTAGTGCTCTCATGTAGAAACACAGTACAGATGCACAGCAGATCTGCACAGTAGTAGTTTATGGGGCCACTGGCAGACCTTTCACAAAAGGGATGTTCATTTGAAATGAATGGCCAACCCACGTGGGCAATGTTTGCCCAGCTCTCACATCATCTATGCCTCCTGTGACGGCACTGGTGGGGGAAATCAGAAGAAAGGAGAGTTCAGAAAACTGACATTCAGGGGGGCTGCTACAGTTCTGTCCCCATGAAAGAGTCCTTAGAGCTGAACCAGTGCACAGTGTCTACGTAACTTAACTTCTTTGATGTTAGGCAGTTGATCATCTCATTATGAAACAATACATTGGATTTGTTTACTATCCAAGCAGTTAATCACCCTTTTAATTACCTTGGATATCTTTGTTCTAGCTGTACTAAAACCAATTCTAATAGGTCTCTATATTGATTTTTTTCTTTTCTTGTTAAAAAGTTAACCAATAATTTTTTACGTTATCAAATCTGATACTAGCCAAACTGGGTTTGTTTACATTAGAGAAGAGACGTCTAAGGGGTGATATGATTACCATTTACAAATACCTTCAAGGTCAATACAAAGTACTGTCCAATTAATAATTTACGCAAAGAGCTGAGCTAAGAACAAGAGGTAATCCATTAAGACTAAAGGAAAGGTGCTTTTGACTAAAACAAAGTGTCACGCTGCTTCTAGACTCCTCCTACTACTACCATCTTGATTGGCTGCTTGGCCTTTATCTACCTGGGCCATCCTCCTAGGCTTGCTCGATTTTCACTCCAAGATCCTGAGAGATTCTTGTTTCAACATTCCTGAGTTTGTGATATCTGTGTACCGATCTTGCCTTGTTTCTCGACCACGTTTCCAGTCTCCACTATCAGCTTCTGACTCCTTGAATCTCACCGGCCAGTCAAGGGTGTGGATGCTCGACTGCTCCCAACCTCTTGCCTGTTCAGCCAGTAGAGGGAGTCGTGTTTGACATCTTGTCGATTCCTCTTAACACCCGACTGGTTGAGGGTAGTGGAGTCGACAACCTACTGTGTCTCTGACTCGACAACCATTTGTGTCTCTGACTACCAGTCTAGTTGACAAACTCTCCTAGAGTCGACAACCTGCTGTGTCTCCGACTCGACAACCACCTTTGTCTCCGACTACCAGTCTGTTCGACAAACTCTCCTGGAGTCGACTTCTCCTGAGTCTCTGACTACCATATAGTCTTCTCCTGAGTTCCCAGCTCATTCCATTTGTTCTCAGTTATTGCCTCACGACACTTTGACATATCCTATTAGAGCGAGTCCTGTCTGCTGCTCTCAGACATTGACACAAAGGCAGGGATTCTTTACAGTAAGGGTGGTAAAGCTATGGAATTTTTGGCCTCAGGATGTTGTACTTGCAGATAATGCAACTGCTTTCAAAAAGCAATGGATGCCCATCTAGCACAAAACAATATTGAAAATGATGACAGATGGCTTCAATGCAGATAGGTTGTTGATCCAGGGAACTATCTGACTGCCATTTGGAGTCAGGGAGGAATTTTATTTACTCACTTGGGGCTAAATTGGAAATGGCTTCAGAGGTTTTTTTTTTGCCTTCCTCTGGATCAACAGGGTTTTTTGGCATGGGGTGGACTTGATGGACGTGTCTTTTTTTCAGCCACATCAACTATGTTACTATGTAACACAGTTTCCCAATTCCATATCCTTAACTCATTAAGGACCAATAGGAATGGAGCACAATGCTTTGGACTGTGTTGTACACACTTCTGGTCCTTAAACAGTTGAAGAAAAATAAATGTTGTAGTCGAAAGCTCCATTCCACTAATTTTAATAGTGGCTCCCAAGTTTTTGTATAATGAATTCCCCAGAAAGTACTTTGCATTGGTCTTCACTATATGTATATAGTAATCTATTATTCCCCCTCCCAAATCCTTTTTCTTATTTAAACGAGCCAATTTTTGAAGACTTTCCTCTTAACAAAAAACTTCTATTCATATATTTGTATTGCTTCCAGTTCCGTATTTTTCTTTTTATATGTACTGGTGGCAAAAGAGGTGCCTCTAATTGTATGTGAGGTCTTACTAGGGAGTTATAGAATGTTATCATTTTATTCTTGTCTCATGAAGTGAATTCTCCATCCGTTTATACATGATAGTAACTTTTAGCAGCTGACTGGCATTGCTGAACTGTTTTTCACTGTCGTCCAATACAGGTCACTGGTACTCTAGGGAGGCGTAAGTCCCCTTTAATAGGCAGGAACAATTATGCAAATAATTTGCAAGGGGCGGAGCCTCCCCTCTTACTTAAGCCACCTTCTGGCCAGAGCCACCCATATTGATTTGTTCCTGGTGTGCTTCACACCAGGTAGAGAACATCTATGCATCTTAGTATTTTATTATTTTTTTATTCAAATATGGAATACCACCATTAGGAGGGTGACCATGGCTGTGAATTGCCCTCTTTAAAGTGGCTGGTGCAGCTTCCAGGGATTTCCTGTGGACCTATACCCTGAAGAGGGGACAGCTTGTGTTAAGCAGCTCCCCTGTTGGGGAATTTACCTCTGGTTCTTTCCCTCCCTATCATGGTCACCTGAAGACAGAAGTCAGCAAGGAAGGTGAGTCACCCATTGAGTGCTGAAGGTCCACTTGTCCCCACAGTGTCCCTTTGATGGGCTTGTATTTGGGAGTTTTAATACACTCCAGCACTCATAGGGTGTTTTTATTGCATTATTACTGTTTATGCAATTTCTGTGTTATTCTCTGAGTTTTGGAGCATTGGGTATTCATTTATTTATGTTTCTCATGTGTTTCATGCTTGTTTGGGCACTTTTTAATGTTTTCTTAAACTTTATTAAAAATGGTGTTCCGCGCCTTTAAGCGCGGCTTTTTCCCGCTCAGACGCAAGGGCTCCTTTACTCTCTATGGGAATTCACAGTATGGGACATATCTCTGGAACCGCTTGTCACAGCAACTTCAGAGAGGGCTCATTTTAATTCTAGGCTCCTGCTCTATCATCCGGAATGTGTTTTATTTATGTGGGGTGTTCAGGGGGGCTTCGGGCACTGTTTGGGGTACTTGTAAGGAAAAACTACATTTCCCATGAGCGCTTGGTTCGCGCTCGTTTCTGATTGGCTGTCACGACGGCCGCCATTTTGTGGTACTTTTCCTAGGCGAGTACACTACGCAGGGACCGAGCCTTCTCTCTCCTCAACAGATTAACCCTTCGCTGGCCAGATAAGTCCGTTTTTAGAACATTTCTGGGGTGAAACCTTAATCTTATCACTTTTTCTGGGTGATAGTGTTATTAGTGGGGTATATTGACGCTGTGAGCATGTCTACTTCACTGGAGCTAGGGGCTAGACCCAAGTCTAAGGAGGATGGGGGGTCCGCTATCCCCATGGCGTTTTGCTCCTCTTGCCACATTGGGCTGGATGGCGATAATGTGGGGGATCTATGCCCTAATTGTACTGGTCAAGATAGCAACCCTGGGCTTCCCAGCCACGCTATTGAGCCATCTTGGGTGAGGGAGTTTAAAGCTGCCACTAGGGATCTCAGATCCACGCTTCAACTCTTTCCCTCTCAGGTACAGGGGGCTCTCCAGGTCTGGAAGACCCCCTCTACTATCAGGACCTCCCTGCCTAAGCCACAGGGAGCTCCTGATATCACTGATTCTTCTGAAGAAGAACTTTTACAGGATTCTGATGCTGAGGAACGTACTGTTATTGAATCTAACAGGTCCATTGGGGACCCCTATGAGTGTGACCCTGAAGTTTCGGCTGAGGGTCTGATCAGAGCGGTTCTGAATACGCTCAACCTTCCTCTGACTCAGGAATCCACTTATGATCCTACTGATGTTTTTCAGAAAAAGCCATCTAAGCCTGTTGTTTGTTTTCCAACTAACCCTACTCTTGCCCGTCTGGTCTCTGAGGCATGGAGGAATCCTGATAGATCTTCCTCTGTCTCCAAAAAGTTTGCCAAACTTTACCCTTTTCCTGAGGCGGAGCTGGCAAAATGGGTTCATCCTCCCAAAGTGGATGCTCCTGTGTCTAGACTATCCAAATCTACTGCTTTGGCTGTCTCAGATGCCTCTGCCTTGCAGGACTGGACGGATAAGAAACTAGAGCTCTCTCTTAAGTCTATTTTTGCCTCCATTGGCACAGCCATGCGCCCCACTTTTGCTGTGGCATGGGTTAATAGAGCTATTGCGGCCTGGACTGAACGACTGACTGAAGCGGTTCGCCAGGATGCGCCTGTATCTGAACAGTTGCAGCTTCTTGCTAATATCACTGAAGCTCAGAACTATGTTGCTGATGCTGCTTTTGATGCTGTGCGCATGATGGCGAGGGCCTCCACTTCTTCTGTGGTGGCTAGACGCGCTCTTTGGCTGAAAATTTGGTCTGCTGATACAGCCTCTAAGAAGGCTTTGCTTTCCTTGCCCTTTCAGGGGAATTTGCTTTTTGGGTCTGAACTCAAAGAAATGATCAGTGAGGCTACTGGCGGTAAAAGTACTCTTCTACCCTCAGTCTTTAAGAAAAAGTTTCCAGCCAAACGCAATCGGTCCTTTCGTTCCTTTCAGACTGAGACACGCTCCTCGGCCCAAACGGGTCCTCCCACTACGCGCTCCTCCTCCAAGCCCAAACAGTCCTGGAGGCCCAAAGTTGCCTCCAAGGCCAAGACCTCCAAGACTGCTTCGGCATGACTCGCCGAACCCGGGTCCGCATCCGGCTGTAGGCGGTCGTCTCCGCATCTTTCGCCGGACTTGGGAGGAGTCAGTGGCGGACCCATGGGTTCTTCAGGTGGTGTCAGAGGGATACAGGATCCCTTTCTCTTCCCTTCCTCCTTTTCGGTTCCATTTTACTCGTCCTTCTCAGGAACCCACAAAAAGGCGTCTGTTCGACGACGCTATTCAGGATCTCTTGGACAAAGAGGTCCTGGAGGCGGTTCCTCAGGGGGACACAGGTTCAGGATTTTATTCCAACCTGTTTGTGGTAGCCAAAAAGGACAGAGGAGCTCGTCCCATTTTGGATCTCAAAGATCTCAATGCCTATGTGGTGACTTCCCACTTCCGCCAGGAGTCCCTGCGCTCTGTGATTGCAGCAATGTCTCCAGGGGAGTTTCTTGCCTCCCTGGACCTTCAGGATGCTTATCTTCACATCCCTATTCATCCAGAGAGCAGGCGGTATCTCAGGATTGCCTGCCACAGGGGACACTTTCAGTTTGCAGCGCTCCCCTTTGGGGCTGACTTCAGCCCCTCAGGTCTTCCAGAGGGTGTTGGGCTCCTTGATAGCGGTGCTCCATCAGGATGGGATCAGAGTGACCCCCTACATGGACGATCTCCTACTGAAGGCCTCCTCAGCAGAGCTTCTCCACCAGCAATTACAGATGTGCATGCACACCCTGAACCGTCATGGCTGGATCCTGAATCTGGACAAGTCGGACTTGATTCCATCTCAGAGGCTTCTGTTCCTGGGTCTCCTGTTCGACACTCGCCAATGCATGGTGTTTCTTCCAGAGGACGTGGCTCACCAGATAGCTGTCAGAGTGGCTGGAATCCTGGACCTGGACGTGATTCCAGTTCCGAAGTTGTCGTCCTTAGTGGGGAAGTTCATTTCCACAATCGAAGCAGTACCATTTGCCATGGCCCACTCCAGGGATCTTCAGAGATTCGTGATCCAGACGTGCAAGAATCATCCAGATCATCAACATCTGTCTGTTTCTCTTCCTCCTCATGTCGAGTCGAGTCTGCACTGGTGGTTAGATCTCTCTCATCTCCTGAAAGGGAAATCCTTTCTAGTTCCTCCTTGGACCACAGTCACTACGGATGCCAGCCTTCGGGGCTGGGGTGCAGTCTGGGGTCGCTTCAGTGCTCAGGGGAAATGGGGTCTGGAGGAATCCATGCTCTCCATCAATGTTCTGGAACTTCGAGCTGTCCGGCTGGCCCTGAGGCACTGGGAGTCTCAATTGACCGGTCTTCCAGTCAGAGTGGAGTCCGACAACGCCACGGCGGTGGCTTACATCAACAGGCAAGGCGGCACAAGAAGCGGTTCCGCCTGGTGGGAGGTCAAGGATATTTTGTCTTGGGCAGAAGATCACGTGCCTGTCATCTCTGCGGTTCATATTCCAGGCGTGGACAACGTCATGGCAGACTTCCTCAGTCGTCATACCGTCGACAGCGGAGAATGGGCTCTGCACCCAGAGGTGTTTCACATGCTCACCCAACGGTGGGGGATGCCTGTGGTGGATCTGATGGCTACCAGACACAACAGGAAGGTTCCGGTGTTTTGCTCCCGGTTGAGGGACTCCCTCGCTCTAGCAGTGGATGCCTTGTCGATCCCGTGGGACTTCTCCCTGGCTTACATCTTCCCTCCTCTTCCTCTATTGGTCAGAGTCATCCAGAAGTTGAAGAGGGAACGTTGTCCTGTCATCCTGATTGCTCAAACTGGCCTCGCCAGTCCTGGTTTCCGGAATTGATGGCCATGTCAGTGAAGGATCCAATCCCACTTCCAGCCCGTCCGGACCTGCTTCTTCAGGGGTATCTGTGGAAAGAGGATGTTCACTCTCTCCGTTTGATGGCATGGCGGTTGAATCCTCGATTCTAGCAAAGAAAGGCTTTTCTCCTTCTGTGGTATCGACGATGCTCAGTGCTCGTAAGCCTGTGTCTTCCAAGATCTATCATCGCATATGGTCAACCTTCGTGACTTGGTGCGCTGACAAGAAGTTGTCACTTGACTTCCATCTTCCCACTGTCCTGGCCTTTTTGCAGGACGGTGTGGATAAGGGGCTCAGTCTGAGTTCCCTCAAAGTTCAGACTTCTGCCTTGTCTGTGTTTTTCCAGGAACGGATTGCTGTCCTTCCTGATGTGAAAGTCTTCTTCCAGGGTGTGACTCATGTTTGACCTGCCTTTAAGAGTCCTGCTCCCCAGTGGGATCTCAATTTGGTGCTGGGAGTTCTTCAGCGACCACCGTTTGAATCCTTGGCTTCCATTCCATTACGTCTTGTGACTTGGAAGATGGCCTTCCTCTTGGCTGTTGTGTCAGTGCGCCGGGTAGCAGAGTTACAGGCCTTGTCTTGTAAACCTCCTTACCTGGTGTTCCACAAGGATAAGGCTGTGCTTCGCACTACCAAGGAATTCTTACCCAAGGTTGTGTCTGAGTTTCACATCAATCAGGAGATTGTGGTTCCCTCTTTCTGCCCTAATCCTTCATCTGACAAGGAAAGAGATCTCCATCTGTTGGATGTGGTGCGTTGCCTCAAGTTTTATGTTCATCGCACCGAGTCTATCAGGAAGTCTGACGCTCTATTCGTCATTCCTGAGGGGCCTAGGGCAGGAAGACCGGCTTCCAAAGTTACCATTGCCTCTTGGATTAAGGCTACCATCCGTGAAGCCTATAAGTTGCGGAATAAGCATGTTCCCTTCCGAGTGACTGCCCATTCCACCAGATCTATTGGGGCCTCTTGGGCCTACAAGAATCAAGCTTCTGCTGATCAACTGTGCAGAGCGGCCACTTGGTCCTCTGTGCACACCTTTTCTAAGCACTATCGAGTTGATGTACTGGCTTCGGCTGATGCCAGTTTTGGAAGGAAGGTCCTGGAGGCAGTCTTGCCTGTGTAGGTCTTCCGCTCTGTGATCCTTAGTGCTTCTTTACTGTTGAGCCCGGTTGGCTCTAGTTCCGTGTGCTGTGTTAGTTCAGGGATTGTTCCCTTGGTTGGTGTCCGTTGACACTTACAGTTTGGGCTATGTTATCAACTGGTCATATCAGTTCTAGTGACTTGGGCCTTGCGCCTGGTCCTTGCCTTACTTCCCGCCTCTGGATCAGCTCAATGTTTGTACATCCCAGAGTACCAGTGACCTGTATTGGACGACAGTGAAAATAGGATTTTAGTCTTACCTGTTAAATCCTTTTCACTTAGTCCATACAGGTCACTGGTCTCCCACCCTGTCAAGGGACCAGTCTTGGCTCTCCTGTGGCATTCAGTGGGAGACCGTTCGGGCATGCTCACAGGAGTCTTTCTTTTTGCTTACCTGAGGTCAGTTTTTGGGGTCTCAAATCAATATGAGTGGCTCTGGCCAGAAGGTGGCTTAAGTAAGAGGGGAGGCTCCGCCCCTTGCAAATTATTTGCATAATTGTTCCTGCCTATTAAAGGGGACTTACGCCTCCCTAGAGTACCAGTGACCTGTATGGACTAAGTGAAAAGGATTTAACAGGTAAGACTAAAATCCTATTATTCTCTACAAGTGCTCCTAAATTCTTCTCTGATAAAAAGCTCTGTTACTAGTGCCATCAGTGCATATGTATCATGCTGTTTTTTTCAACTCTGTTCCATAGTAAACTTCACCTACCATTTATCTACCCATATCCATAATACACAATACATTACAAATGTGGCTTTTACTGTAACACAATCACTTACATAGACAAGAGTTCTTCATACAGAAGTCAGGTGTATCTGTTTATTTTTGCATTTTATCAGCAGTTGAATGAGTATACTGAACACTGAGGAAGTCTCCTTTTAGTTGATACCACCTCACAATGAGCAACAGACTTCTCTAGTCATAAAAGGATTGTATGGGTGCCACTACCACGATTCTGAAGAATAGAGGGAACCCCCACCTCAGTTGTTGCTGGAGGGAGGCGCTTGAGAGTGAGACTGGAGTTTCGGATGGTACTGGGAAGAAGACAATATATACAGCTGGGTTCTGCAGACACTGCACACACAACTTTGGAGCTGTTGGTCAGATGAAATTACAGAGATGCAGGAGTGTCTCAGCAGATTAGATGAATAAACTCTAGCACATTGTGCTGCACACACAGCGCTAGTAACTGTAGATCCAATTAATAATCTGAAATGTAGGAGAGTCACAGAAACCAGAAGCTGATGTTCAGATTAGTTAACTCTTGTACCTTAAACTGAGCACACAGCACTGGCAGCTGTAGATGCAATTAAATATTCTGGGTGGTAGTAGGATATCGCTGAACAACTGATGATCAGATGTATTAACTCTAGTACCTCAAACTGTACATATAGCTCTGGTAGCTGTAGATCTGATTAAATAAGCTGGGTAAAGAAGTGACTCGGTGATAAGAAGCAGAAGATCAGACGAATTGTACCCACTGCTTTGTGTAGTACTTCAGGGTAGATGAACTTGGGAAGGCATGAGAGTAGACTTCTGAGTCTGGAGGTTGGGCGCCCAATATACCTTCAGTGGCTAAAAGGTGAAGCTGGAAGAGAAATTGGTGAGGAGCAATAGGAGTAGGAACGTCATCAAGGAAGCCAAAGTCTGGTAGAGCCAAGGCAATTGGAGGGCATAAGGAGAATCAATAGCGTTGTCCAGGAGCAAGCCAAAGGGTCGGTAAACCAAGGATCATGACCACAGGAAACACACATAATGGCTTAATAATCAGGCAGAGGGCAGACCCAGAACCAAACCATATAAAGTCCCTACCACCAATAGGACCACAAACAAGAGGAGACAAGTGGAGAGTGTCCAGAACAAGGAATCGTGACAATGGGTTATTTATCATGATTGGCTTATAAACTCAAACTAATTAGCCGTTGACAAAAACATAGATCAAATAATAAAAAAATATATAGATATAACTATATACTGCTATATAAATGACATCTACCAAGGTAAGTTCTTCTGTTCTTCTTTTAAACACAATAAGAGGCACTTATTAGGATATAGCTGCTCTTTTTTATTTTTTTAAATATAACTTTGTGTGGTACAATATCAAAACAACATTTTTATAGGATCTATCAGTCACAAAATTATGTTGACTTTCAGGAATACTGTTTTTTTTTCAACACATAATCCTAATACTGTCCTTTTTGCACTTCTAGTACCTTGCCCGCTATGCAAGTTAGACTTACAGGTCTGTAATTTCCAGTCTTAGATCTTGCCCAGTTTTTGAATAATGATGTCAAATCTACATTTCCCCAATCAGAGGGCACATACTTGATAAGAGTTAATCAATAAAGATTAAGAATAATATCCTGGCTAGTACTGAACTGAGCTCCCAAATACCCTAGGTGTATTCTGTCAGGTCCATGGTGTTATACACCAGATTTCAGTGAAGGAGGGTAAATCGAGTTAACTTCTTTAGTGTGATAAACTCTCCAATACCCATATTATTCTATGGAGCCTGTGTACTAATATCAGTCCAAACTGAGATATATTAATGCATAGGCACTAAAAAATAACATAGGATTGAGAATTTATGAGATTTGAGAAGTTATCATCTCTTTATCACACCTTACTTCATCACCCTCAGG
Organism: Rhinophrynus dorsalis; assembly: GCA_037306005.1. NCBI lineage: Eukaryota > Metazoa > Chordata > Amphibia > Anura > Rhinophrynidae > Rhinophrynus > Rhinophrynus dorsalis. Next base: position 49,718,089 of record CM074718.1, read on the forward strand.
TGCTTTAGTCACCTTAAACTCACTTTTGTCATATATTTTGTCATTTAAAGGTTATAACAGTTCAGGTGGTCACATATTGTTGATACAGCTATATTTATCACATTCTATGGAGAACTGTAGTTGACTCAACTTTCCCATATAATTCAACAGAACATATCAAGGTATTCCTGCTTAATGGCAGGTGAATAATCACTGGATCATTGTGATTGAGCTGCATGTGCTTAATTAAGCATATCTTAAAAACCTGACCTGTTTGTGTTCTACTGCAGTAGAGTAAATGTCTGAACACCAGGTGAACGGTTGCTTTGCAAAGTGTTGGATACCCCTCTGGCATTTAAAAAAAACCCAAAGAGCAGCTTAAACCATAACAAATTTGAAACAACACATCTAACAATAGGAGTTGCATTGTTTTACTCGGCAGGAAAATGTCTACAATGTTCTATATGTAGGTTTTCTTTTCTTTTAACTCTGAATACCAGAGAAGTATGCAATGAATTTGTGTTCTCCTCTCGGGTTTAGTATCAAAATGACATTGATTTTTGAGCACACATCACAATAGTGCGTTTAAAATGTTGTAGTCATCAAAATGGTGCATTTAAAATGTCTCCTTACTGTAATGTATCATAACAACTTAATACTACCCTAATTGCCCTAACATAACTCTAACTCCCCTAACCTAACTCCCCTAACCTAACTCCCCTAACCTAACTCCCCTAACCTAACTCCCCTAACCTAACTCCCCTAACCTAACTCCCCTAACCTAACTCCCCTAACCTAACTCTAACTACCCCAACCAAACTATCCTAAAACATAAAAAAGCCAAACCAAAACCACCCCACAAACCCAAAACAATTGTACCCCAAACTACCTTAACCTAAGTACCCACACATAACCTACCTTAACCCTAGCCTATCTCAAGTACCCTAACATAACCTACCTTAACCCTAGCCTATCCCAAGTACCCTAACATAGCCTACCTTAACCCTAGCCTAACCTAAATACCCTAACATAACCTACCTTAACCCTAGCCTAACCTAAATACCCTAACATAACCTTTCTACTATTCTGCGCCATAATGATAATGAATGGGATGGGTATTGCCATTTCGACGCTCGCCATTGCAAAAGGATACCCCCTTTGCTATTCAAAGAGTTAAAATATCTAGAATGTCCTTATCTTCACTAATGACCCTAGTTTCAGTTTTAAGGAGCCTTGTTCTTGCTTTCATCTTTTTACATTTATATTACACTTTTAAATCTGTCTCTTTTGCAATTACTTTTTCTATTTTAGATATCGCAGTTGCACTTTAGCAGATCTTATTTAATTCTTTATGGTTTTTAGATAATGCATCTGTCTCTTGTGACAGGAACACTATGAGTGCCTGCTTGTTCATTATTATTAGTATTAAGCCACATTGAACTTAATGTATTCATCTTGTATTTGTTCCCCAATTATATATACTGAGAAGTTTCTTGAAAAATATTTTCAGTTGAGTCTATTTTTCTTCATTTCTTTTTTCTTTCAAGATGATATTTCATTCCTGTATTAGTTTGTCAGTTTCTTTAAAGGGATAGTAATACTTCGCTTTATCTTTATTTTATTTTGTAGGCATTAAAAAAACATGAAGAATGAAATAAGTCTCATCTCTCAAACCTTTATGGTTTGAGAGATATTCACAAGCAAAGTACCCCCCCCCCCCGTTCTGCCAGAGCAGAAGGGAGGTGCCCAGGTAGACTGCAGAGAGGGACAATCTTCAATTAAGATAAGGGAAAAACCTGAAAAGCTTGTCAAGGGGGGCAAGGATTTCATTATTCTCATAGGAAGAAGATTGTCCCCTTCTGTTATCTGTCTGGTCTATGGACTGGATTCCACATCTGAGAAGAGATGGCTTACACTAGGTAAAAGGGGCGGGAGGGGAAACTTTGCTTGTGAATATCTCTTAAACCATAAAGGTTTGAGAGATAAGACTTATATCATTCTTCATGTTTTTTTTAATGCCTACAAAATAAAATAAAGTTAAAACGAAGTTTTACTATCCCTTTAAGCATTATTTTACATACTTACTAGCAAAAGAAGCATGGATTTGCCCATGTAAGAAGAGGCAGGGAGAAAGGAGAGTTATTTCACTGTCTGCTAGCCAAGCTTTGTTCAACTGGTAGCCACAGAACCACACTACATTGTCTGCCAGGCCAGCCTTGTTCCACTAGTAGTCACAGGACCACACTACACTGTCTGTCTTCAGCCCCTTGTTGTTCCATTGGTAGGTGCAGAACCTCACTGTCTGCTAGCTCATGCTTATTTCACTTATAGCAACACATGTACACCACTGCTAGCCCAGTCTTGTTCCACCGGTAGCCACATAACCACACTAAATAGAAAAATGTTTACTTCTGCCTTGAAGCCAGTGTGGTCCCCTGTATAATGATCCATCTTTGTTTGTCAGTTTTGCACCAACCTCAGCATGGTTGGTGCTATGCAATGACAACATAGCCTCATGCCAACCCTGCTGAGGTCATGCTGGGGCAATGCTGAGAACTGAAGCAGCATCACAATGCCAGGGAACCTGCTGGCTTCAAGGGAGGGAGTGAAGGAGGTAGCTGCAGTTTGGATGTTATGGTGAGGGAAGGAGGAGAGCCATAGTATGGTGGCAGGGAAGGAGGGGAACTGCAGTGTGAAGGGTGGGTGAAGGAAGGAGGTGAACTGCAGAATGCTGGGTGAGAGAGGGAGTGAAGGAGGAGAGCAGCTGCATGGAGGGTGGATGAGGGAAGGTATGACTCACAGCATGGAAGGTGGGGAGGGAGTTGAGCTGCAAAGTAGAGAGTGGGAGAGGGAGGAAAGGAGGTTCAGCACGGAGGATGAGTGAGGGAGGGAAGGAGCCATAGTATGGAGGGTGGGTGAGGGAGGGAGACTATCTGAACTATGGAGAGTGGAATAGGCAGATAAATGATCCGCACTGTGGAAGGTAAGTGATTGAGGGAGATTATCTGAACTGTGGAAAGTGGGTCAGGGAGGGATGTGATGTGCACTGTGGAAGGTGGATAAGGGAGAGAGGCAGTCCACACTGTGGATGGTGAATGACAGAGGTAGGTGATCCACTGTGTGGAATGTGGGTGAGGAAGAGAAGTGATCCTCACTGTGGAGGGTGGGTAGGAAGAGGGAGGCAGTACACACTGTGGAGGGTGAAGGAGGGAGGCAATCCACTGTTTGGAGGGTGGGTGAGGGAGGGAAGTGATCTGCACTGATGAGAATGGGTGAGGGAGAGAGGGAGGCTAAGGAAGAAGTAAGAAGTGAGCAGGTGTGTGTCAGAGGACCAAGTCTGCATGCATTTGTCAAAGTATATGCTGCCTTTGTAGCCAGTTGTGCCAGTAACAAAGTCCCTTTAACTACATTCATTGCCAGCCCAGGGATGCAGCTGGCATGAACCTAGATATACCATCATCATCAACCGTTGTTGATCCACTGCAGGATGAAGGCCTTCTCAGCAAGCCTCCAAAAACTTTGGTCCTGTGTCTTTTGTTGCCTCTGGGGAATGAAAGCCATTGTTTTTGTTATGAAGCCGTGCTGAGGGAATGGACCATAATCTGCCATGCTGGTTCAGTGCGCGATGGCGGATTTTGGATCAACTTAGTTTGGTGTCTTAGCTTTGATCTATCCACCTTGGGTCACCCTGCTAGGAGTATATGCTCTCGATGACATAGTTCTCAGCTTCAGTGACACACACGCAAGCACGTCACGATAAGGTGTCGACTTATGGGAATGATTATATGTAGATAGATATATAATATTGGTAAAGGATCATTTTAAAGCGGAACTACTACCACTAAACAACTTGAGCTCAAATAATTCCCCATCTGGCGACTAGCTGTTTAGGATTATCCATTGTTCTCGGACTGACAGGCAGGACAGAGCACAGACATCTTCCCATAGTGACGTCTGCACTCCTGCGAAGTCAGTTCCACCCGGCTCTAAGAGGCGTTGCTAGGAGCCATTCGGCTCCAAAAGGGACTGACAGCACAGGCGTGCAGATGTAACTATGGGAAGATGTCTGTCTTGCCTGTCAGCCCGAGAAGAATGGATAAACCTATTTAACAAGGTAATAATTCTGGCAACTAGCTCTACTAAGCAGCTAGTCACCAGATGGGGAATTTTTTGAGCTCAAGTTGTTTAGCGGTGGTAGTTCCGCTTCAAAGCAGAAGGAGTAATATGTAATTCTGTGGCAAACCAACTGCAGTTTAGGGCACAAATCCCCTTAAAGGGATAGTAATGTTTCATAATAAAAGCAGCTCCAATTAATCTTCCTAGTATTTGGACCATGGCGAGTGTCATTTCAGTACTGTCAGAGTTGTAGTTCAGGAGTAATTGAATGATAAAGTATCCCCCTCCTGCCCTTTTACTGATACTCACCTCAGAGCAGCAAGACTGTCCGGATGGATCACATAGAGGGACAATCTTCAGTTAACATAAGGAAAAAACCTGAAAAATCTGTCAATGGGGGCAGGGCTTTCATTGTCCTCACAGTAAGAAGATTGTCCCCTTCTGTGAGCCGTCTGCTCTGTGAACCAGATTCCACATCTGTGGGGAGGCGGCTTACACTAGGTAAAAGGGGCTGGAGGAGGATACTTTATCATTCAATTACTCTTGAACTACAACTCTGACAGTATTGAAATAACACTCTCCATGACCTAAATACTATGAAGATTAATTGGAGCTGCTGTTTTTGTGAAACATTACTATCCCTTTAATTCCTGTTGAACAGCTAATTAAGCTGTTATAAACCCATTCAATCTAATAGATTCTTTGGATATAGCCTTATCTAGATCAGGGGTCTCCAACCTTTTATTTAATGGGAGCTACTTCTATTTGATGAAACATGTACTGAGCTACAGTAAAACATTTGCTGACTTTATATGAATTTTTCACTGTACGTTCCTTCCCATGCCTTTTAATAACAAAGTGCTGCACAGAAAACAAGTGACCTTTTTAACAGCTCGTTTTAGCAGAAGGAATCCATATTCACAATAGAAGACAAAACCTGTGGCTCTCTAGTGACCCTCAGATTTTCTGATTTATAGTGGCTTCCCATCCTTAATAACACTATCCTATATTACTGTGCATGATTACAGTTATTAGAGTGGTTTATTAAAACATTTAATGAATATAACAGAAAGCTGTCAACTTTTGTTACAATGGGTGAGTGAATATGTATTCACACTGTGACTCTTACCCACTCTGACAACACATATTTCTTACAACACTTACTGTATAAGTCATATTTACAAAGCGTGCTGAATAATCTGGAAGCTGCTATTATGACAGTGGGGGTGGGAAAACCATGGAATGCTGTGAGTCACTCTATCTGCACTACTACTATCCTCTCTCTGACTGAACACTGCTGGGTATGACAGATGAAAGCTGTGTCTAGATTGGCTGCAGCTAGCTGAGGAGCAGAAAGCTTGATACCTGATAGGACTGGAAAGAGCTACTCACTGGTAGCCAAAGAGCGACCAGTAGATCACAAATTACTTGTTGGAGGCATGTAGCCTCTGTGACATCCCAGAATTCCCGGTACTGGAACTGGCATGATGGTCCTGATACTGCATGGGTCCTTAAAGGGATAGTTATACTTAAAATGTAAAAATATATATATATTGTAGGGTTTATCTCCCTGAGTAAAACAAGAGTACTCCCACTGCTGAAAGGTGTTTCATTCAAAAGTTATTAATTTTCAAAGTTGAATTCTTTAGGTGCAATATCACTGTGGCCTGATGGCGCTGTTGCTACACAATCCTATGGAGATTTATGGTCCCGGGACCAGTGCTGTCCATAGGATCGTGTAGCAACAGCACCACTGTACAATTTCAGGCCACTGTGATATTGCACCTAAAAAATTCAACTTTGAAAATTAATAACTTTTGAATGAAACACCTTTCAGCAGTGGGAGTAGTCTTGTTTTACTCAGGGGGATAAACACTACAACATATTTTTTTTCTATTTTAAGTATTACTATCCCTTTAAGGGGTTAAAGAGAATGCCGAATAATTACTTCATAGACACCATACCAAGATTGCTATGGTAATTGGAGTCCTGAAGCCCTGCAAAAAGGAGAAATGGGAGCCCCCACTGAGCATATGAATAGTGGATTTTAGTCCTCATAAAACAAATAGAGAATTTTTACAGGGTATTTAAGTGTTTATAATCCGAGATCAGTTTCAGGTGTCATTTCTTTAAAGTGGAAATGTCAGTTTGGAACATATATCTGAATTAGAAAGAACTCTCAAATTCACCTTTTGTACCGTAATTTTTTTTAAAGGGATAGTAATAATTATTACTAATCCCTATATTAAAGTCATATTAAAAATAAATGTATTGCCCCCAGTGTCATCTATCAAACCTTTATGATTTGAGAGATAATCGCTCCTAAAGTTGCCCTCTCCCTCCCACTTCTCCGAAGTCAGAGTTGTAGCTAACTGAAGGGGAATCCGGTCTTACGATCATCAGGTGGCTCTGCGGCAGAGCCAAGATCGCGTTAATAAAAAAAATATTTCACTAAAATGGTCTTCTATGTGTGCTTCCAAACCAAGCACACGTAGAAGACTGTTTCAGTGAAAGATTTATTTTTTATTAACGAGATCTTGGCTGTGCTGCAGAGCCGCCTGAAAGTCGTACGACTGGCTTCCCTGCAGTCAGCTAGAACGCTGACTACGGGGAAGGAGGGGGAGGGGCAACTTTAGGAGCGATTATCTCTCAAACCATAAAGGTTTGAGAGATGACACTGGGGGCAATACGTTTATTTTTAAAGTGTTAGTAATGTCTGAAAAAAATCCCTTCATTGTAATGGTCTAAAACGTGCGCTTAGTGTTCAGACACACGTTTTAGACCATTCCAATGAAGGGATTCCATGTAAGTAAAGAGAACTCGGCACTTCTCAAGCGCCAGTGTGTCGACTGACACGGATCTCCTGCTTACAGCTGTCAGTAGGAGAAATCAAACTTTAAACGCCCGTATCTCTTAAACCATAGCGGTTTGAGAGATACGTTTTTTTTGCATTTAGATCAGCTTTTTAAGCTCTTCTAAATGCAAAAAAGTTTTTTTCAGACATTACTAACACTTTAATATAGGGATTAGTAGTTATTAAGTATTACTATCCCTTTAAACCTACGTTATAGAGCTTTTCCTGCTGAGTAAAAGAAGGGTACTCTAACTCTGACAGTTGTTTTATTCAAAAGTTACAATAGTTCTAACTGTCAGTAAGTGAATAAAAGTGAGAGTCAAAGTTCAAACTGTCAGGAAGTGACTCAGCAGTTTCTATTAAATTCTGAGGAAAAATGTTTGTCAGCGACTCACCTTTCCAATGGAATGCAACATAACTAATTGGAATATGACCACTAGAGGGTGCTGTTTGTTATAAAAAAAAATTATATATATATATATATATATATATATATATATATAATAAGCATTTTTTAAACTGTATGAACCCTGGAAAGATGCATCTTCCAACAGCTGGATTACATTGGTTGGTTTAACTCAATGTGAAGTCATACACTATTTTTGGTGTTTTTTGCTCATTTTTAGCAAGAATTGCATTGTTTTTTAATTTTTTTTATATTTGAATGTGTATTAGAATAAATATTTGATATCATTTGCCATGCTATAGCCCCATGCATTATAGATTTAGTCCCAATACCTTGGTTCCGGAAGAAGGAGATTGGGCATTTCTAAGTCTACTTGGAATATATCTATTGTAAGACTAAAATAAAGCCCTAGATCCCCCACTGTTGGAGGCAGTGATCCAGGAACACAGGAAGAGAACTGACGTGGGTAACCATCCTGGGATTTATACCAGGAGAGTGTATATGATCGAGAGGCGATCCATAATAGCCTCCTGAAGAAGTGAGTAAGATTTCAAGAGCACCGGGTGCTTGGTGTTGGCTCCAAAGTACACTCAGAAGATCCCTTCTGTGCTGCTTTTTTCTTTTGTAATGACGTATGCACTGTGTCTACTATTGCGTGAAAACACTGCCAGTAACTGTGTCTGTCTTCATGGATTTATCATGAACATGTTTCATATTAAAAGCAGCTCTAATCAATCATCATAGTATTTGGGCCTTGGAGAGTGTTATTTCAATTCTGTGAGAGTTGTAGTTCAAGAGTAATTCAATGACAGAGTATCCCCCTCCCGCCCCTTTTACTGATGTAACACTGCTCAGCCAGATCAGAAGGGAGGTGCCCAGGTAGATTGCAGAGAGGGACAATCTTCAATTAAGATAAGGGAAAAACCTGAAAAACTTGTCAAGGGGGCAGGGCTTTCATTGTTCTCATAGGAAGAAGATTGTCCCCTGCTGTTATCTGTCCAGTCTGTGGACTGGATTCCACATCTGAGAAGAGATGGCTTACACTAGGTAAAAGGGGCGGGAGGGGAAACTTTTCTTGTGAATATCTCTCAAACCTTAAAGGTTTGAGAGATAAGACATATCATTCTTCATGTTTTTTAATGCCTACAAAATAAAATAAAGTTAAAACAAAGTATTACTATCCCTTTAAGGTTGTCTGGCCATAGTAAGTGTGTGTGGCTGCATGTTTTTATTAGGAGGCATTAGTTCTCTGTAAAAGGGAGATCTGGTTGGTTATGCACTAAGGTGTGATAAAGAGGTGATAAAGTGATATCACTTCTTCAGTTCATATTCTATAGAGTCTATGCACTAAGATCTCCTTAACTGGCGAAATCGTAGTGCATTGGCTGCATAGACTAATATAGGAACTGGAGAAGTGAAATCACTGGAGAAGTTATCTCCACTTTATCACCTCTTTATCACACCTTAGTGCATAACCCCCTGGCCATCTTACAATGCAGCCAAATAAACGAGGGCCCTGCTTGGGAGACCTTACTGTTTAGAGGATTTAAAGTGTGTGAACAGTAATACAAATGGAAAACTTCTCTCACCTTCATACAACTCTTAATAATATAATTTGCATTTTCCCATTTCAGACCCTCTCCATCACCTTAAATATGTCTGTAACTAGGCAGAAATCACATAATGGAAGGATGGTTATACAGAGGTAACATAGTTGATGAGGACGAAAAAAGACATATGCCAATCAAGTTCAGTCTTTGCCATATCAGCCTTGTTGATCCAGAGGAAGGCAAAAGAAACAAAAACCCCACTGAAACCATTTTCAGTCAAACCCCAAGTGGGTAAAAAAAATTCCACCCAGACTCTAAAAGGCAGTTGGATATTTCCCTGGATCAACATCCTATCTAGGGCCGGATTTACATCTCAGGAGCCTGTAGGCACAGAAATCTGAAGCGCGCCCCCTCCCATTGGCCATCTCCACTGGACACCTCCACAATGCTCCTAATCTCCACATTGCCCCCATCATCGCCATATTGCCATCACATTGCCCCATCACCTCCAACTTGCCCCCCATCAGCTCTACATTGCCCCCCATCAGCTCTACATTGCCCCCATCATCTCCATATTGCCCTCACATTGCCTCCACCATCTGCAACTTGTCCCCCATCAGCTCCACATTTCCCCCACCATCTCCATATTGTCCTCACATTGCCCCCCATCAACTCCAACTTGCCCCCATCATCTCCATGTTACCCTCACATTGACCCCCATCAGCTCCACATTGGCTCCCCATCAGCTGCACATTGCCCCACCATCTCCATATTGCCCTCACATTGCCCCCCATCAGCTCCAAGTTACCCTCACATTGCCCCCACCATCTCCAAATTGCCCCCCATCAGCTTCACATTGCCCCCACCATCTCCATGTTGACTTCACATTGCCTCCCCCCCATTGTCCGTTTCCTATCTCCCCCCGTTGTCCATTTCCTACCTCCCTGGCAGGAGATCTATCATCAGTGCCTCCTTTGGCACAGTCCTGTAGCTGCTGGACCTCCCGCGCGGTCTCCTATTCAGGAATGCAGTACGCAGGGAGATGATGTCATCTCCCAGCGCTCTGCATTTTTAAAGAGCTGACGAGTGAGTTAAGCAGCTACAGGACTGTGCCAAAGGAGGCACAGACATGTCCTGCCAGGGAGGTAGGAAACAAACAACGGGGGGGGGGGCAATGTGATGGCGACATGGAGTGGGTGCCGGGTGGGGGAATTATTGTTCTGCCACTGTGCAGCCAGCGAGGTGGCTAATTTAGAAATAAAAAAAATAAAAAAGAATCCCAATGGCAGGCGCCCCTCGGTGGCGTGCGCCTGTAGACTGGTGCCTACTCTGCCTTATGGCAAATCCCGCCCTGATCCTATCTGCTCTGAAACCAATAGTCCATTAGTTTTTAAAGCATCTATGGTAAATCTTCAAATGCAGTGGCAAATAATTCCACAACCATAATGCCCTTTTTTAGTCGAAAGAGCCTTTCATCTAGTCTTAATACATGACCTTTTGTCTTTTGCTTAGCCGTTCTGCAGAGAGTTCTCTGTATTGACCAATAATATATTTATAGTTGGTAATCATATCACCCCTTAGATGTCTCCTCTCTAATATAAACAATCCCAGTTTGGCTAGTCTCTCTATAGCTCAGATCCTCCAATCCCTTTATCAGTTTTGTTGCATGTCTCTTCCATTTCATGAATGTCTTTTCTTAAGAACTGGTGCCCAAAACTGTACTCCATATTTTAGATGAGGCCTAACCAAGTATTTATATAGAGGTAGAATTATATTCCCATCCCTTACATCTATACCCTTTTTATTTAAATAATCATTATTAGACTGGAAGCTTGTCCCTTATGGTGCAGTTGTTTTTTTCCAGAATTGCTTTAGTTCGTATTAGTACATCTGCCTCAAAGGTTTGCCACCTGGTTGGGATTTTACAACAGGCTGGTAAAAATTTGACGTGGAGCTAATGATAATAATATGTCAGAAGGAAGGTTTCCAGAATGTTCTTCCAGAAAAAGCGCTCTCCCTACAAATACATCCACCGGAAAAGCACACTATAATATACATTAACCCTTTGAGCGGTAGAGGGGTACGCAACGCATTGCAAAGCAATGCGTTGCGTACCCCTCTGGCACTCAAAGGGTTAAGGCGTTTGCACTTGAAGTACATTTTCAGATCCTGGCCAGGAATGTGTAGCATGTGAAAGGTTATGAACCCTACTCATTTTTAGGTAATGATGTACTTGGGACAGTTCTCAGACCAACCAACTGCTCCATAGGGGATAGACCAACATTCCTGTATCTTTGTGGGGCATTTAGAGTAGATCTCCAGTGCATTGCAAAGCAGCACATTGGACTCGTCTATCATTTAAGGAGTTGAAGGTGAGAATGTAGGGAATATCTTACTCCTCTATGGCAGGCTTGCTAGATCTCTCCTTTAAGTGGGGACACATGAAAAACTCATACTGCAGGACTGGTTTGATATCAGCGCCACCCTGGAATATGCCTATTTTCAGTGTGTCCTGGTCAGCTTACACTGTGATGCGGTTGGTTTTCTCCAGAATTGTTCCATTTCGCTTTTACAGATTTTGGCCAATTGTGACTTCACTTTGAGCGCCAGAGAGGTATCGTGTCACTCAGAGGGTTAAACGGATAATCAGGGCCGGCGCCACCTATAGGCGAGGTAGGCGCCGACCTAGAGCGCACATCTACAGGGGGCGTAGTGCTGCACACACCTCGGCCGCCGGGCACTTCCCCAGTAGTCAGGAGTTAGTGCATGTGCAATGCCTGTACTTGGTGAGCGGTGCAGATCTGTGTCACGCCATGCGGGTTTGAGTGCTCAGGGGCTGTTGGGAGGGAGTGGACAGGTACCAACCGAGCCCTGGGGCGGAGTAGGATGAACAGGGAGTACTGGGCTCATGTGAGAGGCTCCCCATGGGTGTTATCTGTTAAAAAAAAAAAAAAATGAAATGCCTTGAAAGATGAGAGAATTGTTATACCAGAGGTGGATTTAAACTTTTTTGTCTTGGAAAATTTCTGTGTATCATTGTCTGTAGGGATTTTCTAACACACTACTGTATGTTAGCCCCTTCCCCATCATCCTTTCGCCTTCTATACTTTAAAACAATTCAAGTTAACCTTAAAAAAATGTTGTGTAAGTCTACAGCAGAATTGTTCAACTACAGTCCTCTAGTACCCCTGACAGTGAAGATTTAATGGAGTTCCCTGCCTGAGTACAGGTGAATTAATTACATGCCTGTGTTCAGGCACTGACACCCTTATAACCTGCACTGTTATGGGTACTGGAGGACCGCAGCTGAAAGACTCTGGTCCACAACATCATGTGTAGGAACATATGGCGCGATGCAGGAAACGTGAGCAATTGCTATTTCCTGTGTGAAAACCACTAGGGAATAGGTTTGCGCATTATTTTGTTGAATTGCGCATGAAAATCCAAGATTAGTGAACGGCTGCGTATATTTATTTTCTTGTGGGCGTGGCTAAGATTAACGATTCTGTGTGAGTGGAATAGCGAATACGCCTAATGCAGGAACTTCTATTGCGAATGAATTTCTATGTCTGTGTACTGTTGTCGTAAAATTGAATTTTTCATGCGTAATTCAAGAAGCGTTCGGTATTTAGCTTCCTGGATTAGAACATGCGCAAAATCTATCTGCGCACAAAAATGCCTTTATCCGATGTGAATGTTTCTTGCATTGCGCCAATAGTAGCAATGTAAATAAAATGGGTACTCCAAATGAAGGTTTTTTACATTCACTTGCACTGTTTATGACTGTCAGTCCTTTACATTTATTTTAGCAAATTTATGAAACATATATTGAGTTAAAAAGTTACTTTGTAAAGCACGTTGTAAAAGAATTCTGCCAAGGGTTTTTATTTCTCTATGACACTATCCGTACAGCATGTAGATGGCAACATAGATTCCTTGGAATTATCATCAAGCACATGTTTATTCAGTATTCGTGTTCACTGTATGTGTTGGCATGACTTTTACTTCACGTAAAGCAGACATGGTAAGCGTGATTTTACACAAAAAACACAGACACGCTGATACACATATAGAGATCACACACTTATATACACATATAAGAAACACACATTGACACTTATACACATATTGGGAACACACACACTGACACATACACAAATAGGGAACATATAAACACACTGACCCTTATACACATACAGGGGTGGGGCATAAAGGGGCGGGACACACAGGGCGGAGCCAAGATGGCGGCAAAATTAGGTTTTGCCTAGGGTGGCAAAAATCTTTGTACCAGCCCTGGGGATAGTAATATTTGTAACAAAGAGTCTACTTTATAATAATTGTCCCACGTAGCTCTGTATTTCAATCATATCAGGCTTGTAGTTCAACTGCAAAAGAATGAGGAAGGATCCCTTTCCTTGTAGCTGCCTCCCATTAGACGTGGAATCTGGTCCTGGGACTGGACACGTCACAGCGAGGGACAATCTTCACTCAGTACAAGTAAAACCCTCCCCCCTTGAAGAAGGAGAGCAGGATTTTCCTTATGGTTACTGAAGATTGTCTGTTCCGGACGGATGCAGCGAGGGAAAGGGGCGGGATGAGGATCCTTTCTGATTCAATTGCCATTGAACTACAAGCCTGATAGTACTGAAATACAGCGCTGCGTGGGACAAATAGTATGAAGAGGACTCGGAGCTGCACTTTGTTACAAGTATTACTGTCCCTTTAAGGTGGAAGAGCAGGAGTGTGATGGGGAGTTATACTGAGAGGCAAGAGAGTGAAAATGTCCTTGGTATATGTACAAAAGATAAGAGTTGACATTGTGGGGCAAACAAAACTTCCACTGATTTAAAGGGATAGGAACACTTAATATGTAAAACATATATATATATTGTATGGTTTATCCTCCTGAGTAAAACAAGGTACTCCCACTACTGAGAGGTGTTTAATTCAAAAGTTATAGCAGCTCAAACTTGAACTTTTTAGGTGCAGAATCTCAGTGGCCTGAAATTGTACAGTGGTGCTGTTGCTACACCATCCTATGGACAGCGCTGGCCAGTTATATCTCCACAGGATGGTGTAGTAACAGCGCCACTGTACAATTTCAGGCCACTGAGATGCTGTACCTAAAAAGTTCAAGTTTGAGCTGCTATAACTTTTGAATTAACTAAAGCTTTAACCCTTTCAGTGCCAGAGGGGTATCCAACGCATACCCCTCTGGCACTGAATAGGTTAAACTTCTTGAATGCTACAGGTCTCCTATGTGTTGCTCTGCAATGAATTGTAGTCCTCTAGCTTTTACTTGGTTAAAAGCCCCATCTAAATAATTGGGTGTGTGGGAAATTTTCATTTGTTCCATATGGCAGGGGAGCGCAAACCTGTCTTCAGCCCCCCCCCAATTCTACAGGCATTCAGGATCTCCTCACCTGGCCACAGGTGAATCAGCCAGTGGCACATACACACTGAAAGATCTGCCTCCGTTCACAACGTTTATCTGAGGAGATCCTGATAACCTGCACTGTTGTTGCGGGGGGGGGGGGGGGCGGAATTGAGGACAGGTTTGAGCTCCGCCTCCCTTTGGTACACTTGGTTTTCTCCAGAATTACTGCATACGGCCCGGTTATCAGCATACCTGGGAACTTTCATTTGAGGGCTACCCGGAGGGTAGTCCTCTGTTGAGCAGGGGGTAACAAAAATGACGCTAATCGCGTCAAAAAGGGGCGGGGCTTAACTCGAGGGTTGGGGGGATTTAACCCTTTGAGTGCCAGAGTGGTACGGAATGCATTGCAAAGCAATGCATTCCGTACCACTCTGGCACTCAGAGGGTTAAAATGTGTCCCACAGAAGGCTGGGGACGGAGGCACAACGGGAGAAAAAAGCGGATGTGGCAGAGTTTCTATAGAAACTCTCCACATCCGGAGGAATCTGCCTCTGCCCCGGAAACACGGTAAAACTCTGTCAGAACCGGAGTCTCCGGGGCAAATCCGGAGAGTTCCCAGGTATGGTTATCAGGTCATGATCTCCTTTCTGCACTGCACCACAGAAAAGGTTGGGGGTCACTGGAGAAATTGCTGAAGGCCACCCATTGCCCACCCCTGTTGTAACGTAAAACACACACACACACTTTAGCCACACTACATTCCTCCCATCACCCACCCACCATTGTTCAAAGTTAATCCCTTGTCCTTTGTTCCGAAGAGGAATTGTAGCCAATTTACTGCCTCATCACCCAACAAAACACAACGTGTGGTCCCTTTTGAAGGAAGACTCTGCATTTGTGTTTTTGGAGTGCCTGTTTGCTTATCTTGCTATTAAAGGGATAGTAATATTTCCAAAAATATTTATTTTAGATTGCAGCCATTTAAAAAACATTAAAAATGATATAAGTCTTACTGAAAGATATTCACAAGTAAAGTTTTCCTCTCAGTGACCAAAACGGTCAAGTCTGCCGTCTAGTGGTCAAATTTGGAATCCGGTCTGCAGAGCAGCAGGCAGCTGTTCAGGAGAGCCGAGATCAAGATATATAATAATAACTACTTCATTGCAACGATCTACAAAATGTGCTTGCAAACCAGACACATTTTGTAGACCATTCCAGTTAAGTAATTATTTTGATATCTCTTGATCTTGGCTCTGCTGAACAGCCGCCTGCTGCTCTGCAGACCGGATTCCAAATCTGACAGCTAGAAAAGTGACGTCACTCAGGGGGAAACTTTGCTTGTGAATATCTCTCAAAACATAAAGTTTGAGAGATAAGACTTATATCGTTCTTCATGTTTTTTAAATGGCTACAATATAAAATACATTTTTTTGTAAGTATTACTATCACTTTAACTCTCTACATGCCAGAGGGATCACAATGTGTTGGACACTCCCCCAGCAAGCAATGAGTTAATTAACCAGGAATACTTTTTTCCACCCCACAATTCTGCTACCATTAACCCTTAGAGTGCCAGAGGGGTGCACGTTGCATACCCCTCTGGTAGACAAAGGGTTAATCAAAACCTTAAAAGGGAAAGTATCGCCTAAGGTGAGAAATAAATATTGTACGGTTATTTTTAACTACCAAGTAAAACAAGCGCACTCTCACTTCTGGTAGATGCTATGTCCAAAATGTATTACAGTTTAAACAGTGTGTGTTTGGATGCAATACTTCCATGGACTGAAGTGATATGATGGCGTTGTTGCTACAGCATCAGCAGCCTTCTGTAGACTGCTGTAGTAATAGCACTACTGTACTGTTTAACCTTTTGAGTGCCAGAGGGGTACGCAACACGTAATGCTTTGTGTACCCCCTCTGGCACTCAAAGGGTTAAGGTCACAAAATACTGCGCCCAAAATAATGCAAGTTTCTGCTATAATAAATTTTGGATAAAATGTCTGCCAGCAGCAGAAGAACCCTTGTTTTTATCCTGGCAGGAAAACCAGTACAAAAATATATATATATTTTTCCCATATTGTGTTACTCTACCTTTAACACTTTGAGTGCCGGGGGTGGGGTCTCGAACATCCAAGAGATTAAATCATGGGCGTCCAAAGTGCAGCCAGCCTGATCCCAGAGAGCAGCCTCCCGGCATTCTCATTGACTTGATCAAATAGGCCTGTATGTGTGCATTTGTTTGAATAAAGTTGATTTAAAGGGATAGTAATACTTAAATATTACTAACCCCCATATTGTAGCTATGGTACAAAGAATTGCATTGTCCCCAGTGTCATCTCTCAAACCTTTATGGTTTGAGAGATAACCGCACGCAAAGTTCCTCCCTCCCTTCCCTGAAGTCAGCATTGTACTGACTGCAGGGATATCCGATCTTATTTGCATCAGGCGGCTCTGCAGCAGAGCAGAGATCGCGTTAGTAAAAAAGAATTATTTCACTGAAAAGGTCTTCTACATGTGCTTGGTTTGCAAGGACATCTACTTGGTAAGCGGATTGCTCATACGAACAACTTAGTCAGTGCTGAGATGCAATGCCATTTAACCTGCCCATAAGATGAGTGCTACTCACCACGGATATCCTTTGTCTCGAGCGTTCCTTTTGTATTGCATGTAGATAGGATTCAGTGTAGCAAAATATATAAAGGTGAGGACATAACTGAGGACATAGAAAGTGCAAGCTTTCAGGACACTAAGGCCCTTCTTCAGGCATGGGTTAACAAATAAAGCAACAATAACACTGCATTTATATTTACAGAGTATGACATACATTTGAAACAAAATATGCACAGTGGGGGTCAATTAACTTGACCCCCGCTGTGTACTCATATATTTTGTTTCAAATGTATGTCATACTCAGTTCTCAGATGATTCCGTCATTTTTTGCATCCAATTCCATCTCCGTCAAAGGGAAAAAGCGTTCTTAAAAGTGGGTGCAGTTTAATCTACCGTCATATTGTAAGGTATTTTCATTAAAAAAATTTGTTTCAGTGTCACTTTTTTGTCTGATTAACATAATATTTCCCCGACAAAATAAAAATGGTCTAAACTCGGGGAAGACAAATTTACAGTCCTGTTAACAGGAGTGAGAAGCAATTTGTTGTTTCAAAGACAAAAAAATATCTTTGTTTCTTTGAAAATTTTTGTTTCAAAGACAAAATCGGACATTTTTAACATCAGAATTTGTAAAGGCAATGGTCACCAAGATCTTGTACCGTTATTTTTAATTCTTTATGACACATTTTCAAACGTGACTGATTTACTTCTGAAAACATTTTCCTCTTTTTACCACAAACTCATGATCTGACAATTTTTTCATTATGCCGACTTTAGAAACATTTCTCCCTTTGTTTTTAAATCCAGTTTTATAAATCTTCCCCCATATAAAAGCAATCTGGAGTTATCCTATATAATAATTCGCCAAAACGTGTGTAACGCCGCAGTCATGCGCAGTAGAGACTGCCCGCGCCACGGCTGATACAGAGCTGGACCAGCGCAGGCAGTCTCTACTGTGCATGACTGCCCCGTCACCGGCTGGCAGTGGCACTGTGGCCCGTGTAACGGTCTCTTCAACTAGTTTTGGAATAAACCATCTGCACCATAGGGGACTAATAAAAATTCCTGCACTCCCATACATTTGAATAGAGCTTTTTAACCCCTTAAGTGCTGGAGAGGACTGCAGTGCATTGGAGACCTCTCTAGCATTCAAGGGGTCAAAAGCCTAAATTAATGTAATGGGAATTTTTATTTGAACCCTATGGTGCAGTTGGTTTACTCCAGAACAACAGATTGCTTTTATACATATGGGCTATTATTCCTTTAAACTGATAGTTATTGAGACATCATGCTTTTGACAGGGGAGCTAAATATATCATTTCCCAAGACTGCACCTTGGTTTCTGAATAGAGAGATTCTCTGAAACCATACTCCTCCTGACTGTCTTTTGTTTAAACACACACACACACAGTCTGAGCAATTGTCCTAACCTGGCAAGTGGAAATCTCCCCCTTCTTAACATGGGCGGGGAGCTGAGCTGAGAGGAGGGGAGGGGAGACTGGGGAGAAGTGCTAGCAAGGCAAGGAGAAGGTCTGCATTTCATTCTATTGCCCTGATGTAGCAAGCTCAGTTGGGAAGGAGGGGAATTATTTTGGAATCATGAAAGAAACCTTTCTTGAGGAGTTGCTGGGAGGCATTGAAGACCCCTTTAACAGCAGCCAGTTGTCGGTGAGTGTGTGACAATGTAGCAGTGAATCAGGGTTTGACGGAGTGTTGTGTGAAGTCACACGTTTTTGTCTGAGTTGAAGTTGGCAACTGGGGACTTTGGTAATGATTACTGTGTTCCTCCAACCAAACAGAGCTTTCCTGCTTTCTCTTAACCGCTTAGATGCCAAAGAGGTTTTTCTTTTGCAGTGGGTTGGATAACTTTATTATCCAAAGAGTTAACTTGTAGTAAACATTAAAGTGTTGACACTCAAAAACTGCACCAAGTTTGTGAAGTTGGTCTTATAGCAAGAACAAGGGGAGTTAATGGTATTTTTTGGCAATTACAGAGCAATCTGGATGTACTATTATTTTTGTTGAACAGTGACATCATGACGTGACGTTGATGCAGTTTGCTTCCTGTGACTCTTTACGTGTAGCAAGTCTGTATTTCTGCCGCTTTTTAGGTTCTGTTGTCCGGAAACTTTATAGCAGTGCTTGATTCAATTGCATGAGATGAATTGTACATGTGATTCTGTAGCAATTTTTAAAACGTTATAATTATACCCACAGACCTTTCTCATAAAATTAACAGCAAAAAAATGAAACCGATAATGCAGCTACCTGCAATATTTGAGCAATCCCATTGAAACTTGCACTATAAACTTATAGGTGAGTTAGCGGTCCAAATTTGCAACGAAGGACATGGGCATATGGGATAGGCCTACTGGTTTTATCCGCCAACATATTCTATGTTTGTAAGCTGTGTTGCTCTGTGACATGTTTTGCGGTACTCGCCAGGTGAACGGTCCCCTATGAAACAGTGTTTTAATTTTTATTTATTTAGATTTGCATGAATCTGCAATGCTGCCCTAAAGTCATTCATGTGAATGGGAACCTAATGATTATAGTTTATAATATCCTTTCTGCATATCCATTAAGATCATTGCTTACATGTGTGTGTATTAACCCTTTATTGCATACCCCTCTGGCACTGAAAGGGTTAAATGTATGTGTTCAGGGGTTATACATATGGCTCTCCAGTTGTTGGATTACAATTCCCATCATCCTTAGCCAGCAGAGGATAATTGGAGCCTGTTTTAGATTATTGGAAAAAGTTTGGCGAGCTGAGGATGATGGGAGTTGTAGTCCTGCAGGTTGCCAGTTCTAATACAGAGCCTAATATAAATGTAACCCTTTCAGAGGGGTGTCTATCACATTGTAAAGAAAGGTATTAGGCAGCTGTCTAGTACTCAGGGTTAAGGCATGGAAAAATATAAGTGACAATTGCCAGACAGAGAAAAAAATTAATAGTCAAGAGATGAAAATTTAGTAGCCCTCCCGGTGTTAAAAATAGAGACATTCGTAATTTCTTATCATCTGCTGGATTTTCCTGGTCATGTGTATATAGTATGTATATTATCTGATATACTGTGTATATGTTCCTTAATCTCCTGCCTTGAGCCTTCTGTCAATTCACATCTGTGTGTAGACTGGTAATTAAATTGTCTGCCTCTAACTGATGTTAAATTAACGAGTTAGTTTTAATGTCTCCAGCTGATTAGCACACTCAACCACATGGGGCACGGCACATCACGCTGCCCAATCTCCTTTTTTGTTTAGTTTTGCCAGATGCGGTTCACCAATTGAGCACTTGTGCGAGGTTTATTTACAACTATTTATGGAAATTGGGCTTTCTACTTACAGAATGGCCTTCTTTGTATTAACCCTTGTGTTGTTGGACTGTCTAGACTTTGAGTGGTGTATTTGCATCCTCTGAACAAAGAAAATGTTATTTTTCCCATGAACTTAACATTTTTATTAGCCTGCTGGCTCTCTAAAGGTTAACACAACTGAATAATGCATGATAGTTTAACCCTTTGAGTGACAGAGGGGTATGCAACGCAGTGCTTTGCAATGTGTTGCGTACCCCTCTGGCACTCAAAGGGTTAAGCTGTTGCGTGAAAGGTCCAATGCAACTCTCTGGCCACTCTTTCTTTACACTGGAAGTTAAAAGGATGTGAACACCTAAAAAAGAACTGCTCTGCAATGTGTGGCATATCCCTCTGGCACTCAAAGGGTTAAACACTATATGCAAGATCTGTAAGAATAACAAACAAATTTTTCTCTTTTTTTTTTTTTTTTTTTGAGGACTAAAATCTATTCTTGCATATGATTTGAGGGAGCAGACATTCCTGCCTTTTTTCCCAGGGCTGTCATTGAAAGTCCAGGATTGTCTGTGAATGGGCTGTCATAATATAACAACGGATTTTCTGAATACAAGGGCAGTGGAGACTAATCACAATCACATAACTGACTCCAGCTCTCATGTCTCAATGCAAACAGCACAAACTACATGTAAATGCGTACTGTACCTGTCTGGCACGCAAAGGGTTCAATGCCGTCTGAGCCGGACAAGTTACACATAAATTAAAAAGCAGGTTTAGGATATTTGGGTTATAACATGATTCATATTTACATATGGGAACTGTAAATATGTAATACTTAAAGTCATATCGATCCATTTTCTTTGTTGGTATTTATGTAGAACAGTATTTGATTCCTCATGTTCTCTCCTGTTCATTATGACCTCATGCCTGTCTTCACACTATATTCACCACCTTGCCCCTTAACCCTTTCAGTGCCAGAGGGGTGTTGGGAATCCCTCTGGCACTGAAAGGGTTAACAGTTGTGGCAACAGAAACAAAAAAATGTTCACAGTGGATTGTTCACTCTACTGGGTTTCAAAGTGTTACATTTTGTTCCCATCATGTAAATCATGTGTAGATTTTGAATTCATTGGAATAGCATTTGACAGTTTGCCTAACGTACTTGCCAACATTTCCCCAAAAATGCCAGGCACGCTTTTCCTCTGAGAAGTGACTAGTTTGTACAAACAAACTTAAAACTGCACGTGTGTAGCACAATAAACATTACTAATACCCAAGCAATGTATTAAGTCACATAAATAAGCAATATTTACACGTGATAAGCTTATAACAAATTAAATATTTAATGACAAACATATAGAATATGAAGCACAGAGTCAATTTTAAAAACAGAGACAACAGGGTACGTGCACAGGGACTGTCCCAGGAAATCATGAACAGTTGGCAGGTATGCCTTAACACTTTCTAACCCATTGAGTCCCATGTATTGTGAAGCAAACCCTCTGGCACAAAAAAAAGTTAAGGGCCAGAGAGAGCGATGCAATGCATTGCGGACCACATTACGCCTGTCTTGTAACCCTTTGAGTGCCAGAAGGGTGTGCACTGGCCTTCAAAATGTTAACCCTTTGAGTGCCAGAGGGTTACGCAACTCATTGCTTTGTAATGCATTGCGTACCCCTCTGGCACTCAAAGGGTCAAAGGATTATTTATGACATTGTATTTATCGCTGATTGCAATCTTGCATAAAGAAACGGATCAAATAGTCATGTGCCGCTTCATGGGAAACATGTTAACCATGTAAGTTCCAGTGGGGCATTGAAGGTTTAATAACATTTTTAGGGCATTCAGTAAATTTTCTAGAAATACTGGCTCATGATCATGTATCAACGTGTCAATAACATTTTTGTAATATATTCCTTAAAGTGGAATGTGCTTTTTTAACAAAGAGGGGATTTTAACAGAGCTTTCAAAAACATCAATATTTTTGTTGGTCATTGTTTATTTTTAGCAATACTTTATGAAATGTTTTAGCTTTATTTATTTGCCACTTTATACAAATGATCCAGTACTTCCTGGTAGGAAGTGGCAGTTGAGATGGGGAGCAGTTCGACAGTGTCTGCCAGATTTGCATTAACTGACAAATAATTGAAGCTAAAAATATGATAAAAGATTGTTGTAAATAAAGAAAATTACCTATATAAATATAGGTTCTTTTGAAAGATGTTTCAAAAGCACAATTTGTTATAAAATCACAGTTCCATTTTAAAAGGTAGTTACTAGGGAATGCAGCATGTCCATATAAAATGGCACTGTCACATCTGTATATCTGCCACAGCCTTGTCACTAATTATTTGTGTCACTAATTATAAATAGAGTTTCTAATCTATTATTTGTTTTAATCCTGAAACGGTCAAATGGCCCACTACTGTTTAAATTTCAGTTCTATTGCCACTAACCCTCTATGTGGCATAGAGATGTGCCGGGCATTGCTTCATAATATGTTGTGTAACCGGTCCTGGTCTTTCAAGAATGAACCCTTTGGGTGCCAGAGGGGTACACAATGCATTGTGTACGCCTTTGACACTCAAAGGGTTAATAACTAGGCACAAACATTTTTTGCAAATATATTTTTTTTACACTAACACAACTTAGAGATACTTTAACCCTTTCAGTGCCAAAGTGGTGTGTAACTCATTGCTTCACAATGTGTTGTGTACCCCTCTGGCATTCAGAGTTAATACATTAAATGGTGGGAACCTTATTCCTTTTTAGCTGATAATGTCGCTTTAAAACTGGGCTACTTCATAGACTGTTGTATGCACTGATTTTCTTTCTGAATTCATATCATTTGTATAATGATGGGAAAATCACAATTTATATGGCAGTATAGTACCTCTGCATTCAGTAGTTAACGCTTTAAGGACCATAGCTTTACAATGTGTTGCACAGCTTTCTGGTCCATTAAAGCATTAAAGTGATAGTAATGTTTCACAAACACAGCAGCTCTAATTAATCTTCATAGTATTTGATCCATAGATAGTGTTATTTCATTACTGTGAGAGTTGTAGTTCAAGAGTAAATGAATGATAAAGTTTCCCCCTCCCGCCCCTTTTACCTAGTGTAAGCCACCTCCCCTCAGATGTGGAATCCAGTCCATAGACCAGACAGCTCACATCAAGGGTCAATATTCTTACTGTGAGAACAATGAAATCACTGCCCCCCTTGACAGGTTTTTCAGCTTTTTCCCTTATCTTAATTGAAGATTGTCCCTCTCTGCAATCTACCGGGACACTCCCTGCTGCTCTAAGCTGAGCAGTGTTACATCAGTAAAAGGGGCAGGAGGGGGATACTTTATCATTCAATTACTCTTGAACTACAACACTGACAGAATTGAAATAACACTCTCCAAGGCCCAAATACTATGAAGATTAATTAGAGCTGCTTTTATTATTAAACATTACTATCCCTTTAAGGGCAAATTATCTTATCTTATTTTCCTTCAAATACAGCCTTAGGGCCTTTTTCAACGAGGTGACACCAATGCAGTTAGTGATGTTGCCTGTTGGGAAAGGTTCTGTGTTGGGCTATGGTGTCTTTCACACTGGTGACTATTGCCTCACATGAATATATGGCAAGCTACAACTTTATTGAGTTCACACAGGAATGCAGCAACGACAGTTTGCACGGTGGCCTGTGGGGCCATTGGCACACCATTCACTCTACACCTTCCAATGAATGTATTAATTGCAATCTCCCACACAACTCATGTATAAGGTCTGCCTTTGGCCGCTGGGTAAACCTTGCTTACTTAAACTTTGGGGAGATAGTGACCCATATGAAATGCTCAATAGTTGAACATGCTACATTTCAGCACATGTGTGAGTGGGGTCTTATATAGCAAAGTGTATTTCTGTTTTAGTGGCAGTTTATATAAAATTCTGCATTTAACTGCTGTTTTCCAGCTTTGTTTGCACTTGATTTCTAATCTTATCCAACCCTCTCAAGTCTCTATCTTACCGCACTTATGCAAATAATGAAATGCCTCTAGAAATCAGTTGAACATGATTGGCAGTGGCTCTCTAGGGGAAGGCTGTACTATACAGCATGACAAGACTGTTTATTATTGATCAGGATGAGACATGTGATCACCTGCAGGAAAATACATTAGAGGCCATATGCACAAAACTAGAAGTGAGTAACTTTTGGCCCAAACCAGCTGCTTCAGGGAACAAATGAAATTACTTATTGGTATAAATAAAACCTTTAACCCCTTGAATGATAGAGCAGTCTCCAGCGCTAGCACTCAAGGGTTCAAAAGTCCTATTTAAATGAATGTGAATTTTTTTTTGTTCTCTGGCGTAGTTTGGTTTCCCAATAGTTGTTCCACTTTGATGTTTTTTAATGTGTCCCTATTAGCCTATTTTCACACTGATGATTTTGAATCCGTTGAAATCAGTGATATATATATATTTAATACAATTTGTAGTTCAAGGAACCATACTCACAGGACTTATTATTGTGTTATCAATGTTTGGGCCCCACTTTGGGCCTTTATCAAGATTGGAGAGTGCACAGATCTATTATTTAAATACACATACACACGTGCGTGCTTATGTTACCTTTGGATGATTATATATATAATCTATAATATCATTTTTATTTTATTTTTTATTTGGGCAGCTTGTAGCCTGTAAATACAGAATTTTGTGGTAAAATGCCATCCCTGTGGTACCTTGAAGGGATAGTAATACTTTGTTTTTATTTTATTTTGTAGGCATTAAAAAAACATGAACGATATAAGTCTTATCTCTCAGACATTTATGGTTTGAGAGATATTCACAAGCAAAGTTTCCCCTCCCGCCCCTTTTACCTAGTGTAAGCCATCTCTTCTCAGATGTGGAATGCAGTCCATAGACCAGACAGATAACAGCAGGGGACAATCTTCTTTCTATGAGAACAATGAAAGCCCTGCCCCCCTTGACAAGCTTTTCAGGTTTTTCCCTTATCTTAACTGAAGATTGTCCCTCTCTGCAGTCTACCTGGGCACCTCCCTTCTGATCTGGCTGAACAGTGTTGCATCAGTAAAAGGGGCGGGAGGGGGATACTTTGTCATTGAATTACTCTTGAACTACAACTCTGACAGAATTGAAATAACAGATGAGAGTTGGTACCGTGTTAGCCGTATAAATACAGGAGGCCTGAGGAAGAGACCTAAGGTCTTGAAAGCTTGCATTTAAATCTGCTTAGTTAGCCAATAAAAGGTATCAAAAACTATATTTGCCTCCAGAATTGAAATAACACTCTCCAAAGTCCAAATACTATGATGATTAATTAGAGCTGCTTTTATTATGAAACATTACTATCCCTTTAAGCAGAGTTTGCCTGACATTGTTCAACTGGGTGCTCCTTCCAGTCAGACGCACTACCTGTGGAATAAACCTTTTGTGCCCTTTCTTGCGAGCGATTCCCCCGATTGGAACACTTGTTTTGTTTTTCTTGCACATGCTGCTTCAAGCAGCCGCATAGGTCAACATTTTGACCCCCAAACATCTGCTTTGAAAAGCCTTTGCAGACACTGTCTGCTCTGTATTGACAGTCTGAAGTATTCCTAAGTATATTCCTTAATCAATTATCTGGGAACCTTTTATAAACTAGTTATTTGTACAGGTGTGTTTGCTGTCCTTTTATACCATCCTTTTCACTTTTATCATAATTTAACATGAAAGAAAAATATTTTACAAGTGGTACTCTATTACCAATCTCTTCACAATTACCAATATTTACAGACTGAGTGAATAATATTTGATATGGCCCTCTTTTTTTTTTACAGCAGTAACAGCAGTTAGTGTACCTTTCCAATGTGACCATTTAAACATGGGGAGATGACATAACAAGAGGGCAGACACCTGGGGTTTAGCTTTTAACCTTTTGAGTGCCAAACAGTATTGGACGTTAGGTGCCACGACCTTGAGCCGGTCAATACTCCTGTGCTAGCAAGACGGAAATCCCATCACGTACAATTAATCCTTTGCGTTCCAGAGGGGTACACAACGCATTTCCGTGCAATGCGTTGTGTACCCCCTGGCACTCAAAGGGTTAAAACACCTGATAAAACATGTACCGACCCAGGCATCTGCTGGGGCATATCCTCCTGCCTGCCACCACAAAGGGGGTGAGCATGTTCCAGGGCGCAGGGGTCACTGAACGCGGTTGCCTTCCTCAGACACAAATGACGTTGGTTTTCTTCTGTCAAGGAGTACCAACTAACCATGACAATTTACTACACAAAAAAGGAAAATACTTACGATCAAACTTCCCACTCCCCTATTTTATGTATTTTTATATTTATTTATGTTTTTGTATTTATACATAACTATACAGAAAATTTCTAGAGAAGCTTCCTATCTGAACAACAGTGTGAGCTGGATATAACGAGGCTGTTCATACGTAGTGGTGACCTCTGACCACTGTTATTATAGTGCTTGCTTCACAATGCATTGAAGATGTCTCTGACAGTAAACAATGGACATTTCTGTTTGTATGAGCTTAGCCATAGAGAGAGCCAGCCCCACCATGATTCTAAAGGGCCATAAAAACCTTCTCAAGGCTGTAATGCATCCCTGTTCCATTATAGGCCACAGCAGAGTATGGTAGATGGTAAATAGATATATCTTGTATGAATGATAGTCCTTATAGTATCCTGCTTATAAACAAATTAACAGACACTTTTTCTGCAATAAAACCAGCCGTTTTAGCCATAGTGGAGGACAAACCCTAGAGTAGATGGTACCAAGAGAGAGCGATCATGTCACCCAGTGCTGATTGTGTTGTTTTGCCCATGTATACCTGCCTGATTATTTTATTGTCAACAGTATATGATGGGGGTGCCTATTTGAAATCTTTGTCCTTGTGTTGTACATATCGGACACTTGTGCACTATTATCTAAGTACAAGTTATTAATATGTATGGGGTGGAGACGGGCAAAATATGACTAGCTTTGAGTCAGGCTGACTGTACTAATACAGCAGAGCTCCTGTATAGAGAGCATGTTACTTCTGGCTCTCTCTGTAAACGTAACCACAAAGCACACGTTTGATACAGTTGTATCAGTCTAGCAGTGCAGGCTAGAATTGATACATTGTAACAGTCCAGCTGTTAATCAGAAGCACAGGAAACAGCCACACACAGCCACTTTCACTCAGGCCGAAACTGGGACTGCATGGAATGCGTGTATCTATTTATTGTTAAACAATTTTCACTCTCGAGCCAATATTATTTCTCACCCCTGGTTTAACCCTTTGAGTGCCTTTAAACCATTGTGTGCCTTGGCACAGTCCTTTCACTCTCAAAGGGTCAAGGTCTGTTTCACAAGGGCAACAGAATTTTTTTGCTGCCTTCATGCTGCGTTTCTTGTTCTCATTTTGTGACCTTACCTTTTCCTATATAGTAAATATGTATGTGGACAACAGAAATTTAGCAGCCTCGGTGCTACATTTTTATTTATCTGTGTTGTGAACTCTCTTTCTCCTACATTCCCCAGGGTGGTATCGGCTGATGGCTGGCTTACAGTAGCATCACCCAAACATGCTTTTGCTGATTCCCACACATTAACTTAACATCTTAATGTTAATGCCTATTGCTGAGGCTGAAAAAAGACAAGCATCCGTAAAGTCCAGCCCTTACCAAATCTCCCCTGCTGATCAAGAGGAAGGCAAAAATAAAATCCCATTGAAGCCAATGCCAATTAACCCCCAAGTGGGTAAAAAAAAGAATTCAGCGAGAGAGCTGCTAATAGAGGTCTGTGCTGAAGAAGGCACAGACCTCAACTTACCGGTGGGGAGATCTCAAAAGTCTACACACCCTTAATTATAGCTTTTGATGATATAAAGGCTAAAATCAAGGCAAATCATATCATGCCTTTTTTCAACTATTAATAAGATATTGTAACCAACCAATGGATTGTTTCTTGGAGAAACAAATGTCAGTGTCTTGGTTGTATAAGTGTACACAACCTTTGCAATTTGGGCTGTAACCGTGTTCACATATAACCAGTCACATTCCATATCATGTTTAAAGGTAATTTGCCTTCACCTGACAACAGCAGAAGTGATTCTGATTAGTGCTAAATAAAATGGGATGTTCCTGTAGGATTTCCTTGAAGGTTTCATGGCTGTACACTTCAGAGATAGTCATGCTCCACAAGGAGAACAAATGATTTACAGGAGCTTACTGTTGAAAGGTGAAGCTCAGGGGGTACAAAAGATTTTCCTAGCCATTACATATAACATGGAATACCATCATTAAGAAATGGAGGAACTGCAGCCAAGCAAGGACATTGTGAGATCAGGACATCCCTCACTGATGACTCAACAAGGAAAAATATCTTCAGAGAGGCTACCAAGAGGCCAATGGCAACCTTAAAGGAGCTGCAGTACCTGGCTACTCCCTGCATATTAAAATCATTTCACTTATTCTCAAGTCTGAGATGTGGGTTAGAGTGGCAAGATGGAAGCCAATTGGCACATAAAAACCAAACAAAAAACATCCAAACCCATCTACATTTTGCAAGAATAAATATTCAGTCTACCAAAACAGTGTGGGAAATGTCTTATGGTCTGACACCAAGGTAGAACTTTTTGGCCTTAATTCCAAAAGATAAATGTTTAAAGTGAATCCAAAAGCAGCTAATCCGCCAAAGAACACTATACCTTCTGCCAAGTACATTTGTGGCAGCATCATGCTGTTTCTCTTTAGTTGGGATAGGGGCTCTGGTCAGGACAGAGAAGAAAAATAAATAACTCCAAATATCAAGATATTTTGGCACAAAACCTTTAACCTTTCAATATGATAATCTAAAGCACACTGCTAAATAAACCAAGTAATGGCTTATAAAAAGGAGGATCAGTGTCTTGGAACGGTCCAGTCAGAGCCTGGATCTCAGTCCTATAGAACAGGGCTGTCAAAGTTCATTCCTCAAAGGCCACCAACAGGCCAGGATGTAAGGATTTCCCTGATTAAGCAGAGGTGAGTCAATCAAAATGACTGAGCCACTGATTAACTCATCTGTGCTTAATCAGGGAAATCCTTACATCCTGACCTGTTGGTGGCCCCTGAGGACTGAACATTTCTGGGCTGACCTAAAGAGGGCTGTGCACAGGAGATCCCCTCACAATTTGAGTGAGCTTTAAAACTCTTGTAAACAAGAACTAAATAAATGCAAAATCCAGTAGGGTTACTCATGAAGGTGTGATAGAGAGGTTATAATGTGGAGATGACCTCTCCAGTGATATCACGTCTACATTTCCTATGGTATTTCATGGCATCAATGCACTAAGATTTCTAAAGTTGGATAAAACTTAATGCATTGCTCCATAGATTAACGTAAGACTTGGAGAGTTTAGAACACTGGAGAAGTCATCTCCACTTTATCACCTCGTTTTCACCTCTTTAGCGCACCTCGGTGCACCTCCCCCCAGTTGTGCTAGACTGACAGACCTATCCAAACAGACTTATTGCTGCAATCACAGCTAATGGTTCTTCCTCAAAGAATTAGTTAAAGGGATAGTAATACTTTATTATTACTATCCCCCATATTGTACATATTTGTAAAATAATTTAATAGCCCCCAGGTTCATCTCTCAAACCTTTATGGTTTGATAGATAACTGAAGGCAAAGTTCCCCCCTTCTCTGAAGTCATCGTTGTACTGACTGCAGGGGAAGTCTGCCGTACGTCAGGCTTGTGGCTCTGCAGCTGAGCCGAGATCCCGTTAGTGACAAAGAATTATTTCACTGAAACGGTTTTCTACATGTGATTGGTTCGTGCTTGGGTTGCAAGCACATGGAGAAGACAATTTCAGTGTAATCTTTGTCACTAACGGGATCACGGCTCAGCTGCAGAGCCACATGATTGAAGTCAGACCAGATATCCCTGCAGTCAGCACAACGCTGACTTCAGGGAAGGGAGGAACTTTGCCTTCGGTTATCTCTCAAACCATAAAGGTTTGAGAGATGAGCCTGGGGGCTATTAAATTATTTTACAAATAAGTACAATATGGGGGATAGTAATAATAAAGTATTACTATCCCTTTAAAGTGTGTGCACCCTTATACAGCCAAGGCATTAACAGTTTTTTTTAATTCTATCTCCAAGATCTGATCCATTTGTTTTTCACTAATATATGATTGGTTACAAGATCTTATTAAAAGTTTTGTCATGATTTGTCTTGATTTAAAACTTTTATACCAACAAAAGCTGCAATTTCAATAAGGGTGTGTAGACTTCTGATATCCACTGTAGATGTACATAAAATAGCCTCCAAAATGTAGTAGCAAAAGTAAGATTTTAGACTCGTGTCCTCCCAGGCTCCTGTGTGTGTTTTTTCTCTCCCCTTTCTTCTTCTTCACCCCTGATCTGTGGTGACTGCACTCACATTGCAGCAAGAAATAACATACATCTCAGGTTTAATTCACAGAGACAAAAACTGGAGATAGATGAAGATTTCAGACCTTGCATCTTCTCCATGTACATTCCTGAGAACTTTCAAAACGTGCTGACCCCGAGATGCTTGAAATATCAGCTGCTAATCTTCCCCAGAACATAGATTATAGTGCTATGTCCCTTCTTGCTCTAACCCAGTGGTGGGCCAGGCAGCCCAGTAGATAGGTACAAAATGCTACAACTTCAAGATCTTACTGCTTGAACACATTCAAGACAAGCAGGGTGTCATCTTCAGCCTTTGTGAGAAATGTCACCAATTTAACCCCTTTAGGACCCATGACGGTCCTGGACCATCATGGGTTGTTATACACTTAAGGACCCATGAGTCTTTATTTCCTTAAAGACTTATGATGGTCCTGGACAATCATGGAATTCTGGGCTCCCTGTGTGGCTGCACGCCATTCGGGGAGTCCGGAATCGAATCGCGAGCAAAAAATTATACGTGGTCCAGTACATGTGTGGCCAGTCCTTAAGGGGTTAAAGTCTAGAGAAGCATGTTATTTGGTGCAGATCATATAGTAGGTAACACTGGAATCCATCCACCTGAGGATTTTTCTCTCCACCTTGAGGTACAGGGTCTAACCCTGAGAGTACCTAGGAATGTTCATCTGCACATTGGCAGGTCAGCTCTCAGAGTAACACACCTGACTAGAGGGCATTCATCAGAGTTCCTTCCAGCCAAAAGGGAAACTATCTTTACATGTTGGTTCTAATCATAATCACCTTTTAAGCACAGCCTTGAATAGTTTACTTTTCCATTTCAGAATGATTTGGTTGTGTAAATGTTGTGTGCCTGCTCATTTCTTTCTTCATTATAACCGGTTATTCATATCTCCCAGACACTGCTAAATAAATCTCTAAAGGGCATGATGTCCTGAATCTAGTGACCTCCTCACTAACCCACAATAGACAATTATTTAGTCTGCCTGTCAATCCCTCTGAAGGTGTTTGAGGCCCCTACTTCTTGTTGGCTGTTGACCAGTGAATAACAGCTATCATTCCCAACCAGCCTTTGCCTGTTTGGGGGTGATGGGAGTTGTAGTCCCCAACAGCTAAAGTGGTAAAGGTTGCCTACCCATGGAATACATGGTATTAACAAGGACAAATGCCCTCCCTGATTAAACCCTTTGATTACTGAGCATGCATGAAGGATTTGTGTATTCCCCGTAGTCCATATGGGGTTTTAGCAGGGCGTGAGTTGGTCTCTGCTCAGAACCATATTCCCAATTTGACAATCAACAGGAATTAGAAACCACCATCGAACTTTCCAGAAGTACTTAACCGCAGGGGTTGCTAGGTTCAAGGCATCATTGTTACATGTGTGCATATTTAGGCTTAAAGGGATAGTAATGTTTCACAATAAAAGCGGCTCCAATTAATTTTCATAGTATTTGGGCCATGGAGAGTGTTATTTCAGTACTGTCACTGTTGTAGTTCAAGAGTAATTGATTACTGATGTAACACTGCTCACTTCAGAGCTGCAAGATTGTCCGGATGGATCTTCGAGAGGGACAATCTTCAGTGAGCATAAGGAAAAACCTGTCAAGGGACGCAGGGTTTTCCTTATGCTCACAGTAAGAAGATTGTCCCTTGCCGTGACCTGTCCAATCAAGAGACCAGATTCCACATCTGAGGGAGGTGGCTTACACTAGGTAAAAGGGGTGGGAGGGGGATACTTTATCATTCAAGTCCTCTGAAGCTGCAGTTTTTGTGAAACGTTACCATCACTTTGACTAATCATTAAACCCTGTAAGGACCAGATGGGAGTGAACTACTTTACGAAACATGTTTCCACATCCCTCAAACAATGTATTTTTACTGTCATTGCAAGGTGTTGGATACCTTTCTGTCACCCAAAGGGTTAAAGACAAAAAATCAGTTTGGAAATGCTTTTGAATCCAGAAGAAGATACATTCTTATTCTATATAATAATTCGCAAGTTGTGTGTAACGCCTGACATGCGCAGTAGACACTGCTGCGCGTGCGGCAGTCATGCGCAGTAGAGACTGCCCGCGCCGCGGCTGATATTCGGAGCGCCCAGCTCTGTATCAGCCGAGGCGCGGGCAGTCTCCATTGCGTGTGACTGCCCCGCGTCCGGCTGCCAGAGGCACTGTGGCCCGTGTAATGGGCTGTTCAACTAGTCTAAAATAAAGTCCTTCTGGGCTAGCGAAACGAAAAGAAGACTGCTTCCCATGGAACTGCTTCTGGCACAGCCGTGTTTTCCCAGTATAAACTTTCAGTCTTCACAACACACATCTCGGCTCTGTATTTAGGAAAAGTACAGTAGTACTTAGTCTGTAGTATTTAGTCTATACGATCGGTCGTTTTAAACAAATCACAAAGAGGTTACATGAGGTAAAATCTATGGGAGCTGCTTTTTAGGAATAATTGCAGCATTCTGCCTCATTTGAAAAGGTTGTGTAAAAAAAAATATACTCACATGAGGGAGGAAAGTTGGAGGATTTGGAGGGGAAACACATATTTATACTAAAGAAATTGAGATGAAGCAGATTTTGCCAGATTTTCTTTCTCTCATCAGATTGTGTTGACTTGTGCTTTTTTTTTTTTTTTTTTTTTTTTTCTTTTTCTTTTAATTTTAATCCAGAGATGACGGGATAAATATGTTCATTAACACTTTGAGTGCAAGAGGGGTACACATTGCTTTTCAATGCATTGCGTACCCCACTGACACTCAAAGGGTTAAAAGTATAGTAAGACCAGAGCTCAGGCACACAAAGTGTTAAAAAGCAGTGGCCAAGTATAAACTAGGTGTTTTCTACAGTAATGATGTATAAAAACCCTTTCTGGCTTCACTCCAGTCCACTTTTGTGTTTGAGACTTGCCTGCCATCAGTGAGCCTTAGTAAAATCAGCGTATTAAAGTGCTGGCATGTGCTACTGAAGCACATAAAAAGTGAATCGGCTTATACTTTTTTTTTTTTTTTTTTTAAACATTGAACACAAAAAAACAGTGGAATGACTATATTAGACATGGTTCTCTTAATCCTTTTGCTGTTTTTGATCACGTTAAAGGAAAGTATATCTCCCCTCCAAATAAAAAGATTTATTGGGTTTTAATATGCAATATTTGTTTTGGCCATACTTATTTTGTGCAGATTTGCGATAGTTTAGTTTATAACATTTTAAGGGAGGCCATTTTGGTTTTGGAATGCATCGGTGATGCAGCGGGAGGCATCTTCACACAATTCTGTGACACACATAGCCAGAGTTATTGTAGCTTTTAGAAGTTATAATTAAAGTGATCATGTCACCTTTAAAATGGAATGGGTTCATCATTTGAATATCGTACTCCTAGCCAGCATTTTTAAAATGTTGTTTTTATAGTGAATAAGTTGGAAAATGTGCATAGGCGGCCCTGCACGGCCATATTCCACATTTGATTATCAAAACTTGTGGAAAAAATGTTTGAAAATGTAAAGCGGATAATTGAAAGAAATTGCCTTTTTCTTTTCAAAGAGACTTTTCTTTCCTATTTTTCCATTTATTGCTTATTAGGTAATGTTTACAGGGCCAGCATGAACTGTGTCAGTGTTTTCTCCATTTAAACCTCGTGTTACTTACCTTCACTGCCATCTGTTTCCCTGCCAATCTTGTCACTGGGGCACGGCATGTGCAACGGTTGGCAATTGTCATCTGCAGCTATGTGTGACTGGCTGGCATCCGTAGTGGTTGTGCATTAATTGGAGGTTAACCCTTTGAGTGCCAGAGCAGTACGGAATGCATTGCTTTGCAATGTATTCCGTACCCCTCTGTCACTCAAAGGGTTAATATGAGCATATAAGCCTCTCAAGTTGTTCATGTGATTGAACCATAGACTGCTGAGTAGATTGTGCCAGCTGCAACTTTGCTGCATTCTGCTCTTAACCTGGGATGCTGAAGCAAGGTCATAAACACTGATTTAAACAGCCACATAGGAGACCAGCTCTTTTTGGAGGTTTGGCATTGCTAATGATGGCCATGTTAACAAGCCCTTAGAAGCAGTGTAGTCAATTGCTAGACCATCAGCTTTTGGAAACTACACTCCCCATCATGTCCAACAAGCCATTGGGCTGTAGTCTCTAACAGCTGGAGGTCCAGCAGTTGACTACTCCTGCTTTAGAAGCTTGTATAAGCAAATGGGTCACATGGTCACTTGCAGCAATTTCACACACACCTATTGAAAGAGCAGGTTTATCAAAGGATTTACCAAAATTGGATAGGATATTTAAGAACATCTGAACCCTTTTGTCTTTAGGCAAATCTGGCCCTTTAAGATGTAGAATGCAATTTCCACTGCACATTGGTGAATCCCTGTCCCATTGTCTGTGACAAAGGGGTGACTGACACAGAAAATGGTAAATTCGCCTTGCTACATTTGTATCTCAATGGAACACTGTTACTTTTGTCTCTTTTGTTACTCAGTTGTCTTTAAACTGTTGTGTACTCTGAAGAGTTGATCTCTCTATGTTTGATTAATGACTCCTTCATAATCCAACAGTATGAATTCCATTCAGTTTTCACTTTTGAAATCTTGGGGGGGGGGGGGGTGTTGTCAATGGATTGGGCAACCCTTTGGCACTCCAAGGGTTAAGATAATGTATCATCCAATTCCCCACCCCTCCCCCACGCGCGTTCGCGCACACACACACACTCTCCTCCTAATTAGTGTTGGATATTAACCCTTTCTGGTACTCAAAGGGTTAAAATAACACAAATTAGTATGGAAGGCAGACAAGATCCTTTGTT
Organism: Rhinophrynus dorsalis; assembly: GCA_037306005.1. NCBI lineage: Eukaryota > Metazoa > Chordata > Amphibia > Anura > Rhinophrynidae > Rhinophrynus > Rhinophrynus dorsalis. The sequence goes on from CM074718.1 coordinate 49,753,539, forward strand.
GCAAAACTCAAAGACCCCAGACTCCTCCCACTCTGTGGGGGATTGACTATATGTAAATCAGTCATAATTTTTATCTGTATCCTGTGTGCTGTTGAATAACACCTGAACTGTTACTGACATTATGATATACATATAAAATGTATATAACTGACATAATAATGAGCAATATGTGTGTGTAATTGTAATAACATTTAGCAACATATTCACTAAATACAAACACTCATTGGTTTACTTTTTTTTGAAAAGTGGAGTAGAAGTAAACATGGTCTATAATGGATAAATCTTAACAAGACGGATATTCCATTCTTAATGAAAATATATGCCTATATCTCAGAAGTCCAGTGACTGAGCCATAATAATTTAAGAGCTAAGACCGTTCATGGACACCAAGTAAGAGGCCACCTACATGAAGAGGAAAATCAGTTGATTCAGCCAGCTGGTTGGAGAATGTTTTTTTTTTTTTTTTTTGCGTGTTGATATCAAGTACTTTCCATATAAACGGCTATTACTTTTGGGTTCTGTTTATGCACTTAAGCTCTTCTGAAAAACCAGGTTAGATCTGTGTTCACATCAATTTCCATAACTCCCGTTGTATCTCTGTTAGTTTGACCAGACCTCACCTTTAACCGGAGACACATAGGAAATAGGCATATTTCAGTATGTCACTGAAATTAAAGCAGTCCTGCAGTATGCATTTTTCTTATGCGTCACCAGTTAAAGGGATAGTATTACTTCGTTTTAACTTTATTTTATTTTGTAGGCATTAAAAATACATGAAGAATGATATGTCTTATCTCTCGAACCTTTATGGACTCCCGTCCCTTTTGCCTAGTGTAAGTCATCTCTTCTCAGATGTGGAATGCAGTCCATAGACCAGACAGATAACAGCAGGGGACACTCTTATTCCTATGAAAACAATGAAAGCCCTGCCCCCCTTGACAAGCTTTTCAGGTTTTTTCCCTTATCTTAATTGAAGATTGTCCCTCTCTGCAGTCTACCTGGCCACCTCCCTTCTGCTCTGGCTGAACAGTGTTACATCAGTAAAAGGGGCGGGAGGGGGATACTTTGTCATTTAATTACTCTTTAACTACAACTCTGACAGTATTGAAATAACACTCTCCAAAGTCCAAATACTATGATGATTAATTAGAGCTGCTTTTATTATGAAACATTACTATCCCTTTAAAGGTGAGGTCTGGTCTGCCTACTCTATGTATATATATATATATATGTGTGTGTGTGTCTGTCTATAGATATTCCAGTTTATATGGATTTTATTGTGCTTCACTTGAATATGCCTGTAGATATTTTTGTTTGTTGATTATTTTGTCCAAACTGCTTATTTGGTTTTATTTGTGCTTATATTTTATTGTTCTTTATTAACCCCTTAATGACCCTTGATGGTCATAGTACGTCAAGGGTCAATCTGACTGAACGACCCATGATGTACTATGACCGTCATGGAATTCTGGGCTCCCCCCGCAGCTGCACGCTGTTCGGGGAGTCCAGAAGCAGAAAAAAAAAAAAAAAAAAGCTCCGTGGTCCTTAACTGTCCGCGCCGCACCGATCGGCCGGTCATTAAGGGGTTAATAGACATGATCCCTGAGCTACACTTAGGGCTGTATGTTCAGAAAAAAGTGGAGAAGTTCTGGGGAAAACCATTTTCACTATAGGGGAGAACTAAAACGTTGTATTTTTTAATGGGGATTAGACCTCTCTAGTATTCTGGGGGTTAAAATCCCCATTTAAATCAATTGGAATTTTTGGAATTTTTTAGTTTCTATAGTGCTGATGGTTTGCCTCGGAACGCCTCTTCCAATTTTCTTTTGGGTTTTTGCGCAGTCTACTTACTCCAACCTCATTTTGTTTTTACATGAACTAACCCTGAAATCTTTGAAATAATAACATTATAGGATAGGGGAGATAAAAAAACCTGCCCTCAAGCCCCCCTCCCCCCACAGTGAACGTTTTCGGGATCTTAGGCAAATGGTTGAACCAGTGATTGATTCACCTTTGTTCATGTGAGGAGATCCTGAAACCCTGTACAGTTGACAGGGGGGATGGGTTGAGGACAGATTTGAGTGCCCCCATTCTAGGCTACACCTCCCTTCTTGCACTAACCCTGTGGTTCTCCAGTCAGTTCTCAAGGAACCTGTAAAGGAACACACATGTCCAATAATAACGCAAATCCCTTCTCTCAAACCTTTGTTTTGAGAGACATTTGCATCTAAAGTTCACCTCTCTCCCCTTCTCCTGATGTCAGCTGTAAAGTTAACAGCAGGAGATGTGAGTCGGCCAACCCAAGGCGGCTCTTCAGCGATATTTAAGCAAGCTATTTTATTGGAATGGTCTACAAAGTGTGCTTGCACATAGACTGTTCCAATGAAGTCATTCTTTTTAAATTTTGCTTGTTCGGCTCTGCTGCAGAGCTGCCGGCTGGTCACAGGACCGGGATCTCCTGCTGTCAGTAGAGCTCTGACATCAGGAGAAGGGGAGGGAAGGGGAACTTTAGCACTGAATATCTCTCAAACCGTAAGGTTTGAGAGATGGGATTTGCGCCACATAACTTTATGCTGTTTTGTAGATTAAAAAAAATATATATAATTGGACATTAGTGTCGCTTTAACATACAAGACATGCAGGACTGCCTTTGTAGTAGAATTGGTATAAATGTAAAGACTAAAGAAGCAGTTCATTGGTGCAGATCAGGCAGTAGGTAACACTGTACCCCCCCCACACACACACACACACCCTGAGACTTTGAGATTTGGCTCAAGACCCTCAGAGTAGCCATGCATGTAGGTGACTTTATGTGATAGTGTATAGACTATATATGCCAAAAAAATTGCACATTTAGGACTGTAGATTTACTTCTATATAATTGATGGTCAGTGGCTGTCCTCACTGCAAATTTTAGTGACCATTCTTTAGTTCTTTAGTTTATTGAGAGTGTTCCTTATTCTATAGTTCTAATTCCCTTCTAAAGGGTTAACACTTTGCAATGCGCTGCGTACCCCTCTGGCACCGAAAGGGTTAAAACAAGCAGAAAAGACACCTTATGAAGAAAATTGTGACTGGGAATCCTAAACATTTTTCAAAGCTAGTTGTCTAGCATATCTTCCTTTACTTTCCCTTAAAGAGATAGTAATGTTTCACAAAAACAGCAGCTCCAATTAATCTTCACAGTATTTGGGCCATGGAGAGTGTTAGTACAATACTGTCAGAGTTGTAGTTGAAGAGTAATTGAATGATAAAGTATCTCCCTCCTGCCCCTTTTACCTAGTGTAACACTGCCCACCTCAGATGTGGAATCTGGTCCAGGGACCAGACAGGTCACAGCTAGGGACAATCTTCTTACTGTGATAATAAGGGAAACCCTGCCCCCTTTGAAAGGGTTTTCAGGTTTTTCTCTTTATGATCACTGAAGATTGTCCCACTCTGAGATCCATCCGGACAGTGTTGCTGCTCTGAGGTGAGTAGTGTTACACTAAGTAAAAGGGGAGGGAGGGGGATACTTTATCATTCAATTACTCTAGAACTACAACTCTGACAGTACTGAAATAACACTCTCCATGGCCCAAATGCTATGAAGATTAATTGGAGCTGCTTTTACTGTGAAACATTACTATCCCTTTAACCACACCCACTCTTCTTATTCGTTTATAAAACCGTTCAGATCTTCACAGGCAAACTCTAATGAGGCCACGCATGACTGGATCACAATGGCTTCCAAAAATATTTTTATTGCAAATTGCGTGTTTAAAAAAATAACTATGCCGTTTAATACGCAAATTGCAGCGAAGCTGTTATAATATTTTGTCTGTCTGGAGAGCAGCCCCGAGTTTTATTCTTCTCTTAAATGGTTTGTTATTGTACATAATCAGACCTGTAATAGCTAACTGGAAACCCGGGGTCATAAAAATTGCACAATACGATTTCTGCAAATCCCTGTTACCATAGCAGTGAGTAAGATGGAAAGACTCCAGGATTCCTTGACATGTACAGACACAGAGTATAGTTTAGGGTAGTTCTTTCAGCCTCTTCTTAGAGTTATGGCAATATCTAACAGTAAAATATGATTCTTACTAACATTTGGGGACCGAAGAAAGGTGTATGGAGAAAACAGACGACAATCTGGTATGATGAAAAGGTAAGGGGATTCTAATGGGTTTTTACTGGGATTCTAAGACTCTGGAACTATACAAATGTTTGCCCATAACCCTAGCATTGCACTTTGAAGACTAGATCCTACCTTTTGCAGTCTGGTGACTGTGATATACACAGAGGCCTCTGAAAATCCACAGCTCTGAAACCATGAAGCTTCATTTGATTGAACTGTGACATCAATATTCCCTCCTTACTGTTACCAGCTTTGGTCTGTAGCATAATTGTAAAGACCATATTTCTTCCTGTGTGCATGTATTTGTGTGTGTATAAAATTCTGTTTCTGGTGCACTGCCTGCTCTGCAGGGTGGCAAACATTGGCGGCAGGCAGTGAAGCCCCCCAGCCCGCTGAAGTGAGATTCACAGGGGCGGTGATTTTCACAGAAGTGAGAGGGGGCAAAGCAGTGATATTGCTGAAGCAAAAGTCACCGGTGCAGCAGATCCAGAATTGCATGGAGCTGCCAATTAGACGGGCAAAGCCGTGCACCTTTTGCTAGTGTGTGTGTGTGTGTGTGTGTATATATATATATTAGTGTGTGTGTATATAATATAATATAAAAAAGATGGTGGATGCTGGAATGCACTCGCTGTCAGTTAATCAAACATGACCTGGGTGCATACACATACAGTTTGTGGAGAATAACGGCACTCACAGGGTTCTTTTTTCAAAGCAGAAAGATAGTTACATTTATTGCAATCAACGTTTCGGCTGTCACTGCAGCCTTTTCTCAAGATTAGTAATCTTGAGAAAAGGCTGCGGTGACAGCCGAAACGTCGATTGCAATAAATGTAACTATCTTTCTGCTTTGAAAAAAGGACCCTGTGAGTGCCGTCATTCTCCACAAACTGTATGTGTATGTATGTATATATATATATATACACAATATGTGTGTATGAATATAATATAATGTAGGTATGTGTGTGTGTATGTATATAAGACCGTATTTCCCTTCAGTCAGCTACAACGCTGACATCGGGGAAAGGGGAGGGAGAGGGCAACTGTAGGAGAGATTATCTCTCAAACAGATAATGTCTCAAACCATAAAGGTTTGAGAGATGACACTGAGGGCAACACATTTTTTTTTTAATAGGACTTTAATATAGGGATTAGTACTAATTAAGTATTACTATCCCTTTAAGTAACAACTCTGTTTGTGAGTACTGCTTTTATATTTATATTCAGTAATAATGGTGGGATAACAGGCACTATTGGGCGCCCTCCTATTTGTTCTTTCTTCCAGTAAAAGTATATCCCTTTAATATCTGTTTGTCAACGCGCTTCTGGGCTATAAGCCCCTTCTTCAGGAAGAAACAGGGATTAGTTATCTCTCAATACCCACGGCAAGATCATTTATATACAAATTAACCCCTTAATGACCAGTGACGTGCCTGGACTGTCACGTCCAGGCAGACTGTCACATCTAGGGAAGTAACCTTGCCTTACGGACGGCTTTGATCCTTGACAACACGGCGGTAAGCGTAACCTGTTCCATGTACCGGAGCAGTGGTTCTCTTGAGCTCCCCACCCCAGACTGGGCAGTCCTTAAAGGGACAGTAATACTTAAAATGTAAAAAAAAATATGTTGTAGGGTTTATCCCCCTGAGTAAAACAAGAGTACTCCCACTGCTGAAAGGTGATTCATTCAAAAGTTATTAATTTTCAAAGTTGAATTTTTTAGGTGCAATATCACAGTGGCCTGAAATTGTACAGTGGCGCTGTTGCTACACCATCCTATGGAGATTTATGGTCAACTGACCAGAGCTGTCCATAGGATCGTGTAGCAACAGCGCCACTGTACAATTTCAGGCCACTGCGATATTGCACCTAAAAAATTCAACTTTGAAAATTAATAACTTTTGAATGAATCACCTTTCAGCAGTGGGAGTACTCTTGTTTTACTCAGGGGGATAAACCCTACAACATATTTTTTTTTACATTTTAAGTATTACTATCCCTTTAAGGGGTAAAAAGCACTGTAGCCAGGACTGAACCCTGAGACACTCCACTTGTTGGTGAAACACTCCTGCTACAGTAAAAAGGAAAAGTTTCCATTTGATTTTAAAATGGTGCTTTTATCCTCATTGAATGATAGTGGTCTCCCAGGCATTGCCTCTCTTACATTCTAGGAGTTAAAGGCACCACTTAAATCAGTGGGAGATTTGGGACCTTTTTTTTCCTCCCCATCATGCAATTAGTTTTACCCAGAATTTCTCTCGCTGTTTATACATAAAGCCCTTTATCATATTATGGTGACCATTCTAAAGTCCTGTTCATTCAGCGTGTGTGGAACCAGATGGCCAACCATTACATTAGTCCAATAAAATGATTATGTTCTATATATAATGGACAACATTAATTCAGTGTGGGTTTTTATAGGATTTCTGTTATAGGGATTGCTCGTTGCAATGCATTATCTGATCCTCCTAGGGGAGTAAGGGTCAAGGATGAAATACTTTGCTTCCCCTGCAGAAAGGATCAAACAATTCTAGCTGTCGGTGCATTTAAGCCATTTGTCACTAGAAGTGTGACCTTTTTTCCTACACGTCACTTCTCAGTACAATCTAATTACACAGCACATCTGCAGGACACCCATTTGCTCTAGGTGGGGTTTTCTGGTCATTTGGCTACTTTAGAGAATGACTGACTGACCTTTTGAGGCTTTAAAGAGTTTCACCCTTATTTTAACTTTATGTTCTGCAGGCTCATAATAGATCATGTTAAATTGCCTATTTTTTTTTTTTTTTAATCTTTACATATAACCCTTTGAGTGCCAGAGAAGTACTCCTCTGGTACTCAGTGGGTTAAACATTTATGTCACTGACAGGGAGCTGTCTGAATCTGTTTCCAGAGAGCTTCCTGTTAAAGGGATAGTAATACTTCATTTTAACTTTATTTTATTTTGTAGGCATTAAAAAAATATGAAGAATGATATAAGTCTTGTCTCTCAAACCTTTATGGTTTAAGAGATATTCACATGCAAAGTTTCCCCTCCTGCACCTTTTACCTAGTGTAAGCCATCTCTTCTCAGATGTGAATCTGGTTGTAAGACCAGACAGATAACAGCAGGGGACAATCTTCTTCCCTGCCCCCCTTGACAAGCTTTTCAGTTTTTTCTCTTATCTTAATTGAAGATTGTCCCTCTCTGCAGTCTACCTGGACACCTCCCTTCTGCTCTGGCTGAACAGTGTTACATCAGTAAAAGGGGCGGGAGGGGGACACTTTGTCATTGAATTACTCCTAAACTACAACTCTGACAGAATTGATATAACACTCTCCAAAGTCCAAATACTATGATGATTAATTAGAGCTGCTTTTATTATGAAACATTACTATCTCTTTAAGGACGGTGAAACCAGGGATTGTGATACGGTGTAAAAAGACAGTGAATCAATGTAGAAAGGCTACCTTTACAGCATACATGATGCTCAGAGCTGCAGGGAGACTGCAGCATTGTACAATGGCTTTGCTTCCACAGTTCCCAGCTGAGAGCTGTCTGAAATAGAAATACAATGAGATCACAGTCTGAATCATAACCGTTTAAAAAAAAAAAAAAAAAAAGAAAATAGTTGAAGATGGAATATAGGTAGTTTGATTTACATACTGTGCATTTAGACAATATGTAAAGGGAAAATAAGGTGGAACTGTCTTGTATAAGGGACATTTACTTTCCGCTGTCAAAATGGTTTCATACAGCAATACACACAAAACAATTCTTGGTCAGTGTGTGTGTTAGAGGAACAATGGGCCTTATGAATGAAGGCAATGCAGGAGCAAACCAACTGCACTGATTATTACTCCACATCTGATATAATCCTGGATATCCCTTCCATGGAGGCAGACATTAAAGCAATGCGATGAGGAACACTCTAACATCCAAGGAGTTAAAGCGGAACTACCACCGCATAACAAGTTTATCTTAAAAAACTCCGCATCTGGAGACTAGCTGCTTAGTAGCGCTAGTCTCCAGAATTATAACCTTATTAGATAGATTTCTCCTTTCTTCCCTCACTGACAGGCAGGACGGATCGCGCACATCTTGGCATAGTGACGTCCGCACGCCTGCTCTGTCAGGGACTGACAGCGCAGGCTCGCAGACGTCACTGTGGCAAGATGTCCACTCTCCGTCCTGTCTGTCAGCGGGGGAAGAAAGGAGAAATCTATTTAATAAGGTAATAATTCTGGAGACTAGCGCTACTAAGCAGCTAGTCGCCAGATGGGGAGTTATTTAAGATAAACTTGTTATGCGGTGGTAGTTCCACTTTAAGGGATATTGTCTTGAAATCATGACACCTCACCTAACGTCCACTGTTCGTCATAGAACTACAATTTTACTGCCTGACACCCCAGGTTTGTTCTAATGTCTACCAGTAGTTAAAGAATGCACATACACTGCCTGACACCCCATCCTTGTTCCATTGTTAGTCACAGAATCACATATACACTCTCTGACAACCCAGCCTTGTTCCACTAGTAGTCACAGAACACACATACACTGCCTGATACCCCAGCCTTGTTCCACTGACAGTCACAGAACCACACATACATTGCCTGATACCACAGCCTTGTTCCACTGGTAGTCACAGAACCACCATACATCATTTGATACCCCAGCCTTGTTCCACTGGCAGTCACATAACCACCATACATTACTTGATACCCCAGCCTTGTTCCACTGGTAGTCACAGAACCACCATACATTGCTTGTTACCACAGCCTTGTTCCACTGGCAGTCACAGAACCACCATACATTGCTTGTTACCACAGCCTTGTTCCACTGGTAGTCACAGAACCACCATACATTGCTTGTTACCACAGCCTTGTTCCACTGGTAGTCACAGAACCACACATACATTGCTTGATACCACAGCCTTGTTCCACTGGTAGTCACAGAACCACACATACATTGCTTGTTACCACAGTCTTGTTCCACTGGTAGTCACAGAACCACCATACATTGCTTGTTACCACAGCCTTGTTCCACTGGTAGTCACAGAACCACACATACGTTAACATCCAAACCTTGTGCCACACAACATGCCTTGAATCTCCAAGAGCTTTTACAGGCAACCCCCTATCATTTGAGTGATGTAATGGCCGTGACCTGAATACAATTAAATGTCACAGTGTTTGTGTTAGCACAGCATGTCAACAATTAATTCAGGGTCTTTTTCCTTTGAAATGTTGTTTAGCTAATAATGACCCTACTATAAATTTGTAGAGATAATAGCTTAACAACACTCAAATTGAACAGATATCAAGTAGAAAAACTATGTGAAAGTTATTTAACGCCATGCACGCTGGAGACTTCCCCAATGCACTGCAATGCACCAAGTGGTTTAAATGAGAATGTAATGATATTTTTCTTTATGCCTTTAAAGGAGAACTAACACCTCCTAATATTAATCCTTCACTTACCCTTTCATGATTGTTTCCCTTTAAATTTGTGACTGGAATCCAAATTCACCCCAATTTCTGTATATGTGGACCTGAAGTCTGCCACAGGGGCTGCACATTATAGTTAAAGTGGAATTGTCTTATTTTAATTCATGTTTGCATATTTAAAAGCTTACTTAATCCTTTGAGTGTCAGAAAAGCATTGCTTTGCAATGCTTTGGAGAGATGCACAGTTAAGGAGACATTCTTACTTATAGTGAGATTCTCATCCAGTGCCACACCATATGCTAATTAACCTCTCTACTGCATTAGCCTAAATTAGCATATGGTACAGAACTGTGAGAAATCACTGAAGTAGAAGGTTCCATATCTCCTAAACTGTTCATTTGCTGAACGTTTGGCTATTGTAACAAATAAACATAACACACAGGCAGTTTTGAATTAAGATTGTAGTTATTCAAGATTGAATTCAAGGTGACAGGTCCATGTAAAACATTTTTAATAATAACCCCTTGAATGCCGGAGAGGTTTCCAAGTCATTGCTTTGCATTAATAAATATATATATATTTTTGGTAGTGACCTATGAATCCTATGTCTGAACGTGTGTTTCTTGCACAATAAATCCTACACTGTGCAACTGCAGGCATGTTCACACTAGGCTAAAGTATGACCAAAGCAGCACTCATGAGGCTTAACTGAGTGTCAGAGGGATGGGCAAAGCATTGCACAGTCCTGAGCTCAGAGGATTAATGCAGGATCATGGGAGTAGTATTAAACCAACATGAAATCCTAATAATAAATCCCCATTTATCGTTATATTGACAGAAAATGCTAATGGCCACTATGAATCAATTTTGTCGGTCTTGGTTCCCAACATTAATACTTAATTAGTCTGCGGTATCAAGTCTATTGAGGCAGACGTGATTCTTTGAGGTTGGACTCCAGAACCCCAAACTCCTGTCACTGCATTGATCTTGGGAAGGAAGACATTAGTGGTGAAGGAGTTTGGAGTCTTGGGGGGAGAGATGTGTCTGGAGAGCACATCTGGCGAGCACATCTGTTTGGCGACGAGACACATTGCCATAAACACTAAGAATTAAGTATAGAAGGTGGGGGATCAAATGTAATCATTAGCATGTAGGGTTGTGGAAATGCTGGTGATGTGTAAGGGATGCCTGCCAATCCTGCTGATTCAGGTAAACAAACACAGAACTCGCAAGGCGCTCTGTAATGGAGTTCTTTTCTAGCCCTGTGTTTACCTGAATCAGCTGATAGCACAGAAGGGCAGAGAATCTGTGATATGTAGCTTTTGATATTCTCTTATTTTAGAACCCTTTTAGTGAATCATATACCGTAATACATACACTGAGCTGCAGCCGCTGGCCACTACAGCAATCATATACTGAAATACATACACTGAGGTGCAGCAACTGGCCACTACAGCAATCATATACTGTAGTACATACACTGAGGTGCAGCCACTGGCCACTACAGCAATCATATACTGAAATACATACACTGAGGTGCAGCAACTGGCCACTACAGCAATCATATACTGTAGTACATACACTGAGGTGCAGCCACTGGCCACTACAGCAATCATATACTGTGGTACATACACTGAGGTGCAGCCACTGGCCACTACAGCAATCATATACTGTGGTACATACACTGAGGTGCAGCCGCTGGCCACTACAGCAATCATATACTGAAATGCATACACTGAGGTGCAGCCACTGGCCACTACAGCAATCATATACTGAAATGCATACACTGAGGTGCAGCCACTGGCCACTACAGCAGTCATATACTGTAGTACATACACTGAGGTGCAGCCACTGGCCACTATAGCAATCATATACTGTGGTACATACACTGAGCTGCAGCCGCTGGCCACTACAGCAATCATATACTGTGGTACATACACTGAGGTGCAGCCACTGGCCACTACAGCAATCATATACTGAAATGCATACACTGAGGTGCAGCCACTGGCCACTACAGCAATCATATACTGTGGTACATACACTGAGGTGCAGCCACTGGCCACTACAGCAATCATATACTGAAATGCATACACTGAGGTGCAGCCACTGGCCACTACAGCAATCATATACTGTGGTACATACACTGAGGTGCAGCCGCTGGCCACTACAGCAATCATATACTGTGGTACATACACTGAGGTGCAGCCGCTGTCCACTATAGCAATCATATACTGTGGTACATACACTGAGGTGCAGCTGCTGGCCACTACAGCAATCATATACTGAAATGCATACACTGAGGTGCAGCCGCTGGCCACTACAGCAATCATATACTGTGGTACATACACTGAGGTGCAGCCGCTGTCCACTATAGCAATCATATACTGTGGTACATACACTGAGGTGCAGCCGCTGGCCACTACAGCAATCATATACTGAAATGCATACACTGAGGTGCAGCCGCTGGCCACTACAGCAATCACATACTGTGGTACATACACTGAGGTGCAGCCACTGGCCACTACAGCAATCATATACTGAAATGCATACACTGAGGTGCAGCCGCTGGCCACTACAGCAATCATATACTGTGGTACATACACTGAGGTGCAGCCGCTGTCCACTACAGCAATCATATACTGTGGTACATACACTGAGGTGCAGCCGCTGGCCACTACAGCAATCATATACTGTAGTACATACACTGAGGTGCAGCCGCTGTCCACTATAGCAATCACATACTGTGGTACATACACTGAGGTGCAGCCGCTGGCCACTACAGCAATCATATACTGAAATGCATACACTGAGGTGCAGCCACTGGCCACTACAGCAATCATATACTGAAATGCATACACTGAGGTGCAGCCACTGGCCACTACAGCAGTCATATACTGTAGTACATACACTGAGGTGCAGCCATTGGCCACTATAGCAATCATATACTGTGGTACATACACTGAGCTGCAGCCGCTGGCCACTACAGCAATCATATACTGTGGTACATACACTGAGGTGCAGCCACTGGCCACTACAGCAATCATATACTGAAATGCATACACTGAGGTGCAGCCACTGGCCACTACAGCAATCATATACTGTGGTACATACACTGAGGTGCAGCCGCTGGCCACTACAGCAATCATATACTGAAATGCATACACTGAGGTGCAGCCGCTGGCCACTACAGCAATCATATACTGTGGTACATACACTGAGGTGCAGCAACTGTCCACTATAGCAATCATATACTGTAGTACATACACTGAGGTGCAGCCGCTGTCCACTATAGCAATCATATACTGTGGTACATACACTGAGGTGCAGCCGCTGGCCACTACAGCAATCCTATACTGTGTTACATACACTGAGGTGCAGCCACTGTCCACTATAGCAATCATATACTGTGGTACATACACTGAGGTGCAGCCGCTGGCCACTATAGCAATCATATACTGAAATGCATACACTGAGGTGCAGCCGCTGTCCACTATAGCAATCATATACTGTGGTACATACACTGAGGTGCAGCCGCTGTCCACTACAGCAATCATATACTGAAATGCATACACTGAGGTGCAGCCGCTGGCCACTACAGCAATCCTATACTGTGTTACATACACTGAGGTGCAGCCACTGGCCACTATAGCAATCATATACTGTGGTACATACACTGAGGTGCAGCCGCTGGCCACTACAGCAATCATATACTGAAATGCATACACTGAGGTGCAGCCGCTGTCCACTATAGCAATCATATACTGTGGTACATACACTGAGGTGCAGCCGCTGTCCACTACAGCAATCATATACTGTGGTACATACACTGAGGTGCAGCCACTGGCCACTACAGCAATCATATACTGTGGTACATACACTGAGGTGCAGCCGCTGTCCACTACAGCAATCATATACTGTAGTACATACACTGAGGTGCAGCCGCTGGCTACTACAGCAATCATATACTGTGGTACATACACTGAGGTGCAGCCGCTGGCCACTACAGCAATCATATACTGTGGTACATACACTGAGGTGCAGCAACTGGCCACTACAGCAATCATATACTGTGGTACATACACTGAGGTGCAGCCGCTGTCCACTACAGCAATCATATACTGAAATGCATACACTGAGGTGCAGCCGCTGGCCACTATAGCAATCATATACTGTGGTACATACACTGAGGTGCAGCCGCTGGCCACTACAGCAATCATATACTGTGGTACATACACTGAGGTGCAGCCGCTGTCCACTATAGCAATCATATACTGTGGTACATACACTGAGGTGCAGCCGCTGGCCACTACAGCAATCATATACTGTGGTACATACACTGAGGTGCAGCCGCTGTCCACTATAGGAATCATATACTGTGGTACATACACTGAGGTGCAGCCGCTGGCCACTACAGCAATCCTATACTGTGGTACATACACTGAGGTGCACCCGCTGGCCACTACAGCAATCATATACTGTAGTACATACACTGAGGTGCAGCCGCTGTCCACTATAGGAATCATATACTGTGGTACATACACTGAGGTGCAGCCGCTGGCCACTACAGCAATCCTATACTGTGGTACATACACTGAGGTGCACCCGCTGGCCACTACAGCAATCATATACTGTAGTACATACACTGAGGTGCAGCCGCTGTCCACTACAGCAGTCATATACTGTGGTACATACACTGAGGTGCAACCGCTGGCCACTACAGCAATCCTATACTGTGGTACATACACTGAGGTGCAGCCGCTGGCCACTACAGTAATTATATACTACAGCATTAGAGGTCAGCAACAGTGGAGCAGCTCTGTGAGATCCATACATTCACCCCAATGACTTGTGTCTATTTGTGACCTTTCCCTTATAAAATTCTATTGTTCTTGATGTGTACAGTTGCAATGGCAAAAGAGAAGGCTAGAGTTAATTATGCACTGGTGGAGTGACACTGTCTAATAGCACTCCACTTATGTTACCATGGCTAGAAAAACCTAATGGCCCCTATGAATTTTGGCTACATAAACAAAAAAAAAAGTAACGAAAAGAAGTTCGCCAAGAATCAGTATATATATATTTCCCTTGTTTCCTTGTTCAAAAGCTACCAGCTTCAGTTCATATTGGATGTCACGTCTGTGGAGGCAGACATGACAGTTCATAGCAGGTCCACAGGACACAAACACCACACATGGTCATTTTAACACCTTAACCTTTTATGTGCCCGAAGGGTAGGTAACACATGGCAAAGAAACGGGTTAAGGAGCAGAAGTGTGCACAGCTTATTGCTCAGCTATGCATTGCATACCCCTCTGGCACTCAAAAGGGTTAAAGGATTAAAGGGTTAGTAATGCCCAAAATAAACTTGAAGCGATATGTTAGATTTTACAAACATAACGTATTTGGAAAAAGTCTTATCTCTCAAACATTTATGGTTTGAGAGATATCCCCTTCTCCTGATGCCATCTGTAAAGCTGACAGAAGGAGGTCCGTGTCTGCAGACACGAGGAGGCTCTTCAGCAGAGCCGCAATAGCGCGATTTAAAAAGAAATACTTCTTTGGAATGGTCTAAAAAGCTGCCAACAGCTCTCATGTCCACATCTATAAACATGACGTCCAGGATTGATGACCAATGACGTGTCAGGCATATCATGACAGTCCTTGCCTTAAGGACCGATGACGGCATGTCATTTAATCTTTTGGATCAAAGTGCTCCTTCAGTCAGTTTCAGCCTCTCCCACGGCAAGTTGGTATATGTGATCACTCACGCACTGGCTCTCCAAACACACACACACACACACACACACAAATAGCCTATGCAAACAAGCCCTAGACCAGTGGTCCTTAACCCCTTAAGGACCAATGACAGTCCTGGCACGTCATGGGTTGGGGTTCGATAAGGACCCATGACGTGCCAGAACCATCATGGATTTCAGGGCTTCCCGTGTGGCTGCACAACGTTCGCGGAGTCCTGATTCGGATAGAAGAAAAAAAGTGGTCTGTGGTCCTTAAGTGCCGGCCGTGAGCTTGTGCAGCCAGTCCTTAAAGGGATAGTAATACTTAAATATTACTAATCCCTATAGTAAAATACTACTTAAAAAAACATATTGCCCCCAGTGTCATCTCTCAAACCTTTATGGTTTGAGTGATGATCACTTCTAAAGATGCCCTCTTCCTCCCCCTTCCCCGTAGTCAGCGATGTAGCTGACTGCAGGGAAGAAAGTCATACGACTTTCAGGCAGCTCTCCAGCAAATGATCTTCTACGTGTGCTTGGTTTGCACGCACACGTAGAAGACCGTTTTAGTGAAAGGTTTTTTTTTAATTAACGCGATCGCGGCTCTGCTGCAGAGCCACCTGATGATCTCTGACCGGATTTCACTGAGTCAGCTAGAATGCTGACTACGGGGAAGGGGGAGGGAGAGGGAAACTTTAGAAGCGTTCATCTCTCAAACCATAAAGGTTTGAGCGATGACACTGGGGGCAATATGTATTTTTTAAGTAGTACTTTGCTATAGGGATTAGTAATACTACTATCCCTACTATCCCTTTAAGGGGTTAAACCAGGGGTGTACCTCTTGTATGTTCAAGTTCAGTTCCCAAGAGCAACCAATAGTCCAAGATGTAAGGATTTCCCTGTCTGATCACTGGTGGGCCAATCAAAATTAATGAGCCACTGATATCTCATTGGTGGCCCTTGAGGATTGAACTTGGACAACCCTGTCTTAAGCAAAGGCACAAGGGCAATATTCTTAAGGGCCATTATGATTTTTTGGCCATGGTTTGGTAAATTGTTAGTTATTATTAGGTGTCATTCTCCTTTAAGGCACAATTTTTAAGTTTGTAAAGTTTTCCCGACATTGCAGTTTAATTGGCATTCTGCTGTGAAGATGTAGCAGATTTCCTTTTCATAATGTACCCATGTAAATGAATGTAGGATATTTTAATCCCTCCACTGATTAGTGCTTGTATAACATCCTTTTTATGAACTCCATGTGGCTGATAGGACTGGAATCTTGATTATCGAGGGGAGGTGTGGCTGGGTTCTAGAGTGGGGAGGGAGGAGCGAGAGGCGAGTCGGATTGATGAGTTTATCATGAACTCTAGCAGAATGTATAGTGCTGTCAGCTTGACGGCTCATCTGTTTTGTTTATCTTTCTGAATTGTAGCTAATATATATATATAGATATATAGAATCTGCATCTCGTTTAACTCATGTCTTGCTCTTCTCTTTCACAGGCTGCTACAGTCTCAGACGGAGGTAAGATTTGCATCTAATTTTCTTTTAAATAATTTTGAAAATGTAATAAATAGAATGCATTTGTATGGTATCATTTGACGTGCCACAAAATTTAGAAAGCGTGGGTTGCGTTTTAACCTTCTAGCTGTTGTTGGACTACAACTTCCATCATCGTTAGGTAGACAATCTTGGAGGGCGGTTGGCAGTGTGGCCAGGAGCGTTGTTCTTATAAGGCAAAGAACTCCGGACTCAATATGCATTTTGATATCGGCCTCTGAAAACAGACTCTTGAATGTCACAGCATGCCATACCAGTGATTCTTAACCCTTTGAGTGCCAGAGGGGTACGCAGCGCATTGCTTTGCAATGCGTTGCGTACCCCTCTGGCACTCAAAGGGTTAAAGAGGGTGCTTTGGCACTTTGGTGTGCCACAGACATCTTGTTTTTATAAACACTTTAATACAAATGTGAATTGTGAGTTTTAAATGCATACTTATGGGAATTTATGCACAATATGTTGTTTTTTGTTATTCTGATTATAAATAACTATATTTTACTTATCTGTACCCTTCATAACGGCTTTTTCCAAATGACATAAAATGTTAGTGGGTGCCCCGAAAAATCTAAATTGTGTATTAGGGGTGTCCTGTACAAAAAAAATGTTTGAGAACCACTTGGCCATACTGATATCATATTAACCCTTTGAGTGCCAGAGGGGTGCGCAAAGCATTGCAGAGCAATGCGTTGCGTACCCCTCTGGCATGCAAAGGGTTAAATGGACACCTTTTGTAGGTGTCCATCACACAGAGGTCAGGTGTATATTATCTACATTGCTGTACATAATATCTATTAGTCTGACGCCATTCCTCCTCAGAACAAACAATGGGATTCAGTAGTGCTGAATGGTTCATATGGGTCAGTTTTCTTATCGGACTGTAAACTGAACCTAAGTAGAAATGGATTACAATAGAGATCCGAGGCAGATAAAAACGTATATAGATATGAATGTCTGCTGTACAAAAGACACCTACCTTGGTGTTATGCTAAGTTCCTGGATTCCACTAAAGATAAAGATAGAGACACACACACAGCTGGGAAGTCCTTATGTTAACCCCTTACCGCTCGAATGTCCTGAGCGGATGCCCCAGGTGGACAGAGGACGTACATGTACGTCCCCGAAGTAATTTAATAAAATGAAGAAAAAAAAAAAAAAAAGTTCGGCAGGTGTTAAATGCTGGCCGTGGGTGCGGCCGGTCACTAAGGGGTTAAACAGATTATGAGCCACTGATTAGATAACTATAGTTCATATTTAATTTGATTGTCAGAGAGAATTAACTAAGTAGGAGTCCTTCATACAGCATTTGGCATACATATCTACATTTTTGGACTGGAACTCTTCTATTCTATATCTGGAAGGTAACGTTTCACAGTCTGAAATGTGGGATTCTGCATTGTATTTCCTGTAACTCCTAGCACTTAGAGTTAAATAGCAAACAGCGGGGGAGGTAATGTGGGGCTAAGACAGGAAGTGCCTGCCTGGTATGCCTCAATTAGCATAATCTATAAAACAAACTCATAAAGTTTTGCAAATTAAAGAAAAAAAAAAAAAAAAAAACACTTTCAAAATCACACAAGTTGTTTTTAGGTATTGGGGTTGCTTTAACCCCTTAAAAACCCTTGATATGCCAGGACCGTCATGGGTCCAAAGTGCGATAAGGACCCATGACGTTCCTGGCACGTCATGTATTTCAGGGGTCCCCATGCGGCTGCACGCCGTTCGGGGAGCCCTGAATCGGTTAGACACAAAAAATATGCTCCGTGGTCCTTAGGACCGCACGTCCTTTAAGAAGTTAAACTTTGTGCACTTTTTATTTTATTATATATTTTTTAATCACTCGGTGAATTCCTCGTTGAACAGCTATTCAGAATCCGTTATTTTGGTACTAAGAGACACAGTAAGCCCATTTCTAGACCCTACAACACAGCACGGTCTTCAGAACATTCTGCTGAATTCAGTAGATGTCGATTGTTTTTAGGCTGAAGAGCTGTCAGGACGTCTTATGGCTTTCGGTGAACACTTGGTCCATTCACTGCTCTTCACTTGTACTTGAAATGTTCAAGTGTCTGTAGAATTGGAGGGGAAAGATAAATAAACTAAAATGCTTATACTTTTTGAAATGTGCTTGAGCTTTTCTAAATAGTATTTATTTTACAATCCAGCAACAATTTCTGAGAAGCTGGACAGCTGTAAAGAAATGTTTAACCCTTTGAGAGTCAGAGGGGTACGCAACGCATTGCTCTGAAATGCGTTGTGTACCCCTCTGGCACTCAAAGGGATAAACGGAGACAGTATGAAGCTTGTGATGAGATTGGGAAACCAATGTAAATGCTTGATTAGTAACATGAAAATGATGCTGACTGGTTGGCCAGTTGTTATCTTGTTACTACCATTAAAACCAAAGGATGATAGACACTGCTCCATCACATTGCTATATAATGCATTGGAGAGATTTCTAGCATACGTAGGGTTG
Organism: Rhinophrynus dorsalis; assembly: GCA_037306005.1. Taxonomy (NCBI): domain Eukaryota; kingdom Metazoa; phylum Chordata; class Amphibia; order Anura; family Rhinophrynidae; genus Rhinophrynus; species Rhinophrynus dorsalis. The sequence continues at coordinate 49,772,854 of CM074718.1, forward strand.
TGATTTACTTTGCATGCCTGACCAGGAAAGAATAGGTGAGTGTTTTTTCATACCTGCTGTATTCACACACACACACACACACAGGCAAACAGGAATGCTCACGTTATATATACACGAGTTTATTATCTATGGTAAAGGAATTATGGTTGTTTACTCCTGGCTCTGATTTAGCATTCTCTATAAACCGTGCAATGACTTCATCAGCAAAGCATCTGTGTTTAGTTAGAGAGGGGGAGTGTATGTATGTATATGTATCATATATATAATGAATAGTGTGTGTGTGCGTGTGTGTTTATATGTGTGTGTGTATATGTATATATGTGTGTGTGTATATACTAGCAGTTTGGGACGGCGTTGCCTGTCATTTTTTGGGGGTACTATCCTTGTATTCAGTTATGTTTGGTGGAATTGTGTAAATACAAGTGTGTTGTGAAGGGCTTGTTAGTTGTACTAGAGAGTTCACACATACATAGTATTATACATACATTCATACACAGACACACATACATATTATACATACATGCATACACACACTTATTATGACACTTGCATAGAGACGCAGAGATAGACACACATTGAAACATACATATACACACTTGCATACACATGTACATATTATTATAGGTAGGTAATATTATTTTTAATATCCTATATTGAAACTTACAGTGACCTTGACAGATAATGGTTAGCTCTTTGAGTAGCAGAGAGGTGTGAACCCATAGTAAAGTAATGTGTTGGATAGCCCTTTTGGCAGTGAAAGAACTGAAAAGTGAGTAACTTGGCCTAAGAATGGTAAACAGAGAACTGCATTAGTGGTAATACAAGTTAGTGGCTCAAACTCCAATTAGGATTCCCCCACAACTAGTCCTTTATACAGTTGATAATTTAAGGCAAGAAATAGGAGTTCATGTATTAGATGGGTGCAGCGTGGGAGCGTCTCCACAAACTCCTCCCAAAATCATCAGTGAAACATAGGAACTCACGCACTACCATCATAGAAACAAAGAACTCAAAAAGTAAAAGCAATAATCTTTATTTCACATTAAAAGTGTACCTGTATCTTCAGACCATGCACAGGATGAGAGACTTGCACAAGGTAAGGCACACAGCTAGATGTTAAACAGCATGCTGAATAGATCCACGCGTTTCGTGTATATTACGCTTACAAGTGATCTCCCATGTGTTTTGCCTATATTACGCTTACTCATGATCTCCAAGCAAAGTCCAAACCAACCACCTCTTCCCTTTAAACTTAAATCAACCAATAATCAATCTCCATTCTGAGCGGACCTAGTAGAAAACCATTGTCCTGGTTTCCGGGTTTTCCGTCCTCTCCGGGATTTTCTGACCTCCTTCTTGGATTTCTTTGTCTCAGCCTTTTTGTTATGCCCTTTATTTTTGGGCCTATATCTAGCACCGACACTCTTGTGTCGGTGCGTGATCACAGTGTTTGAGTTTTGTGAGTTTCTGATTCGGTTCCAGCATTTCCTACTTATGATCTGGCTTTCCTTGACATTGATTCCGTCTCCTGATTTGGCTTTGTCTCCTGTCCTGCTCTGATCTGACCCAGGCCTGTTTCCAACTATTCTCTTGCCTCCTGTTCTGGTACTGTACTGCTTGACTAGTTTTGACCTTGGCTTGTTCGACTATCCCTCCTGTCTTCTCCTTAGGTTTTTACATTGCTTGCTTGTTGCCGACCCGGATTTGTCAACCATCCCCACTTCGTGCCACAGCGTTGAGTCTGTCGTGGTTCTTTACTGTCAGGTTCAACTTCATCATCTCCTCGACTCCCAGTTGTACGACGACCTCCTGCATCCCTCAGTTGTACCTCGGGAACCTTCGACCCTCAGTCGTACTGTATTCCTGCGACCCCCTGCAGCTGCTCCATTCGACAGAAGCTATCCATACTACTGGTAGGATTCTTAAGCTGTTTCCCGACCCAGAGAGTAGCTGTCTGTCTCCTAGGTGGTTATCCAGCCATCGGGCTTCGCGGCCTGCTACTCCATCCAGCTCCAGCCACAGCAAGATCACCTGGGAACAGCCACCGACCTCCAGCAACGCTCCCCACTCCTCGCACCCCAGCTCCTGGCTCACTGGGGCCTACACAGTAAGAATTACTTATAGCTTACTGCCTGTTATCACATTTACATCAAAGTAGCAGCTTGCCACTCCTATTGGGGTTATCTGCCATATAGGGGTTCTCTGGCCGCTTACACCTGGGCACATAGGTTAGAAGAGTGACAAACGTCCCGACAAGTCACAGCAGTCCAATCGAAAGCTAAAGAACCAGAATGAACACACAATCCTACCCATCCGATTCAAACCCTCCAATAGACGTCCCAAACTCCTACATGCCCAAAGATGAACTTCACAGGAGTAAAGCCCGACAATCACAGATCTGAATGGAGAATGCAACATTGGAATGTCTGCAATATATGTAGTAAGCAACCTGTGGATACGAGGCCAGCACCTCACCACATATAAATAAAATAACAACACCTCAAAAAAATCTACCAATGAAAACCACCACCTGCACACGGAGCATCAAACTTGTCTCCCCATTGTCGGAAAGCTACAAAATAAAGATTATTGCAGCCTTTGTATTTTTTTAAAGAAAGTGTACACATATCAGGGAACTTTACATTTAGCTCTCCCGGAGGGAGACTCCTTTGGAAATCCATGACGTGATTTGCTGCAAAAAGGGGGCAGGGCTTAATCGCGAGTGAGGGCGGGGCTTGGCTTCTCTGACCTGCAAAATCTCTTGCTTTTCAAGATGGTACATACCCAAGAGCTACTCAATGGGTAAATACAGTAGGTGGAGAATGTATGGCAATAAGGATGTGTGTGTTTGGTGCTGTGTGTGTGTGATTGTGTATGGTGCTGTGTGTGAGTGCATTTGGTGCTGTGTGTGTTTTGTTCTGTGTTTGTGTCTGATGCTGTGTATGTGTGTGTTTGTGTTTGGTGCTGTGTGAATGGGGCACGTGTGTGTCTCTGATGTAGGAGCAAGTGGCACCCATTTTGGTTTTTTTTCTCAGTTGCGTAGTGGTGGGCAGGCTGGATAGTGTGGCCTTTGGCTCCTGCAACGCCTGTTAAAATCATTCCACCATTGAATCACCCAATGGGAGACTTCTCAGAAATTGTTGCTAGATTGTAAAATAAATACTATTTAGAAAAAGCTCAAGTACATTTCCAAAAGTATAAGCATTTTAGTTTATCTTTCCCCTTGAATTCTACAGGCACTTGAACATTTCAAGTACAAGTGTGTGTTTGATGCTGTGCGAGTGTGTGTGTGGTTGGTGCTGTGTGAGTTGGGTATATGTGTGTCTGTGGTGTAGGCGCAAGTGACAGCCATTTTGTTTTTTTCCTCAGTTGGATAGTGGTGGGCGGGCTTGATAGTGGGGGCGGGCCAACTCCCTGCATGATTTTCACAGGAGTAGTAGGGGCCTTCAGCCACTGCAACTCCTGTGTAAATCATGCCACCATTGAATCACGCAATGGGAGCAGTAACTCCTCCTTACTGCCACCCCTGGGTGTGTGTTGCCAGGTACAGTGTCTTCTTTTATATGTATAGATATATAAAATCTTCTTATATTATAAATTGCTAGGCTGCAAAGCTCCCTGTGTGCGGAACACATGCGCAGTAGAGAGTGGCCAAACGGCCCACCGCCTGTCTCTGCTCCCGGCTCCGGGGCAGCAGCCGAGGTTGCTGGGTGGCACTTTAGCCCGTGTACACAGGCTTTCATACTACTATATAATATAATCCCTTTGAGTGACAGAGGGGTATGCAATGCATTGTGTACCCCTCTGGAACACAAAAGGTTTAATATATGAAATTTAGTATAGCCATGTTAGACTAGTGATGTAGATTCAAAATGACTGAGTACCGTAGTGTGTTTTTTTTTTTTTTTTTTTTTTTCTCTCGGACTAACATTAAATTCAGGACAAGCTTTCAGCAACCTTTATCATGTTAAGTGTGTTTTCAGGTCTGGCTAGTAGCAAAGGACTTAAAATTTTAAGCCCTGAGATATATATATATATATAATAAACACTGCCACCTGGAGTCCAAACAGTTCACCTGGTTACCAGACAGTTATTTTATTGGAGAGTTGAACCACTTGCTCCACATTTCCATAGAATGTGATGGTAACCGCCCCATCACTTAGTGACAGTTTAAACTGTGATAACTTTTAAATAGAGTAACTGCTAGATCTGTGAGTAACCTTATTTTACACTACATATAATGCACCCATACATTCTGAATCTCCATTGAATTTTTTATGCCAAAACATGCAGGATTTCCTCTAGTCACACTTTTTTGTTGTGATTTCTCATGTTGTTATACTAAGTGTCACAAATGCCTACATATTAGTAGAGAATAGTATAACATTATACTATAACTATAAGGAGCAGGTGTGAAAGTAGGATAGAGGAGTGGTCATCAACCTGAGTCCCTCCAGTTGTTCAGGACTATAATTCCCATCATCCCCACCAGCCATTTGTTGGCTAACCGGGGATAATATTTGTAGCAACTAACAGCTGAAGGGCCTCAGGTTGCCCACCATTGTGGTAAATCCTCTTGGTCTAGTGATTTAAATTCTTTTAACCCTTTGCGTGCACTAGAGGTACGGAATGCATTGCAGAGCAATGTGTTCCATACACCCTGGCACTCAAAGGGTTTATTCAATCCTCATTCAACCAGAATTGGGCCATGAGCCATCTCACTGGGTCACTTTGATCCAGAATGTTACTTATTCTGTCAGTTTGGTGCATGGAGGTTATAGTTCATACTGTAACTTGGCAGAGTGTTGAGGTCCTAGCAGGCAGCTAAGAAGTGACAAAAGATTAATATGACGCAAAAGTCTCCAAGGCTGTAAAACAAAGGACTGGAAAGATCAGCCAGAGCACGTTTTTAGAAACTGTATCCTAAATCATTTTGATGTTTCTTGGTAGAGGCTACATGTTTGGCTTGGAAATGTTCTCTTAATGTTTACAATAAAAAAAATAAATAAAACAAACTTGCGAATGTTATAACCTAAGGTTTTGATAAGAACAGGCTGGCTTTGAAGGGATAGTAATACTTCATTTTATCTTTATTTTATTTTGTAGGCATTAAAAAAACATGAAGAACGATATAAGTCTCATCTCTCAAACCTTTATGATTTGAGAGATATTCACAAGCAAAGTTTGCCTCCTGCCCCTTTTACCTAGTGTAAGCCATCTCTTCTCAGATGTGGAATGCAGTCCATAGGCCAGACAGATAACAGCAGTGGACAATCTTCTTCCTATGAAAACAATGAAATCCCTGTCCCCTTGACAAGTTTTTCATGTTTTTCCCTTATCTTAATTGAAGATTATCCCTCTCTGCAGTCTACCTGGGCACCTCCCTTCTGCTCTGGCTGAGTAGTGTTACATCAGTAAAAGGAGCGGGAGGGGGACACTTTGTCATTGAATTACTCTTGAATTACAACTCTGACAGAATTGAACTAACACTCTCCAAAGTCCAAATACTATGATGATTATTTGGAGCTGCTTTTATTATGAAACATTACTATCCCTTTAACCCCTTAAGGACCAGCGGTCTCGGGGTGTGCCGTCCCTTAAGGACCGCATAGGAAACTTTGACGTGCCGTCCCACGTGACTGATCACGTGGGGCGGCACGCCAAACGGGGCACTGGAAGAGATCGCTCCAGTCTTGGAGCGATCAACTTCGTATTAGTCACCGCGCTCCTACAGGAGCGCGGTGAGTAAAAGTATGTGACGTGTCAGGACCGTCACTGGTCCTTAAGTGCCGGACCAGCGTGACGGTCCTGCCACGTCACTGGTCCTTAAGGGGCTAAAGGAATGCTTTCTCAAAAAAACAAATTTTGGCTTTTCAAAGAGCTTTCAAAATCTTATATGTTTTTATTAGCCATTTTTTTTATTTAGAAAACTAGTTTTTGAGTTTTGATTCATATATTATGCTAATTAATGCATGCTGTGGAGGCACTTCCTGTCTTAGTCCTACATTGCCTCCCCACTCATTGACAAGTAACTGACTGCTGAGCAGATACAGTTCCTTTTCCACTAGCATAGTGGTTCCAGAACACTTTTGTTGCAGTGGAACCCTTTAGTTTCACAATCAATCCCTAGAGAAACCTGACAATCAAATTCTTTAATGGGGTGGTAAACCATAGTTATGAAAATTAGATACTTTATAGTGCTTATCCTTTTGAATGAAACAGGGTACACCCAATGCTGAGTAGGGTGACCACATTTCCATTCTGCCATTCAGGGACACTGGGAAGACAAAAGCATCAGAGTATTTATCCTCTTCTCTAGTGCACCTATGCGGGACAGGTCACTATATATCACTTGACATTGGGGCGCAATTTACTCTTTCTCTGGCGTACCACACTGGAGGGAGAACTGCCCATTGACTGCTGTCGGAGAAAAGTGCTACCTTCTGTGGGCTACAAGAAAATGTAGGGCCAAAGCCGTAGACTAGCATTACACTACAACAAAATTACACTGAAGCTTCTGTTTGATGTCGGGATTAAGGCTCAGGTCTGGCTCTAGTGTTTAGAGCTCTGTCTGGAAGCCATTTTCTTGTAGCCCAGCAGAGGCACCACTTTCTATCACAGTAGACAATAGGTCAGATTAATACAGACTTGTATATAAAGACCGCAGGGTCAGATTAATACGGCCTTGTATATAAAGACGGCAGGGTCAGATTAATACGGCCTTGTATATAAAGACGGCAGGGTCAGATTAATACGGCCTTGTATATAAAGACCGCAGGGTCAGATTAATACGGCCTTGTATATAAAGACAGCAGGGTCAGATTAATACGGCCTTGTATATGTAAAGACGGCAAAAGTATTTTAAGTATTATCTCTTTAATAACCTTTTAGATGGTAGAGATGTGTCCTGGTGCAGTAACCCTTTGAGTTGCAATACGTTGGATACCTCTCTGGTACTCGAAGGGTTAATCAACAAGGCATGTTGACCGCTCTAGAGTCCAAGGGAATGCGCTAGATTTAAATGAACTCCGACGTAAGTGACTGCAGGTGCAGTGACTTGATATTTATACATTACCATTGGTTATGCTACGTTTGATTAGTGGAGCTTTTCACTACTTTATAATCAGACTCAATCATGATTTCTTGACATTTAAGTTGGAAATAGCTGAATTTTTCATTTGCTTGTGGAGATGGCAATAATTGTATCCTAGATTGGCATATTCTTAACATTGGTACTTGGGTATCTATTGGTTATGTGGTCTTTGAGTCACTGTAAATTATTGTTAAAGGGACAGTATGTACAAATCCTATATAATATGTGCAGTAGAGACAGCTGCGCGTGCTGCAGTCATGTGCAGTAGAGACTGCCCGTGCCACGGCTGATACAGAGCGGGGCACTCCGAATTCAGACCGGACTCCTGTCTGCACAGGAAGGTGCGCAGAGAGGACTACGGTTTGAATTTGGAGCACCCTGCTCCGTATTAGTTGCGGCGCATTCGGCCAGTCAGTACTGCTCATGACTTCAGAGCGGCCACTGCAAAGACAGGATCCGGCAGGTTGTGGGTGGCATTGTGGCCTGTGTAAACGGGCTTTTCACCTACTATAGGGATAAAAGTTTAGGTTTTTTTAGATTATATCCCTAAAATATACTCTTAACCCCTTAAGGACCGGCTAATCACATACCCAGTGGCACGTAAGGATATTGGACCAATTTTTTTTTCTTCCGAATCCTATTCAGGGCTCCCTAACGACGCGCAGCTTCAGATCTGCCCTGGAGACTTTGTAATTTAGAGTTCATTACTGGGTCTCTGAGGACAGAGGCCGAGTCTCTGACTTTGGTGAGTTCCCAGTGTAACTCCTCCCACTTCTTGTCCATTCTGTCTACTTTCTGCCCTCTTCCACCCATTCAAGAGTCGGCCCATTCACAGATTATCCCGATCAATCGATAGGAGCCAAGGGAAAGGCAGAGATGTTTTCTCCCTCAGAGCATATGTAGAACTAGATTTTAGTCCTATTACAGATGCTAACATGAAGTACATGAATGGTATTTAAACCAGTCTATGCCAGAGCGGTAATACTTATCCCCAGTTTGCCTTCAGATGGGTTTTTAATCCTAATGGCAAAAATGAATCCCTTCTGTAGGTACTGATTCCCCAAAATAATGCTTAATTAGTACTGGATATTACGTCTGTGGAGTCAGATGGGATTCTTTGCGCAGGACTCCAGCACCCAAAACTCCTCCCATTGTGTGCTTCTTAGGAAGCTTTAACTCCACATTTCCTTGTTGGGCTCCAACCAGATTGGGTGCCATCACACATTGTAAGCATAACCACTTGAGTACCAGAGGGGTAAACTTTGCAAGATGTGTGTTTGTGTGCCCCTCTGGCACTCAAAGGGTTAACATCTTGGGCACAATCTTGGTGAAATTTACAGTTTAAAAAATGAGCCGGTGACATCACTTCAGGACAGATTGCTGGTACAGCTCTATACAGCAAGCTGTCAGTCTGTTCCCTTCCCAAGTATTGCCTTGTTCCAATCTCCTCCGATGACTGAGGATTTCTCCCATGTAAACTGTAGTGGTGTCTTACCAACGAGCACTCTCCAGCTCACATGGAGAAATCCTCCATCACCGTCCGTCCTCTGTCCTGAAGTGATGTCACCGGCTCCGTTTTAAAATGGTAAATTTCACTATAGCGTGCATTATCTAAATAAAAACAGACTACATGTTATCGCTATAGGAACATTACACAGAGGCAAACTTGTATTGAGGTGATACTTCCCCTTTAATCCATCTTCACTGTGTTCCTGAGTAAACTCAGTGAAGTAGCAGTCAGTCGTATAGAGGTGACATTTCCCCTTTAAAGAAGGTCCTGAGGCACCAGATTACCTTTCACACGTGTGATGTTAGTGGTTGCAATGCTCCTCTCAACCTCCAATGAATGACTGACTCAAGTTGGAGCCAGCCAATAATAATTGTCTGGCACTCGTGTGGGCGTAATGTTGGACACACCACTTCTGTATCTGGATCAGTGGTGGAACTCAGGAGAAGGAAAAGAACATGAGTGAGAGGTCTGTACCATGGCGCTACTAGTTCCATCACCCGTGTGAATCAGCCTTTAGGACTGACTACATTGCGGGTGATAAACATCCTCACTGTTTTATCTCACGGAAGTGATTCCTCACTGTTTTATCTCTATTGAAATCTAGAGGGAATTTGTAGATAAAACCAGTCGCCTGCAACAGAATATAGCCTGATCTTTACTTTATGGAGCATTAATCCTTTGAGTGCCAGGGGGTACGCATTGGGGCCCCCCTGACACTCAATGGGTTAACCTCTTGGCCATCCACATGTTCTCAGATTCACTCTGCAGTAATTGCTTTGTAATGCGTTGCGTACCCCTCTGGCACTCAGAGGGTTAAAGCCCGTGTAAACGGGCCAACACTGGCAGCGCTGCAGTCATGAACAGTACAGACTGCCCGCGTCGATGCTGATACGGAGTGGGGCGCTCCAAATTCAGACCGTAGTCCTCTGTGCATCTTCCTGGGACCAAGCCCCGTTCCATATCAGCCACAGTGCGGGCAGTCTGTACTACACATGCCTGCAGCATGCGCAGCCGTCTCTACTGCTCATGACGGCTTCTGACAAACATCCTTAGCGAATTATAATATAGGATATAGTAATAATACACTTTACCCTTTGAGTGCCAGGGGGTGTGCAACATATTGTGACACACTCAAGGGCTTAAAATAAGTGAAATACCAGTCTCCACAGACCCTGCCCCCATACGAACATCACTGCCCTCTTCTGTGCTCAGTCTGCCAATGAATTTATACCTGCCATCATGAAACCCTGTTATTGCACCATTCTAACATTCCTTTACCCATCTCCAATGTCTGTGTCTTTAAATTTACTACTTTAGGCTTCACCCCAGTATTCAAATATCACACAATGTATTAGAGGCATCTGTACCATTCAACGGGTTAAATGTCATATTTAAACAATTGTATGTGTCCCCTACAGTGCAGTTGGTTTGGTCTAGAATTCTCTAGCGTGATTTTATCATTTTGGCCTAGTGAATATAATCACAATAAGGAACAGTTTATTATGTTGTTATCACTATGTTCGCTTTATGTTGCTGTTACTGTTACCCATACTTCCCTGCTGTGGTCAGTACTTGGATGTGGATTACACAGATGTGTCTGAATTATATACAGACTGAGCTTTATATCAACTAAACTTCATAAAAATGATCACATTCTATTCATTCTGCTCCAGTGGAGTAGTCCGGTTTGTACAGCCCCAAAATGGTTAATTTCCACCGGAAAACTTGGCCCCCACCTTGGGTGGAACACAGTCCAGAAATCTGGGGGTTTTAGCCACAAACTCCAGGTATGGGTGATCTATAGGCATTTGCATCCAGATGGGCAAGAAACTGTACTCCACATGCAGTTTGGTCTATTTCGTGGTGGTGGGGTATGTGCTTTTCAAACCAATGTTCTTCTCCACCTGAAGCTGCTCCTGGGATTACAATATAGCCCTGGTGTTGTCTATAGGACTGCTTCTTCAAGAGGAACAGATCTGAAGCTTCGGCACTGTCTTGGTGATGGTTCCCCTTTTAACAGATCCCATTGTATTATGGGAAGGTACCATATACAGACCTGTGTCTGTGTGCACAGTTATGCTCTTGTCTCTGTATACGCATCTGTGTCTGTACAGCTTTCTGTGTGTGTTTTTGTTTGTGTGTGTCTGGCCAGTAAAAAGATATGTAAACTGTTTATATACAAACTTTGGGTTATATAACTGTACCATATAACCATATATGAAGTTATAAACTGGGTGTCTGGTTAAGGTGCATTGGGCTTTCACTGGTGACACTCTACCTGTGGGTGTGACCACCAGAACTGAGGCACCCCTCATAATTGGGTACTACCTACTGGCGATCCAACCCTGACTGAAGGCATTGTTGGCTTTATGGTATTTACTTCCCATATCCCTGCTGTATAAAAGAGCTGTAGCCAACCCTGATTGCAGTCTTTGCTGGCTCTATGGTATATAATCCACATATTCCTGCTATAGACAGAAGCTGCAGCATTGATGTGCACAATCTGTATTGTCCTTCTGTCAGGCATGTGATATTGATGTGCATGAGTGAGGAGGCATTTTGTGCATGTGTGTCTCCTGGATTGTCACATGAATTTCAGATACTGGTCAGGGTTCATGGAGCAGAAAGGCTTGGGAATTGCTGCCTTAGACAAGTGCATTCTGCTTTAGACAGGGATTTGGGTGAGAGTGAGATAGCAGAGCCCCATCAGACAGCTGTTTCAGTCTACTGAGGAGCAAATAAATAAAGACAGATGTAGATTCTGGGGCAAACCTGATGCATCATAGGGGACAAATAAAAATTCCCATTTATTTAAAGGAGCAGTAAACTTTTTTAATGAAAACCTATATGTTATAGAGTTGTTCCTACTGAGTAAAACAAAGGTACTCCCACTTCTATCAGTTGTTTTATTCAAACTTTATTACAGTTCAAATAACCAGGAAGGTTGCAGTGTTTACTTCCTGATAGTTCTGACAGGAAATGACTCAGAAGTTTCTATCACATTCTATAGAGAATTGTAAGTCACTGACTTTCTTCTCCATTAGAGTGTAACAGAATAACTAATTGGAATTTGACCATTAGAGGGCACAGCTAATGTAAAAACACATGTTTAAACAGTAATAATTATGGAAATATGCTTCTCTCCGCAATGGGAGTACAATTATTTGCTCAACAAGAAATGCTCTACTGTATATTTTTTCATAAAAAAAAAGTTTACTGGTCCTTTAAATGGGGCTTTGAACACTTAGGGGGATATACACTAAGGAGTGATAAAGAGGTGATGAAGTGGAGATGACTTCTCCTGTGAGATCACTTCTCCAGTTCCTATGTTATTCTGTGGAGCCTATGCAATAAAAACTCCAAAGATGGAGAAATCTTAGTGCATTGGCTCCATAGAATAACATGGGAATTGTAGAAGTGATATCAGTTTAGAAGTCTTCTCCTTTATCACTCAGTGCATCTCCTTCTAGAATCCTTCAAGCGTCTTGGTGCAATGCTTTGGAGTCCTCTCCAGTATCCATACAGTTTAAGTGATTAGTAATTTTTCATAATAAAAGCAGCTTCAACTAATCTTCATAGTATTTGGGCCATGGAGAGTGTTATTTCAATTCTGTCAGAGTTGTAGTTCAAGAGTAATTGAATGATAAAGTATCTCCCTCCCGCCCCTTTTACTGATGTAACACTACACACCTCAGAGCAGCAAGACTGTCCGAATGGATCACAGAGAGGGACAATCTTCAGTGATCATAAGGAACAACCTGTCAATGGGGGAAGGGTTTTCATTGTTCTTACAGTAAGAAGATTGTCCCTTGCTGTGAGCTGTCAGGTCTGTGGACCAAATTCTACGTATGAGGGAGATGGCTTACACTAGGTAAAAGGGGCGGGAGGGGGATACTTTCTCATTCAATTACTCTTGAACTACAACTCTGACAGTACTGAAATAACACTTTCTATGGCTCAGATATTATGAAGATTAATTGGAGCTGCTGTTTTTGTGAAACATTACTGTCCCTTTAAAAGATCCATTTAAATCAATAAGAATGTGTGTGTTCCCCATAGTACAGTTGATTTGATCCTTAATTCCTCCACGTTTTCTTTCATACATGTGCACCTAGGCTTCTTTTATTTAAAAACTAAGGCCAAAATCAATCAAGCTGCAGAAAGAGCAGCATACATCATTCCTGCGATACACTCGCATATAGGGAATCTGTGTGTTCTCCTCCCACTGCCTACAATGGGATCCCAGCCTGAAGGTGGCAGATTGAATTTGCAGATCAATCCGGCCCTCACTCATTGATGAATAAGCGATGGGCAGATATTATCCAGCCTTTACTGAATAGGCCAATGGCTAATGCACAAAAACATCCGCTGCTTTTCTTGTGCCTTGAGGCATATGTACCTTGTGGAATTTCGAATGAAACTGAGCAATTCTTAGGCAATCAGACTGCACTATAATCGACAAGTAATTGTCCATTGATTTAAAAAACCCTATAAATTAGCTGACATCTTTGTTACCGATGGTGTGGCAGGTTTTCCCCAATCTTTCTAGACGTCGCTAAGTAGAAGATAACTGGTTTCTTTAAAATTCATCTATTTTATTTTTTTTATTTTAGCTTTTCATAGTTTGCACTGCTTAGAGGATCAAGAAAGGTAAAGAAAGCGGGGATTAGTGGGCATATTAGCTGCGAAAGCACATGCCAAGTCTACAATTGAATCTGATGAAAAGGAGCTGTCAGAAAAATAAACTTGCAGAGAAATCGTATCTATAGGGATAAGTTCTTCTTAAAGGGACAGTCACTCCTCCCCATATAACCACCTAAGCAATACATAGTATTACAGCACATGCATTTCTTGACTCTTTAAGTTCAGTTTGTTGGTGTGGCTGCTTCTGCAGTTGTTAGTCGGAACCTTAAAGGAGCAGTAAACTTTTTTTTAATGAAAAAATATATATTGTAGGGGTTTTCCTATTGAGTAAAATAAGGGTACTCCCACTGCCGAGAGATTTATATTTCCAGAGATATTACAGTTTAAACCCATGTTTTTTTTTTACATTAGCAGTGCCCTCTAGTGGTCAAATTCTAATTAGATTTCCTGTTAGATTCTAATGGAGAGGAAAGTCAGAAAACTCAGAGACATACAGAATGTGATAGAAACTGCCTGTCACTTCCTGTCAGATAGAACAATCAGGAAGTAAACACAGTAAATTCACTTCCTGATTATTTAAACTGTTATACATTTTGAATAAAACATCTGACAGACATGGAAGTGACCTTGTTTTATTCAGCAGGAAATGCTTTATAAAATATGTGTTTTCATAAAAAAAGTTTACTGTGCCTTTAAGTAACAGGGCTTGGGAGGCGTGGGGAAAACTGTAGAGCGACCATTCTGTTCACGGGCCCAGTGTGATTTGATATGAGCTGCTACAGAGCGGTGGTGTGAGACTTTTAACCCCTTGAGTGCTAGAGTTCTCCATGTCTTTACATTCAATCTTGTTAACCTCTTGGATGCTAGAGAGGTCTGTACATTTACTTCAAAGCTATCTGGCACCAATAATTTAAGAAAACATCATTAGGATAAAAGGTATCAGATAAATATCTCTGATGTTCTTCCTTAGGGTGGGCCAGATTGGCAGTCGTATTACTAGATAGCACAGGGTTCCACACATCGAGTGATAGTCAAAGAATCACACGTACACTATTGGTCACCCTAGACTTGTTCCACTGTTCAGGGTTACTTTACTGTCCTTTGGAACCTGAGGAGTATATCAAGTTCAACCTTTCACCTGTGTTTTCTTATTATTCACTAATTCTGGCCTGGATTCCATTGCAATTGATAAAACCCGTGATATTTATCACTGCAGTGAAATCTAGGCTCTTGTTAGTTCTAAACCCTTTGATTTAAAATGTGTTTGATATCTCTGTCTGGTAAAGGCTCAGTCAATGAATGGTCTTCGCCTGGTTTCATAAGGAAGTCCAGTTGAAACAAATACAAGGTAGCCACTAATTGCTCCATTTGGTGAGAGATTACAGGTTATACAGATATTTGCCTTTAGGTCAATTCAGTTGTCTTCTGGACTTGAACACGTAACTGCCCAAATTTATGCTATGCTCCGATCTGTTTTTGAAATGAAAATCTAGATTTTATTAAAGGGCCTTATGTTCTAAAGAAAAGTGGAGGCATTCTGGGGCAAACCAGTTTGCGCTATAAGGGAGAACTACACATTGCTTTGCAATGCATTGGAGACCTCTCTAGCATTCAAGAGGGGTTAAAATCCCCACTTAAATCAATGGGCATTTCTAGTTCTCCCCTACAGTGCAAATGGTTTGCCCCAGAACTCCTGCACTTTTCTTTTGAACATACGGCAGTAAGAGAGATATTTGCTGTTGGAAATGTACTGACGTGCTTCGAATTGTAGTAACGCCTCAGGGAGGGCAAGATGAGACACATCATTTGTGGAGATGGTAAACTCACTTGTGAAATATACAGTCCTAGCTCTGCAGAAAAACAGCCTATTGTGATTTTAAGAATTAAGTTATGGATCTGCTCACAAGTGATCTTTATCTGTTATTTGACTGTTTTTGTAAAAAATAGCATATCTATTCGTTACTAACCTTTAACCCTTTAACTCTTTGAGTGTCAGTTCCAAGGCGTTCCGTACCACTCTGGCACTCGAAGGGTTAAGGAGCAGATAGGTATGCAATGCTTTACAATGTCTTGTCTTGTGTAATGTTCCTGTAGAGATGACATGTAATCTGTGTGTTTGTTTTTATATAATGCAGGCACAGATTACATTACCACTATAGGAACATTACATAGAGGCAAACCTGTATAGAGGTGACAGTTCCCCTTTAATTGATTAACGTTGACTTGTCACCTTTAAAGTGTTAGTAATGTCTGGAAAAAACTTTTTTTGCATTTAGAAGAGCTTAAAAAGCTGATCTAAATGCAAAAAAACGTATCTCTCAAACCGCTATGGTTTAAGAGATACGGGTGTTTAAAGTTTGATTTCCCCTACTGACAGCTGTAAAGCTGTCAGCAGGAGATCCGTGTCGGTCGACACGGTGGCACTTGAGAAGTGCCGAGTTCTCTTTACTTACATGGAATCCCTTCATTGGAATGGTCTAAAATGTGTTCCTGAACACTAGGCACACGTTTTAGACCATTACAATGAAGGGATTCCGTGTAAGTAACGAGATCCCGGCACTTCTCAAGCGCCAGCGTGTCGACCAACACGGATCTCCTGCTGACAGGTTTACAGCTGTCAGTAGGAGAAATCAAACTTTAAACGCCCGTATCTCTTAAACCATAGCGGTTTGAGAGATACGTTTTTTTGCATTTAGATCACCTTTCTAAGCTCTTCTAAATGCAAAAAAGTTTTTTTCAGCCATTACTAACACTTTAATTCAAATTTGCATATTTGAACACTGAGGTCCCTGAGTGAGGCATTATATGCCAGTGTATACTAATGAGGATCTCAGTGCAGCACATACATTGTGTTGTGTTACCCGGTCCTGTTCAGCTCTGTTGGATAGGCGATTAGGGAGTGTCACCTTACAACTTTTCATTTAAATCTCCATACAGTGTAACTTTGTGTGTTTCTAATAATTGCCACTAATAGTTTAATAAAGAGAAACAGCAATTTGTGCGGAGCTGCCATAGCAAAGTGTTATTATGTGGACCCCTAAGATCTGAATACCTTTTCAGCATTGAATGGCTTAAAACCCCATTTAATCTCTGGCATTTTTGTATGTCCCCTATAGTGCGGTTGGTTTGATGCAGAATTACTCCCCTTTCTTCGGTTGGCCCTTAGACTCTGTATAAGACTCCTGGATCAGAAGTAGACTTTGTACAGACGCTGGCATCTGGCACATAGTTACGTAACCCATCTTAATATTTAGGCGTTAACAGTTACCTGGGTGTGTGTGTTTAATTCTCTTTAACGTCAGCCCTGAAGAGTTGTATTTATGTGCCACTGACCTGCAACATTGTAATTGTACAAGCTGAACAATCCACTATAACTCTCCTTATTACCAATGATCCAGGGAAACCTGCTTCTTTATTCCTGCACTGGTTTTTGCGCTAAAAACATGCAGATAATGGGGTATTTTTGCTGGTTACTTGGTCGGGTTTCACAGGGCCATTAATAATTGATGTCCTTTTATCAGCTGCAGGCTAAAGGTCCTCTTTATTAAATTATTTAGCAGACGTTCCATGCAGCTTTGTTTAAGTGCACTATCCGTTTTCTCCTCCTTGAAGCCACGGAGAAGAGAATCAATTTGTTGAAGCTGCGAAGCTGGAAGTTTTTCCCAGAAAATTAAATTAATTTGTCTCAACTTGGAGGATTTACAGAAAAGCAATGTCCCATTTCATTACGAGAGCCTCTACCTGGGGGGCCTTGGGAATTAGCAGCTGAATTGGGTATGGATTCTGATGGCTGGTTTTCAAGTGAGTGATCTAAAGTATTTGGTCAAGTGGCATAACACTGGCTCCTACCAGCTATATCCAGGTAAAGGCTTTATTTTAATTTGCTTTCTACAAATTAAAGGGGAATTGTCCTGGTTAAATGGGTGGCTCTGTATTTGTCTAGTAGACATACTTGCTTACAATAGTCATTTTATATATGTATTTACTGTTTTTTTGCATTTGAACTGTAACTAAACAGGGACATATAACTTAATTGAGAGGGTTCTTGTGTCTCATTAGAATCATGGCAGGCTCTCACTCTGTGTGGCTGATCTCATTCAGTCTGATAGTTATTTGCAGGGGTAGAAAATTGTTGGCTCTTCAACTGTTGGGGACTACATCTACCATGGGTGGGGATGATAGAAGTTTTAATCCACAACAGATGCAACATTTTATTGTTTGGAGGCAAAAACTAAATGGTGTACAGCAAAAATAGGTGTCTGCAGACACTATACAGAAAATATATAATTTATTTTATTCAATCATACAGCTCAGGTGTCATCTGCAGGCTGGGGGGATCACAGTGTATGTAGGGCTTTGTGACTACCAGTGGAACCAAGCTGGTGTACCGCAGTGTATGAGGGGTTCTGTGACTACCAGCAGAACTAGGTTTGTGAGGTCAGACAGTGTATTTGGGGGACATGTGACTACCAGGGGCAGTGGGGCTAGGCTTGCGGAACAGACAGTGTATGCGGGGTCTGTGGCTATCAGTGGGAAGTGGAACAAGACTGTCAGAGGATACAAGACTGTGTGGTATTTAATATTGTTAAAAATATTTATTTTATTAACTTAAGACCTCTTGGTGGGGTATTGGGACCCCTCCTGATGCCTCCCTGGTATTGATTGGCTAGCCGGCAGGCTAGGTGATCAGTGCTGCAACCGGGAATGGGTCGCCACCTCCCCTTTACCTCCTTCTCTTCAAGCTGGCATTCTATGAACATCTGGGTTGAGGAGGACCTAAATTTCTCACTCACATCATGCAGGTACCTAATTTTAAAATAAGGAATAACCCATTTCAAGTACGGTATTGCTGATCATCCACCAGTAGTACAGGGAGTGGTTAAAAAACAGCCCAAATGTTACCCCCAAATCCAAAGAGGAGCAAATTTACCATCCTTTGAAACAGGATGATAAAGACCCCTCTTTCAAATTAGAACATTACTTGAAGTGCTAATATCAGGTGATAACACAACACTAGAAGTTGAGGCATATTTCTTTGGAGAAGATATAAGGAAGGGGGTAAAATTATCAGTTTTATGTTTTACTATGCTACTGTTATGTGCAGTCCTAAAACAACTTCTACCAACTATATGGGGCCTCAGAAAATGTCCTCTCTTGTTTGGCAGGGAGCCTGAATACAACTCTGATGTTGGTGGCTCACAGCTGGTTGCGTGTGCACAGCCCCCTATACCACAGCCCCCTATACTGCTGGAGTCAGGATAGGAACCCAGTGGAAGTTGGGGTCTCAGATTCACATGACCTGTGAGGACTGAAGTCTTGCAGTGAGATCCATAGAAGAACACTGAAGGGTCACTTAGTCATCTCTTCAGCCCCTCCAGGGTTCTCGGTGCAACCCTGACTTCACCTGCAATCACCATCTCCCCTTTACCTCCTCCCGCTCCTCAAGCCAGGGTTCTATGAACATCTGGGTTGAGGTGCAGGACCTTTTCAAGGCCCACATAATGTGAGTGAGAACTGGAGGTCCTCTTTCTTCTCAACCCAAACATTCATAGAACACAGGCTTGGGGAAGAGGTGTAATGGGGAGGTAGCAATCTCCTTCCTCGTTGCATCATTGATGAGTGCTTCCCCATGAGGTCTGATAATTTTTTTTTTTAACTGCACATTGTGTGGGATCAAGAGATCCTGCGCTATGTGCATATTTATATACAGGATCTCTCCCATGCTCATGAGAGCGATTGTGTATATTTTACACCGTTAAAACTGGCTTGCAGTGTATGGAACGCCTTCCCTATCTGCAGGGCAAGTTTGCTCTGCACCATATCCCAATTTCTAGTCCCAATTGCAACCTGATTTGTCAAGCCCTGTTTTAACAATGTATAGATAGGTGTAATTTGTCTTTATAGACTGTAACTTCAAACTAACTGGCAGTATACTACATTAGATATTATATGCACAAAAAAGTATATCAGTACAACTGACAGCTGTTTCAGCGACACAAAGGCAAGTTCGGCTGTTAAACACTAATGAATTGAGGATCAGAGTGTTGTTCATTACAGTGCTTTGGTTTAAGTGGCTATTAATTAGAGACGATGGGTCCCCTTTAAGGAAAAAACACTTTATGCAATCTTAGATGTAGAGTAGAAGTGTCAATGTTAAATTCACAAGGTCCACAAACAAGCCAGGTTTAAAGGGATAGTAATACTTTCCATAACCATTCTTTAATATCGTTCTTCTTAAATAAATAAATCAAAGGATCCAAGTGTTGGTTTTTTTTTTTTTTTTACAAATTGTATACTTTGTGAGTATACATTTATTGACATCGGAGTTGTAGCTGACAGACTTGTATTCTATTCCTCAGACTGGACAGCTCTTCTGCAGACCCGAGATAACATTGTATAGAAAGAGAATCTTCATGCGAATGGTCTACAAAGTGTGCCTGGTTTAAGGTAAGCATACTTTGTAGGCCATTCGCATGAAGATTCTCTGTCTGTATAATGTTTCGGCTCTTAAAAACAGCCGTCCAGTCTGCGGACCAGAATACAAGCGCTGATGTCAGTAAAAGAAGTGGGAGGGGGGAACTTTGCAAGAATGTTACTCCCAAAGTATACAAATAATTAAAAGAAAACAACACTTGGATCCTTTGATTTATTTATTTAAGAAGAACGA
Source organism: Rhinophrynus dorsalis (assembly GCA_037306005.1). Taxonomy (NCBI): domain Eukaryota; kingdom Metazoa; phylum Chordata; class Amphibia; order Anura; family Rhinophrynidae; genus Rhinophrynus; species Rhinophrynus dorsalis. Next base: position 49,792,768 of record CM074718.1, read on the forward strand.
TATTAAAGAATGTTTATAGAAAGTATTACTATCCCTTTAAAGGGGAACAACCACCCCGCAATAACTTTACATTAATTAATTCTTCATCTGGCAACTAGCTGCTTAGTAGCGCTAGTCGCCAGAAATATTATCTGGTTTCAAAGATATTCCAGTTTTTCGGAGGCTCACAGTAGCAGGAAGCACGGACATCTCGTCATTGTGAAGTCCGTCCGGCTCCAAAAGGGACTGACAGCACAGGCGCACGGACGTCACTATGACGAGATGTCCATGCTTCCTGCTACTGTGAGCCTCCGAAAAACTGGAATATCTTTGAAACCAGATAATATTTCTGGCGACTAGCGCTACTAAGCAGCTAGTCGCCAGATGAAGAATTAATTAATGTAAAGTTATTGCGGGGTGGTAGTTCCCTTTAAGGGAATCCCATCATCTAAAATAACTGATTTTACAAAATCATCTGTTCTTGCTTTCTTGTGAATATATACCTACTATTAAGGATTATGCTGTAAAATTGTGTCTTACCTACCTTCTGTCCGTTAAATGATCCTGTGTATGATGTATGACAAGAAAATCACCTGCATGTTTTATTTGCTCTTGGTGGGAAAGTCCTGGGAAGCCAGGGTCCTCAAATATGTGGTGTAATTTCTATACATGGGTGTAAAAGTCGCACCTTCCCTGGCTTCTGGAACTCCATTTTGGCTCCTAAAAATTCTGTGTAGCTCCATAAGTTCCTATATCATTACATTCTGGTACCAACTTACACATGAAGTATACTTATCAAGGTAGTACATAAAAGGATACATTTAGGGCATTATTTATCAAGCAATTGAGGTACAGTTGTGGAACAAACCAGTTGAAAGATAGGTTCGTAATAAAATTCAGCAAATTTCCATGGATAAGGCTTTTAAAGGGATAGTAATGTTTCAAAATAAATGCAGCTCCGATTATTCTTTATAGTTTTAGAGCGTATTATCATTCTCCATGATGTGTCGTTCCAGAGTAATTCAATCATAAAGTGTCCCCCTCCCATCCCTTTTACCTATGTAAAGGTGCGTTAACCCCTTGAATACTAGAGGCCTTCAACGCAAATACTTTGAACAAGCCTAGAATTAAAATTGTGCTAGCACTGTGAATAAAGTCCTGCATCCCACAATATAATTTAAAAATGCAGAAATGGAATTTAACTTGTGAGAAACAACTAAAAAACAGTGTGAAATAAATGATAATGCCATTATGAACATGTGTGTGCGTGTGTGTGTGCGGACTGCGTTTTGTAGCAATAAAGCAAGGTTTCTAAATATAAACTAAACCACTGTATTTATTTTTCTTCAAGGAAATAAAAATGGCTGCCAAATCCATTGTGTCTATAGGAAGCCATAATGGTTGTGGAGAAAGCTGCTTAGAAATTATGTGGAGGCAGAAGTGTGAATGATTAGTATGTCTGTGACTTCTCTTTAGATAATAATATTCTTGAACGTGCCCACAGATCAATAACTGTAATATACGTATCAGTGAAACTTGTTGTCCCAAACCCCCGGGAAGCACATAGGGCTTAGGATAGGCGGGTCCAAATTATATGATTTGTGTCATATTGCAGATGGGGCTTAAAGGGATAGTAATGTTTCACAAAAAAAGTAGCTCTGATTAATCTTCATAGTATTTGGGCATTGGAGAGTGTTATTTCAATACTGTCACAGTTGTAGTTCAAGAGTAATTGAATGATAAAGTATCTCCCTCCTGCCCCTTTTACTGATGTAACACTGCTCACCTCAGAGAAGCAAGACTATCTGGATGGATTGCAGAGAGGGACAATCTTCAGTGAGCATAAGGAAAAACCTGTCAAGGGGGGCAGGGTTTTCCTTATGATCACAGTAAGAAGATTGTTCCTTGCTGTGACCTGTCCGGTCAAGATTCCATATCTGAGGGGAGGTGGCTTACACAATCAGTTTAAACGGGGTGGGAGGAATTGGGAGGTAGAAAGACATAATTTGCCTTTAAATGAGCATGGAAATAGACAAATGGGTGGGAATGTGGCACGGGTTATCTGGGAACTCGCAGTGCTAGAGAACCAGACTTTGTCCTCTGAGATCCAGTAATTCAATCATGTGTGTTTCATTCCTATCTTGCATTCACAAATAGTCTTTCTGGCACCCTTGCTTTTGGTCTTGTTTCTCTCTTGCTTTCTTATATTCCTCAGTTTCTCCGATCCTCTCAATACTGCTGTCTTTCACTCACCATCTCAGTTTGTGTGTGTCCCTCATGCAGTCATGGGGAAGTCATGCACTAAGTGGTGATAATCTATAGAGCCTATGCACTAAGAGTTTGGCCTCTACGCCAGTGGACTAACAAAGCAAACCTAAACTAAATATATAATACACACGCGCATACACACACGCGCATACACATAAATACATATATCGGTGGTAGCCAACCCTGCTCCTCAAGAGCTTCCAACAGTGCCTGTTTTCAGGATATATTTGAATGAGCACAGACTGGTTAAAGTGACTGAGCCACTAATTAGTCCACTTTTTCTCCAACTGGAAGATCATAAAAACATGCACTGTTGGTGGTTCTTGAGGACTAGGGCTGGCTACCCCTGATATACATAATATACATAATATATTTATATTGATATGTGTGGCTGTGGCTAAATATAAGAAATTATTACAGCCATAAACCAGTCTTAAACCCCTCGGATGCAAAGTTTTGGGAGTCTCATTTAGCATCCAAGGGGTTATTCCTTTAAAGGGATAGTAATATTTAAAAAAAAGAATCTTCATTGTATTTGAGCCATAGAGAGTGTTATTTCAGTACTGTCAGAGTTGTAGTTCAAGAGTAATTGAATGATAAAGTATCCCCCTCACATCCCTTTTACCTAGTGTAAGCCACCTCCCCTCAGATGTGGAATCTGGTCCTGGGACCAGACAGCTCACAGCAAGGGACAATCCTCTTACTGTGAGAACAAAGAAAACCCAGCCCCGATTTACAGGTTTTTCCCTTGTGTTAATTGAAGTTCCCCATGTTTCCACTGAGCTACTGCACCCTATTTAGCATTCCCTTGCCCGTGTCCAATATCTGAGGTGCCAAACTAAATTCTCAAAACTTCAACCCAGTATCCAGACAGTACATAATGCATTGCTGACCTTTTATAGCATTCAGCTCTGCTGTGCTGAGGTTAGAGAATCCCTAACTACAAAACCATAAATCTCTAAATCTTTGTGCTGATTGAAAAATAAAAAGCACCAGGTATAGGCAGGATCAGTCGATATTTTTAATGAGACTAACAGCTGTGAAGAGATGGACCCACTTTAAAAGGGCAGTGTATGGTAAATAAAAAAAAACAAACAAAAATAGTTGTTTAAACTATCTATGCGATCTGTGGGTTTCTATGAAGAGGAGAGAGAGAGAGACCTTCTGTGAGTTCTGAGAAAGGCTATGACCTCACCCAGCTATGAACATCGGGAGAGAATTAGTGAGTTATAAGCTATGGGATCTTGTTTCCGATACCTCGGAGGCCACTGCCAAAAGTCTTTTATTTACTCTGTACTGCCCCTTTAAATTTTACATTTTTACTTGTCCCCTATGGTGCAGTCAGATTGTTCCAGAATTGCTACAGTTTTCTTAGTATGTCAGCTTCAGTATGTCTGAATATACTATTATGTCTGTCTTTTTACTATCTATCTAGCGCTTTGAATAATGTTTGGCACTTGTAAATAAGCCATAATGAAAATAGCATGCCTTTTCTTTCTGTTCGGATAGAAGTGAATGCCTGTGTAAGGCCTCTCTTTGTTGGCTGTGACTTGTTAACATAATGATAGGTCTTCAACATATTCTCTTTTCTCTAGTGATACTGATTGCCCATTGACTACCAGCCTACAGAAATCTGAGGGGGAGGCTCAATTATCCTGACAGCTAATTCCCCTGCTTTGTGGGCCGTTTGAAGACATGATTATTTGTTGTCAAAATGGCACATTCCCCCCTGAATTAGATCACAGTTCAACAAATGGGCTCTAAAGAAGACAAGTACCTATTACACTACTAATGCTTAGCACAGTGACAAAAAGGTTATGAACGGTTAATTGCAACAAACTTAGGGGTGTATTCAAGAAACCAAAGAGGTGTAATTCTGGGCTAAACCAACTGCACCATAGGTGACAAATGAACAATCCCACAATTCCCATTGCTTTAAATAATGGTTTTAACCTCTTGATTACTGAAAATAAGAAACACATTGGAGACAACAATTGGTTGAGACAACAATGTAATCATTTGAATGCCAGAGGGGTGCGCAGCACTTTGCAAAACAATGCGTGACACAGCCCTTTGGCACTCAAAGGGTTTAATGGAGTAAACTTCAGCCTGGATTCCATTGTGGCCAATAGACTTGACAAGGAGTTTAATCTTCAGATTTCTCCATGGACTGTAATAGCAGTTGGTTTGCTCCATAATTGTCCACTTTTTTTGCATATGGTGAACAGTAGGGGGCACAGGACCTGTTACACCTCAAGAGGAATTGATAGTGGAGAGGAAGATATACCAAAGTAGGACTTTTTGAGTAGATAAGATAAAAACCAAAATAAGGCTGTATAATAGAGGTCCAAATAGCCAACAGTTTTCTGATGGGGGACTATGTTGAAAGGCACTTAAAGGGATAGTAATACTTAAGTATTACTAATCCCTATAGCAAAGCCCTACTAAAAAAAAAGTATTGCCCCCAGTGTCATCTCTCAAACCTTTATGGTTTGAAAGATGAACACTTCTAAAGTTTCCCTCTCCCTCCCCCTTCCCCGTAGTCAGCGTTCTAGGTGACTGAAGGGAAATCCGGTCATAGATCATCAGGTGGCTCTGCAGCTGAGCCGCGATCGCGATTGCAAACCAAGCACACGTAGAAGACCATTTCAGTGAAAGTTTTCTTTTTTAGCAACGCGATCAGGCTGTGCTGGAGAGCCACCTGAAAGTCGTACGACTCTCTTCCCTGCAGTCAGCTAGAATGCCGACTACAGGGAAGGGGGAGGGAGAGGGCAACTTTAGAACCGATCATCTCTCAAACCATAAAGGTTTGAGAGATGACACTGGGGGCAATACGTTTTTTTTTTTTTTTAGTAGGGCTTTATTATAGGGATTAGTAATACTTAAGTATTATTATCCCTTTAAAGGGATAGTAATGTTTCAAAATAAATACAGCTCCAATTATTCTTTACAGTTTAGTTTCTTTTTAGCTTTTGGGCCACGTAAAGCAGTATTATCATTCTCTATGATGTGAAGTTCCAGAATAATTGAAGTGTCCTCCTCCTGCCCCAAAACCTAGTGTAAGCCGCCTCCCCTCAGATGTGGAATCTGGTCACTTGACTGGACAGCTCACAGCAAGGGACAATCTTCTGGCTGTGAGCATAAGGAAAATCCTGCCCCCCTTGAAGGAGTAGGGCTTTTCTCCTTATGCTAACAGAAGATTGCCCCTTGCTGTGATCCACCATCTTGCCGTGCATCTTTACATAAGTAAAAGGAGCGGGAGGGGGACACTTCATGATTCAGTTACTCTGGAACTTGACATTGTACATAATGATAATAACAGTCTACGTGGCCCAAAAACCATAAAGAATAATCGGAGCTGCATTTATTTTGAAACATTACTATTCCTTTAAAGGTCATTAGTGTCTGTGTCCCTTGGACCTGGCAGTCAGTAAATTGTTGGTTACAGTTGTAAGTCCAATCTCAGTGGGATGTTGTTGGTGGAAACCAAATTGCAGGGTGTCAATCAGAACAAACAAGTCAGTAGAAGAATGAGATAAGAGAGCTCACCAGAAACGTCAGTGTGTAATACCATTTAAAAGATCTTATTTCTAGCTGATGGCTATTCCGTCTACTGAATCGGTGGATGAGTAAATTGCAGCTTTCCATTCAGTGGCTGTAGTATGAAGAAACTGACTCTTGATGATGTTCAAGATACAAAGATAACTTCTATTGTAGAAGCCAGACGGTTTTGGCAGACATATCCACCACTGTCAAGACGTGAGCTCTGCCCTTCACCCTACATTATGCCGTGAGGAGCAATTTACTCACCTGGTGGATTAAGTCGAATGTACGTGGATACGAACAAGCTCAGACTCTTCCCATAGAAATTTGTTTTTCATCTCATACCTTCAAGGGCCACTGACTAAAGAATGTTTGTTTTCTAAGCAATTACACACAGAACTTGCTTCTACATATACACAGTAATCACGTTATTTGAATAACTGTTAGTTAAATAAATCCTAAGACTTTACTCACGCAGGTGACTGTGACATGACAACATCTCCATGCACAGTTGTCCAAATATAGGCTGCACTGAATGGGTGATTAAGGGTGCCTACATCCACTCATGGATGAAGCAATCTACACAGGGGAGGGCTGGCAACTTGTGGCCCGGGGGCAAATACAATCAAGTGGCCCGTTTCTACTATTGTTCGAGCCCACTGTCCCAGCCCACCCCCTTTTTCTTAGCTTTAAATTTGGCCTTAATGTTGCAAAGTAAGGTGAGTGATACCACAGAGCTTACCATTAAAATGGGGCTAAACTACTGATATTACAGAGCATATAATTTAACCGTTTGAGTGCCAGGGAGGTATACAAAGCATAGCAGTGAGTTGATACCTCTCTGGCACTCAAACGGTTATGTAAAGCAACATTAGTGCTACTATAGAGCTTATAAGTGAAATGGGTTATGCTACAGTGTAGCTCCGTTTGGATTGTAGCTCTGGTATCACTAGTGTAGCTCCATTTACAGCAGCATGTGGGAGATTGAGGCAGTGGCCCAACAGCCCAGACATGTGACCAGCTCAGGGGGCAACTGCCCCCCAGGCCAGCCCTCCCCTGAATCTACAGTTTATTGAAGACTCGGGATTGTTGCTGGAGAGTTGCAGTAGTGAAGGTCAGCAATGTAGCTTGTGTGTCCACTCTACATGTTGTTAACATAAGTGATCAGCTCATTTCAGTAAGCAGTTCTATCTCTGGCCGGTCCACATGGACATCATCCAGTCATTTACGACTGACGCTCGTGTTTACTAACCCTCTCCCCTTCAGTGAATACCACATTTGAAGTGTCCATTTGAACCTAGTCTAGAGCAGTGGGTCTCAACCGGTGGCCGCTAACAGGCTGGATTTGAGGATTTTCTTGTTTGAGCACAGGTGAGTTAATCCGTGTGAATGAGCCTCTGATCACCACACCTGTGCTTTAGTAAGGACATTCCTGACCTGTAAGTTGGCCCTGAGGGCGCAGGTTGAGAACCTCTGGTCTATAGAACTGACAGCCCAGCAGATCTCGAGAACTCATGCAGTATCTCTGAATCTTCCTCCTTCATTCTGATAAAGAATGTAATGTTGATATCTTAAAAAATAAATGGCTGTTTTGGAATGCAAGAATGTGAAATTGTTCATTTGGCATTTTCCCCAATGTGAATCTACGTGTCTTCAAACAATTTAAAAATCCGCAAACATTTATTATGAAAAAGAAACCAACATCTATTGTAGAGTTACTTTCACAACTAGGTGGCACTCTTACGGTCACCGTCTATGAAGTAGTCTATGGGCAGCTCTCCCATACAATACAATAGAAAAGCTTGTTTGCACAGAAGGTGGCACTGTTAATAATAATAATAATAATAATAATAAAAAAAGAAAAAAAAAGAAAAAGCTATTAACCCTTTAAGTGCCAGAGAGGTATGCAACATATTGCAAATCAATGCGTTGCCCACCCCCTGTCACTCAAAGTGTTAAGTTGTAATAACTTGAATAATTGGATGAAGTCCCCTCCCCCGACATTGGATTATCCTTGTTGTAGTCACTAGGAAAAGCCCTACAACATATCCTTTTTGTATCATTGTAATCAAACTGTACTGTTCCTTTAACCCCTTAAGGACCCATAACGGTCCTGGACCGTCATGGAATTTCGGGCTCCCCGCGTGGCTGCACGCCGTTCAAGGAGTCCAGATTCGAGTGGCACTAAAAAAAAATACTCTGTGGTCCTTAAGAGACCTCAAAGTACGTGCGCAGCCAGTCCTTAAGGGGTTAAAACATTTTGTCAGTTCATTTTAACCCCTTGGATGTTAGCAGGGTTAGTAATACCCATATTTAACTTGATTCAGTATTGTAGATCTTGAGAAAACCCCATCTCTCAGTCCTTTATGGTTTGAGAGATATTCAGTGCTAAAGTTCCACCTCCCTCCCCTTCTCCTGACATCAGAGCGCTACTGTCAGCAGGAGGTCCTGGCCCTAGGACCGGCCGGCAGAGCTTCAGTAGTTCCGAAATAACAAAAAGAATTACTTCTTTGCAACGGTCTACAAAGTGTGCCTGGTTTGTAAGCACACTTTGTAGACCGTTCCAATGAAGTAGTTCTTTTTAAATTCCGCTGTTTCGGCTCTGCTGAAGAGCCTCCTTGAGTCGGACGACTCGGATCTCCTGCTGTCAGCTTTACAGCTTTACCATAAACGTTTGAGAGATGGGACTTTCTCCATATACTTTATTTTTTTAACATCTACAATACTGAATTAAGTTAAATATGGGGATTACTAACCCTTTAAACATTCATGCTTTACCATTTCAGAAAAATGATAAATTTAGGATTAAGTTCCTTTCCTTTGTAATGTGTTTGTTCCAGTGTTTGCAAGTAGATTATAAAAAGCACCTGCACAGAGCCAAGTTTACCGAGTTCACTTTATTGCTTTCTTGAATCTTGTTTTTCGAAGTCTCCTGTAATAACATTTCACAGTACAGCGAGGCCTGCCCTGTGTGGGTGTGCAGTGCTTCACACTGTTTGATCAGCTCCACCTTGTCTGTGTGCTTTATCTCATTCTGTTCCTTGAATTTGTCACCCCTTCCTTAACTCTCTGAGTGCCAGAGAGGTATCCAACACTTTTGTTGGGTACCTCTCTGGCACTGAAAGGGTTAACACATTGAGGATCAGTGTGGTGGCTTTGCTTCACTTGTCTTATTGCACTGACTCTGACTGGAGAAGTTCTGTCTGTTTTATCACCGCTTAGTGAATCTCCCCCCAGTACTATTAACTACGATGAAAGATCTGAGCTGCTTGTGGAAGGAAACAATACTAACTTTTTCACACAATGGACCATTAATGCTTTAAGGACCAGATGAGTGTGCAGTACATTGCAAAGCGTTGCACACTCCTCTGGTCGCTAAAGTGTTAATGCCTACTATGTTGATTGCTTCCTGTTCTTTTACCAAACAGTCTCGGATTAGCAAGTGTATAATTCCCATGTTGTACTGATTCTAGAGTTTCCTTCTGTGACTGACTACAGTCCATTATCACTCAGTGTTCTTCTGTCAAGAGCCAGATTAATAACCTGTTCCCAGGGTATAGAATAATGTGTAGACTTCACTGAACCAAGTCTGTGTGCTAACAGCGTCACATCACCTTTCAACAAGGGCCAAATAAAACACTTTTGGTCCCTATGTGTTAAAGAGAAGTAAGGCAAACAAACATCTGATTTAGTTTAGTGTTTCTTAACCCTTTGGTAGCCAGTAAATTATGCAACACAGTGCTTCACATTGCATGCTTCTAGGTGCTCAGTGGTTATATAATAATTGAGATCCAAGCAACAGGTTCTCAAGGAACAATAAGATGGAAATAAGGAATGATTCGTTCCCCTTGTTGTGGGCTGATTGGGTGACTGAGGCTGTGAAGGCACACCAGGGGTGGCGATGGCTGTAAAAAGGGGTAGGTACAGTATACTGAGTGAACAGTAACCATGTTTTTATGTGCTATTATAGAGAAGGAAAATGTTGGATACCACTGGCCTAGAGTAGGGGATGTTAAAGGGACAGTAATGCCCCATAAAAAATATTCTCAATTTGTAGTTGGGAAAAAAAATAAATTATTTGAAGCAATTCCCACTATGGTTTGAGAGATATTGGGCATTGAAAGTTCCCCCTCCCTCCCTCCCCTTCTCCTGATGTCAGATGTAAAGCTAACAGCAGGCGATTCAAGTCGTACGACTCACGGAGGCTCTTCAGCAGAGCCAAAATCACATTATTTAAAAGAATTCATTCATTGGAATGGTCTACAAAGCGTGCTTGCAAACCAGGCACACTTTGTAGACCTTTCGAATGAAGTCATTATTTTTAAATTATGTGATTTTGGCTCTGCTGCAGAGCCACAGGCTGGTCCCCGACCGGGATGCGTTGTGTACGCCTCTGGCACTCAAAAGGTTAACACCGTATTCTTCATAGGTGTCTGAGAAGTGCTAATGCTTAACCCCTTGAGTGCCAGAGAGGTATGCAACACAATGCTAAGCAATGCATTGGATATGCACTTTAACCCTTGAGTGCGACAGGGGGTATCCAGTGCATTGCTTAGCAATGTGATGGATACCACTCTGGCACTCAAAGGGTTAAGCACCACTGTTACTACCCTTGATTCAAGTTCTCTGTATGCTGAAAGTAATAGACAAAACTGGGGGCAGAAAGGTTCATGGCTCCATGTTTCCTGTCTTTTCTGCTGCAGAGATAGTGTTATATTGTATCACCATCCCTGCTTTCACTGTTCCCTGACAGAGAGATGTCTGGAAACAAGAGATACAGGGAGATCATCATCATAAATATGAAATCTTAAACCACAAGTTAAGAAAAAAAAGTGTAGGTAGAATGAGTGGATGCAGAATATGCAAAGTCAAAAAAAGTTTACTTGTGTGTTAACCCTTTGAGTGCCAGAGTGGTACACAATGCATTGCTTTACTCTTCCGCTTAAAGGGTTAGAGGTCTGAGATAAGGTACCAGTTCTTTAATTTATTTATATATCTATATTAGGGCGACCACATTTCCATTCTGCCATTCCGGGACATGTGGGAACTCTTACTCTGTGTCAGCCTCAGAGAGATTGTCAGGGCTGGTGGAAGCCTCAGCCACGGGTCTCGCCTGCAGCAAGAGCATACCTGCTCCATCCCAGCTGTCTCACATGCACCAGTCCAGCCAACCAATGAAATGTATTTGCTATATGGTCCTCATTGGCTGGCTCAGCCAGGAGGACCATATAGCAAATACATTTCATTGGCTGGCTGGACTGGTATGTGTTGCTCCATTCCTGGACTCTTTGTTGTCCCGGTGGGGGGTGATGTGGGACACAGACCCTCAATAAGGGACAATCCCAGGCATTCCGGGAAGTGTGGTCACCCTAATCTATCTATATATATATATATATATATATATATATCCTATATAATAATTCTCTAAAACGTGTGTAATGCCGCGCCATGCGCAGTGGCAGTGGCACTGTGGCCCGTGTAACGGGCTCTTCAACTTTTTTTTTTTTGTTTTTTCTTTTTGTTTTGGACTTCACGTTTATTTAAAAAGCACATTTAGGGTTAGATTCTAGTGATCTAACATAATTATTGTTTACGGGTGCTAGCTGTAAGTGCATGATGATTAACCCCTTTGAGTGCCAGGGGGTGTCACAATGAATGTTTTTAAACGCATAACAATCTAATTCATTTTTAGGTAGCCTTTTTAACCCTTTGAGTCCCAGAGGCATTCCGTTCCCCCCTGGCACTCAAAGGGTTTAAGAACAGCAAAGTCTGATTACAGAAATGCATATGTTTCTGATCTGTTGGTAGTCCTTGAGGAGAGCTTTTACTTCGATAAAGGTGCCTGGTTTATAAACAATGTCTTCGGCACATACTTTTTTTTTATTGGCAAACCACTCGTTACCATATCCCGGGGCATAAACTCTTCTCACGAACCTGGGTGGAGTCCATGTTTATCTTTCTGTCTTCTTGTGACAGTGTTTTATAGAATTAAGTTCCTGCATGTGCGTTCTTGACCTAATTTTCCATACATGTAGGAATATAGGGCGGTAAGGATCGTTGTGTTAATGACTCATAACCAGCAGGCGGCCTCTGTTACAGGACAGCCTGATGTTGGTCTCTTTTGCAGCTTCTTGTGATATTGGCATTAGTTCCTTGGTTATTTAACCCCTTGAATGCTAGAGAGGTAAATAGCCCTTTGAGTGCCAGAGAGCTATCCAATGCATTGCAGCACAATGTGTTAGATAACTCCATGGCACTCAAAGGGTCAACTCATTGCTTTGTAATGATTGGTAACCTGTCTAGCATCCACATTTTTGAACTGGACCCATAAGCCTAAAATTAGGTTCATTAAAGCAGAACGATCACCCTAAATAAAGCCGCTCCCCAATATTTAAGCATATGGCAATATGCTTAGAAATTGTACTAGTATCGCGCACAAGTACTTCGTTATTAATAAATCCTACTTGTTCTGAGACCGGCGGACAGGCTTGCGCACAGAAATTTTGGCTTAGATACATCTGTGCGCCTGCACTGTCCTTCCCGGTCTCCTTCATTGTACCTTAAGATAACAGGAAGGTACTGAGGGCACAGGTGCGCAGATTCCTCTAAAGCAGTGGTTCTCAACTCCTGTCCTCAGGACCCACTAACAGGCCAGGATGTGATGATTTCCTTGTTAGAGCACAGGTGAGTTAATCAATGTGAATGCACCTCTGATCACATGATTTCCTTGTTAGCGCACAGGTGAGTTAATCAATGTGAATGCGCCTCTGATCACATGATTTCCTTGTTGGAGCACAGGTGAGTTAATCAATGTGAATGAGCCTCTGATCACCACACCTGTGCTGTAGTAGGGAAATCCCTAAGTCCTGGCCTGTTAGTGGGTCCTGAGGGCAGGAGTTGACCACCACTGCTCTAAAGCAAGCAGCCTGGCCGTCGGTCTCTAAAGAAGGATTTCTTCATAACATGGTACTTATGCGTGATAATAGCACTATTTCTAAGCTTATCACTATATGTCTAATTATTGTGGGGTGATAGTTCCACTTTAAAGGGGATGTGTCAGCTATATACAACATAACCTAAATAGTTAGGCTACATATTGAATAGTACTAAAACGTTATTCTTTTTTCTTTTTTTTTTTTTTTAAGTTTTGATTCCTGTAAATTTAACTTACAAAGTCTGTCCCCCAGCTACTTCCGCATGCACTGCGGTTCACTGTGTTTCACTGTGGCTACCTACTCTGTAACCGCTGCCCGATGCTCTGCCTCTTCTCTCCTCCCTCCTCCGATGACGGAGGCTTCTGTCGGGAAAGTTGGAGTGATCTCATTGGCTAGATATCGATCTCTGCCAATGAGAGCGCTCCAACTTACAGACAGAATCCTTTGTCATTGGAGGAGGGAGGAGAGCAGAGGCAGAACGTCGGGCAGCAGTCTTTGCTGAAGTAGCTGCAACCCGGACTTAAATTTACAGGAATTAAAACTTAAAAATAACAAATGTTTTAGTACTATTTGATATATAGCCTAACTATGTAGGCTGTTATATATAGCTGACACATCCACTTTAAAAGAAAATCTGCCTATATGCAGAGCTAACCATTTGTTTTGAAATATATTTATATATATATATATATATATATATATATATATATATATATATATATATATATATATATATATATATATATATATATATATATATATATATATTGTAGCCTTTATTTGTATATAAATGTAGCCTTTATTTGTTGGTGGAACAGTGTGGCACTTAATGCAAATTTCTGTTATGACTAATCTTGTTGCACTCTGTGCTATGAATTCACCTAGGCGGAGGCCCAACATTGGAGGCATTTGTAACTGCACAGAGGGCAATCATTTTGACCTTGAACAAAACTAGTTGGCATACTGTACCGTAATTAGCATAAATTGCCTTAAAAAAATTTACATTTATTCCTCAAAACTATTTATTTTATAGAAATATAGCTAGTACAACAGACAGGCAGATTTTAACTTTTGACAGGTCCTTTGTAATCAGACAGGACTTTCAGGTACTTGAGAAATTCACAACATGCATAATCCTGTATTAGACCCCTAAGTGTTTCAAGCCAAGTCTCAGTGCCCTGACTTTATGTGTGATACAGTGCATTTGACAACACCCTGGCACTCCTTGTGTATTATTGGAAAACTAGTGTAAAAGCTTGTGTACACAGGCCAAGGTCTGGGTGGTGTTAACCCTTTGAGTGCCAGAGGGGTACGTTGGGTACCCCTCTGGCACTCAAAGGGTTAAGAGGCCTGTCCTGCTGTGCGTCCTGCCACCGACAGTCATGCACTGTAGACACTGCCAGAAAGCACAGAATGCTCCCAGCATTCCTACACCTCCCAGCATTCTGTGCGTTCGGCCAGTCTCTACTGCGCGTGACCGCTTCTGACAAACATTCTAGCGAATTATTATATAGGATTATATCTCATACATTTTTTCCAGCCTAGTAGAACATCTTCGATAGGTCTGATGGGAGATTCTTCAGTTTACAATTATTGCCGCTCAAACGTGCATTTTGTTTTTGGTGCAGTACTTCCATGGACCTTCACTTTATGGTGGCTCTGTTGCTTGTGTGTGACAATAATTATTGGGGGGACTTTATTTGGGGTGATAGTTCTGCTTTAAACATTTCTTCCTTCCTTTAGTTCTAGTTTATTCTCTGCATGTGCTCAAAAGTTGAGTAATTCTGTGGCAAACCAACTTGGGGGCTGGGGGATCCCTATTGACCTAAATGTTTCATTTAACCCCTTGAAAGCCAAAGAGGACACCAAAGCTTTGAAAAGCAGTGCATTGGAAACCTCTCTAACCATGAATGGGTTAAAAGCACATTTTAACTCAGTGGGGATTTGGCCAACTTTAAATTCGTTTGCTTTGCCCTAAAATGACTCTACTTTTCTTTTGAACACAAGGTCGTTAGTGTAATAGTTTGTGTCTTTCCCAACATAAATTGCGCTGCTGTTGTACTGTTTACAGGAGAGCGATTGCAGACTCTATGTAATGCGCATAGCTGCCATTTCTTCCGGATTACACATTCTAAATTACAATGTACAACAATAGCAATTTGGTTGGACAGAAGTCACCGCTCCGTTTTTAGTTTTATTGAAAAAGTAAATTATAGATTTGCAGCAGCTTAAAAACTAAATATAAAATTGTAACCGCTAAAAAGTAAATAATAGATTTTCAACAGGTAAGGAAAACATTTAAAATGCAACAAAATATAGATTTACAATATCTGCAAGTAAATGGAGATTTGTAACAACGATAGAATACTGAGTGGGCATCTAACAAAGAGGTGGGTATTGTGAGGGCCTCCTGCTGTTGAATGACTACAACTCCCATCCTCAGCAGGGGGGCCTCATGTCACCCTACTCAATATAGAATCAGGTAAAGCAGCCTTTGCCTTTGCAGCTGTTGAGAGAGTCAACTCCCATCATCCCCTATTTAGCTGCTCGAAGACCTTTCTAGCATTCATGGGGTTAAACGCCCTACTTGACTAATCAGGAATTTGTATTTGTTCTCTGTAATGCAGTTGTTTTTTGCTTTTTGTTTTCTTCTTCAATAGTGTTGTTCTTTTCAACATATGGGGGAGATGCACTAAGGTGTGATAGAGGTGATAAAGTGGAGATAACCTCTCTAGTGATATCACTTCTCCTAGTCCTATATTATTCTATGGAGCATATGCACTAAGATCTCTTAGACTTTAGGGATCTTCGTGCATAGACTGTATAGAATGGTATCCTTTTGAAATGTTGCACGCTTAAGAGCATGTGACGTTTCAACTAATTCACCACGTCGTCATGATCAAAATGGCGACATGACAATCCCACACTGCATGACAGCGAGAGATTGTCACGTCGCCTACCTAATGGTCGCACACAGAGGTGCTCCAGCTAAAAGTGTCTCTTATTTAAAATGTTATAGCAGCTGGAGCGAATCCGTGTGCTGCAGATTAAGCACGATCGTTCAGAGCATCAATATTCACATTGCATGCAGTCTGTGTGCTGGCCAAACAGGAAGGACTGCCAGTCCAACTGGGCAAAGGCTGCAGTCTTTGTGCTGGGCAAGCAGGGAGGGCTGTCAATCCAACTAAGCGTAAGGCTGTGGTATGTGGTTGCGCTGGGCAAATATGAAGGGCTGCAAGCCCAAAAGGGCACACGGCTGCAGAAAAGACTGCCAGCACAACAGGTGGGGCACAATGCTGCAATCTCCAGCTGCTACATTTTAAATAAGAGATACTTTTAGCTGGAGCGCCTCCGTGTGCAACCATTAGGTAGGCAACATGACAGTCTCATCATGGCGACATGGTGAATCAGTTGAAATGTCACACGCTCTTAAGCATTCGACATTTCAAAAGTGAACTGTATAGAATAACATAGGAATTGGAGAAGTGGTGTCACTGGAGAAGTTATCCCCACTTTACCACCTCTTTAGAACACCTTAGTAAGTCTCCCCCAGGGTCCTTTAATAGATTAGCCCTACGCCAGTGCTGCTTTTGCTCATTTTTTAAGAACTGATTAGCAACAGTGTTTATAGCCTTTACAGGAAGATATTTTCCTGTGACTCTTACCTTCAGGCCAGACTAGTGGCTACTTCTTGTAATTCCAGCTAGACATCACATTGCTACACCTGGTCCTAAGTGTAGCAGCACAGTGTGAGGCCACAGGAGCAAGAAGCAGCAACTACTCAGGTCTGAAGGTAACAGAGGCACAGGAGAAGTATGTCTGTTAAGGGCATAGGTACTGGCACTAATCAGTTTCTAAATAAACAGGAAAAATATTTGCCCAGCATGGGCATAGCGACAATCTGTTGAATAGACCCAGAAGACCTTTACATAATTAAAATAAAAGTTGAGCAATTCCTGAGCAAGCCAACATTACCATAGGAAAATAAATATTTGATTTTAAATGGGGATTTTACCCCTTGAATGCTAGAGGTCTTCAACGTATTGAGAAGTATTTAAGGGGTTAAAAAAAAACTCATATTCCTTATGAGAATAATTACTACACCCTTCTTTTGAACATATGACTGACATAATTTAAAGAGAAAGTATCATATATATATTTATATATATATATATATATATATATATATATATATATATATATATATATAATGTGTGTGTGTGTGTATATAATATATATATATATTAATGCCCCCCTCGTCCCTAAGTAACACAAGAAACCGCACATCTCTGACGTGTCTAGTTTATAATGGAGCTGATGTTACTATTGTCTATGGAGAGGCATCCATAGACAACAATAGGATTAGCACGCCCATAAAATGACAGACTATGCAAGTTAAGTATAGTTTTCTCTGTAATAACTTTTGACTGAAGCATCTCCAAGTGGAAGTACCTTTTGTTTTACACAGCCCTACAAAATACATATCTAGTGTTTTAATTGATTCTTTCCCTTCAAATTTTAGATGTTAAACTATTGACCCCAATGTGTTGGATACCTGCTTAAAAAAAGCCCATTTTCAATAAAATGGTGGTCTGGGAATTATTCATCCCTATTGTGCATTTGCTTGCTCCAGAATTATTGTTCTTTTCTTTTGCTGTATGAAGCCTTGTGTTGTCTATAAATGGTTGTAATTTGATGCAGAAAAGGTTGGTACGTTATAAAGTAAAGTTAATAAACCCCTGTTGTCTCCACAGAGTTGAATAGTGTGGATTTAAAAGGATGCATAAGCGAGAACAGTCTGAGCAGCAACGCCAGCCTTCCCAGCGTGCAGAGCTGCCGGAGACTTGGAGAGCGCCGGGTGGCCAGTTGGGCTGTGTCCTTTGAGCGACTTCTTCAAGATCCCGTCGGGGTCCGATATTTTACCGTAAGTTCCTGACTTAAATATAGGGCTGCTACAGGGGAAAATATTGGGTACGCTATTATATTTTATTTATAAAGTGCCACCATATTCCTTGGCAGTGGACAGTTCTGATGAATACTTATTAATATCTCGGTGTCCAATTTTACCAGCGTTGCATCAGGTCGCAACTGTCCACGCCTCATATTTCTTTGCGCACTACGCCATTCGTCAGTTCATGCATGGGTGTATCTTATCTGGCCCTCCAGTACCTACAGCTTCAGGCTAGCATATCCCATAGAATACGGTGTGATGGGCAGACAAATCTCTGTATGTGTTTGCTTATATATTGAAGGAATGGCCATGTTTTCTGCTTATTTCTTATTGTATTTCCTTGCCTCACATGTGCATGCCAGGTGTATGTGATTGATCATTGATAAATACCCTCTGGTACCTGTCAGTGATCACAGGGGAGATAGCAGTATGTCTGATACACTGCTCATACCATCTATTGATGAATTCTGCACTAGGTGTGAATCCTTAGATGAGACAAAATCAAATCTTCAAAATATGACCGTGTGTTTTAAAATTTGCAACCAAGTTAAGTTTAAGGGCATATACCATGAAAGTTAACTCTTTGAGTGGCAGAGGGGTGTGCAGCACATTGCACACCTCTCTGGTTCTCAGAGAGTTAAAGCTCAGTCCTTTGCAAGTTAAGATCAGGTGCTCCCAAGACTTGCTGGGTGCATGTGTCCCTCCTGGGCTTCTTATCTGCAGGGTTAATGCTGTGAGTTCCAGAAAGTCTGTTGAAGATTCCTATTGGCTGTTCTGATTTCATACCCACCTGCAAAGCCAGTAGGAGTGAGAATTTCACTTTCAGGAGGTGGGACATTATTACACTTAGGGAGGAAACCTGTACTACTGCTTCCATTCTACCCCTACTACCTGGTTGGAGTGGGCGGGATCGGGAAACCCTTAAATGTCAATGAGGGAGGCTTTGCATCATTGAGAGGTTTTCACAATCCCACCCACTCCTACCGGAGTATGCAGGGTAGAATGGAAACAGGGGAGCTCTTTTGCTCCCCTGCATTGCCTCTATTGATCAATAGCTGGAGGGTATCAGGAAGTGTGCTGATGCCCCACCACGAGGTCTGACTTTTTGTTTTGTAAGCAGTTGGTTGAACCAGCCCTGGTTGGTTGAGGAGGAAGGGGGCTACACATCCACTGCCTTCTCAACCAATCAGAGTTTTTGTGGACTCTGTTTTATGCTGAAAAAATGTTAAATTCTTAAGTAATTGAAAAAGTGCTGTAATATATTCTGAATTGAGCATTTCCCAGCAGCCCTACAAAATACACTAACCATAAGAAGGGTTTACTACACATTATCTATTGACTTTGGAGTGATTTGGTGATGCCTTCATTTGGCAAAAGGCTGATCTGTAATATATATTTAAATATTGACATTGAGTTGGTTGCACTCTGTGATTCCATTTGGTGGACCAATGTGATATTATGTGAGCCATTTACTCTTGTTGTCTGTAATCGTGATTGGCAAAAGTTTTTTTCTGAAAAGTAGAAAACTCACCACAACTTTTTAGTCACTTGAATGCTATAGAGCGTTCTCCAATTCATTGCTTTATAGTGTGTTGGATACCTTTCTAGCAGTGATGAGATTTAAATTCCATCCCTGGATCCATGGATAGATCGTTACTTTTCCTGTTCTCACTTTCTATGTTTCCTCTGGGAAGAGAAAATAGTCTTCTCATGTCTGCTCTCCACACGTCATTAGTTTCCAGTTGGCAAATGTCTCACATCCACTCTTAGGGGATAGCTCAGAAGCTTAGGAAAGCGCTTTCTTGTGCATCTCGTTACAGTAGACATGGTGGGGGGTTGGATTTCCACTCTTTAGTTCTACATAACTACACAAAGATTCTAGGAACATGGGGGAGATCCCTAGTGAACGTGGGCACACAGATGCCAAATGAGCTAGAAGTCTCTAGGTGGTAACCCTACTTAGAGGTGCCTACATTACATTTCACTACAATAACAAAAACAAAGAGGTTTATGAGCTAAAAATAAAAACCAGTTTTATGAATTAATAAAAAGTATATGGAAATCTGCACTGCGTGTCCCAGATACAGTATAAATATAGGTAATACACTAAGATTCTGCCCAAGCACCTACTTACTCTAATAGGATAAACAAAAATCTAAAAAATGTACACATGCAGATATATACAAAACTCAGGCGATTCAAAGGTTACCACCATGTAATATTTAAAATATGGGTTCAGTCTATATTGTCCAAAGAGAAGGAGGATTTGGGATATTCCTGTAGATACTCAATACTTTTATATGCACCACAATCTAGAGTCACATATAAAGAGAAAAAGAGGGACATCCAATTAAACTCTATCGATGTTTCAGTCTTATAGAAAATAATATCCACTTACAGGTTAGCTGTTCTCCTATCGCCTCAGTGGATTCGGGATCCTACTTAATTAGACTTCCTTCAATCTTCATTCACTCCAATGGCTAAAGAGCAGCGCAGTCAAGCCAAATGGTCAGTCAGATCAAGCTCCTCCACGATGTCTTTATGGACTCCGTCCCTTTCAGGCAGTTACCGGGATACACAAGAATATATGTATATGGTTTAATTTATTGATCTTTCAAACCATATACCCACAAAACATATCCACTCATGTAATTAATTGTTTGCGTCCAACGTAGTCTCACTAGTTTCGTTACTCCGCCACCCACTTTGCTTCGTCTTCTATCTCGTCCTTATATTGAAGCTCCAGACTGGGAGGTGGGGATGCACAACAATTTGTGTTTAAGAGGCTACCAGTTCCCCTTGGGAATACAACGTCAATTGTCTATCCTGTTTCCCCTCAGCATGGACATAACTTTGTTTAATGTGTTAGGAAAAGAATCTGAATATATTTTTTCATCACAAATGTATACTGTTCTTTTAAAGGGGAACTACCACCCTGCAAAAACTGTATGTTCATTAAGTCTTCATCTGGCGACTAGCTGCTTAGTAGCGCTAGTCGCCAGAAATATTACCTGGCTTCAAAGATTTTCTACTTATCCGGAGGCTGACAGTAGCAGGAAGCACGGGCATCTTGCCATAGTGACGTCCGTGCGCCTGCGCTGTCAGTCCCTCTTGGAGCCGGCCGGCAGGCACACGGACGTCACTGTGGCAAGATGTCCTTGCTTCCTGCTACTGTCAGCCTCCGAATAAGTAGAAAATCTTTGAAACCAGGTAATATTTCTGGCGACTAGCGCTACTAAGCAGCTAGTCGCCAGATGAAGACTTAATGAACATACGGTTTTTGCGGGGTGGTAGTTCCCCTTTAAATATTTCTTACACCTGCTATCAAATGTATTTCTTTGTGTTTATGAAACCAAAAATCGCTGGATGTGGCTGTTAGGCAGCTCTGACTCCATGTTTGTACATGAAAGTTCTAAGGAATAAATGCAGTTTGTATTTACAAGAGCACCACATAGAACTCTATATAATTTTCTGCTATTGTTGGTTTCTGATAATTAGTGATCAATACAAAGATATTTTGAAAGAGTTGCAGGTCAGGCTCCACTACGCAAAGGCAACTTAGACACCCACAACCCTGCTTGAGGCCCATCCCAAATTCCTTACATGACCCCACCCCCTGTTACCTGACACAGATTGGCTCTTAAGCCCACGGCAAGATTCCTTTGAGGAGAAAAGGCTCATTTGAACTGCAAAAGTCATCCGAGGAATAGAAATTCTTCCGTAGGTAGAGTATGTATGATAAATGGTAGAAGATGTTCCTCTGCTTTTAACTCTTCAAGTGCCAGAAGAGTATGCAACACATTCATTTGCAATGCATTGTTTACCCCTTTGGGGTTCAAAGGGTTAAACCACAAAGGGGGTAGCAATTCTTGGGCAAACCAAATATACCAGATGGGACAAGTAGAGCTTTTGACCCCTTAAATGCACTATTCATTAGGCCTCTTTATTACATTAGAAATTCTTATCTAAATCAATGGAATTTAGGGAATTCATATTTGTCTCATAATTGCTAAGAGCCATAGGTGCAAAGAAAAAGATGAGCGATTACATACCTCCCAACATTTTAAATTGCCAAAGAGGGACACTTGTGTTTTAGGAGGTGTGGCTGGTGGGCGGGGCATTACTGAGAATTTTTAGGCTATTTCATGAACTATTGGCACCTCCTTGTGCAATCTAATACATGACTTATAACAAGACCAAAGTATTTTATTTACACAGACTAATTTATAAACACATATACTGCTGTTTAAACAAACATTAATGTGAGTTTTATTGGCTGTAGAGCAGTATGATACACTTATATACACACCATGCAATCTGATCTCCTAAAAAGTGGGTCATCAGGGTGGGAAAGAGGGACAGAGGGATTTGGGTCTTAAAGAAGGACACTTGGGAGGTATGTGATTACCATGCAAACTGATTTCACCGTAGAGAACAAATACAGATTCCCACTGATTTCAATGCAATCACATAGCATTATATTTTTTAAATAATGTTTCCTGCTCATTTGGCCAATTTGCTAGTTAACCCTTTGAGTGCCAGAGAGGTATGATACCTCTCTGACACTCAAAGGGTTAAAAAATTGAAATGAAATAATCTTTTTTCACAGTTGAACTGCCAGTTTGCCATCTTAGCCATGTGTTTCAGGAAGGCCTGAGTTCCCACATAACCACATGGCATGCAGTAGCTCAGCAGCCTGTGTAATGACATACAAATGGGGACACACCATTTGTCAACTTTATTGCTGATCCCTTTGCTTTAGGACTCGTGTTTTATTGCTCGGTCCAGGCTACATAAGCATTTGCAGCCAACCTGCTCATGGACAGTTGTTTTCACCTTTTGGGTCACAGTGTAAGGCCTAGTTCACAGCCAACCTTACTGTAACAGATATATTTTCCTAAGCCATCCAGATCATTGTACTGTTTTGTCTGTAGATCACTGGGTGTGCAGTGTTATAGTTTATTGTTCGTTGTGTCTGACGCTTGTCTGCACAGCATTCCTTCTGGGGCAGTGTGTAGTCTTGCATAGCTGGAAGACAAATGCTTGCATGTTTTATCTCTCTTACTGCCAGATCCCTTTCATAGCAAAATAGTTCAGTAAGTACACACTTGTACTTACTGTAGCTTTGGTAAAACAACAGAATAATATTTGGTCCTACAATGTCGAGTAAATATCATACCTCCCAAGTGTCCCTCTATAGGAGGGACAATCCCTCTTTTAGACCCAAATCCCCCTGCCCCTCTTTCCCACCCTGATGTCCTGGTGTGTATATAAGCGCATCATATTGCTCTACAGCAATAACACTCACATTGTTGCTTGTTCGAATGTCAGTATATGTGTTTATAACTTAGTCTGTGTAAATAAAATACTTCGGCCTTACTCTAAATAATTTATTCCGTTACACAAGAAGGTGGCAATAGGTCATGAAATAGCCTAAAATGTATCATAATAATTATTGTAATGCCCTGCCCACTAGCCACGCCCCCAGCAACACCCCCTAAATACAAGTGTCCCTCTTTGGCCATTTGAAATGTTGGGAGGTATGAAATATTTCCCCAACTGATAAATGTCACACATTAGGACACAAAAGTCTACGTCATGATGGGACATTGTAGTTTCCCCCCAAAATTAAACTTTGGCGGGACTCATGTTATGGGTGCCAAAATTGCTATTTTGCATTTGGCGATAAGGTTAATTGATTGTGATCAGTGCCCACTGCTTCTGTTTTCGGGAAGGCTGTTATCTCAGCTCATTCGAACACAATTCTTGGAGCCCTAGAAAAGGAAGGATTAGCTGCTCCTTCGGAGCATATGTAAGACTAGATTTGAGGCCTCAGAAAACAGAATTTATACAGACGCTAGCATGAGGTACAGTGGATTTAACCCTTTGAGTTTCAGAGTGGGTACACCGCAGTGCGTTGCGTACCCCTCTGGCACTCAAAGGGTTAAGTGTATACTTAGCCTCAGTTCGCTTTTTAGGTGATCGTAAAGTTGTTTTATTGACAGAAAAAAAAAACACTTTGTAGTGCTTCTGCTGCTGTTGAGAAAAATGAGGGGAATTCACTCTGCTTCATAAAACAACTTTGATGTCAATTTAACAGGATAGTAAACTTTTATTTCTTTATGAATACTGCAAGAGAAAACACGTTAAAACACATAATGTATACTACTTTATTAATTTCTTTACATATTCACTTTTTGTTACAGTTTTAAGTATCTCACTGTAAAGGGATAGTAATGTCTATATTAAAGTTTTTCTCCTAGTCTTCTTTAAGCTTTTTATAACACATTTAAGTTCTATAGTTCAAAAAAATACTTACGCTGAAAGGATCCCTCTCTCGCCCCTTCTGTCCATCTACCCTTAGATTTGCAATCCGGTTGTGGGACTGAACGGAGAGCGTTGAGGGACAATCTTCAGTCAGTGAGTATAAGGAAAGGAGGACAGGAGTTTCCTTTTGGTTACTGAAGATTGTCCCTCGCCACTCTCCATATGGACCAGACAGAGAGGATCAGTGATGCAGCCAGAAGGGGTAGGAGGGGGATCTTTTCAGCTTAAATATCTTTTAAAGGGATAGTAATGTTTGCAATTAACTACATTGCCGAGTCTTTATTGTAAATCTAGCAATTTGCTCTATATTTAAGAACTTACTTTCATGTAGTTCTCAAAATATTAAATATAGAAGTATCCCCTGCCCACCCCTTCTGGTTATGTCACGTTGCCCCTCTGTCTGGTCTGGATGGATGCTGCAGGGGACAAACTTCAAAAAGCAAAGGAAAATCCTGCGCTGTTTCGTCAAGGGGACAGGGTGTTCCTTATAGTTACTCACTGAAGTTTGTCCCTCACTGCATCCGTCCGGTCCCGGACCAGATTGAAGATTCAGTGGGAGGCGGCCAGAAGGGGCGGGAGGGGATCATTCTATATTTAATATCTTGAGAACTACAGAAAAGTAAGTTGCTAAATATATTACAAATTGTTAGATTTACAATAAAGAAGACTTGGCAATGTACTTAATTGCAAACATTACTATCCCTTTAAACTACAGACCTGTAAGTACTTAATCATACAGCTACGTGTTATAAAAAGCTTAAAGAAGACTCGGTGCAGAATCTTAATATGGACATTACTATCCCTTTAAGCTCCCTCCCTGGATCTTTATCAGAGATTTTTCTTTTCAGTCGAACATCAGTGCAAAACAGTTATACAATGTAATGCTATCTTCCAGCACAGAGTGCGGCATATTCTGTATGCCATCTTGTTTACATATATTTTTTTTTTATTTACATTGTATCCCTATTCTTTTGCAGTTCCTGACAGAAAAGTCTCCAGAAATAGATCCAGGGAGCTCATTATCAGAGACATGATAATTAAAAGTTGAAGATAAAACAAAAAAGTATAGGGAATTTTACATTACATGTTATACACTTGCAGAATATATAAAGTCAGAATTAAAAAATTATTATCCTATTAATTCCTTCAGGACCAGCCACTGGGCTTTTTTTTTTTTTTTTTTTTTTTTAATTGGAATCATATGTCCCCAGACAGTGTGCAGGCAGGCCTCTGAATTCCATGACATACTTGTATGTCATGGGTTGGTAACGCACATTTTCCCCAAAACCAAGCACACTTTACAGACCGTTCCAAATAAGTGTTCCTTTTTAATTTGCGCTAGTTTGGCTCTGCTGAAGAGCCACCTGTCGGTCCCCTGACCAGGATCTCATGTTGTCCGCTTATAGCTGACGTTAGGAGAAGGGGAGGAAGGGGGACATTAGAATGCTCTATCTCTCAAACCATAAAGGTCTGAGAGATAGGAATAGCATTGGTGGGTTTCTTATTTTATTCTCTACAATATTACTCTCTCTAAATTTAACCCTTTGAGTGCCAAGGGGATATGCAACACATTGCTTTGCAATGCGTTGCTTACCCCTCTGGCACCCAAAGGGTTAAGGCATTTCTATCCCTTTAAGAAAAAGGTGCATTACTTTCCTGTCCGTAGAAGCTCTATCCTCCTATTTCACTTGTTTGCCCAAGCAAAGCGGGTTGCTATCTGAATAGCCATAATGCAGTCTAAACTGTTTTATATAGGGGTGGACATTAATATCACATTAGCTGCCTTGGATTCTATCATTCGTTACATATTGAACAAAAAGAAAAGTAAACTGAATGGTTATATGGATAGGCTAGTGCGTCTCAACCAGGTTGTTTTGGTAGTTTCATATGCCATGACTAAAGCGGAGCTGTTACTGTGTGACAACTAAGGGGTATTGAAAGAACCTTCAAAAGCAAACTATATTTGTTAGACAGTTCCTTTATTTAAATTGATAGTAATGTTTCATAATAAAAGCAGCTCTAATTAATCATCATAGTATTTGGGCCTTGGAGAGTGTTATTTCAATTCTGTCAGAGTTGTAGTTCAAGAGTAATTGAAAGATAAAGTGTCCCCCTCCCGCCCCTTTTACTGATGTAACACTGTTCAGCCAGAGCAGAAAGGAGCATCCAGGTAGATTGCAGAGAGGGACAATCTTCAATTAAGATAAGGGGAAAAACCTGAAAAACTTGTCAAGGGGGGCAGGGTTTTCATTGTTCTCACAGTAAGAATATTGACCCTTGCTGTGATGTCTGGTGTATGGACTGCATTCCACATCTGAGGAGAGGGAGTTTACACTAGGTAAAAGGGGCGGGAGGGGGAAACTTTATCATTCAATTTCTCTTGAACTACAACTCTGACAGCATTGAAATAGCACTCTCTCTGTCTCAATTGCTATGACGATTAATAGGAGCTGCTGGTTTTGGGAAACATTACTATCACTTTAAAACAAAAGCGTGTAAGATATTTATGTATTTGTTAGTTAGTGCAAGTCCTGCAGGCATGCCTGGTGAACTCCAACATTCTGTGTAATTTTACATTACCAACTCACTTCCTACCAGGAAATATTAGCTTAGCTGCATAACTTACAAATAAATAAAGCTAAATGCCTCAGAAATTACTGTGTGAATTTAAAAATCACTAACATCAGTATGGGTGATTTTTGACCTATTTGTTAAGTGTCAGCTCCACTTTAAATGCTAAAAGGACCATTGTATCTAATACACTTATTGTCAGAGCTTGTTAGGTGGATGCATCAGCTCTCAACAATAGCCAATCATGCTACAGTATTGGTAATCTCCCCCCATGCATGTGTTTTTTTTAATCATTGATAAATCAGACCGGACATTATTTCCACTTGCCATGCCTTAAAGCGGAACTCCCCCCCCTATATAAAGTCGCCCCCCAATTATTAGGAATATGGTGACTAACTTCTTGATAGTGCTATTATCTCACACAATTAGCCTGTTCTGAAGTAATCCTTATTCTTTGGAGACTGATGGCTAGGCTCCTTGCTTTAGAGCCATCTGTGTGCCTGCGCTGTCAGTCCCTTCCTGTGCCTTAAAGGAATAGTAATACTTCATTTTATCTTTATTTTATTTTGTAGGCATTAAAAAAAACATGAAGAACAATATAAGACTTATCTCTCAAACCTTTATGGTTTGAGAGATATTCACAAGCAAAATTTCCCCTCCCACCCCTTTTACCTAGTGTAAGCCATTTCTTCTCAGATGTGGAATCCAGTCCATAGACCAGACAGATAACAGCAGGGGACAATCTTCTTCCTATGAGAACAATGAAAGCCCTGCCCCCCTTGACAAGTTTTTCAGGTTTTTTCCTTATCTTAATTGAAGATTGTCCCCCACTGCAGTCTACCTGGGAACCTCCCTTCTGATCTGGCTGAGCAGTGTTACATCAGTAAAAGGGGTGGGAGGGGGATGGATGCTTTGTCATTGAATTACTTGTGAATTACAACTCTGACAGAATTGAAATAACACTCTCCAAAGTTCAAATACTATGATGATTAATTAGAGTTGCTTTTATTATGAAACATTACTATCCCTTTAAGGACCATTGACGTGGCAGGACCGTCACTCTGGTTCGGCACTTAAGGACCAGTGACGGTCCTGGTACGTCACGTACTTTTACTCACAGCACTCCTGTAGGAACACGGTGAGTAATACTGGGGACTGAAGTTGATCGCTCCAAGGCAGGAGCGATCTCTTTCAGTCCCCCGTTTTGGCGTGCCGCCCCACGTGATCAGTCACGTGGGACGGCACGTCAAAGTTTCCTATCTGGTCCTTAAAGGACCTCACACCCCAGGACCGCTGGTCCTTAAGGGGTTAAAACAAAAGCTTGTAAGATATTTATGTATTTGTTAGTTAGTCCAAGTCCTGCAGGCATGCCTGGTGAACTCAAACATTCTGCATAATTTTACATTATCAACTCACTTCCTACCAGGAAGTATTAGCTTAGCTGCATAAACTCACAAATAAATAAAGCTAAATGCCTCAGAAATTGCTATGTGAATTTAAAAATGACTAACATCAATATGGGTGATTTTTAAAATTTCCCATTTGTTACAAAGTGTCAGCTCCACTTTAAATGCTAAAGGGACCAGAGCTTGTTAGGTGGATGCACCAGCTCTCAGCAATAGCCAATCATGCTACAGTATTGGTAACCTCCCCCCCATGCATGTGTTTTTTTTAATTACTGAATTTTGGCATTGAAATATATGAATATTTTATGTGTTCTGTAGCCTATATGTAGCCTATCTATGAAGGCAAACATGCATAAAAATTAGAGAAAAACAAGTGCCCAATATTCTCGGAGTCCCTGACAGAAAGCTCTCTGGAAACAAATTCAGTGACAAAGACAAAAAGAGGAAAAACAAAAGTACTGGCAATTTGACAATGCACGTTGCAGAATCTGTACAATAGTAAAGGAGAGTGACTGTCACTTTAATTTTAGCTCTGCTTATTTAGATTGCCCTGTTCATGACACTGAAGAGTGAGTGTATGTCTGTTGAGGGGAGACACTGTGATGCTCACTCCTCTGGCACTGAAGGGTGTGATTAGTGTAGTCTCTGGTGAGGGGGTGTATAAAAGTGTAGCTAAGAGAAAAGCGTCAAAATGGATGTAACAGAGTGTCCCATATTTATAAACATAATAGCACCAGTTTAAGAGGACTGCATGCTGAGTAGTATGTTTATTTGTAAAATGGAGTAACGACGTTTGTAAAAAGTTGCGCAGCGAATTTCTAAAGAAATGTAGCTTTTTTCAACAGAATTTTCTCCAGAATCTTAATGCCAGGTACATCCTGTCCTTAAGCATTCCAGGCGTTAAAATAATCATAATAATGCCAGATTTATACAAACGCCATTAATCATTTACAAATCGGACCGGACATGATCACCACTTGCTGTGCCTTAAAGTGGAACTACCACCCTATATAAAGTCGCCCCCCGATTATTAGGAATATGGTGACTAGCTTCTTGATAGTGCTATTATCTCACACAAGTAACCGGTTCTGAAGTAATCCTTATTCTTCAGAGACTGATGGCTACGCTTCTTGCTTTAGAGCCGTCTGTGTGCCTGCGCTGTCAGTCTCTTCCTGTGCCTTAAAGGGATAGTAATACTTCGTTTTATCTTTATTTTATTTTGTAGGCATTAAAAAACATGAAGAATGATATAAGTCTTATCTCTCAAACCGTTATGGTTTGAGAGATATTTACAAGCAAAGTTTCCCCTCCCGCCCCTTTTACCTAGTGTAAGTCATCTCTTCTCAGATGTGGAATGCAGTCCATAGACCAGACAGATAAGAGCAGGGGGCAATCTTCTTCCTATGAGAACAATGAAAGCCCTGACCAGCTTGACAAGTTTTTCAGGTTTTTCCCTTATCTTAATTGAAGACTGTCCCTCTCTGCAGTCTACCTGGGCACCTCCCTTCTGATCTGGCTGAGCAGTGTTACGTCAATAAAAGGGGCGGGAGGGGGATACTTTGTCATTGAATTACTCTTGAACTACAACTCTGACAGAATTGAAATAACACTCTCCAAAGTCCAAGTACTATAATGATAAATTAAAGGGATAGTAACACTTCGTTTTAACTTTATTTTATTTTGTAGGCATTAAAAAAACATGAAGAATGATATGTCTTATCTCTCAAACCTTTATGGTTTATGAGATATTCACAAGCAAAGTTCCCCCTCCCGCCCCTTTTTCCTAGTGTAAGCCATCTCTTCTCAGATGTGAATCTGGTTGTATGACAGTACAGATAACAGAAGGGGACAATTTTCTTCCTATGAAAACAATGAAAGCCCTTCCCCCCTTGACAAGTTTTTCAGCTTTTTCCCTTATCTTAATTGAAGATTGTCCCTCTCTGCAGTCTACCTGGGCATCTCCCTTCTGATCTGGTTGAACAGGGGGGGGATACTTTGTTTGTGAATATCTCTTAAACCATAAAGGTTTCAGAGATAAGACTTATATCATTCTTCATGTTTTTTTAATGCCTACAAAATAAAATAAAGTTAAAATGAAGTATTACTATCCCTTTAATACTGCTTTTATTATGAAACATTACTATCCCTTTAAGAAGCTAGTCACCATATGCCTAATCATTGGAGGGCGACTTTATATATGGTGGTAGTTCCGCTTTAAGGACAGTTCTTTAATAAGTACTAAGACCAGTTTTTATAAATCTCCCTCTGGGTTTGATGCTAGGGTTGCAGCACAGATGTATCATTACTCTGGAAAAATCACATTTTGTTCCATGATAAGATATTTCTTTGCTTTTCTTCCCCAGGAGTTTTTAAAGAAAGAATTCAGTGAAGAAAATATACTGTTCTGGCAATCGTGTGAATATTTCAGCCGCGTCCCGACCCATGACAAAAATGAGGTAACGGCCTGTCCTCTATATAGGAAAAGGGATGTTCTACGCTTTAGCAAATAGTAATGCACAAAAATAGTCATTTCAGAGCGTACCAACTGCAGTATAGGGGAGAAATATGCAATCGCCAAATTCCCAATCATTTAAACATGGCTTTTAACCCCTTGAATGCTAGAGAAGTCTCCAAGACATTGCTTTGCAATGCCTTGGAGACCTCTCTAACATTCAAGGCGTTAAAATTCTCATTTAAATCAATGTGCATTTTGACAATGTTTTCTTTTTTCCCCTATAGTGCAGGTAGTTGCCCCAGAATTACTCCTGATTTATTTTTGTGTTCTATTCGTGAAACGGACAAATCTCATGAAAGAATCTTCTTTAGCAACCGGGAAAAATTAGATAAATCAATTATCGAATAGGAATGGGCAACCATTTTGTGACGTCACATCTGACAAATTGCTGGAAACCTTGTGGGAGGCTCATTTCTACTTTAAAAATTTAATTTTAGATTGGTGATTGGTTGCTATGTGATGAGCCACACAGACAAATCCACTGAAGCAAGGGCACTTTGGAGGTTTTTGGATTAAACTAGCAAATGGTGCATGGCTTTGCCCGTACCATTAGGCAGGTCTTGCACTTCAGGGACCCACTGTAGCTGTGAGTCATGCTGCAGAGATTTTCACAGGAGCGGGCAGGAGGGCGAAGTTCCCCTGCCCGCTCCTGTGAGAATCGCCATCCCTGTGAATCTTCTTCCCCAGGTATGGCCAGGGAGGCTTTACCCCACCTTGGGCGCTCCTGGCAAAATCACTGACAAAATCACAGTTAGTTAGATTTTTATATATTTCGATTATATTATTATTAAAGGGATAGTAATGTTTCATAATAAAAGCAGCTCCAATTAATCTTCATAGTATATGAGCCATGGAGAGTGTTATTTCTATACTGTCAGAGCTGTAGTTCAAGAGTAATTGAATGATAAGTTATCCCCTCCCGCCCCTTTTACTGATGTAACACTGCTCACCTCAGAGCAGAAAGACTGTCCGGATGGATCACAGAGAGGGACAATCTTCAGTGAGAAAAAGGATAAACCTGAAAAACCTGTCATGGGGGGTCCTTATGCTCACAGTAAGAATATTGTCCCTTGCTGCGACCTGTCCAGTCCCAGGACCAGATTCCTCATCTGAAGGGAGGCGGCTTACACTAGGTAAAAGGGGCAGGAGGGGGATACTTTATCATTCAATTACTCTTGAACTAGAACTCTGACAGTATTGAAATAACACTCTCCATGGCCCAAATACTATGATGATTAATTGGAGCTGCTTTTTTGTGAAACATTACTATCACTTTCATTATTGTCATAATGCCCTAAAAGTACTGCTGCTCAGTTTTGTTCTTCAATATGAAGAAATATATAGTAGGCCTTGCTTGGTAAAACAAAGGAACGATCACTGCCAGCAGAAGACTAACTGAAAAATTATTAAACACCATACTTTTTTTTTTTTTTTTATAAATCAAACGGCATCATGTGTACAAAACATTTTTTTTTCTATTGGGAGAGCTTGATTCTTAGACTAAGTACTTAATAGAAAGTGATTCCAATAGCGCCACCTGCCAAATATGTAAAGTTCAATTGTCTGTACTTTTTATTATAATTTTTCATCTTCTAAAGCAATTTGACTTTGTATATAATACTCTTGCAAAATATGTAAAGTTAAAAAGGAGTTTGACTGCCATTTTAGTAAGCACATTGAATATTTGTTTATTCATTTATTTTGCAATACCACTTATTTTTACAGCTATCCTATAGAGCCCGGGAAATTTTTAATAAGTTTCTGAGCAGCAAGGCAACAACTCCAGTGAACATAGACAGCCAGGCGCAGCTGGCAGATGATGTCCTCAATGCACCACACCCTGATATGTTTAAGGACCAGCAACTTCAGGTAATTGTTTTCCTTTAGTCCCATCTCTGTTAGGGTGACCACATATGCCTTTAAATGAAGGGCGCTTATAAAAATCACAAACTGCAGGGTTAGACCGATTCCTGTGCAGTCTTGCAGAATGAATAGTCCCTGATTTAAAGGGATATTGGTGGGAGATGCACTACAGTTCGATTCTGTGTTGATGTGAGGTGATTACATATCTCTTTGGTGAAGCAGTCATATGCACTAATAATTAGGGATGCAAGGGGGGCTGGAGAATATCCTCGTTACCATGGAAAGTTGCCGAACTGCTGGCGATGTGTAAGGGATATGCTCCGTTGTACATTGCAAGCAGTTCTACAACCCTGAAGCCTGAGTACATTCTCCCTGCTTGCACACTGGGGCAGCGGTGAGACTTCAGCAACACAGACCATTTCAGTGCCATAGGAATGGGCATTGCATACCCCTATGGCAGTGAAAGGAGTAGAAGTTTGAGGCTAGATAGGGGACTTGTTAACCCCTTAAGGAGCAGCGGTCCTGGCACGTTTCGTCCCATAAGGACCGTTTTGATCCTTGCCAACACGCTGGTACATGTGACCTGTTGCATGTATCGGTGTGCCGCTTTGGGGCCTGAAAGAGATCGCTCCAGTCTTGGAGCTGTCAATTGTAGGCCCTATTTTTACTTACAGCGCTCCCGGTGGAGCACTGTAAGGAAAAAGCATGTGACGTACTATGACCGTCATCGGTCCTTAAGGGTATAAGGACCATGACGGTCATAGTACGTCATGTCCTTAAGGGGTTAACTGGGCTTAAAATTTGGAGTCCTTTGCTACTAGCCAGACCTGAAAAGTAACTCACCACTGCAAGCCATAACATACCCACCAGGGCTGAATTTCTACTCGCCAGGACTAAATTTTCACTCGCCATTGGCTAGTGGCGAGTGGAAATTTTGAGCCCTGGGGTTAACTTGCACAGGACATAATTGGGAGCCTGAGTTAGACAGAAATTTGTCTTAAACAGTCCACACGCAGGCCTCAGTAACTGGGTAACCCTGGGTCATCAGAATTGCATTCCTGTCTTAATATATGATATTTCAACTGGGAAGTGAGGATAGCAGCGCTGCTTCTGTAGATAGAGGTAGAAGAGTAAGAGTCATAGTAGTGGATGTTGGAGGCAGAACAGACAGAATACAGCAAATGGTTTCCAGCTTTCCACTACGATCCGAGGAATCTTCTAGCCAGTATTCTATATGCCATCTAATATTAACCCCTTAACAACCACCCGATACAGGGATGGGAGACCCTAGTGCACTATGGCTCATTTATTTATTTATGCGCAATGAATTCTGGGATGGCAGATCGGCATGCAGCCGCACTGCAATCCCAGAATTCCATGGACTGCCAGGACCGTCACCGGCCCTTATTGTCTGGACTGGCGTGACAGTCTTGGCACGTTGTGATGTTAAGGGGCTAATGAGACTCAGTACATCCATAAGTATTTTACAAACGTTTTCTTCAACTCCTGTCTAACCAAAATATATATTTTTTTCTTGTTTTTTGGGGCTTCTATCCCGCCTGTGAATTGCAGATTTTCAATTTGATGAAGTTTGACAGCTACACGCGGTTCCTGAAGTCTCACCTCTATCAAGAATGTATGCTGGCGGAGGTTGAGGGGCGATCACTTCCCGACCCTCAGGAAGTTCCTAGCAGCCCTGCATCGAAGCACAGCATCAGCTCAGAGCGCTCCAACATCTCCACACCAAAAAAGGTATAGTGTACTATTATTATTCTTTTTTTATATAGCGCCAACTAATTCTGCAGCGCTGTACAATAGGAAGCAACGTCCTTCTATGAGTATTCTTACAATAGACTTTAATGGGGATCTATCACCTCTATACATGCTTGTCTAAAACGTTAGTTTATATAGAGATTAGACTGAAAACTATTTTCATTTAAAAAAAAAAAAAAAATCTTTATTTTGCCCAAATTAAACAGCTTCCTTCTAGACAGACTGTGGTTACCAGCTCTGTACTACAGTCTATCACTCCTCAGCTCCCCTGTAATGATGGAGGATTTCTGCATGTAAGCTGTAGCGCTCTCATTGGCCTGAGACTGCTCCAGCTTACAAGCAGAAAGCCGCTGTCATTGGAAGAGGCTTGATAGAGGGAGGGGAGTAGAGGAAGAGTGACAGACTGAGGTACAGAGCTGATAACCGCTGTCTGTCCGGAACGAAGCCATAGGGTAATCTTTAGGTGTTTAATTTGGGCAAAATAACTTTTTTTTGTTTTTTTTTAAAGAAAACTGTGTTCAATCTATTCGCTATATAAACTAATGTTTTAGACAAACCTGTATAGGGGTGATAGATCCACTTTAATCCTTTGGTGTCTGAGGGGGTGAACAATGTTGCTCACCCGATTTGCACTCTGTGTTAAAATGTTATTATGTGTAAATCTGTATACAAATTGCACAAGTAGTGTCACTGTACAGATCATTTTTAAAGTAGTTTATTTCTTTTGTTATACATTGTCTTAAAGGGCAATAATCATGCAGTTTTAAAAAATATTGTTTCAAGGTGCTCTGATGCAGTAGTGCATTACACCAGTGGTCATATACATAAAGACAAAGAGTGATAATGCTGGGGCAAACCATCTGGACTATGGGGAGAAATAGGTTTTCCATTTAATAAAAATGGGACTTTTAAACCCTTGAATCTTAGAGAGGTCTCCAGAGGTGTTGGAGACCACTTTATCATTGAAGGGGTTAAAGCTACCATTTAATTCAATGGGATTTTGGAGAATTGTTATATGTTCCCTAAGGTGCAGCTGGATTTCACCAGAATTGCCCCATTTTCTTTGTGCAAGCAACCATATCTTCCTCAGATACCGTGGGCATCAACTGGTAATGGTGAAGAGCAATGCGTTGCGTACCCCTCTGGCACTCAGAGGGTTAAAATGAATGCACTATGATCCCTCCCATCATTTTGGCACTACTGACTTGAAAACATTGTGCTTATCTCCTGCTGGCTGTCCTCAGTGAGCACACACACAAAAGAAGATAAAAATACCGTGTCTGTAAGATTGTGCATTGTTATAAATATGTTTTGCCCAATTCCTTTTTCCTGTATGCAAGCAGCAGGCAAGTAAGAAAAACCGGTCCGGAAGATCTCTGAATGAGGAATCCGGGGGCGAGGACGATAACGATAAGAAGAGGAGAGGGACGTTTTTTTCTTGGTCAAGGAGTAAAAGCGTGGGGAGGTCGCAGAAGAAGAGAGAAAATGGGGATGCTTCCAACGGTAAATGTACTGGGAGTTTTTCTTTAAAGACTATGGGTGCTATGTTCAAGAGAAAAGTCAACCAACTGCGCAATAGGGCACATGTACACACTTCCATGGATTTAGATGGGGAATTTAACCCCTTGAATGCTTGCGAGATCTCCAACAAAATGCTTTGTAATGCTAAGATGTTAAAAGCCCCATTTAAAGGGGAACTACCACCCCGCAAAAACTTTACATTAATTAAGTCTTCATCTGGTGACTAGCTGCTTAGTAGCGCTAGTTGCCAGAAATATTACCTGGTTTCAAAGATTTTCTACTTATTCGGAGGCTGACAGTAGCAGGAAGCACGGACATCTCGTCATAGTGACGTCCGTGCGCCTGCGCTGTCAGTTCCTCTTGGAGCCGGCCGGCGTACGGACGTCACTATGGCAAGATGTCCGTGCTTCATGCTACTGTCAGCCTCCGAATAAGTTGAAAATCTTTGAAACCAGGTAATATTTCTGGCGACTAGCGCTACTAAGCAGCTAGTCGCCAGATGAAGACTTAATTAAGATACAGTTTTTGCAGGGTGGTAGTTCCCCTTTAACACTGTAGTGCAATTTTTCCCTTCTCAGTATGATTTTGTTTACCTATATTTTCCCTCTAATTAGTTTACTCCACTCACACAAATTATATACCTTTTTTTTTTAACCATACGTAGGGCTTTCTTTTCATACCATATTTATATGTATACACCACTATTTAAAGGGATAGTAATACTTGTAACAAAAGCGCAGCTCCGAGTCTTCTTTATTCTGTTTGTACCATGCAACTCTGTATTTCAATACTATCAAGCTTGTAGTTCAACCGCAATAGAATGAGAAAGGAATCCCCCCTTCTGGCCACCTCCCATCAGATGTGAAATCCGGTTCTGGGACCGGACGGATGCAGTGAGGAACAATCTTCATGCAGTGAGTATAAGGAAAACCCTGCCCACCTTGACGAATGAGGGCAGGATTTTCCTTATGCTCCCTGTAGATTGTCCCTCGCCTTGCTCCATCTGGATCGGCTTGAAGAGACAGAATGATGTAGTGGAATGGGGCTGGAGGGGGATCCTTTCTTGTGTTTGAACTACAAAACTGATATTGAAATACAGAGCTAAGTTGGACAGATAGTATAAAGACGACTCAGAGCTGCACCATTGTTACAGGTATTATTATTATTCCTTTAATTTGATAATATAAGAAAATTGACAAAAGAAAAGAAAAGCACAATATTTCTATACCTTTTCTGTGATTTGTGCTTATTTAGTGCTTTAACAGGGACTGGATACAAGCTATGAGTGTTTGTTCATGCTTCCCAAGTATCCAATTTTAGGGGGGTACTGTCCCTTCTGAAACGAAAATCCCTCTTTCCCACCAATGTTGTCCTTCTCTTAGGAGATCACACTGTGTGGTGTGTATATAAGTGTATCACCCTGGCGTCCCTGTGTTTAGGAGATCAGACTGTGTGGTGTGTATATAAGTGTATCACCCTGGTGTCCCTGTGTTTAGGAGATCAGACTGTGTGGTGTGTATATAAGTGTATCACCCTGGTGTCCCTGTGTTTAGGAGATCAGACTGTGTGGTGTGTATATAAGTGTATCACCCTGGTGTCCCTGTGTTTAGGAGATCAGACTGTGTGGTGTGTATATAAGTGTATCACCCTGGTGTCCCTGTGTTTAGGAGATCAGACTGTGTGGTGTGTATAT
Source organism: Rhinophrynus dorsalis (assembly GCA_037306005.1). NCBI lineage: Eukaryota > Metazoa > Chordata > Amphibia > Anura > Rhinophrynidae > Rhinophrynus > Rhinophrynus dorsalis. Next base: position 49,830,113 of record CM074718.1, read on the forward strand.
AAGTGTATCACCCTGGTGTCCCTGTGTTTAGGAGATCAGACTGTGTGGTGTGTATATAAGTGTATCACCCTGGTGTCCCTGTGTTTAGGAGATCAGACTGTGTGGTGTGTATATAAGTGTATCACCCTGGTGTCCCTGTATTTAGGAGATCAGACTGTGTGGTGTGTATATAAGTGTATCACCCTGGTGTCCCTGTGTTTAGGAGATCAGACTGTATGGTGTGTATACAAGTGTATCACCCTGGTGTCCCTGTGTTTAGGAGATCAGACTATGCGGTGTGTATAGAAGTGTATCACCCTGATGTTCCTGTGTTTAGGAGATCAGACTGTGTGGTGTATATATAAGTTTACCACCCTGTTGTCCCTGTGTTTAGGAGATCAGACTGTGCGGTGTGTATATAAGTGTATCACCCTGGTGTCCCTGTGTTTAGGAGATCAGACTGTGTGCTATGTACATAAGTGTATCACATTGCTCCACTGCAATAAAATTCACATTGTTACTTTAGGCTTCAGTATTTATGTTTATAAATTAGTCTGTGTAAAAAATAAAATACTTTGGTCTTGCCCTGAATCAGTCATTTAGTTACACAAAGAGGTGTCAGTAGATGATAGACTTAAAAATATTATTATATACTAGTTGAACAGCCCGTTACACGGGCCACAGTGCCACTGCAACCCGGTCGCGGGGCAGTCTTACGCGGTAGAGACTGCCCGCGCCACGGCTGATACAGAGCTGGACGCTCCTTCGGAGCGCAAGCTCTGTATCAGCCGCTGCGCGGGCAGTGTCTACTGCGCATGACCGCAGCATGCGCAGCAGTGTGTACTGCGCATGTCACGGCGTTACACACGATTTCGCGATTATTATATAGGATGCTCTCCCCACCAAAAATGCCCCTTCCTTGCCCATTTGAGACACTGGGAGCTCTGTTCTCTCTTCAGGAGAGAGGCAGAGAACAGTAACAAATATATATTTTACATTTCATTTGTCATGTGGCTCCACCAGCCCATGTGATCGCTGTAGAAGGGATCACATGTGCAGAGCCAGCGGGGAAAGGCTGAAAATGATTATTCCGGTCCTGGAGCAGTCAGTTACAGCCTCCCTACAGTGATCGTAGCGCGCCCTGAAGGACAATACGATCAATAACCCTTGACATGCCAGGACCACTGTCTGCAATGCGTGTTACATACCCCACTGGCACTCAAAGGGTTAAAGGACAGATTCCTTTGACGGTTCTGGTATGTCACTCATCCTCAAGGGGTTAAATCCACAGGAATTTGAAGTTTTTCCCCCCGAGAGTGGGATGAACAAAAATATCAAAAACGTTGGAGCTCCCAGACTTCTGGGATTTGCCACTCCTGCCTTACAGTGCAGATGGTTTGCACCAGTATAGCCTGACTTTTCTTTTGAACGTAGTTGCTTAAGTCTACACGTGGCACTTACTAAGACACAAAATAAAAGGGATAGTAATGTTTCAAAATAAAAGCAGCTCTAATTAATCTTCATAATATTTGGGCCGTGGAGAGTGTTATTTCAATACTGTCAGAGTTGTAGTTCAAGAGTAATTGAATGATAAAGTAGCCCTCTCCCGCCCATTTTCCTGATGTTGCACTGCTCACCTCCAAGCAGAAAGGTGGCGTCGAGATGGATTGCACAGAGGGACAATCTTTAGTGAGCAGGAGGGAAAAAACCTGAAAAACCTGTCAAGGGGGGGGCAGGGTTTTCTTTGTTCTCACAGTAAGAAGATTGTCTCTTTCTGTTATCTGTCTGGTCTGTGGACCAGATTTCACATCTGAGGGGAGGTGTCATACACTAGGTAAAAGGGGCAGGAGGGGGATACTTTATCATTCAATTACTCTTGAACTATAACTCTGACAGTACTGAAATAACACTTTCCGTGGCCCAAATACTATGAAAATTAATTGGAAAAGCTTTTATTTTGAAACATTACTATCCCTTTAAATCTGTAGCAGAGGTTACGGCACTATAATCCAAATGGTAGCATAGCTTTCTTGTATTGAAAAAGTGTGAATAGGAAAAATGGCGTTATTATCAGTGTGTGGGAATTTGTAAGTGAAGATGGATAAAGTAGTCAGTGCTTGTTTTCCCTACGGCGTCCATTTCTACCAGTTGAGTAAAACGTCTCCATTTGTAGCAACTGGATTCATGCGGGAGAATATTTTAACTCTCTGAGGGCCAAAGATATGTGCAGTGCTATGCACAACCCTAGGATCCTTAGTAGGCTGAGTTGTAAGAAGGATGTCTGACTCATTGCTCTGCAGTGCATTGGACGCCCCTCTGGTACTCAGAGTTAAAGCAACAGTAAACTAAAACAAAATATTATAGAGCTTTTCCTGCTGTGGAAAACAAAGGTACTGCTGGGAGATTTTTTTTAACAAAAAATGTGGTTTACAGCTCTATTTTTCATTTTTTGTTTTGTTAAACTGCAATTTTCTACTGTGGTCAGCAGGTGGTACTGTTACTTACTATGGAGAGCTGTGGTCTATGATTCAAATGCTCCCATAGAGTTCATTATATTAAATCAAATGCCTTTTGGACACTAGCTGGAGCTGTTGGGTAAAAACAAATCTGAGCTGTAATAATTTTGGAATGAAAAAGCCTTATAGTATATAATTTTTTTTTTTTTTTTTAAATTAAAATCTACCACTCCTTAAAAAAGAAAAATGGTTTCTTTGGCTGTTCTTGGACCATAGCTTAGGGTGACCAGACCTCACCTTTAACCAGGGACGCATATGAAAAATGCATACTGCAGGGCTGCTTTGATTTTGGTGCACTCCTGAAATATGGCTATTTCCTATGTGTCCCCGGTTAAAGGTGAGGTCTGGTCAGCCTACCATAGCTTCCATCATCTGTCAGGCAGAGGTTCACCCCTAAAGTAGACAGCTGTAGGATCAGATGCAAAGTGTTTAGTTAAGTAGCTTTTCTTTTCTTTAAAGGGGCAGTACATTTTTATATTAAGTGTTTCCTCAATAAATATCATCTCTGCTTAGAAGTAAGAACAGTGAATAAAATACCCTTCCCCATGCAATGTGAAAGTTTGTATTTGTATGTATAATTATCGTTGTGTATAAAAAATATATATTTGTAATACCTATTTTGCTTGTGTTCATGTGGGTTAGACTATTCTGTTCACATTGGTGTTTTGCACAGAGTGGCATTGTTTGGCGGAATGGAGGAGTTGGATAGCTGGCCCATGTTCATGTCATCCATACGTGTTTGGCTGACCCCCATGTAGGTTGGCTGTTCACTGGAGGTTGAGATATGCACTGTAGACTGTCTTAGCTGCTACTTCCCTGAGTTCTGTGTCATTGCAGCAGCCTGCAATGAGGAGCATGACGCAAAGTGCTGGTCTCCCGTGTGAGCAGTCTTCGAGGGTTATAGATCCTGTTCTTTGGCCATTCGCTCAACAATAACATATCTGTGCTGACGTTGCCCATACTCTATTTTATTTGCACTGATTTTAATATGGGGTTTTCCTCACAGGCAATAATTAGGAGTGTCAGAGTAGGGTCAGTCTCTTAACCTTTGAGTGCCAGAGGGGTACGCAATGCATTGCTTCACAATGCGTTGCGTACCCCTCTGGCGCTCAAAGGGTTAAAAACTTTGACTGAGCAGGGACTTGACCAGACATTTTGGGGGGCAGGGGCTCAAATTAAAAAAAGGGCACGTCTCATAATTATTTATTAAAAATGTATTTTTAAAAAAAAAGAAAAGAATTTACATCTCAGGAGCCTGTAGGCACAGAAATCTGAAGCACCCCCCCCCACCCTGTTAGCCATCTCCACTGGACACCTCCACAATGCTCCTAATCTCCACAATGCCCCCCATCATCTCCATATTGCCCTTACATTGTCCCCTGTCAGCTCCATATTGCCCCCATCAGCTCCAACTTACCCTCACATTGCCCCCATCAGCTCCATATTGCCCCCATCAGCTCCAACTTACCCTCACATTGCCCCCTTCATCTCCATATTGCCCCCATCCATCAGCTCCAACTTACCCTCACATACATTGCCCCATCATCTCTACATTGCCATCATCTCCATATTGCCCCATCATTTCCACATTGCCCCCCAGTGTCTTTTTCCTACCTCTTCCCTGGTGGTCCAGCAGCAGGAGAGGTCTGTATGTGCCTCCTTTGGCACAGACCTGTAGCTGCTGGAGCTCCCGCACGGTCTTCTCTTCATGCAGAGCGCTTGGAGATGATGTCATCTCCCAGCGCTCTGTAATACTAAAGAGCCGACGAGGGAGCGCAGCATCTACAGGTCTGTCCTGAAGGAGGCACAGACCTGACTTGGCGGTGGGGGGGTTAGTGCGGGCGGCGAGGCAACTTTTTTTTTTTTTTTTTTTAAAGGGCACGAGGGCACTTTGGACAAAAAGGGCATATGCTCAAGCACCCCTTGGTGTCTCTACGTGTGCACGTGCCTGTGACCGAGATGTAGTCAATGAATTGCTTACCTCTCCTGCACTTAATGGGTTAAACTCAAGACATTGCTCTTTCTGTTAAATCTTAAATAATTTAACATGTTGAAAGAACTGGAAGAACTATGCCATTCATTGGAGAGCTCTTTAACAGTCTGTGCTAAAATCTCCAGTTTCAATAAGTTTTACCTTCATTTATTCTGTATGATTCAGGCGGTTGGCCCTATAATTTCTCAGTTCTTCCCGATCAGGAGACTTTTTGTCTTCGTCACGTTCACATCATGTTGGAGTGTTTTGGAAAAGCGTGACTATAAAAATTGGGTGCGTCCTATTGTGTAGTGTAGTGCTAAACTTTATTATTTTCATTGGACTTTTGTGAACATTTGAAGCGTATACTTTCGTTTTTTCAGTTAATAGCTTTAGAAAGCCAAGCTGACCATTGTCATTAACCATTATACTGGCAGATTGCTCGCTTATCAATGGAGGGCCGGGCAGGAGACGTGAATCCCAAGGCTCTGTGTCCTCTTCAGCAAGCCTCGAGCTGATTAACTGTGGCACTAATGGAAATGTGCTTGAGGTAAGGATCACATTAAAACCTCATCGTTTTACTAGGCAGCAATTCTTATCTAACAGCCTGACAGCTCTACATTACACCCTTGTAATTCAGATAATAAGAGTTCTGGTAAAATGGTGTGGCTGCATGTATCTATGCAGTGCAATTGTAACTCCTACACAGTGTAAGGTCATTTGCTTTTGAAAAATCTCATGCTGAAGTGTGCAAGTGTTATGAATTAAAAGAGAGGTTTAAAAAATATTCTTTGCAGGGGCAAGAGATTTCTATAGCACAGTGTTCCTCAAACTCGAGTTTCCTGAAGAAGTATTAGGAGTTCCACAGAACACATCTTTGTGGTGGAGGACGGTGTATTGTAGCCTAATAATTTTGTCTTTAAAGTGATAGTAATGTTTCACAAAAACAGCAGCTCCACTTAATCTTCATAGTATTTGGGCCATGGAGAGTGTTATTTCAGTACTGTCAGAGTTGTAGTTCACAAGTAATTGAATGATCAAGTATCCCCCTCCCGCCCCTTTTACCTAGTGTAAGCCCCCACTCCTCAGATGTGGAATCCAGTCCATAGACCAGACAACTCACATCAAGGGACAATCTTCTTCCTATGAGAACAATGAAAGCCCTGCCTCACTTGACAGATTTTTCAGGTTTTTCCCTTATCTTAATTGAAGATTGGCCCTCTCTGCAATCTACCTGGACACTCCCTGCGGTGGGAGGGGGATACTTTATCATTCAATTACTCTTGAACTACAACTCTGACAGAATTGAAATAACACTCTCCACGGCCCAAATACTATGATTATTAATTAGAGCTGCTTTTATTATGAAACATTACTTTTCCTTTAAATGGATAGTAATGTTTCTATTAAAGTGCAGCTCCGAGCCTTCTTCTTGATTTTTATAACATGTAGCGCTATATTTCTTTAGTTACATGTTTAAGCTTAAACGCTATTCAAGCTGAGAGGATCTCCCCCCACCCCGGGCTGCAATCTGGTCGTGGGACCGGATGGAAGTATACAGATGTACAGTTCATTCAGTGAGTATAAGGAAAACCCTTGACGAAGGAAGGCAGGATTTTGCTTTTGTTAACTGAAGATTGTCCCTCACCGTGCTCCATCCGGACTACACAGAGGGCAGCTTGATGCAGAGTAAGGGACGGGAGGGGTATCCTTTCAGCTTGGATATCTTTTAAACTACAAATATGTAATCAAATAAATATAGCTGTACGTGTTATGAAACCCAGAGTTGCACTTTAATAGAAATATAACTATCCCTTTAATTACTTGTACAAACGTTCATTCCTATACAGTGGTATTGATACAAGGTTAACATCTTAAATGCTAGAGAGTCTCAAATACATTTCTTTGCAATGCATTGGAGACTGCTCTAGCATCCAAGGGGTTAAAGCAGGAGTTTCCACTTTTGATCCTCAAGGGCCACCTACAGGCAGGATTTAAGTACCTCCCTGATTAAACACAGGTGATTTAAAGGGATAGTAATACTTAAGATGTAAAAAAAATATATGTTGTAGGGTTTATCCCCCTGAGTAAAACAAGGGCACTCCCACTGCCGAGAGATATTTTATTAAAAAATTTGCAGTAGCTCAAACTTGAATTTTTTTAGGAGCAATATCACAGTGGCCTGAAAATTTACAGTGGTGCTGTTGCTACACCATCCTTTGGACTGCTCTGGTCTGTAGACCATAAATCTCCATAGGATGGTGTAGCAACAACGCCATTGTGATATTACAGCTCAAAGTTGAAGTTTTTAGGTGCAATATCACAGTGGGCTGAAATTGTACAGTGGCGCTGTTGCTATACCATCCTATGGAGATTTATGGTCTATGGACCAGAGCTGTCCATAGGATGGTGTAGCAACAGCGCCACTGTCCGATTTCAGGCCACTGTGATATTGCACCTAAAAATTTCAACTTTGAGCTGTAATAACTATTGAATAAAACACCTTTCAGAAGTGAGAATAGCCCTTTTTTAACTCAGGGGGATAAACACTGTAATATATAGTATTTTACATATTAACTATTACTATCCCTTTAAAGCAGAACTGTTATTATACCCCACTCGAATAGTTTTATAGTGCCGCCTCAGTACATAACAGACTGTGTTTCCCACAATAGGTGTGTGTGTGCTTCTTGTAACATGATCCATTTCTCTGAACAATCGATGAGGGAGAGCTCTGCCATCTTGTCTGTGTAGAGCATGATTACCAATGCTCCTCCACCTCAGTGCTTGCTTGCACCTATCAGAAGATGAAGTGTAGTAGCAGGGGGCAGGCAGAGATAGTTAGAGGGGGCGGCCAGCATAGGTCTGTAGTCCATCTTGCAACACAGACATGCTCATGATGACGGAACACTGCTAACTTGTAAGTTAGATTTCTGATGAACGAAGCGTTTGTTTAAAAAATGACAGCTCTAGTTACCCATATATTTTAACCCCTTAAAGACCCCATGACGGCCCCCATAACGGGCCTGACATGTCATGGGTTGGCGAGCCATAAGGAGCCATGGTGGCCAGGACCGTCATGGATTTCAGGGCTTACTGTGCGGCTGCACGCCATTCGGGGAGCCCTGAACTGGAGGGGGGGGGGGGGGAAGGTCTGTGGTTCTTAAAGGGATAGTAATACTTTATTATTACTATCCCCCATTTTGTACATATTTATAAAATAATTTAATAGGCCCCAGGTTCATCTCTCAAACCTTTATGGTTTGAGAGATAACCAAAGGCAAAGTCCACCCCTCCCTCCCCCTTCCCTGAAGTCAGCGTTGTACTGACTGCAGGGGAAGTCTGTCGTACGACAGGCTTGTGGCTCTGCAGCTGAGCCGAGATCCTGTTAGTCTAAAAGAATTATTTCACTGAAACGGTCTTCTACATGTGATTGGTTTGCAAGCACACATACAAGACCGTTTCAGTGAAATATTTCTTTGTCATTAACACAATGATGAAAGTCAGACCGGATATCCCTGCAGTCAGCACAACGCTGACTCAAGGTTTGAGAGATGAACCTGGGGGCTATTAAATTATTTTACAAAGATGTACAATATGAGGGATAGTAGTAATAAAGTATTACTATCCCTTTAAGTGCCTATTATCTGTTTTGTGGTACGGACTTCATGCAGATTAGGTGTTCAGACCTGATGCATTCAACTGCAGAGACATCAACAACAAAAATATATAAATACACATACCAGACCGTTGTATTCGTACCTAGGCAAGTGTTTTTGTTAGAAAAATCTGCAAATTTAGAGCCTGTTATTCCTTTGGGTATAATTCCCCTTTAAATGACCATTTAATGTCAGTTTGTATGACTTTATAATCTGTATTTTATTACCTGTGTATTTCCTATCTCTTCCCAAAGTTTGAGTCATCACGAGTGTCTTCTTCCGCTCCTGAGAAAGAGAAATCCCCTAAGCACTGCTTTATAAGTCTTCCAGATGGCTCTTCCTGTGCCATGGTTGTTAAAGCTGGTTTTTCCATTAAGGAGATCTTGTGTGGCCTGTGTGAAAAGCATGGATTCAACATAGCGGCAGTGGATCTTTTCTTAGTTGGCGGCAGTAAGGTATTGCGATTTCCTTTTTTTTTTTTTTCCGCACCTCCATAGCATTTCATCCATAAAGGTTAAATAGATGTTTTACAGGATACAATGGTATCCACTCCAATCGACAAGTGCATTAATAGGTCACATATAAGGATATCCCTGCAGGTTGCAAGTAGGTCAGTCAGTGGTACTGTAATTTACTTTAATCTATTAGCGCTTATGGCACAATGTCCTTAAAGGAGTCACTTTGACTGTCATGAGTGCTAAGTGAGGCCCCGGGGCCAATGGGCCCCTTTGAATGCCAGGTCCGGTCACAAATGAACCCACTATAGTTAACCCTTTGAGTGTCAGATGTCAATATGTGTCCCCCCCAACTTTTTTTTTTTTACTATAACTCTCTTCATCCTCAGTCAGCCATTGGCTGGCTTAGGATGATGGGATTTGTAGTACAAAAGCTGGAGGGCCATATATCGCCCTCTTGCTGAATTATCCCTTTTACTGCTGCAAGTAAGCCTTGCCAAACATTAAAAATCCCCCCGGGCAGCCAAACAGTTAAACATTTACATTTCTTTCAGTGAATAAACGTGTGCGCACATATTTCAGAGTGCAACAATCTAGGGCCTTATGCATAAAGGCAAATTGCACCACTTCTGGTGCAAAGTAAATGCACCATCAGGGACCATTAAAAATTCCCAAAATATCCATTGATTTAAATGGGGCTGTTAACCCCTTGAATTCTAGAGGGGCTCCAATGCATTGTTTTTCAATGCTTTGGAGACCTCTAACATTGAAAATGTTAAAAAAAAAAAAAAAAAAAAAAAATCCAAGATGGAAGAGCTCATGGAGAAATGCAGTGCTATTAACCCCTACTCCATAGCTCACTTCACTGACACCTGGTGCACCTGGCTGAAATTTCACTCAGTCCCTTCCACACTATCTTCATCACCCCCCCCCCCCCCCCCCCTTCTACTTCAGAATAGGAAGCCTCCTCTGGACTTATTGACTTTATGTACACCTAGAGATGACAGACACTCCAGTTAAAAAAAAAAAAATTCCCTAAGTTATTATCAGCATTGCTATTTACACCCATTCATAGTACCACTGACTGCTTGAGAACCTGGGTTGCACCTCATGAGCGGTAACCCCATCCTTCCTGGAATTAAGGTTTCTTCCCCTCCCCTTCCCACCCCTTGAATACCTCCTCTCCCCTCCTTCCTCTCTCTGCCCAAGTTACATCTACCATCTCCCCATCATATCAACTGTTTAAAGCGGAACTATCACCTAAAACCAAAGTTTTACTATGCGTTTTAATGTTTAACCCGACATTAGTCCTGTGTGTGTGTGTTCTTCAAGTCGCCTGGTAGTGGCGATATTTGCCCTGCAAAATCGGGCACTTCTGCGTTCTGTGGTACCCTGTACTGTCTCAGGACTTCCCAGCTGTCCCAGGGAGAGCGTTCACGCTGCCCTTTGAAGCTAGATTTCTGTGATGTAGCGTTACAGCAAACTCCGTTTACAATGCTACTGAGGTTGTATATAGTTGTATTACAGGTTGCAACCTCAGTAGCATTGTGAACGGAGTTTGCTGTAACGCTAAGTCACAGAAATCCAGCTTCGAAGGGGAGCGTGAACGCGCTCCCTGGGGCATCTGGGAAGTCCTGAGATGTCGTGGAGTCCCGCAGAACGAGGAAGTGCCCGATTTTGCAGGGCAGATATCCCCATTACCAGGTGACTTGAAGAACACACAAACACAGCACTAATGTCAGGTTAAACAATAAAATGCATGGTAAAACTTTGGTTTTAGGTGATAGTTCCGCTTTAAGACATTCATTGATCTACAGCTAATGAAGATTATATTCCTCCTTAATAGCAGAGATTCTCTTACCCCATCTCAATTATTAATTCAAATTGAATATTTATGTCTTTATTGTTATGTCTCTTTGCTGTGTATATCTGCCATACAATGATTCTCTGTACACTGTTTATACTAAATGCCGATGAGGCATGAAACAGCTGCCGGCTTACATGTATAGCAGAGGATTGCCAGCTAACCCTCTTTGTGCTCCATGTATTTGCAGCATGAGCAAAAAAAAAATTATAATTAGGTTTTAACTATCCATACAAATGTTTCGCATAAGACTGCTTCTTCAGAAGCTATTTTCATTTTTTTATTTGAGCTGTTACATTAACGTTTTACATAAGACTGTTTCTTCATGATTTATTTAAATTTTTACTTTTTCTATATGTATATTTAGTTGGTAGGACTCTCTTTAAATGAGGTCCCTTGGCGTGGTAAGTGAGCTTAAACATTGTTTGGCCAAACTATGCTACTAAAGCCTCATTATTTACAGATATAATTACACACAGGTTTAATATATTCTCTACACAGGGTTTCATTATTTTCAGGTAATCTGTATTGATCAGAGCAGGATTGTTTTTGTCTTTGGCATTTGCAGCATGGGTATGGAATAAATCAACTTTTAAATTGGGGGAATGCCAGCTACTGTAAAATCTCAGGTATAATATACACATGTGTATAATATGCAGGTGTATATTATACCCAAGATTTTAGGGGAAAACTAGTGTCAATGTATAATATGCACCCTTGTTTTTCCCCCTTACTAAACAACAAAAAAAAAAAAATCAGAGCTTCCAGATACCTTCCCTCCCTCCCCCAGCGCAATCCACTCTCAAAATAATACTTCTGCATCTTCCCTGCGGGCGGCATGCCCTTTAGTGTGCTGTCTGGTCCTTCTGCCTCCGGCCAATGGTTATACCCTGTGCGGATCTCAAGGTCCTTGCACGGCAATACCACAGGTGGAAGGTCCTGACAACGCATTGAAAGAACCAGGTGGCAAACGCAAGCATGCTGCCCGCAGGGACGATGTAGCAGTATTATTTTGAGAGCGGATTGCGCTGGGGTGAGGGAGGGAAGGTATCTGGCAGCCCTCATTTATTTTTATTTTTTTCAATTGTGGAAAAATAAAAAAATGTAACCCAATAATGCTCATTTATAATGCAGCCCCCACTCCCTACGTCACATAAGGTGCAGTGGGGTAAAATTCTTCGTATTATACCCGAGATTTTACTGTGTATTTCTTTCTTCTTTTCAAAATGATATTGTGGTCTTTGAACTGTTGTGTATAGCCTCAGCACTGGGTAGCTGTGTCTGTCAGAAGGGAAGATCTGCTTAACCCTTTGTGTGCCAGAGGGGTATGCAATGCATTGCTTTACAATGTGCTGCGTACCCCTCTGGCACGCAAGGGGTTAATAAACGCTAGAAATAGCAGACAATGTTGTCAGCAGCATTACCCATACCTGAACCCGAGTTAACTTCAGTGTGCTGAGTATTCCATGGGGCACTGGAGTTGTGTGTGTCTGTGTAGCCAGATATTTGTGTGTTTTGGTGATTAATTCAGTGTTTTTGCACCAAACCACTGCACGTTTAGGGCCTTATGTATAAAAGCAGAGCAATGCAGTTCTGGAACAAATTAACTGCACCAAAGCAGACAAATTCCCATTTATCTAAATGAAGCTTTTTAACACCTTAAATGCTAGAGGTCTCCAGTGCATTTCTTTGCATTCAGTGGGTTAAGTCCCATTTAATTGAGTCTGAATCTGGGGGGGATTTTTGTTTGCCCCTCCTATGGTGCAGTTGGTTTACCCTAGAATTGCTCTGCCCCCCTTTTACACACAAGGACGTTAGTATTATATATTCCTCTGTCTTCCACATGCAGTTTACTGTGTGTGTCTGTTTTCTCTTTCCATGTAATGAAGCCGCTCGTGCTCAGCCAGGATAGCAGCATCTTAGAGTCGCGGGATCTAAGAATAGAAAAGCGGACTTTATTTCGGTAAGGGAAACCAAATGAATCCAGCAGATGTTCATGTAAATGGGATTTGTGTTGCAGAGAGGTTTTTCCATCACAGAACCTCCTGGTTTCCTTTCCAACCTGTATAACAAATTACACTTCACTGTAATGTACTTTGTAATCCTGAGTCTGCAGATTACCTTATTAAAAACATAGTAGTGCTTAATATTGGAAAAAGTTATTTTATATGTGTGTATATGTATTATAAATATATTTTTTTAATCAGGAATAAATAATGTGTACTCCATGCCAGAAGATGTTTTATTCAAAGGTTATTGCAGCTTACATGACCTGACATTTTATAGTACATATGTATGTATATGTATGTATATCTTTATTTATATGGCGCCACACAGTGTACGCAGCACCTTACAATAGAAGTAAGTTACATTAAATAAGAGGGGATAAAATAAGTGCCACATTCATAGAAACATTAGGAGAGAGGTCCCTGCCCCAAGGAGCTTACAGTCTAAATGGGTAATAGGAGACAGGCAACAGGGTAAGAGGGTGTCAGGTGCTGAGGTGGTTACAAGTGCTGGGTTTGGCAAAAGGCAGTGCAAGGTCCTAGTGCTCCAGGAGATAAGATTTCAGGGTAAAGACAGAGGGGGATTGTTCTAGACGTAGGGAAACGGGTATGGAGATCCAGAGGTAGGGAGCAGAAATCGAGAGGTTTGAGACGGGATAGGGCAGAGGGTGTGGATGGTATAACAAGAAGGGGGTTGTGTGCTGACCAAAGGAGGCGGCCAGGAACATAAGAGGTGATGAGGGAAGAGATGTAAGGAGGGGTAGCAGTGTGGAGAGCAGGTGAGAAGAAGGACTTTGTAACTGATGCGTTGCTGAATAGGGAGTGACAGATGTCTAAGAATGATGTGAGCAGGTTCAGTTTTTCAGGAGAGTGTGGTTATCGTGCAGCAGAGTTTAAAACAGTTTAAAATAGTGGTGCCGTTGCTACAGTGTCCTATGAAGGTTTATAGTCAACTCACTCATATCTGCCCATAGTCTGCTGTAGCATCAACGCCACCGTAAAACATCAGGCCATTGAAGTACTGCACTAAAAATTCAAGTCTGGGCTGCAATAACTTTTGAATAAAAAAATCTCTCCGCAGTAGAGGTACCCATGTTTTACCCAGCAGGATAAACTTTGTAAAGTGATATTAAAATGAAATAAAATAGTTGGGGCTGTTTTTCATCATATTGGGGAAGCAATTTTTAGTTGCACTCCTCCCTTCCTGCTCAGGAGACTGTTCTCTCCTATAAGGAAAATTGCTTCCCCTAGTATACAGAAAACAGCAACTGTAATGTTAGATACATTAAAGGGATAGTAATGTTTCATAATAAAAGCAGCTCTAATTAATCATCATAGTATTTGAACTTTGGAGAGTGTTATATCAATTCTGTCAGAGTTGTAGTTCATGAGTAATTCAATGACAAAGTATCCCTCTCCCGCCCCTTTTACTGATGTAACACTGTTCAGCCAGAGCAGAAGGGAGGTGCCCAGGTAGACTGCAGAGAGGGACAATCTTCAATTAAGATAAGGGAAAAACCTGAAAAGCTTGTCAAGGGGGGCAGGGCTTTCATTGTTCTCATTGGAAGAAGATTGTTCCCTACTGTTATCTGTCTGGTCTATGGACTGCATTCCACATCTGAGAAGAGATGGCTTACACTAGGTAAAAGGGGCGGGAGGGAAAACTTTGCTTGTGAATATCTCTCAAACCATAAAGGTTTGAGAGATAAGACTTATATCGTTCTTCATGTTTTTTTAATGCCTACAAAATAAAATAAAATAAAGTTAAAATGAAGTATTACTATCCCTTTAAGGCATGGAAAATAATCAAGCACCAGTGTACCTTCTAAGGATTTAATTGAGTGCCAAAGAGGTATCGAACACACTGCGTTGGATACCTCTCTGGCACGCAAAGGGTTAAACAGGACTGTTTAATTAAGACTGCATTGGAATAATGATGCACCTTTCCCTGTTTGAATTGCTCTTTTAACTCTTTGACAAATATGTTATTAGCACATGAACGCTAATCATAACCCCCACTTACCTTACTATGGACAGAAGAATTTTGCCCATGTTTCAAGTCCATTGAGGCAATGGACCAGCTTTTCCCCAAACTTCAGATAACACTTTATTTTCTACAAAATGTACATTATTATATTTCATAACAACATGGATGTTTGATTGTGAAACAAAGCTCCACTCTATGCATGAGTGCCTCACCCCCCCCCACGCGCACGATTATCACCGTAGTTTGAGAACCACTGTTTGACGAACTGTGTTATAGGAAAGTTCCCACAAGTCAACTCGCTTATGACTCATACAAAGTGTTTCTTTTTTCCCTCCTCAGTTTGGATCTTGTACCAATTAACAGATCTGTGGGTCTGAAAGCCAAACCTACTAAGCCGGTAACAGAAGTCCTGCGACCGGTAGTGGCAAAATATGGATTGAATCTTAATGAACTAGTAGCAAGACTTGTGAGTATTTGGTTTCCTCCAAATAATATTGACATTAAAATATAAAATGCAAATATTTTGATGTTCGTTAACCCCAGTGGATGCTAGTGACATCGAGCTGGAGATGTATCTTATCAACCAGGGGTTAAAGTGACCGTATTGTCAAAATATTACATGTTCTTATAGGATAATGCCTATTCTAACTCTTGCAGACTAATGTATAAAAATAGTGATATTCTATCCCTCCCCAGATATTTCATACTGTATGTATGTATGTATGTATCTTTATTTATATGGCGCCACACAGTGTACGCAGTGCCTTACAATAGACATATGTTACAATAAATAAGAGGGGATGAAATAAGTGCGACATTCATAGATACAATAGGAGAGAGGTCCCTGCCCCAAGCAGCTTACAGTCTAAATGGGTAAAAGGAGACATACAATGGGGTAAGAGGGTGTTAAGTGCTGAGATTACAAGTGCTGAGTTTGGCCCAAGGCAGTGCATGGTCCTAGTGCTCCAGAAGATAAGACTTCAGGGTAGACTTAAAGACAGAGGGGGATTGTTCTAGACGTAAGGAGAGGGGTATGGAGTTCCATAGGTATGGAGCAGAAAGCGAGAAAAGTTTGAGACGGGAGAGGGCAGAGGGTGCGGATGGTGCAACAAGAAGTGCGTTGTGTGCTGAGCGAAGGAAGCGGCCAGGAACATAATAGGAGATGAGGGAAGAGATGTAAGGAGGCGTAGCAGTGCGGAGAGCATTAAAGGTCAGATGAAGGACTTTGTAATTGATGCGCTGCTGAATTGGGAGCCATGACAGATGTCTGAGAATTATATGGGCAGGTTCAGTTTTTGGGGAGAGTGTGGTGATTCGTGCAGCTGAGTTTAAAACAGATTGCATAGGTGAAAGATGAGTAGCAGGGAGGCCAGTTAATAGGATATTGCAATAGTCTAAGCGGGACAGGAGGGGTCAAGGTTAGTCTTTTTGAGCAGGGGTTTAATTTGTGCCTGTTTGAAGGAATAAGGGAAGGTGCCTGTGGAGAGAGAAGTGTACTGCTATTTTTAACCTTTTGAGTTAAGCAGGCTGATTTTTAACCTTTTGAGTTAAGCAGGCTGAGAAAAGCAATATAAACCCACGCTCTGCTCTGCACTTCCTGTTCATTCCTACACTACAGAATGCAGAGCGCTGACCAGGAGTGCATAGGAAAATTTCTTCCCCCAGCTTGCTGAGAAACAACTAGGGGTGCACCGAAATGAAAATTCTGAACCGAAACAGAAACCGAAACTTCAGGATGCTCTTGGCTGAAAACCGAAACCGAAAAATGACTTTTTAATTTATAGGGCGATGCCTAACAAAAGAAATAAAAAATATAGTAGAGCAAGTGACCCCACCAGATTTAACTTACCCCCTACCAGCACTACTTTGCCCATCAGCTAGAGGTTCCAACTTGTCCCCCATCAGCTCCACTTTGCCCCCATCAGCTCCACTTTGCCCCCATCAGCTCCAACTTGCCCCCCATCAGCTCCAATTTGCCCCCACCAGCTCTACTTTGCCCATCAGCTCCAAGTTCCAACTTGCCCCCCATCAGCTCCAACTTGCCCCCATCAGCTTCAACTTGCCCCCATCAGCTCTACTTTGCCCATCAGCTCCAACCTGCCCCCACCAGCTCCACTTTGCCCCCACCAGCTTCAACTTGCCCCCCATCAGCTCCAATTTGCCCCCACCAGCTCTACTTTGCCCATCAGCTCCAAGTTCCAACTTGCCCCCCATCAGCTCCAACTTGCCCCCATCAGCTCCAACTTGCCCCCATCAGCTTCAACTTGCCCCCATCAGCTCCAACTTGCCCCTACCAGCTCTACTTTGCCCATCAGCTCCAAGTTGCCCTCCCATCAGCTCCAACTTGCCCACCCATCAGCTCCAACTTGCCCCCGCATCACATACCTGTAGCTCCCATTTGTTCTCTTTAGTAATGCAGAGCGCTGGGAGATTATGTAATCTCCCAACGCGCTCTGCATTACTAAAGAGGCAAAGGCGACGAGGGAGCTCAGAAGCTTACAGGTCTGTGCTGAAGACCGCACAGACCTGTATGTACTGTGGTGCCGGGCGGGGGAGTCCAAAACGAATGAAGTAAAATCTGCAGCACAGCACACGGATGGGCTTCAGCTGCAGCACACGGGGACATCACATCACTGCTGTTCTTGTTTAGAGCCTCTGTGTGCTGAATCTGAAGCGCATCTGTGTGCTGTGCTGAAGATTTTACTTCACTTGTTTCTGCTGTCCGTTTCGGCTTTTTGCCGAAAATGCCATTTTCGGCCGAAACATTTCGGCCGCTGAAATTTCGGTGCATCCCTAGAAACAACATATATTGTATCTCATATCTGAAGTTCTGATGGGTCCGTTGAACTTGTGGATCTGAAAATGTTAAAATGTAACGTTCGTCTAAGAGTGAAATGTATTTTAGAATGAATTATAATGTTTAGCGTTCGCACAAAAAGGGTTTAGGAAAACGGTCTTTGTTTTGAATCGTTAGCCATACTTATAGCTTTCTATTGCCTTCTGGTTTCTGAGAAAATCAGTTTTGATTTACTTAGTGTTTTTATATTTCTAAGAGATTATTAATGGCAGAACATATTGCAGTTCCTCTATAGTCGCTGCTTTTCTGCAGTTCCCGTTGTTTGTGTGCTTTCAAATTATACGCTACTCATTACCACACAAATGAAAAACAAATTATTCTGATATGCGCTTTTGCTTTCTTGTTGTAATTTACTTTTATCTCCATGGTAACGAGAGCAAGAGTTAGAATTTTATTTTCTGCTCTACGACCAGTTTAACCTCTTTGATGTACAAAAGGGTTATAACCAAGTAGTTTGGGAACATTGACCTTCATTGTATTTTCATGCTGGGCTGCTTTTGGCTCTCCAGCTGGTGGGGACTAAACTGCCATTATCCCCAGCTGGCTGTTGGCAAGCTGGGAATGCTGGGAATGATCTCCAGATGGTTTCTACCCACTGCTAATAGATTATAATACATCTGTCTACTGTTTCATGGGAGCCATTTGTACATATTTGTAGTTACATAATATCAATAGAAGGTAAAAGATTTGGTCGGTCGGAAGAGGAACGAGCATACTTGGGAACTTTCAATATTAGCTGACCTTGAGATCATTAAATATTAACCCTTGTAGGTTTGCAAACTGTAGGTCTTATGCAATATATATACCTGTTTGCTCTAACCCAGAGGTGCTCCAGTTGGACCACAAGGAACCTTTAACTTGATAGAACTTAAAGGGATAGTAATACTTAAGTATTACTAATCCCTATAGCAAAGTACTACTTAAAAAAAAACATATTGCCCCCAGTGTCATCTCACAAACCTTTATGATTTGAGAGATAATCGCTTCTAAAGTTGCCCTCTCCCTCCCCCTTCCCCGTAGTCAGCATTCTAGCAGACTGAAGGGAAATCCGGTCAGAGATCATCAGGCAGCTCTGCAGCAGAGCCGCAATTGCGTTAACTTAAAAAAAAACTTTCACTAAAACGGTCTTCTACGTGTGCTTGCAAACCAAGCACACGTAGATGACCATTTCAATGAAAGTTTTCTTTTTTAGTAACGCGATCAGGCTGTGCTGGAGAGCCACCAGAAAGTCATACGACTCTCTTCCTTTGTCAGCTAGAATGCTGACTACGGGGAAGGGGGAGGGGGAGGGCAACTTTAGAAGCGTTCATCTCTCAAACCATAAAGGTTTGAGAAATGACACTGGGGTCAATACGTTTTTTTTTAAGTAGTACTTTGGTATATAGATTAGTAATACTTAAGTATTACTATCCCTTTAAACATCTCACTGACTAAACACAAACAAGACAAGCAGGACATCTCCCCCGGTCTTTCTGATACAAAAGGGTGCAATTTAGAGACTAAAGAAACATTTAATTGGTGCAGATCATATAGTATGTAGCACTGTACTGTCTCACCCTGAGATTTTGTCCCCCTTATCCTGAGATTTATGTCAAAACCCTGAGACTCGGGGTCAAACCCTGAGAGTTCCCAGGTATGGGAACGAGGTGTTTTTTTTGTTTGTTTGTTATACCTTATGGTGCTAGTGGCATATAAATGTAGTACCAATCTGCACTTCATTACCTGATAGGCCATTTTCATATGAGCGACAACAATGCTGTTAGTAATGTTGCTCATTGTGTATCAGTGCTGGGCGGTGATGCCTTTCACATGGACAACTATTGCCTGACGTGAACGCCCCAAACTGCAGCAATCTGCAACTTTACTGCATTCCTTGAAGTTTCAGTAAGGAAGATCTGCAGCCACTAATTAATTTTAGCAGCACTTCATATGTGCTACCTCTCAGACATACCACTCCTGTGTCCGGATTGGTGATGGAGTGCAGGAGATGGTGAGTGTAGGAATATGGTGACAAAAATTTTCCAGGAGGCTGCAACGGTAAAGGCCCCCATGTGAAAGAGGTCTTAAAGGGATAGTATTACTTAAAAAATACTAATCCCTATGTTAATGCCCTTGAATAAAGATGAAAAATGCCCCCAGCGGCATCTCTCAAACCTTTATCGTTTGAGAGATAACCTGTTTCAAAGTTCGCCCCTGTCTGACGTCAGCGTTCTATTTGACAGCAGGGGAATCCTCTCCTGAGATCAGCCGGCGGCTCTGCAGCAGAACCGAGATCACGTTAATAAAGAAGAAATCCATCACTACTTGGTTTACAAGCGCCTGTAGAAGACCTTTTAAGTGAAGGATTTATTTTTTTGTTAATGCGATCTTGGCTCTTGGCTCTGCTGCAGAGCCGCAGACAGTCCCGGGACCGGATTCCCAGGCTGTCAGCTAGAATGCTAATGTCAGCCAGGGGTGAACTTTGAAAGCGATTATATCTCAAACCATAAGGGTTTGAGAGATGCCGCTGGGGGCATTTTTCATCTTTATTCAAGGGCTTTAACATAGGGATTAGTCTTTTTTTAAGTAATACTATCCCTTTAACAATCAATACCTGTATCCCCTTTCTGATTAGTGGTCTGCCTGCTACAGGAGACTGGTCCTCTGAAAGATTTAATCACTGGGGTGTGAATCGCTTTTCTATGATTGGAATGAGCAATTCAACAATATCTTCATGTTCACTGGGCGTTTTTTTTTTTGTTTTTTAACACAAAGTTGAGTAATTCTGGAGAAAACCATCTGCACCACAGGGAACAAATCAGTGGGAATGTTTATTTGTTCTCTCTAGTGCAGTTTATAACAGCCTTTTATTCCAAGACATTTACTGTATTAATACATATTCTTGATGGAAAACACTCTCTCGGAGTCTCCGTGTATTTTGGAATGTTGATAAGTGTGCTGCATTGTCCTCTAAGATTGAAAACAAACCGCAACACGTTTCTGTCTCCTTAGAGTGGAGAGCAAGAACCACTAGACTTGGGCCTCCCCATCTCCAATCTCGATGGACAACGCGTTGTGTTAGAAGAAAAGGATAATGTCCGGGGGAAAGGTGAGATAAATGCACGTGGTTATTTAATAGTCTGTGAACTGGATATTAGGGACTTTGTGCATGAATGAGAAGTAATTCTGGGGCAAGACAACTGCACCATAGGGAAGAAGTATACATTCCCAATCCTCCCATTGTTTTACAGGGATAATGCCACTTAACCCTTTGAGTGCCAGAGGGGTATGCTACGCATTGCTTTGCAATGCATTGCATACCCCTCTGGCACTCAAAGGGTTAACACAGAAGAACTATATTTCTCTGTCGTCAATACAGGTGACGCCTGCACTGTCAGTCCCAGCCGGCTCTAGGAGGCGTTGCTAGTAGCCGTTCGGCTCCAAAAGGGACTGACAGCGCAGGCGCGCGGACGTCACTATTGAAAGATGTCTGCGCTCCATCCTGCCTGTCAGCCCGGGAAGAATGGAGAATCGTATTGAATAAGGTAATAATTCTGGCGGCTAGCGCTACTAAGCAGTTAGTCGCCAGATGGGGAATTATTAGACATCAGGTTGTTTAGCTGTGGTAGTTCTGCTTTGAAATGTAAAAAAAGAAAAAAACAATATGTTGTAGTGTAAAACAATAGCGCTCCCACTGCTGAAAGGTGTTTTACTCAAAAGTATATTACTGCTCAGACTTGAATATGTTTAGGTGCAGTATCTCACTGGCCTGAAATGTTAAAGTGGCGCTGTTGCTACAGCATTCCTATGGAGATTTATGGTCAACTGACCAGAGCTGTCCATAAGATGGTGTAGCATCAGCGCCACTGTAATATTTCAGGCCATTGTTATGCTGCACCTAAAAAATTCAAGTTTGAGCTGTAATAACTTTCGAATAAAACACCTTTCAGAGGTGGGAGTGCTATTGTTTTACTCAAGGGTTTAAACCCCACTGCATAGGTGTCCGTATAACAGTGAGATATACATGTATTTATATATTTATTATATTGTATCTGTAGTTGTTTGTATATTATAATAAGGATTGATGAAGTCTGACTTTAACCCCTTAAGGACCAGTGGTCCAGGGGTTGTTTGCACCAGAGGACCAAGGCCTTTTTGAGTGTGTTTGGAGAGCCGGTGCGTGAGCGATCACACTTACCAGCTTGCCGTGGGAGAGGATGACACTGTCTGCTCTGGCCTTCCACCACCAACCCATGATCACAGTGTGGCTGCAGGCACGTTTTGATCCAAAAATAGTAATCACGTGCTAGGACCGTCACCGGTCCTTAACGAACGGACCATCACGATGGTCATGGCATGTCATTGGTCATTAAGGGGTTAAAAGAAAATGAATGCTTCCTAATATTAAGCCCTCAGTTACTTAATTCAAGTAGAAAATCCTAATGACCACTGTGAATCAATTCTGTGCGGATTAGTTCTCCAGAGTTAGCCTTTAACTATCATTGGATCATTCCCCATGGAGACAGATATTTGGGGGGTTATGCACTGAGGAGTGATAAACAGGTGATAAAGCAGAGATGTCTTCTCCAGCGATATCACTTCTCCAATTCCTATGTTGTTCTGTGGAGCCAGTTCTCTAACATTTCTTAAGTTTTGGAGATCTTAGTGCATAGGCTCCATTGATTAGCACAGGAATTGGAGAAGTGATGTCACCGGAGAAGTCATCTCCACTTTATCACCTGTTTATCACGCCTTAGTGCATAACCCCCATTATTCTTTGTTTCAGGACTTCTGGAAGTGGAGTCCAGGAGTCATTAGACACAGAAACATGTCTGCTTCTATGGACATGTTATCTATCATTGATTATTGGTGGCCATTAAGATTTGATGCCCAGATTAAACCCTTTGAGTGCCTGAGAGTTATCCAATGCATTGCAGTGCAATGCGTATCATACCTCTCTGGCACTCAAAGGGTTAAAGTTAAGTGAGGGTTAATTGGTAGGTTCACCACTCTAGTCCTCAAAGGATTTAAATAAATTAAAAAGCAAATTATTATCAAGTGACTGTTCCCCATTCAATCATAGCTAAACGAACAGATAATTAAACAGATGTGGTAGGGATTTTTTGCGGTTTGTTTTCGAAGAATCTTTTGTTCAGTTTTACATCATAGTATTGTTTGTTTGCAGAGAAACAGAAGGCGCCTGTGTTAAAATCAAACCCGACAGTCATGAGCATTCCCAGAAGTCCCACATCAGCGGTAATTATTTCTTAGCCTCATGCTAGATTATGTATTATTTCATTCTTTTCTTGTGTCACAATGCAGTGCCAGAGGGGGAAAGGAGCAGTCACTTGTATTAGGAAAAGGAATATAAATTATACAGCACTTACTGCTACTTCAAACAAGGCACTCCCAATACTAGGGTCTGCGTCATTCAAACTATAATACAGCTCATCCAGTTTGTTGTTTTTCACCCTTAGGGTTATCACTCTCATCCATAAAGGGTTAATCCAGTTGTTAGCCGCAACACCAACTTTTGTGCAGTGTGCAATATTTATTTTCAGTAGTGCTCCATGTGAGTGTGAGTCTTGGACCATTCACAGGGCTTACATAAAAATGTACAGAAAGATCACATATGCAGCAGCAACGTTCCAGACCTCTATACAAGATCTTTATCAAGCTCCTGTAGCGTACAGAGGTATGAAACGTTGCTGCATCTTTCAATACATTTTTTTATTATGTAAATCCTGTAAGTGCATATATATTTATACCTGTATTACCTTTTGAATGGAGCACTGTGTTTACTCATCAGGACAATGCCAGCCATAAATGCTTTTGTAATGATATATTACAGATCCTATAAAAGGTATATCTGTATAGCTGTATTGTGACAGAAATGAAGATTTTCTGCAAGAACTAGTGATCAACTGATGCTATATAAAAATAGGTTTATTATTTTTATTGCTGTTAATCACGCTAAAGAAGTGCAATTCTGGAGCAGACCATCTGTATTATAGAGGGAAATGAAAATGTTCAGTGATTTAAATGGGGCTTTTAAAGGGATAGTAACTCTTAATACGGAAAAAATATATATTGCAGGGTTCACCCTGCTGAGTAAAACATTGGTACTCCTGCTGCTGAAAGATGTTTTATGCAGTTATTGTAATTCAACCTTGAATTTGTGTGGGTGCAGTACCTCCACGGCCTGAAATGTTACAGTGGTGCTGTTGCTACAGCAAATTATGGACAGGACTGGTCAGTTGACCAGAAACCTCCATAGGATGATGTAGAAACTGGCTCCACTTCAGGCCGTAGAAGGTACTGCACCCCAAAAACTTTCTAATTTGAACTATATTAATTTGAAAAAGCATCTCTCAGAATTAGGAATTCCAATGTTTTACATCTTGCAAGATACATTTTTCCCTATTAACACTTTGCATTGCGTTGGATACCACTTTGGCACTCAAAGGGTTAAGAGTTACTATAACTTTAATACAGAGAATGCAAGAGAGGCCTTTCTAACGGTTAAAAGCCCCATTTGGTGAATTTTAATTTTCCCCCAAATGGTGCATTTGGTTTGCGCCAGAACTGCATCTCTTTAGCTTGATGAATAAGTCCCATATTTATAAAAAGCAAACTGGCGTTATTCTGGATTAAACCAAATGCACCAGAGGGATCGAATAAAAAAAATTCCTAAATTCCCATTCTCTTGAATAGAACTTTTTAACCCCTTAAATGCTTCACAATGCATTGGCGACCTTCCTAGCATTCAAGGGGTTAAAAGCCCTATTTAATTAACAGGAAATGTTACTTGACCCCTATTGTGCAGTTGGCGTACTCTAGAATAACTCCAGTTTGCCTGCCTGCCTATCTATCTATCTATCTATCTATCTATCTATCTATCTATCTATCTATCTATCTCAGTGGTTCTCAACTCCTGTCCTCAGGACCCACTAACAGGCCAAGACTTAGGGATTTCTCTGCTAGAGCACAGGTGTGGTGATCAGAGGCTCATTCACATTGATTAACTCATCTGTGCTCTAACAAGGAAATCATGTGATCAGAGGCTCATTCACATTGATTAACTCACCTGTGCTCTAACAAGGAAATCATGTGATCAGAGGCTCATTCACATTGATTAACTCACCTGTGCTCTAACAAGGAAATCATGTGATCAGAGGCTCATTCACACTGATTAACTCACCTGTGCTCTAACAAGGAAATCATCAAATCCTGGCCTGTTAGTGGGTCCCGAGGACCGGAGTTGAGAACCACTGATCTATATCTATCTGTCTTCATTCACAGGTCTTTTGCAGGTTTCAAAAATGTGCTGGTTTATTCCATAGAAACATAGAATTTGACGGCAGATAAGAACCATTCGGCCCATCTAGTCTGCCCAATTTCCTACTGTGTAAAAAAAACAAAAACAAAAAAAAAAACCCTCAAACCTTTTTTGGTCCTTGGTCTTTTCTTATGTTAAGGACCGCCTTATGCCTATCCCATGCATGCTTAAATTCTGTCACTGTATTGACATCTACCACTTCTGCTGGTAGGCTATTCCACTTGTCTACTACCCTCTCAGTGAAGTAAAACTTTCCTACATTACATCTAAACCTGTGTCCCTCTACTTTTAGACTATGGCCTCTTGTCCTAACGTTTTTACTCTTTTGAAATATACTTCCATCCTGTACTTTGTTGAATCCCTTCATGTATTTGAATGTTTCTATCATATCCCCTCTCTCTCTTCTCTCCTCCAAGCTATACATATTCAGATCCTTTAGTCTATCCTGATATTTATTTTCCTGTAGACCCGTCACCATTTTAGTAGCCCTTCTTTGAATTTTCTCTAGAGTATCAATATCCTTCTGGAGATGGGGTATCCAGTACTGTACACAATACTCTAGGTGAGGTCTAACTAGAGATCTGTACAGTGGCATGACTACTTCCCTTTTTCTGCTACTAATAACCCTAGCTATACAACCCAGTGCCCTGCTTGCATTCCCCATCGCTTTATTACATTGCCTTCTTACCTTTAAGTCATTAGAAATAATTACTCCCAAATCCCTTTCGTCTGTTGTCTCTGACAGCACAGTACCCTTAATGGTATATTTTTCCTTTGGATTTTTATGTCCCAAGTGCATTATTTTACATTTATCAACGTTAAAGTGCATCTGCCACACTCTTGACCATTCTTCTAATTTACCTAAATCATTTGCCATTTGGCTTTTTCCCCCTGGAATGTCTACCCTATTGCAGATCTTTGCATCATCTGCAAAAAGGCATACCTTTCCTTGAAGACCTTTTGCAATATCACTAATAAAAATATTAAAAAGAATGGGCCCCAGTACAGATCCCTGAGGTACTCCACTAGTAACACTCCTTTCGTCCGAATATTCTCCATTGACTACCACCTTCTGTCTCCTGTCACTCAGCCATTGCCTTATCCATTTCACTATTTTTACATCTAGACCCAAACACTGCAATTTATTTATGAGTCTTCTATGAGGGACAGTGTCAAATGCTTTACTGAAATCTAGATAAGCTATATCTACTGCTCCCCCTTGATCTATTATTTTAGTTACCCAGTCAAAAAAATCTATGAGGTTAGTTTGACAAGATCTCCCTGCTGTAAACCCATGCTGTTTGGTATCTTGCAAGCTATTTATATTCAGATATTCAACAATTCTTTCCTTTAACATAGTCTCCATTAATTTTCCCACTACTGATGTAAGACTTACTGGTCTGTAGTTACCAGACTCTTCCCTGCTACCTTTTTTGTGAAGCGGTACTACATTTGCTACCTTCCAATCTTCTGGAACTATTCCATTTTGTTTAACCCCTTAAGGACCAGAGGTTTGGAACATTTTTGTCTTTCTGGACAGTGGCTGTTTTAACACTTCTACTGTATTTGTGTTTAGCTGTAATTTTCCTCTTACTCTTTTAATGTACCCACATATATTATATACTGTTTTTCTTGCCATAAGATGGGCTTTCTAGAGATACCATTATTTTCATCATATCATATAACTTACTATAAAAAATTATAAAATATGATGAAAAAAGTAACAAGCACTTTTTGTAGCTTTCACACAAAAATCTATTACACATCTACAAAAGCTAAAGAAAAAACTGCTAAATAGATTGTAATATTTGTCTTGCGTTTAGAAATACCCAATGTTTACATGTTTATCTAATGTTTTTGTCACGTTATGTGGCAATAACTAAAAGTAGCAAAAATTAAGGTGTTCTAAAAGTATTGACCAGTAGTGTACGTATGTATATATCCTATAACATAAAGTGATATAATGCGTCGCTCTCTGTGAGCCGTAACCGCACATGCGCAGTAGAGACTGCTGTTCCGGCGGTCTCTACTGTGCATGTGTGGTTTTGCACACAGGGAGCTTCGCTGTGAGCTGTCTGGAACTCCCCGTTATCCCTTTGAGTGCCAGAGTGGTACGGAACGCATTGCAAAGCAATGCGTTCCGTACCACTCTGGCACTCAAAGGGTTAAGGATCAGCGAGTTCGGCGAGTCTCTACTGTGCATGACTCCAGTCATACGCAGTAGAAACTCGCCGAACTTGCTGATACGGAGCGGGGAGCTCCGGACGGCTCACCACCTGTCTCTGCTCCGGGGCAGCAGCCGGGGCCGCTGGGTGCACTTTCGCCTGTGTATAGGGCTTTCATACTAGTATTATAATGTAATATAAAGGCCCTAAGTGCCCTTAATGGTCCTGATGAACATTTCTTATAACTTTAGGGAGAAGACAGACCTCTCGTCAAGTCATCCTCTATTCGATTAAAGGGGGAAAATGGAAAAGGTGCCAGAGATACGCGGATACCAAGGAAAGAGGAAGCCGTAGTGAGGGTGGGCCGGAAAAAGCAGCAAAAAATTAATTTGGATGAAGCGGAGGGTGAGTGGTAATCCAGACTCTGGTACACACTAAAATAAAACTGGGGTCTAAATGTTTTAACCCTTTGAGTGCCAAAGGGGTAGCGTTGGACACCCCTCTGGCACTCAAAGGGTTAATTCTTTTAGTGCAAGAGTTAATACATTTCAAACAACGCCTTTCACAGCAGAAAAATGCCTACAAAACACATTTCTTTATAGTAAGGGCCTTCTTCATCAACTGAAGAGGTGCAGTTCTGGAGCGAACCAGTTGCGCCGTAGGGGGTAATGACATTTCTTATTGATACAAATGGGGCTATTAACCCATTGAATGTTAGAGAGGCCTCAATGTGTTTGGAGACCTTTCTAGCATTTAAGAAGTTAAAAATCTCCATTTCATTTGCCGAGTTTTCATTTGTTCCCTATGTTGGTGTTGGTTTACTCCGGGACAGCACCTCTTTAGCCTGATGAATAAAGCCCACACTCATTTAAACGTTTGAGAGATAGACGTTTATGCAGTGCTTTACACTTAAAGGATAGTAATGTTTGCTATAAAGTAGATTGCGGAGTCTTCTTTACAGTAAATGTAACACATTGCTCTGTGTTTATCTACTCACTTTTGTGTAGTTCAAAAGATATTAAGTGGAGAAAGATCGCCTGCCCACCCCTTCTGTTTGCCTCCCACTGAATCTGCAGTCTGGACCCAGGACAGGATGGATGCAGTGAGGGACAAACTTCAGTCAGTAAGTATAAGGAAAATCCTGCCCCACTTGACGAAGGAGGGCAGGATTTTCCTTTGCGTACGGTTTGTCCCTTGTTGCATCCATCCGGACCAGACTTCAGATTCATCGTAATGTGGCCAGAGGGGGCAAGCGGCGGATCTTTCTACATTTAAAGTGGAACTTTGAGGTAGTAATAATTCGCCCTTCAATAATTCAACATATAGTGGCTAGCATCATAATACATGTATTACCTCTCTAAAGTGCCACATTCTAAAGAAATCCTTAATCTTCGGAGACTGACGGCCAGGATAGTGCCGCCAGCGCAGTCAGTCCCTTCCGGTTACCTTGTGGCACACTGCAGTGTGCCTCAATGGAGACCGGGACTGACAGGCGTGCAGACAAGATGATGACATGATGCCTGCCTTCTGGTCTCCAAAGATTCAGGATTTCTTTAGAATGTGGCACTTTAGAGAGGTAATACATGTATTATGATGCTAGTCGCCATATGTTTAAAGGAGCAGTAAACTTTTTTTTATGAAAAAATATATATTGTAGGGATTTTCCTATTGAGTAAAATAAGGGTACTCCCACTGCCAAGAGATTTATATTTCCAGAGTTATTACAGTTTAAACCCATGTTTTTTTACATTAGCAGTGCCCTCTAGTGGTCAAATTCTAATTAGATTTCCTGTTAGATTCTAATGGCGAGGAAAGTCAGAAAAGTCAGAGACATACAGTTCTCCATAGAATGTGATAGAAACTGCCTGTCACTTCCTGTCAGTTAGAACTATCAGGAAGTAAACACAGTAAATTCACTTCCTGGTTATTTAAACTGCTATAAATTTTGAATAAAACATCTGACAGTGATGGGAGTGACCTTGTTTTATTCAGCGGGAAATGCTCTATAAAATATGTGTTTTCATAAAAAAAAGTTTACTGCTCCTTTAATTACTATAAAGCGACTTATTACTACATGAAAGTTCCGCTTTAATAACTTTTGAACTACACAAAAGTAAGTTGATAAACATAGCGCAATGTGTTACATTTACTATAAAGAAGACTTGGCGAACTACTTTATAACAAATATTTCTATCCCTTTAAAGGGTTAAAATTTTGGGCCTAGGAGCTGAGCATAAGATGATTTGGGGTGGGGGGGGTTGTAATTGTTTCTATATAGCTTTAATTATAATATCAAATCACCTTTTTCTTTCTTTATCAGCGTTTTTTGAGCTGATTTCCAAAGCTCAGAGTAATCGAGCGGAAGACCAGCGTGGCCTACTACGTAAAGAAGACCTTGTTCTACCGGATTTTCTCCGTTTGTCTCCATCTGAAACAGTGTATTCAACCCCATCAGCTCAGAACAGCAGCAACAAGAGGACTGGAAAGAATGACGGTGTTGATAAAGTAAATCATCCGCCCCGCTCTTTACATGGA
This sequence comes from Rhinophrynus dorsalis, assembly GCA_037306005.1. Lineage (NCBI taxonomy): Eukaryota > Metazoa > Chordata > Amphibia > Anura > Rhinophrynidae > Rhinophrynus > Rhinophrynus dorsalis. The sequence continues at coordinate 49,859,426 of CM074718.1, forward strand.
GCAAAACCAGAGACATCTCAGAACTCTGCCAATAAAGCCGTCAAGTCAGGTGCTTTAGAGAAAAGAGAGAAATATGATGGTTTGCCACCTGGCAGCAGGAAACCTTATGTACCTTTTAATCCTCCACTGTCTCCAATACCACACGTACAGGAGCAGAGTATACCCAGCCGGGGGCGACCACCCAGAGACTTGCCTATGGAAAATATTCAGACCATAGAGGATGATAATGTAGCGGACCTTACATTAGTGGCTGAAGGAGACATTAGCAGTCCCAACAGTACCTTACTGCCACCACCGCCAACACCACCATCTGATCTGAGTAAGTTGTCAGAGGCCAACTATTCACCCCCACCTTCATTCACGGGTAGTCAAGATAATTCTGGATATCAGAGATCAGGTATTTCTAGATTTTAATGTATTTTATAGACTTCCCTTTTCTTGTGTGTTTTTATTTTTTATAACCTTGCTTCAGTTTTATTTTTATAAAGTAACACTGATGATAGAATACAAGTTGCCTTCTGTTGTAACATTCAAAGATATATATAAAGATTATGTGTAATAAGGAATGTGATATGTTTACAGCTGGATGGGAAAGCCGTTATTCCTGTGCACTCTGCACTTCCTGGTCAGTAGACATTACTTGTTGGCGTATATGACTCAGCAGGAAGAGATTAGCGCATAGGGAAATTGCTTCCCCCATCCTGCTGAAAATTAGCCTGTACAATATCACATCTTAAAAACTATCGATTATCAAAAATTTAAGAGCCATATGCAAAATAAAAAAGTGGACAAGAATTCTTATTGATTTCATTGGGGCTATTAAACCAAACCGTTGAATGTTATCGAGATCAACAACATATATTGAGCACTAACGGAACCGTCTGGATAAGTGTGTGGTCTCAAGCACATTGTGATGCAATGCAGTGGAGCCCTCTACAGGATCCAAGGAGATAATGCAACACTAATACTACTGTTTGCGGTGAATTACGGACCTTGCTAATATTCAAGGAGTTGGTCGTATTTAAATTTACTAGGATTTATATTATTCCTGACTATGGTGCAGATGTTTTGCACAAGAATTGCCCCTTTATTTGATTGTGCATATGGCCCTGTGTATAGATCTGCAAATGTCACAACATAATTTAACCCTTTGAGTGCCAAAGGGCACTCAAAGGGCTATTATATAATGGCACATTGTATTCCAGAGTTAGTGTTCCTTCATCGCAGACCTTTGCACTTTTTAAATATTGCAGTATTGCACATTTTTTTTTATCCTCAAATGATTTTATTTTTCTGAGCTGTAGATGTATATTAGATCAAAGTGCATTAACACTATATCACTGTAGATGATGGGAAGGGAGGGCTATAATGTTTACAGGACAAGTGCGGAAGTGCCAAAACCGCCAATATATAAATGCGTAGGAGACAAGTTTAGTGTCAAAGGGTTTCTATGTCTATATTTTAAGCATTTAAATCTTTTTCTGTCAATATTTTCATGGAAAGTGAGCTGGTGCCATAATTGGGGTAGATTCTAGCTATTTTATCCCATCATAAATTATTTGTGGTAGTAATCTATATCTAACTAGCTCAAAAGCAGGCCATGCTTCCCTGTCTACTGCTATTCTGGTCCAGTAGTTTGGAGGTTAATACTCAATCGATCACCTGATCTCAAACCAGTTGATTCAGGGTTGGGTGAAGGCCTCCTCTTCTTCCAGTGGGTAATATGGGGTCTGAGAAGGACTTCTCAAACCAAATATTATTAGTGTTGTTATCACACAGCAGGGAGTTTGGCTCTGTGCACCCTCATTAGTTAAAAGGATAGTAATACTTTGTTTTAACTTTATTTTATTTTGTAGGCATTAAAAAAACATGAAGATCGATATAAGTCTTTTCTCTCAAACCTTTATGGTTTAAGAGATATTCACAAGCAAAGTTTCCCCTCCCGCCCCTTTTACCTAGTGTAAGCCATCTCTTCAGATGTGGAATGCAGTCCATAGACCAGACAGATAACAGAAGGGGACAATCTTCTTCCTATGAGAACAATGAAAGCCCTGCCCCCCTTGACAAGTTTTTCAGGTTTTTCCCTTATCTTAATTGAAGATTGTCCCTCTCTGCAGTCTACCTGGGCACCTCCCTTCTGCTGTGGCTGAGCAATGTTACATCAGTAAAAGGGGCGGGAGGGGGGATACTTTGTCATTGAATTACTCTTGAACTACAACTCTGACAGAACTGAAATAACACTCTCCAAAACCCAAATACTATGATGATTAATTAGAGCTGTTTTTATTATGAAACATTACTATCCCTTTAACATGGTGGTAGGGAAGTCTGGAAGCTTGTCTTTCTCAGACCTCATGTTATCCAGTTGCCATTCAAGAAAGAAAAAGTGAAAGCCTTCATCCAGCCAATCGAGTAAGCAGCTTGGTAAGCATTAAACCCTGAGCTACTGAACTAGAATAGTGGCAGTCTTGGACACATGGCCAGTCTTTTTAACTAGTTTAGATGTAGGATTTACTGTTCCTTTACGGTAACAGGAGAAGTGTCCCCTCCCCCCATCTAAAAGGATCATGGATTCCTGGTCCCATACTAATCCTTTCACTGCTCTTCAAAGATGGGGATGGAGTTCCATAACTGGTCTCCCCTAGTTGCTTTAAGCCCATGGCCATTCCCTGATTTGTATAATCCCACTGAAAAAATAGATAGTCACACTTGGCAACAAATTCACTGATACCTTGGCTGAAACAATATCAGTGTTTGTTCACAGAGCCAGAAGCCATAACGGCATCCAGATATAAGCTCTATTGATTTCATGTGGTTTACATAATAGTCTCTTAATGAGTTCATGATTAAGCACGGTATACCACGTGAAATGCGTAGAGATTGTTGTCTGGATGCTACTATGGTCACTGGCTCTGTGAACAAACACAATTATGAATAAGCACTAATATGAATAAAACAAATGTTGTTTCAGCCAGCCCATGAGTGGACAATCTCTCCGAGTGTGGCCATTTCTATTTCCGTTGTGTTTTGCTGTCTAAAACATCATCATGGTTGGCAACAAAGTTGCCTGTTATGGGAGGGGGGCTAGGAGGCTGAGATACAGGTCCACCTGGTGACAGAGACCAATATGATGTTTACAGCGGCTGCATACCCCTCAAACCTTTGTCTCATGTAATCCTGCCCTCAGCCACTTTCACTGAAAATACCCTAAGAAAACACAAAAAAAAGCCTTTAACTTCTTGGCTGCTACAAATGTGACTAGTGCATTGTGGAGCAGTGACCCGGGGACATCAATAAATCCATGAGGGTAAATAAGGTTTCCCAAAAAAGTAGTAAAATAAATGGTTTCACTGGATTATACACAGGACATTACAGCAATATAAGAACAGGCCACATGAATAGTTAGTTCATTGTCTGGTCAGGAGCATTGGGATTGCTTTGGCCACACCCTCTACTCAACATGGTGGGCGTGACTAAGACAGCAGTAGCTCCAGTCACAATTAGTTTCTCTTTTGCCACTACTGAATGGGAAAATGCAGCTCTCTGAAGAGGATTGCAATTTCAGTCTGCCTAGGGCGGGTGATTTTTTTTTTTTTTTTTTTTGTTAAAGAGAAGGATATCTGGTCACCTCATACTATAACACAGGGTTAGTTGTTTGACTTCTAGATTTTGGGTGTACAACTCCCATTATCCCAGCTGGATGTCCAACGATTAATTAAACCTGTTGTATTGCTTTACTGGCGTAATGATTACCAGATTAAAAAAAAAATACCTGGCCATCAACCTGACATAGCCTGGTTAAAAATCAGCCCTGCTGGCTAGCTACTTATAGTTTTCTGTTAACACTTTGAGTGCCAGAGGGGTATGCAACACATTGCTTGTGTGAAGCAATGAGTTGGGGTCCTATGAACACCTAAGAGGTTAATGAATTTTGTTGTATAGTACAATTGTGCCAATCATAATTCACCCACTCAGTGAATGTCGGTGACATCTGTAATGTTGTTCTGCAAGGAAACGGTTAAACTCTTTAAAGGGATAGTAATATTTCACAATAAAAGCAGCTCCAATTAATCTTCATAGTATTTGGGGCATAGAGAGTGTTATTTCAATACTGTGAGTGTTGTAGTTCAGGAGTAATTGAATGATAAAGTATGCCCCTCCCATTCCTTATACCTAGTGTAACACTGCTCACCTCAGATGTGGAATCTGGTCACTTGACCAGACAGATCACAGCAAGGGACAATCTTCTTACTATGAGCATAAGGAAAACCCTGCCCCCTTGACAGGTTTTTCCTTATGCTCACCGAAGATTGTCTCTCTCTGTGATCCATCTGGACAGTCTTGCTGATTTGAGGTGAGCAGTGTTACATCAGTAAAAGGGGCGGGAGGGGGATACTTTATCGTTCAATTACTCTTGAACTACAACTCTGACAGTATTGAAATAACACTCTCCATGGCCCAAATACTATGAGGATTATTGGAGCTTTTTTTATTGTGAAACATTACTGTCCCTTTAACTACAAGAGGGTTGTGTAATGCATTGCTTAGCAATTCTCGGCACACCCCTCTGGTGCGTAGAGAGTTAAAATACCTCACAAGCTTATCTGGTGTAAAATTGATTAATCCTTCAGGTTGTTCCAACCCTTTGAGCAACAGAGATGTATCCAGAACATTGCTTTGCAATGCATTGGATACTTCTCTGACACTCAAAGGATTAAATGTGTCATGTATTCTGTTCCGTGTAAAAATGAATTGTTTGCACATGTATGGACCTTTTTTTCAAAAGAAAACTAGAAAAATTAGAATAATTTTGGGGAAAATCCACTGCACTAAAAAAAATAATTCCCACTGATGCAAATTTTGCTTTTAATGCTATTGAATGCTAGTACACTCCATTGCTTTGTAATGCATTGGAAACAGCTTGCATTCAAGGGGTAAAAAGGCCCATTTCACTCAATTGAAACATGAATTCCGTGTGGTACAACTGGCTTACTTCAGAATTGCTCACGTTTTTCTTTTGAACGTAAGACTCTAAGGGCCGTATATTCAAAATAAAAGTGGTGGAATTCTGGGGCAGTAATAGCAGTTGGTAAGGGCACATTCCAGCTCTCTGTGTCTGTGCTTGTGCAGACTTAAAGTGCTAGTAATGTCCCATTATAAATAGCTTTTATTTTGTAGAGCTTCAAAAGTTGAATATAATGCAAAAAACCGTATCTCTCAAACCGCTATGGTTTGATGGCTCTGCAGCAGAGCTGCAATCACGTTATTTAGAATGAATTACTTCCTTGGAATGGTCTAAAAAGTGTGCTTACAAACTAGACACACTTTTTAGACCATTCCAAGGAAGTAATTCGTTTTAAATAATGTGATTGCGGCTCTGCTGCAGAGCCTCCATGTCGGCTGCCACGGATCTCCTGCTGACAGCAGGAAACACCAAAGTTTGAAGGCCGATATCTCTCAAACCATAGCGTTTTTTTGCATTATATTCAACTTTTGAAGCTCTACAAAATAAAGGCTGTTTATAATGGGACATTACTAACACTTTAACATTTTCAGTGCGCATTAGCACCTCAAATACAGAAGAACGGAGGGTCGCACACAGATTCACTTGGGGGGCAACAGCCCATTTATTTCAGCAGTGGTAACATACAATTTTTCGATAGCTCCCGAAATATTTTGTCTTGGCACTGCTGAAATAAATGGCCCTCAAGTGACCGTGTGTGCGACCCTCCATTCTTCAGTATTTATGGAAATCTGGGGCAGACCAAATGCAGTATAGAGCAGAACTAAAAATGACTATTGAGTTAAATGAGGATCGTAACCCCTTGCATTTCAGATGTCTCCGATGTATTAGAGAGATCTCCACCATTGAAAGGTTTAAAATCCCCTTTTAACCAATTGAGTGCCAGAGGTGTGTGAAGCAATGCATTGGGCACCTCTCTGGCTCTAAAAGGGGTTAAGTCAGTAGTGGGTTGTGGGATTTTCTTTTCTCCCCTGTGGTGAAACTAGTCGTACCTAGAATCCTTTCACCTTTCTTGTGAATATACAATTTGTTATTTTTTTTAAATCAAGTTAAATATCGCCACCCTTTTTATTTTGGGATGTCGAAAAAAGACAGTAACGGGAAAAAAAAAAATTAAATATTCCTGCTTTGTTCATTTTTGTACACAGCTACTGTATCATTTTATTTATGAATACTTTTTTTAAATCAACTACAGTATTTCTACACTTTCTGTATAGTCTTTTATTAATTCCTAATCTTGTACTTTTTAAAGAAAAAAAAATGTTGGTAGAAGCCAAACAAAATGTGTCTTTTGAAGCATGTTTCTGTGTGTTACAATGTGTGTATATATCCAGTGATTTCTCTGTAATTTGAAGAACATTGCATTCCTAATGCTCCTTAAAGATATTCTGCATTAACTCCTATTAGAGCTCTTTAACCCTGTATATACCAGATGTGTACAATGTGTTGTGTGCTCACAAAGGGTTAATACATTTCAGTACTATCTGGCAGAAAATAGGTTATACTGGCGTATTTGCCACAAAATTTAAGGCAGAAAAAAATGCAGAATACCCTAGAAACATTTGTTTAATTCATTTTTAAAGGACATCATTATACAAATGACACGGTATCCATTAAAACAAACAAACAAACAAAAAAAAAAAAAAAAAAATATATATATATATATATATATATATATATATAAGTTCTCTTATTGAGTCTAAAAATATAATTACCCCATGTGTACATCTGCAGTGCTACAATCCTACAATGTAGAATTTCTTTAAGGAATGTCAATGCGTTTTAAAGGGAAATTTTCATCTTAAGTAAAATTCCCTTTTGAAATTCCAGCCACAGCATGTGATGCACCTATCTGGTAGCCAAAGGCAAACACAAAGTTTTTCTATTTAAAGGGATAGTAATACTTAAAATGTGAAAAAAAATGTTGCAGGCTTTATTCCCCCGAGTAAAACAAGTGCACTCCCACAGCTGAAGGGAATTAACCCTTTGAGTGCCAGAGGGGTACAATGCATTCCGTACCCCTCTGGCACTCAAAGGGTTAAAAAAAAGTGACTTAAAAGAAAGTTATTACGGCTGAAACTTGAACTTTTATAGTGCAGTATCACAGTAGCCTGAAATTGTACAGTGGTGCTGTTGCTACACCATCCTATGGACAGCTCTGGTCAGTTAACCATAAATCTCCATAGGACGGTGTAGCAACAGCTCGACTATACAATTTCAGGCCACTGTGATATTGCACCTAAAAAGTTCAAGTTTGAGCTGTAATAACTATTTAATAAAATACCTCTCAACAGTGGCAGTAAATTTGTTTTGCTGAGGGGGATAAACAGTACAAAAACGTTGTTGTTAGTTTTTTTTTTTACATTTTAAGTATTACTATCCTTTTAAAAATGAGTTTATTGCCCTAAATGAATATAGGTTATGTGCTAGTTATCTCCACAGAGCTGCTTTGCAGGCTTTTGGCTCCGCCCATGGCTTGATGTCATCAAATAGGACGTTAACTCTGCTGGCCCATACTCCTTTGCGCATATAAAAGGAGATTTTTAAATAAAAATGAATTGTTTGCCCTCACAGTACAGATGTGTGTTGCATTGTGGCTGGGATTCAATTAGAGATTCTGATTTTTGCATGATGATTTCCCTGTAAGAGCTCCCAATGACCGTCTGTAGTGCATGTAAATACAATGCTGTATAATCTGCATCTTGTGCTCATATTTTCCGCTTTGTAGATATTCTGATTGTAGACTGTGTGTGCATTTTGTATCTATCTTTTCAAAATGTAATAAACACTGTCCCATCGATTTTGGTTTCACCCAGTATTTCTCTGTCAATCATTTATTCCGCTTTTCTAAAATGTTTCAACCTAACAATTTCATCCCAGAGCAAAATAAATGAAATTAACAGTAGCTGTGACTCATCTACTTACCATGATATGTTAGTGGTAGGAGTCTATATTCATGTGTAAGATATCGGGCATCATGGAGGAAATGAAAGGCTGTCAGATTCATGTGGATTTTTAAAGTGATATTAATGTTTCACAATAAAAGCAGCTCCAATTAATCTTCATAGTATTTGAGCCATCGAGAGTGTTATTTCAATACTGTCAGAGTTGTTGTTCAAGAGTAACTGAATGATAAATTTTCCCTCCCGCCCCTTTTACGTGTAAGCCACCTCCCCTCAGATGTGGAATCTGGTCCTGGGACCAGACAGATCACAGCAAGGGACAATCTTCTTACTGTGAGAACAATGAAAATCGTGCCCCCTTGACAGGTTTTTCAGGTTTTCCCTTATGCTCACTGAATATTGTCCCTCTCTGTGATCCATCCGGACAGTCTTGCTACTCTGAGGTGAGCAGTGTAAAAGGGGCAGGAGGGGGATACTTTATCATTCAATTACTGTTGTACTACAACAGTATTGAAATAACACTCTCAATGGCCCAAATACTATGAAGATTAATTGGAGCTGCTGTTTTAATGAAACATTACTATCCTTTAAAGGGGTAGTGCCTCTTTGGGGACAAATGAACATTCTGAATGGTTTAAATGGGACTTTAATGAGAGATCTCCAAAGCATTACACATTGCGCTGAAGACCACTCTAGTATTCAAGGGGCTAAAAGCCTCCTTTAACCCTTCAAGTGGCAGAGGGGTATCCATTGCATTATGCTTTTGATACCCCTTTGGCACTCAAAGGGCTAAATCCAAATTTTGGCTTGTTCCAGATTTCCTCCTCTTTATCTTCCTGCGCATGGTTTCTTATCCCTGACACATACACACAAGAGGTCACACTGTACTGATTGTTACTGGTCCAGTAGATTGAGCTAGTCTTCTCCTGTCCCTTCCTTATACAGTAGAAGTAACAACTTATGACTTGTAATCTATTTTTATTTAAAACTATTGTTGCGTGTGGGATTCCTCATCTCCATATGGCTGCGATGAGGTGAATGGTAGAGGCGATGTAGTGAATGGGAATGGATGGCCCCTCCCCTTCGCCGCATCGCTAGACATGAAGAGAAGTATTGGAAGCGGTACCTCTGCAAGTCAATGGCAGTGAATCTCGCTGCAGCGATTTTTACAGGAGGGGGCCTGGGGGGGGGCTGAATCCCGCCCAGCCACTCCTGTGAAAATCACTTCCCCATGGTGGTTCGCTGGTTGCAAGAGATCTCCGCCCTCCTGCTTCCCTGGGGAGGTGTGGACAGCGAATCAGAAACAGTTAGATTTATCCTATATAATAATTCGCTAAAATGTGTGTAACAACGCAGTCATGCACAGTAGAGATTGCTGCGTGTGCTGCAGTCATGTGCAATAGAGATTGCCCGTGCCGCTGGCAGTCTCTACTGCGCATGACTGCCCCGCGACCAGCTGGCAGTGGCACTGTGGCCCGTGTAACGGGCTCCTCAACTAGTATATATATAATAGTATAAGCAAATACACAAAGTATTGGTGCACATCCAAATTTTCATCACCATTAACCCTTTACTCTGTGGCACTGTACCTGCATATCACTACTATATTAAAGATGAGGATTTAGTCACATCATATGGCCATAGAATGCTAAGCTTGACACTACGCCAAGGTACCTCAATATTGGCAAGTACCTAACCTTAATATGCTTTGTCTTATGAGCTGAATCTCTCATACTTTAGGCAATTACTAACCTTAATTTACTTTATCCTGAGAGCTGAGTCTTTGCCAGCTTTACTCATTAATGGAGAGAGACTCTCAGACAGGATTATATAGTGTCCTAGAGACAATGAACATTGCACCTGGGGGTGGGGGGGGTGCTTAAACCAATAGACGCTGGTCAAAACTTCCAAAAGTACAATTCCAGTCCAGGTTTTGGTAAGCACACCCAATATATATAGATAAATATATACCTCCAAAGTGAATAGAAGCACACACACTGGTCTTAGTCGAAGAGTAGGTGACAAAATCGTGTGTTTATTGTTTATTAGATAGATAGATATAGATATCTAGATAGATAGATATGAGAGAGAGAGATGATAGTTTTTAAGGAGAGAGAGGTAATAGTTTTTAAGGTACTTCGCTTTATTTGCTAGTTTGTGCATAGCCATGTTCCAAATACTAATATTCTGTGCTGCTCTCCCTCCCAACTGCATCACACCCTCACGCTCCTTGCTAAAAAATAATCTGGTCATTTAGTTGTTTGACTCTAGAGATGTGTTTTATGAACGTCCTTTCTTGTCACTAAAATGGTGTAGGAGGGAGAAAGGTAGAGAATGAGGGAGTGGCATTTTGGAGGAAGAGCTCAGTCAAATATCATTATAGGGCTTACTTGCATGAACAGACAGACACAAAGCTAAATATATAATCAAATATTATTTTAAACACAATACCTAACCTAAAATATAAGTGATTTTGAATCTATGCCCCTAAGCTGTCCTATAAGATGTTAATTCCACTTTAAACCTCCCACTGATGACCTCAAAGGCAAAGACGTTAAAGGAACGGCATGAACTGAGGGCTCTGGATTGAATTCAGCAGATGAAATTGGCAGGGGAGACACAGTTGAGAGCATGGGCTCTCCCCGTTGCCATAGCAACACAAGAAGCTTTCTCAGCTTTTTTTTCACACCTAGATCTGACTTATTTTCCTACTTTACCCTTTTAGTGCAGGTATTCAAAGCATTGCTGTGCAAAGAGCTGGACACTGCTCTGGCGCGCAAAGGGTTAATGTGCTATTACCCTTATCTTAACCCTTAGAGTGTCAGAGGGGTACGCAAAACAATGAGTTGCATACCTCTCTGGCACTCTAAGGGTTAATAATGTGAATTAAGATTTTAGGAATGCCTTTTTGTTGGGAAGTGCTAGGGTAGGTTTAGGAAAAGGAACAAAATAAACCAAACTGTTAATTCTTAAATTCTGTTGTTTCGTATATATACATTATTATGTTTTAATTAACCCTTTGCATGTCAGAGAGGTATCCAACACATTGCATTGTAGTGCATTGGTTTCCTCTGTAGCACTCAAAGGGTTAACATTTTAAGGACCAGAGGACTGTGCAAAGCAATGCTTTCCTTAACCCCTATGGCAGTCAAAGGATTAAGTGGCAACATGCTCTGCAGGACTGTACAACGGGGATCAGATCAGGCAGGGCTTTCAACAACCCAGGGATACATTAGGAAGTGTTCGCTGAGCTGTAAATTGGGGGACTAATTCTGCACCTCTAATGTCCATATAGTTTTATTACTTACTAGTTGAAGAGCCCGTTACACAGGCCACAGTGCCACTGCCACCCAGTCGCGGGGCAGTCATGCGCAGTAGAGACTGTCTGCGTCGCGGCTGATACAGAGCTGGACGCTCCTTTGGAGTGCCCAGGTCTGTATCAGCTGCGGCGTGAGCAGTCTCTACTGAGCGTGACTGCCGCAAGCGCAGCAGTGTCTACTGCGCATGTCGCGGCGTTACACACGATTTAGCGAATTATTATATAGGATGACTAGCAAATGCTGCACTGCTTTGCCCGTGGGATTTCAGAGTATGTAATATGCATGTTTAGTTATACACTGTGCTTTGTAGGAGCGAGCAGCACCCCAGACAGCACTTCATGGCCGGAGCTCTCAGTTGTGCTTTGTGGTACACATCAGGGAATCCATAGGGAGGAGGAGGCAAGAGTGGACGCTGCAACTCGATGCAGTGATTTTGACTGGAGTAGCCAAGAGGGTGGTGGCTGCTGGCTGTGTGAGTGAACTCCGCTCCCCTCTGCCGACAGAGAACCAGAAACCCTTACATTTTTATATAAGTAGAAGATCATGTGAAAAACAAATTCTGTGCAGTTGTTGGAAAAGTGAATTGGAGATCCACCCTGAATGGAGAGCCAGATTTTCCATTAGACAGAGTAGGCAACTGCCCAGAGCTCCAAGTACTGAGGGTGCCTCAGTTGTTGGCCACACCCACATTCAGAATTGTGGGAGCGGCTAGAACAATATCAAGGCCACTGCATCAGGCACCTACTCCTGGTTTATGGTCGTGAGTTTACAATTTTACCTACCCCTTTACTGGCCACTGTTTAACTACATAGATGCTGGAGTGGTCTCCAACACATTGCTTCAAAATAAATTGGAGAAGCAAAAGGGGTTAAGAAGCTTATTTGTGCTTGTCTTATATTTTCTGTGCTAGACCACAGTGGACAGGGCTGGGTGCCTTGTCATGTGTATTGTGCATTTTAGCTAGAGGAGGTTGGGATGTAAATCTGTCCCTGGGCCAAATTATCACAAAATGACGATTTGTCTCATGTTTGTCTACATTCCTGGAAAACTTGCATAAATAATTGACAGGGCTGGTGCAAGGACTGGGTGAATTATGCAGCCACCGAGTCATCTGTATGTTATAAGTAACTGATTGCGCCAAGTCTTCAGATTACTGAGTACGACCCATAATTCCCTTAGTGAGGAGAGTAATAATAGTAGTGAGTGAACATTTTATCAGCTACACCTTCCCTCAGTGAATCCCGGACTTAGAATAGGTAATGATATTAATGCAAGTCTCTCAAGAGAATGGGACTGGAGTGTGCAATCTGTGGCTCCCCAGCTTTCGGATTATAATTACCTTTGGTCTGCCATTGGTTAGTAGTGTAACAATATAAACAGAAAGTATTCTTAATGTGCTTTGTTAACCCTTAGAGTGCCAGAGAGGTATGCAACACATTGTGTTGCATACCTCTCTGGCACTCTAAGGGTTAAAGGGAATCTATTACCCCTATACAAGTTAGTCTTAATAGGTAGGTTGTAGAGCGAATAGGTGTAATATTGTATTTTCTTTTTTAAAATATCTGTTTGGCTGAAATTGAACAAGTAAATAATTCCCTGCGCCCTACTTCTGGACAGACAGCGGGTACAGCTCTGCCTCTGCTCTCCTCCTATCCAGCCTCCTCCGATGATGAAGGTTTTCTGTCTGTAAGCTGGAGTGATCTCTGGCCAATGAGAGCGCTCCAGCTTACAGACAGCCTCCGTCATTGGAGGAGGCTGGATAGAGGGAGGGGAGCAGAGGAAGAGTGACGGACTGCGGTACAGAGCTGGTAACCACAGCTTGTCCGGAAGTAGGGAGCAGGGAAGTATTTACTCATTAGATTTCAGCCAAACAGCGATTTTAAAAAAGAAAATACTACAGTATTACACCTATTTGCTATATAACCTACCTATTAAGACTAACTTGTATAGGGGTGATAGATCCCCTTTAATAAGATGTTTGTAGTTGTCAAAGATGTGCATGATGGGAGAGTTCTTATAATGAGGGTGTGTGTGTGAGACTGTGCAATTGAGATACATAAGAGACACCAGAAAGCAAAATAACATGCACTGTCACACACCCAGGTAATGACACATGGCATGCCAATCGGTAGTGTATATAATGAATATACAGGATCTAATACAGAGATGTACAGACCAGCTCCACTGCTATGAGGGGAACCTCTAGGTCTGTGTAAATCACACACAGACACCAGTCTCCAGTCCACACCAGCTTCTTCACTGCTATGAGGGGAACCTCTAGGCCTGTGTAGATCAGACACCAGTCTCCAGTCCACACCAGCTTCTTCACTGCTATGAGGGGAACCTCTAGGCCTGTGTAGATCAGACACCAGTCTCCAGTACACACCAGCTTCTTCACTGCTATGAGGGGAACCTCTAGGCCTGTGTAGATCAGACACCAGTCTCCAGTCCACACCAGCTTCTTCACTGCTATGAGGGGAACCTCTAGGCCTGTGTAGATCAGACACAGACACCAGTTTCCAGTACACACCAGCTTCTTCACTGCTATGAGGTGAATGTATAGGCCTGTGTAGATCAGACACCAGTCTCCAGTACACACCAGCTTCTTCACTGCTATGAGGGGAACCTCTAGGCCTGTGTAGAGCAGACACCAGTCTCCAGTCTCCAGTACACACCAGCTTCTTCACTACTATGAAGGGAAAACCTCTAGGTCTGTGTAGATCACACACAGACACCAGTCTCCAGTCCACACCAGCTTCTTCACTGATATGAGGGGGAACCTCTAGGCCTGTGCAGACTCGTGGTGGTGTTTTGTTTTGTTTTTATACACAAGCTATAGATCTGTTCAGATAGGATACCCTCCCTGTAGACTAGTCGGATTTGACCTGGATTTACAACGCTTAAACATTTTTTATTATTATTAGTTAAGAGGTGAGAATATCCTTTAACCCCTCCAACTCTAGAGAAGTCTCAAATGCTTTGAAAATCAGTGAGTTGAAAATCACTCTAATATTAATTTATTCCCCCTTTATCCCCCCTTATGGAGTGCAGTTGGTTTCCTTCAGAATGGCTCATGTTTTGCTCTCTTCGTAAGGCCGTAGCTTGGATGAAGCCCCTTGGTTTCTGGGAACCAATCAATTCCCCTGCCAGTTCCCACTGCTGGATGCCACCTTCCCCCTCACAGCCATGTCCAGCTCTAACTTCCTGTTAAGTTCACTTTAAGACCCACTGGATCTCCCTCTGCATATGATCTGTGACATATACAAACTGAACACATCTACATACTGACACTAAATAATGTGTGAAGCCAGGTGTGAATTTTCAAGATAGCTTCATACAATGCCAAGTCATTTAACCTAGGTGTAAGCACTTAAACGGATAGTAATGTTTCATAATAAGAGCAGCTTTAATTATTCATCATAGTATTTGGGCCATGGAGAGTGTTATTTTAATTCTGTCAGTTGTAGTTCAAGAGTAATTGAATGATAAAGTATCCTCCTGCTGACCCTTTTTCTGATCTAACACTGCTCACCTCAGAGCAGCAGGGAGTGTCCAGGTAGATTGCAGAGAGGGACAATCTTCAATTAAAGGGATAGTAATAATTATTACTAATCCGTATATTAAAGTAATATTAAGAATAAATGCATTGCCCCCAGTGTCATCTCTCAAACCTTTATGGTTTGAGAGATAATTGCTCCTAAAGTTGCCCTCTCCCTCCCCCTTCTCCAAAGTTAGCGTTCTAGCTGACTGCAGGGAAGCCTGTCGTATGACTGTCAGGCGGCTCTGCAGCTGAGCCAAGATCGCGTTAATAAAAAAGAAATCTTTCACTGCAAGCACACGTAGAAGACTGATTTAGTGAAATATTTTTTTTTTTATTAACAAGATCGCGGCTCTGCTGCAGAGCCGCCTGATAATCGTAAGACCAGATTTCCCTTCAATCAGCTACAACGCTGACTTCGGGGAAGGGGGAGGGAGAGGGCAACTATAGGTTTGAGAGATGACACTGGGGGCAATACATTTATTTTTAATATTACTTTAATATAGGGATTAGTAATAATTAACTATTACTATCCCCTTTAAGATAAGGGAAAAAGCTGAAAAACCTGTCAAAGGGGGCAGGGTTTTCATTGTTCTCACAGTAGAATATTTACCCTTGATGTGAGCTGTCTGGTCTATGGACCAGATCCCAACATCAGAGGAGTGGGGGTTTACACTAGGTAAAAGGGGCAGGAGGGGGATACTTTATCATTCAATTATTCTTGAATTAAATAACACTCTTTCTGGCTCAATTGCTATGAAGATTAATTGGAGCTGCTGTTTTTGTGAAACATTACTATCACTTTAACATTATATGCAGCTAAACTTTAACTCTTACTAGAGGCTGAGTACTCACTTGTAAGGTAAATTCACAAACTGTGACTTTATCGCAGTTACTAGGATGATTTTGGTAACATTGGGCATCATGCACAAAATAAGAGGCGCAAACTAACTACACCATTGAATAGGAAGCATTGGCCCATATTTCTAAAAGCAAACTGGAGTTATTCTGGAATAAACCATCTGCACCATAGGGGCCAAATAAGGATTCATGTTAAATTAAATTGCGCTATTAGCCCCTTGTATACTAGAGAGGACTCCAGTGCCTTGCTTCACAATGTATTTGAGACACCTCTGGCATTCAAGAGGTTACAAATCTCTGTTCAATTGCATGGGAATTTAGGCATGCCTCCCAACATTTTAAATGGCGAAAGAGGGGACACTTGTGTTTTAGGAGCTGTTGCTGAGGGAGTGGCTGGTGAGCGGCGCATAATCAAGAATTTTTAGGTGACCTACTGACAACTTCTAGTGTAACTGAATAACTGCTGTAGAAAAAGACCAAAGTATTTTATTTACACAGATTGATTTACATACACATGTAGTGAAGTTTATACAGACAATAATGCTGTGGAGCAATGTGATACACTTATATACACATACCACACAGTCTGATCTCCTAAATACAGGGACACCAGGGTGATACACTTATATACACACCACACAGTCTGATCTCCTAAACACAGGGACACCAGGGTGATACACTTATATACACACCACACAGTCTGATCTCCTAAACACAGGGACACCAGGGTGATACACTTATATACATACCACACAGTCTGATCTCCTAAATACAGGGACACCAGGGAGGGACAGAGGGATTTGGGTCTCAAAGAGGGGCTGTCATTCCTAAAGAGGGACACTTGGGTGCGTATGGACCCCTAATACCTCCTAAAGAGGTACACTTGGGGGTATGGACCCCTAATATCTCCTAAAGAGGGACACTTGGGTGCGTATGGACCCCTAATACCTCCTAAAGAGGTACACTTGGGGGTATGGACCCCTAATATCTCCTAAAGAGGGACACTTGGGGGCATATGGACCCCTAATACCTCCTAAAGAGGTACCCTTGGGGGTATGGACCCCTAATATCTCCTAAAGAGGGACACTTGGGAGGTGCAAACCCCTAATATCTCCTAAAGAGGGACACTTGGGAGGTGCAGACCCCTAATATCACCTAAAGAAGAACACTTGGGAGGTATGAACCTCTAATATCGCCTAAGGAGGGACATTTGGGAGGTAAGTTTTTGAATCTCTATTTGTCCCCTATGGTGCAGTTGGTTTACTCCAGAACAAACCACAATAAATATGCAACAAATTATGATTTGTAGATAGGATACTCGCACATTTGGTATTACACGGCTGTTAAGTTTAACCGGTGATAGCAAATGGGGATTTTGTAAATCCTCCCCAGTTCGGACTGCGCTCCAACAGACAGACTGCAGTCCGAATTGGGTGGATTTACAAAATCCTCATTTGCTATCACCGGTTAAATTTCACAGCCGGTTTAATATCAAATGTGTGCGTATCCTATCTACAAAGCATAATTTGTTGCATATTTATTGTGATTTGCGCCTTCTGGTGTCCTGTTTGTTTTATCCAAGGGTGACCTCTACGCCATTGCATCCATTCCTTATTGGAGAGTTGAGTTGGGTTGGAGTAAGGGCTATCCTGAATCCCTCATATATGCATTTTGTCCATACACATTGTGAGTATAGAGGTGAAGTGGTGGTGATTCAAGTGGATTACTGTATTTCACTAGAAGCGCCCCTTTTTTTCTTCTTTTTGTGTTACTCCAGAACAACACCAGTTTGTTTTTATACATATGGGCCAATGTATTTTATGAGGTCTCTAACCCATAGTGACGTAATATGGTGGAGACCTAGATGGCCTTCAAGAGTTTAAAGGAATAGTAACACTTAATATGTGAAAAAAAAAAGAAAAAAAATTCTACAATATAAATATAATTATGTATCCTCCTGAGCAAAACAAGGGTACTCCTACTGCTGTGAGGTGTTTTATTCAAAAATAACTGCAGCTCAGACTTGAAATTTTTTTAGGTGCAATATCTCAATGGCCTGAAATTTTACAGTGGCACTGTTGCTACACCATCCTATAGACAGCTCTGGTCAGTTGACCATACATCTCTATAGGTTGGTGTAGCAACAGCGCCACTGTACAATTTCAGGCCATTGAGATATTGCACATAAAAAAATTTAAGTCTGAGCTGCAATGCCCTTTCAATTAAACACCTCTCATTAGTAGGAGTATCCTTGTTTTACTCTGGAGGATAAGTCCTACAATGTATATATTTTTAAAAATTAAGTGTTACTATTGTTTTAATGTCCCCATTTAAATACATGATAATATTAATTGTTCCCCTGTGGTACATTTGGGTTACTCCATAATTACTCTAGTTTTCTTAGTGCATCACCCTCAATGTGTTATCGCTGAGTCAAATCTGTAGTTAGCGTTTCAGTAAAGTCTGAGTGGAATGCACTAAAATGTAGGTAGCTGCATTTTAAATGCAATTTTGATCAGCTGTTTATATCGTGGTCAAGTGATGCTGGCAGAAAACTATACAAATCCTATATAATCGCTAAAACGTGTGTAACAACAAGGTCATGCACAGTAGAGACTGCTGTGCGTGTTGCAGTCATGCGCAGTAGAGACTGCCCGCGCAGCGGCTGATACAGAGCTGGACGCTCCGGAGTGCCCAGCTCTGTATCAGCAGCAGCGCGGGCAGTCTCTACTGCGCATGACTGCCCCGCGACCGGCTGGCAGTGGCACTGTGGCCTGTGTAACGGGCTGTTTAACTTGTAGTGTATAAATCACTTACAGGAGGCAATTATACGACTAACACAGTACCAACTCTCATCTGTTATAAATCACTTAGTCACTTTATAATCCGCCTCCTTAGGACAAAGGCAATTTATGTCTCTCCAGTTGTTGATGAATTTCAGCTCACTATAATCTAAGACAGGAGTGGGCAGTCTGAGGCCTTCCAGCATTTGTTGTATGACAAATTCCACCATCTTTAACCAGCTATGTGCAGTTGTAGTTCACGAACATCTGGAAGGCACTGGGTTGTTTCTGCTTTAGAGTGCAACAATCACTCAGACAGTGCTCAGTCGGTTTATCTGTCCTTCTGCCTGAAGACCTGCCAGTGAAGTTTGGTCTACGTTGTGAGTCCCAGAAGAGCCATGGAGGAACAAAATGAGGATCTGAAGAGACCACAGGGGCTCCCTCATTGGTCTAGCAAGAAGAGACTAAACTGTAAGACTGAAGAATCACAGTTCAGTCTCTTGACCTGCATTATGCAGTCCGGAGAGACAATCTGATTTGAGCTGGAAATCCTGACCTAACAGATCTGCCTAGGCAATGCACTCAGACTATGAAGTTTGTGGTCTTGGTTGCTTTCCAGCAGATGGGAACAAATTTCTGACCTCCTGAATAGTTTTGGTGCTGCACACTACAGCTCTGGGATTTCTTTCTAAGCCTGCTCCTATAGGAACACCTAAAACAGAAATAAGACATGCGCTCCTGTATACAAATTTTTCATACGTGTACCCTGTATAAAGCATATATCATAGTGTTTGTTGCATGGTTTGCCAAAATATACTCAAGCTCGGTCACTTAGTCAAGGTACCCCAATTTAAAGCGAGTTCTAATACACATCATTGATCCCTAACTAAGTTTAACCACTTAACGACCCTTGACGGTCATAGTAACGACCCTTGACGGTCATAGTACGTCATAGGTAGATCTGAGTTAACGACCCATGACGTACTATGACCGTCATGGAATTCCGGCTCCCCCCGCAGCTGCACACCGTTCGGGGAGTCCGGAACAGGAAACATTAAAAAAAAAAAAAAAAAAAAATGCTCTGTGGTCCTTAAGTGACCGCAACGCGCCGCGCGTCCCGTCGTTAAGGGGTTAAAAATATTCCTGAATAATTCTTGTAAATAAACACTTCAACCCAGCTCATAGTTAAAAATATTTAAAAACACAATTTCCAGTATCTTTACGATAAGATTCACCTGCTTTTAAACAGTGTTCGCTTGCAATGAATGGGTGGAAGCCCAAGAAGACCGTAGCTCCATCAGTCCCCTTTATAGGTCTTCCCCCCCCCCCCACACACACACACACACACCACATGTGGCTTGTATATTACCTTGATTACAAATGGACATGGACCAAGCAAGCCAAAACAAAACGCCACATACCATGCCTATATCGACCTCTTTTCAAGTAGTAGCAAATGTGCAATTATACATTATAAGTGCATTTCATTTTATTTTATCTAATTTATAACAGTGATATTGAATAGAAACTGGTGAAATATCAAAGGCATGCAAAGAAGAAAAAGAAACAGCGCTAGCACAACATAACATATATAAATGTAAAATAAGAACCCAAGTGAATAAGGTATAGAGGATGTAAATAATAATGTGCAAATTAACAACATTACTCCAACCACAGCTATACAGCCGAAGAGTATCCAGCTCTTCCATTAGGTACCGGGGTGATTTTCAGTCAGGGCATACAAAGGTCAAATACCTGGTACATTTTCTAACCTGGCATTAGATGAGACCAGCAGAGTAGTGCGTAATGATAAATTACCAGTAGAGCAATGCTCCATTACAGTAATGGATGGTGTAATGCCCTGCTTGTCTTATTCCATAGTGCAGTTCACTGCTGGTCTTACCTAATACTCTACCAGACTCATGCACTATGCTGCTGGTCTCACTGCAATACTCTACTGGTCTCAAATATGCTGTGTTTCCTTGCTGTTCCCATGTGAAACTGCTGTGCTGTCCTTTGGGTCTCATGTATTTTTGTCTTGTATACACCCACTAATGTGGGGAAATTAGGAAGTAACTCACACCCAAGCGTAAGCATAAGGTGACCTGGTAGTTCTCTATTTAGAAAACTACCCTGGTACGAAACATAAACAAATACAAATAAATTAGCGCTTCTCTCAGTCACACCTCCATACAAGTACCGGGATAGTAACGTCTTTCCTTACATCGTCTGAGAATTATGTTATAGTCCAACACCTGGAAAGCCACATGTTGCCCACCCCTAATGGTTCTAAAGTCTTAACTTAAGTTATGGATTGTCTCAAAGAATTGCTGATGTGGAGACCTAAAGGGCCTTGTTCATCACTTTAAAGACATGCTATTCTGGAATAAGTCAACTGTGCACAGTAGGGAGGAAATGACAATTTTAAAACAAGGTTACATAGTAAATTAAATTGAAAAAAGACTCAAGTCCATCAAGTTCAACCTTTGCCACAGTATAAATCAGAAAATGAGAATTACATAATCCTTTCCTACTCCAAGATGGCAATTTAGTCTATTTACCATACAGCGTTTAACCCACTGAATGTTATAAATGTCTTACAATGTGTTTCTGGAATTCAAGAGGTTAAAAGCCAGAACTAAATCAAGTTCAATGTTGATTTGACCCAGAATTACAACTCTTTGCAAAGCAATGTGCTGCACACCCTTTTGGCACACAAAGGGTTAATAATATAAATGTGATCATGCTGGGTAGAAAAATAGGTGTTTATAAAAGACTCTGCAGCATGATAGCCTTGGATAAGTTATCCTCTCGAGTTGCTTTATGCAGTAAATCCATATCCGAGTTCTGGATCCTGTCCAAGATCTGAGCATCCCAATGCTTCTCTATATAACAGTAAATAGCTGCAATTTTACATGTTTGGAGAAAAGTTTACCCTTTGAGTGTCAGAAAGGTATTCATATCATTGAATTGAAATGGTTGGATACCTCTTTAGAGTTTAACCAATTTATATATATATATACTAGTTGAAGAGTGCCACTGCCAGCCGGTTGCGGGGCAGTCATGCGTAGTAGAGACCGCCCACACCGCAGCTGATACAGAGCTGGATGCTCAGAGGACCTGTATCAGCTGCGGAGCGGGCAGTCTCTACTGCGCATGACTGTGTCGTTACACACGTTTTAGCAAATTATTATATAGGATTTTTTTTTTTTGCCTTCCTCTGGATCAACAGGGGTATTTTTGGCATGGGCTTGACTTGATGGACACGTCTTTTTGCAGCTTCATCAGCTGTGTTACTATATTCTTGCCCTTACTGCAAAAATAATATTTACTTTGTGAAAGCAGAAATAAAATATTGTAATTGTACTGTGAGGGCTGGTATAATAATCCAAGGAAAATGATCCCCTTTCTATTAGCTCTTTGGATGCAAGAAGTCGTCTCCAAAATGTTGCTTCTTTAAAGGGATAGTAATACTTCGTTTTAACTTTATTTTATTTTGTAGGCATTAAAAAAACATGAAGAACGATATAAGTCTTATACATACATAGTAACATAGTAAATTAGGTTGAAAAAAGACACAAGTCCATCAAGTTCAACCTTCGCCTCATACCTCAGTAACTGAGAATTTTATAGCATTCCTGCTACCAATTAAATTAGTCTTTATCAGACCTTCCTGATCAGCCTACTGATAAACAGTATAAGTCTGTATGTTCCCTTTTGAAAGAAATGTATCTAATCTTCTCTTAAATGTATCCATTGTATCTGCCATAACTACCTCCCTGGGCAATGAATTCCACAATTTGACAGACCTTACCGTAAAAAAACCCTTCCTCTGCTGAAGTTTAAACCTCCTTTCCTCTATAAACCTTTATAGTTTAAGAGATATTCACAAGCAAAGTTTCCCCTCCCGCCCCTTTTTCCTAGTGTAAGCCATCTCTTCTCAGATGTGAATCTGGTTGTAAGACCAGACAGATAACAGCAGGGGACAATCTTCTTTATATGAGAACAATGAAAGCCCTGCCCCCCTTGACAAGTTTTTCAGGTTTTTCCCTTATCTTAATTGAAGATTGTCCCTCTCTGCAGTCTACCTGGGCACCTCCCTTCTGCTCTGGCTGAGCAGTGTTACACCAGTAAAAGGGGTGGGAGGGGGATACTTTGTCATTGAATTACTCTTGAACTACAACTCTGACAGAACTGAAATAACACTCTCCAAAGTCCAAATACTATGATGATTAATTAGAGCTGTTTTTATTATGAAACATTACTATCCCTTTAACATCGAAGAGCTTAACCCTTTGAGTGCCAGAGGGGTAGGCTTTCTGTCACAAACTGTGAAACCAATGATAATGATACAATGAGACACTATCTCTACAGCAGAAAATACAGCATACAAAGCATTCAGTGTTGCAGTGATAGCATTACATTGTATCACTATTCCTGCTTTCATATTTCCACTCATTGACTGTTTGGGAATTATGTAGATTGTAGTCCCCAACTGCTGGAGGTCAAACAATTGACTATCCCTGGCATAGAGGGTAGATTGCCAGTAAGTAGGTGATAGTGTTGGTTGGTTAACGGCCCCGGTGGCCCACTGCTCTCTGTAGCTTAGCAGCCATACTGTTGATCTCAGTGTGAGACCAGTGGGTGAAAGTGCAATTACAGTTTTTATGGTTAACTGCTATGATTAATTGAACTTACTAAAACCATGATTGTTAATTTCCTTTCTCCCAGTTCTATGGCTGTGAGCCAGAGCAATACTTTTATTTGCTGTCTGAACAGGAGAAATTAACTGCACACAAGTCTCATTTGGGTCCTAATATGTTTCTTTTCCCCAGATGCTAAAAAGTAAAGTACAAATTTCTCACTTTTGAAAACCTGAGCAATAATTTCTGCCTTAGGCTTTTCCTATCTGCAACAGCTACTTACATCACAGGAAAGCATTCTAGTCCGTTCTAGGGAGAAAATCCGATATATCCTCTACTGACGCCCGTCCCCTGTGTAAATCCATAGTTGGGGGGAGAGAATGTAACTTAAAGGGATAGTAATGTTTCACAATAAAATCAGCTCTGATTAATCTTCATAGCATTTGGGCCATGGAGAGTGTTGTTTCAATACTGTCAGAGTTGTCGTTCAAGAGTAATTGAAAGGTAAAGTGTCCCCCTCCCTCCCCTTTTACTGATGTAGCACTGTTCACCTCAGAGCAGCAAGACTGTCTGGATGGATCGCAGAGAGGGACAATCTTCAGTGATCATAAGGGAAGAACCTGAAAAACCTGTCAAGTGGGTCAGGGTTTTCATTGTTCTCACAATATGAAGATTGTCCCTTGCTGTGACTTGTCCGGTCTTAAGACCAGATTCCACATCTGAGGGGAGGTGACTTACACTAGGTAAAAGGGGCGGGAGGGGGATACTTTATCATTCAATTACTCTTAAACTACAACTCTGACAGTATTGAAATAAAGGTCGCCACGTCCCAAATACTATGAAGATTAATTGGAGATGCTGTTTTTGTGAAACATTACTATCCCTTTAACCTTTTGAGTGCCAGAGGGGATGTGCAATGCATTCCTCTGCAATTATCCAGCTGACGTAGGACTACAATTAATACTATTTAGCTGTTAATGAAATGCAATTACCATCATCCTCAGCAGGCCAAGAGATGGCACACTGGGCCATGTGTATAAAGGAAACAAGATCAATTCTGGGGAAACCAACTGTACTACGGGTGTGAAATAAACATTCCCAAAATGACCATAAACTTAAATGGAGCTTTTAACCTCTGGAATGCTAGAGTGGTCTCTGAAGCATTGCAAAGTACTGGAGATGCTCAAGGGGAATTATCCTTTGCCCCCCCCCTCCGCAGATAATTTTCCCCAGAATTGCTCCAGTTTTCATTATACATAAGGCCCAGTTGCTTCACATTTCTACTCTGTCAAACCCTTCTGTGTGGTTGAACGCTAGCACCTAAAAGTGAAATTGGTTGATACAGCTAAATATGTATTAATATGTATTAATATGTTACATCCCTTAAATATAACCCTAAACTTGTTCCAGTCAGTCACTTTATTGTGATTCATGCCCTCTGGTGTTGTAGGCCAGTGAAGCTCTGCAAAAGGGGAAAGAAACTCACAGTGCTAAAACAGCATAATCTATTAATATAAAATATCTATATTTCTGGTTCACTCCTAGGCAGTGGCATGGGGGCGGAGGATGGCTGCACACAGTGAATTCCCACAGGCAGGATTTTGACAGGACTGGCTGCAGAAGAGAGATTCACAGGGGCAGCAGTTTTCACAGGAGTGGCCGGGAGGGAGTGGGGGGTGTTATTCAAAAGTTCTCCAATGTGCACTGTGGGCCAAATCCAAATGGCAATGCAGTGCAGCATTCACCAGTACACAAACACACACACACACACACATATATATACACACATACTAGTTGAAGAGCACGTTACATGGGCCACAGTGCCACTGCCAGCTTTCGGAGTGTCCAGCTCTGTATCAGCCGCGGCGTGGGCAGTCTCTACTGCGCAAGATTGCGTTGTTACACACGTTTTAGCTAATTATTATATAGGAGATATATACAGGGCTTAAAGGGATAGTAATACTTCGTTTTATATCTATTTTATTTTGTACCCATTAAAAAAACATGAAGAACGATATAAGTCTTATCTCTCAAACCTTTATGGTTTAAGAGATATTCACAAGCAAAGTTTCCCCTCCCCGCTCCTTTTTCCTAGTGTAAGCCATCTCTTCTCAGATGTGAATCTAGTTGTAAGACCAGACAGATAACAGAAGGGGACAATCTTCTTTGTATGAAAACAATGAAAGCCCTGCCCCCCTTGACAAGTTTTTTTCAGGTTTTTCCCTTATCTTAATTGAAGATTGTCCCTCTCTGCAGTCTACCTGGGCACCTCCCTTCTGATCTGGCTGAACAGGGATGGGATACTTTGCTTGTGAATATCTCTTAAACCATAAAGGTTTGAGAGATAAGACTTATATCATTCTTAATGTTTTTTGAATGCCTACAAAATAAAATAAAGATAAAACGAAGTATTACTATCCCTTTAAAATGTGAAGTCCTTTGCTACTAGCCAAACCTGAAAAGTTACTCTCCACTGCAAGCCATAACATACCCACCAGGGCTAAATTTTCACTCGCCATTGGCTAGTGGCGAGTGGAGATTTTGAGCCCTATATATAATATATATATATATATATATATATATATATATATATATATATATATATATATATATATATATATATATACTGCATAACAACAGCACTCACCGGACTTGCACTTGCATATAGGAGATCAGGCAAAAAAAATCTGTGTTGAATAAGTTTAATTAGTTGACCTTACTTCTTCAATACAGACTTTTTTGCCTGATCTCCTATATGCAAGTCCAGTAAGCGATGATGTTGTTACCTCCAGTGCATTTTGGTTTTACTGGCACCAACTTCGTGAGTGCATTCTACACACCAGTGGTATAAATGTATATAAAGCAGAGGGCCCTGCGGCAAATACACAGTGCCGCTACTGCATGTAAATAAAATTAAATGGCAAAGTCTTATTAGAAATGCCAAGACAGGAATAAAGGGGAGCCACATGTGAATTTTTCATTTAGGGCCTCCAAAAATGTAGAGTCTGCCCTTGCAAAACACATTGCTTAGCAATCAATGTGTCAAACTCCTCTGGTGCTCAAGAAAGGGGCTGGCACTTTGAATAAAATTCCTGCTTGTGTTTCAGCAATCATTCATCTTATTGTGTTTCCAAAATAGACTAATGTTGGCAGCATTCACAGAGAAGTATGTGACAAGGATAGAAAGGTCAGGTTTTATGATAAAATGAGTGCAATTAAACTAGCGTTTCTGCTGAACGTATCTGGTTGGTCTGTTCGTAAGTTTATCTTGTCCTGTAATGATAAATTAGGAAATGGGGGAAGTAAACAGAGTCTGATTGTTTTTCAGTGTCTTAAAAAAGCAAGTAGTGGAAGATGGTCCTTGAGATAACTCCAACTGGACTAACCTGAGAGGTCATTTATCACAGACTTGTTATTCCAACAACAAGATTTTCCTAACATACAAAAGAATGTATTTTATGGCCGGATGCAAAAAGTACAATGGGTAGAGAAAAGCACTTGTCCATTAATCTTCACTAATGAATTTAAAATGAAATTGGCTTATAGATAGATTTAGTCTGGACCAGAGTTTTCAGTGAAATCCTGAATTCACGTGCTGAATTTTGTAGAAAGTGTAAACATGCAATCTCATAAAATGTTATTTTTCTTTATATGTATTCACTTTATCAGAGCTGACAGCTGTGTGGGAATTTCAGGCCTAGATAACAAATGACTTCCAAATACCTAGTGATGTCAAGGAAAAACCCACCTATTCCAGAGAGTAGCTTCCAAAAACAAAACACACGCACACGACTTGACAGACTCACAGAATTGTACACGCACACACACACAGGCACACACACGCACAAACACAACGTGACAGACTCACAAAATTACACACACATGCATGCAAATGTTTTGACAGACTCACAGAATTACACACGCACAAACACATGCACATGACTTGACAGACTCACAGAATTACACACACGCACGCACACACACACACAAACAGAACGTGACAGACTCACAGAATTACACACACACACGCATGCAAATGTTTTGACACTCACAGAATTACACACACACAAACATATGCACACGACTTGACAGACTCACAGAATTACACACACACACGCACACACACACACACACGAGACTTAACAGACTCACAGAATTATACATACACGCACACACACAACGTGACAGACTCACAGAATTATACATACATACACGCACACACACAACGTGACAGACTCACATAATTATACATACACGCACACACACAACGTGACAGACTCACAGAATTACACGCACGCACACGACTTGACAGACTCACAGAATTACACACACGACTTAAGACCCACAGAATCACACACACGCATACAACTTGGCACACACACATACAACTTGACAAACTTACAAAATTACACATGCACATACACACGCAAGAAAACGACTTGAAAGACTCACAGAATTATACACATGCACACATACAACCTGACAGACTCACAGAATTATACACACACATGCACAGGACTTGACAGACTTACAGAATTACACACAGACACGCATGCACACGACTTGACAGACTCACAGAATTACACACAGACAAATAACACCTCTTAATACTAACTCCTCGCTTACTTTACTATGCCCAGAAAGTCCTAAGTAACCCTTTGAATTTTGCCCCTGTGTCTTTCTTCAAGAGATAACATTTTCAGTCTTGCATATCATATCCATGGGGCGGACATGACAGCTGATGGCACGTTTTTTCAATTGAAGCAGACAGAGAGCATGAATCTACTTACCACTTTAACCCTGCAATGCATTGCGTACCCCTCTGGCACTCAAGGGGTTAAGGATCGGAGTGGTGCACAATGCATTGTAAATTAATGCAATACACATCCCTCTGGGGAGTGCTATGTGCAATGAGCACAGTTTGTGGCTGTGTGGCCCTACTAGCAGCTGTCATGTCTGCTTTCATGGAAATGACATACAGGACAGACTAAGAGGTTATCTATGTTGTAACGTATTTGAGGAGGCTGAAAAAAGACATACTCCATCAACACGACTAGATTTACATCCCAGGCTACCCTAGGCAAGGCACTCTAGGCTCCCTTAGCTCCACCCATGACCACACCTATCTTCATATGAACCTGCCCCCAGTCCCCTCCACTAGTTCCTGGCATGGAAAATACCCTTGGTTTATAATACACAAGGACAGAAACTAAAAAGATTAACTCCATGGTTGCTGTGGTTGCTTCATAGTGCATTGGAGATCTCTCTAGCACCCAAGAGGTTAATTAATATCCTGTAAAGGTGTATAAACCTGGTGCAGGGATATTGAGATTGCACTGAACATACCCACAATTCAGGCTCTTCTCAAAATTTGGAGCTCTTGGCTACTCTGCCTATTAGGAAATCTGGCCCTGTGTATCAAGTTCAGAGTTTGCCATATCACCCTTGTTTTTCCAAAGAAAACAAAAAAAATCCTTTAACCCCTTAGTGACGGCCGTGTGCAGACGCGGCCGTCACTTAACGCCCGTCTAAGATTTTTTTTTTTTTTCTCCCATTAGAATCCGGAGTCCCCGAACGGCGTGCAGCCGCGTGGGGATCCGGATTTCCTGGACGTACATGTACGTCCTCTGTCACTAAGTGACAGCCACAAAGGACGTACATGTACGTCCATTGTCGCGAAGGGGTTAAAAGCTATTTACAATTAAGTCCTACATGGGTAAAAAAATTATTTCCTTACTCCAAACGGCAGTAGGCTATTTCTCTGGATCAACATCCCATCTGCATTGAAACCAACTGTCATACTTCTCAATAGTGTTCCGAGCTATAAGGATATGCATCTGCAGTATCTGCAAAGAAAGCTTCCTGAGGCAGAGAATTCCACAGCCTTACTGCCCTTAGTATAAAAAGTGCCCTGATTTAATTTAAAGTTTCTTTTCTCCAGTATTAATGGATGACCCTTTTTTGTTCAGTTCTTTGAATAGTTTCCCAGAGATTTATTTATTGACTTTCAATATGTTTATAAATCATATAACCCTTTAACCAGGCATTTCAACTTGTGGCCTTCATATGAGAGAAATGTTTTAAATGCCTTACAGCATCTTCCCCCATCTTCCTTATCTCCTCTAGGGTTGCCTTCTTTCCAGTTTTCTGGCTTCTTTCTGGGGTTTCCTGGTCCTGAAACCCTGAAAAAAACAACTCAGGCTGCTTTACATGCTGGGCATTATGTTAGTGCCTATATTCCATACCTCCCAACATTTCAGATGGCCAAAGAGGGACACTTGTGTTTTAGGGGGTGTAGCTGGGGGCGTGTCTAGTAGGTGGGGCATTACCGAGTATTTTTAGGTTATTTTGTGACCTATTGACACCTCTTTGTGTAAATGAATAAATGATTTAGAAAAGACCAAAGTGTTTTAATCACACAGACTAATTTATATACACATATACTGATGTTTATACAAACATATATATGAGTTATATTGCTGTGGAGCAATTTAATACACTAACATACACACCACACAGTCTGATCTCCTAAAAAGAGGGACACCAGGGTGAGAAAGAGGGACAGAGGGATTTGGTTCAAAAAGAGGGACTGTCCCTCCTAAAGAGGGACACTTGGGAGGTATGATATTCTAGTGAGCTAAAGGACCTTTGGTGACATCACTAGTCAGTCATGTGACCGCAGTGTGTAGAGAGGAGAGGGGTACTGCAAGAGAGAGTTGCAGGCTGACTAGAACAAGAATGGAAGGTACAGAGGTGCATGTGGGTGCAACTTAGGGCAGACCAGTTGGGGTTTTTATTTATATATTGTGGTAATGGTGCCTATGGGTGTTAGAGGTGTTAGTTCTCCTAGTACATAGGGTACCCAGAAAGCATTGCCTAGAGGCGTCTGCAATGTAAATCCTACCCTGACTGTGCTGTCCCATTCTAATGGTCTGTGGGAAACAAGGTTGCAATCCACTACACTGTGTATATCAGCTGCAGTCGTGTTATACACTGTGCTTTCCAGAGATGCCAGAAGGTAGCTGATGGTGGTTTGGCAGTATTTCTTTGGGCTGGGAAACAATCACAGACCAGCAATCGTGGGATTTGGATGTCTACCACTATTTATAGGTTTTGGGATTTCTTGTTTTCTTGGCTTGAATACTGCTAGGAAGGTCTGCAAATCAGTATGTGTCAAGACTTTGTCTGGAAGCAGCATTATATAAAGATTACCAGCAATGTTATTCTGTACAGTGCGTGAGCATTCTCTCCGACTGAACAGAATATCAGGCAGGATTTAGTCTGGAAGTCTTGTTCCCCTTACACAGGAATGGTGTAATGCCAGGGATTGGTTTCACTTATGATATATAGGGAATCACTACTTTGTGGACCCTGGCATTGTCAATGGCTTCGACGGTTGCAACCTGATCCTTTTATGAACTAGAGGTGTGTGCAAGACATTGCATTGTAATGCTTTGCACAATCCATTGGTCCTTAAAGGTTTAATGCCAGGCCCTTATGATCTATGCATATCGCAGGGCTGCACTTGAATTATGCCAATCTTAGATCAATTTGGTTCTTCAGATGTTTTTAGTAACATAGTAACATAGTTGATGAGACTGACAAAATACTTGAGTCCATAAAGTACAGCCCATGCCTAAACACCCCTGTTGATCCAGAGGAAAGCAGAAAACACCCACTGAAGCCTTTTCCAATTGAGCCTCAAGTAGCTACGAATTCCTTCCTGATTCCAAATGGCAGTCAGATATTTCCCTGGATCGACAACCTATCTGCATTGAGTCCATCTGTTATAATCCTCAATATTGTTCTGTGATAGTTATCCATTGCTTTTGAAAGCAGTTACAGTATCTGCAAACACAGCATCCAGAGGCAAAGAATTCCATACCTTTACCACCCTTACTGTAAAAATCCCTGACTTTGTTTAAGTCCTCTAGTCTTAATGGATGATCTCTCGTTCTTAGCTCAGCTCTTTGCTGAAATAATTCATTGGATAGTTCTTTGTATTGACCTTGAATATATTTGTAAATGGTAATCATATCACCCCTTAGACATCTCTTCTTTAATGTAAACAAACCAGGTTTGGCTAGTCTCTCTTTATTACTCAGTTCCTCCAATCTCTTTATGAGTTTTTTGCAAGTATTTGCATTATTTCCAGTTAAATAATGTGTTTTTTAAGACCTGGTGCCCAAAATTGTACTCCATATTCTAGATGAGGCCTAACCAAGGATTTATACAGAGGTAGGATAATATTAGCATCCCTTGCATCTACACCTCTTTTTATGCAGGCTAGTACTCTATTTGCTCTTGCAGCAGCTGAGTGACTCTGCACACTACTGTGAGGTCTATTGTCTATCAGTACTCCTAAATCTTTCTCTAATGAGTTTTCCCCAAGTTGTTTCTCATTTACTATATATGTAGCAAGTTTGTTTTTACAGCCCAAATGCATAACCTTACATTTATCTATATTAAAGAGGAACTTTCACCAGATTAACATAGAGCTGCAAATGATAATTACATTAGCGATATGCACAGACTCAGATTTATTTTCAAGAATAATTGCTGCATTAAAGAAAAATAGAACTTTTTTGGCAGACAGACACCGGCTGGGATCTTGCAGTAGGCGCTCTCTCTGCTCGTGCACTGCCAGTCCCTTCTGGTGCCTTAAGGCACTAAGGCATTCAACTCACCAATCGTGGAGTTGAAGGGGACGGACAGCGCAGACTCAGAGATGCCGGCTCTGAAAGATGTCTGCGCTGTTCCCCACTGCCTGTCTGCTGAAAAGGTTCTATTTTTTGTTACTGAAGCAATTATTCTTGAAAATAACACTACATCTGTGCATATCGCTAATGTAATTCTCATTCGTGGTGCTATGTTAATCTGGTGAATGTTCTGCTTTAAATGTAGTGATAAAAAGAAGAAGGGAAGAAAAAACGAGCGCCCCGGTGTGGAATCAATGGATCAAAAAAAGTAGTCCACCACCAGCACCCAAAGGTGCGTACTCACAAAATGAATGGCCGGGTAATGGTATATACCAAACACAGCAATAAAATAACTGAGGAAATATAACTGCCCCCAGATACAATATCACCATCAACTGTTGTTCAGTGGTGGGCTGCTCTCATTTAACTCGCTCCCCCTGAGCGGCTTGAAACTCACACATATGATGCATTACATAAATAACAAACAGAATAGAGCGCCCAATAGTGTAATATGTAACCAGTATAACAATGGATATATAGAAATATAAAGGTTGCACTCACATGTAAGAATGGTCAGAAAGCTGGTATCAGTGAATCGGACAAATAAGCTTGTGGAGAAATTGCTTCCATCTCCACTCGGAGGACTCGTGATCAGCAACAGAAATGCTCTGGACAAACAGCTAGAACTTGTCTTGTGTAAGTCTGCATCCAAAAGCCATTCCAGCTGTCTTTGTATTGACCAGAAGTGGGCAAACTGTGCCACCTTCAGCTATTCCGACCACTGGTTTGACCTCTGGTCAATACGAAGACAGCTGGAATGGCTTTTGGATGCAGACTTACACAAGACCAGTTCTAGCATTTCTGTTGCTGATCACGAGTCCTCCGAGTGGAGACGGAAGCAATTTCTCCACGAGCTTGTTTGTCAAACTGACTGATACCAGTTTTCTGACCATTCTTAAATATGAGTGCAACCTTTATATTTCTATATATCCATTTTTATACTGGTTACATATTACACTATTGGGCGCTCTGTTCTGTTTGTTTTTATGTCATGCATCATATGTGTGAGTTCTGCTTTAAATGTAATCTGCCACTTTTCTGCCCATTCATTATGTACTACAATTGCCATCATCCTCAGTCAACTAAGTGATGAAATGACAATGGCTGCTGGGGATTAATAGGTAATTTACTGTGATATGCTTTATATGAGGAGTTACCCAGGTTGGCAACACAAAAAAACTCTCTAGTAGTGGATCCCAGTTTGATTCTTGTGACTGTGCCTGACTTGTTATCTTCAAATGGTGCAGAGGTGTAGTTTCCACAAGAATTTATTTTTACCACGTATGATTTTGGTGTGTGTATGTGTGTGTGTGTGTGTATGTATGTGTTGGTGTGTGGGTATGTCAGTGTCTGTGCGAGTACCTGGTTTATTTCCATGCCTGGGAACTTTGCAATATGGACTCCCCAGAGGGGAGTCCTAGGATGCTGCTGGGGGAGATCAATTACACGATTCACATCAGAAAAAGGATGGAACTTAATAGTGAGTGGGGGCAGGGCTTCAAAAATATACAAAAAATTGAGAAATAGCCTGGGGAAGGAAGAGAAGTAGGCGGGGAATGGGAGGAGCACACTAGGAAGACAGACGCAGGCAGAGTTTTATTAAAAACTCCCCACATCAAGAGAATGAGTCTCTGCCCCTGAATCCAGATAATTAGAAGCCAAAACCAGTGTCTCTGGACTATAGGGGTCACACCTGCGACCGGGCCCGTCACTCCAGGGGCCCGGCCTCCCCCTGCGACCCCCTCGCCTGACGCCCGCAATTAAGTAATGCAGAGTGCTGGGGCTCTGCATTACGAGAGTGCCGGTCTGCCAGAGGGAGATCAGTATTCCCTCCGGCAGACCTGCACTCTCGTAATGCAGAGTACTGGGAGATTACATCATCTCCCAGCGCTCTGCATTACTGAAGAGGACCACGCGGGAGAAGACGTCTGTGCAGAAAGAGGCACAGACCTGTCCTCTGCCACTGGACCACCAGGGAGGAAGGAGATTTAGGGGCAATGTGGAAGGGGCATTGTGTAGATGAGGGCATTGCAAAAGGGGCAATGTGGAGATGGGGGCATTGTGGAAGGGGCAATGTGGAGATTGAGGGGCATTGTGGAAGGGGCAATGTGGAGATGGGGGGGCAATGTGGAAGGGGAAATGTGGAGATGGGGGCAATGTGGAGATGGGGGGCAATGTGGAGGTGGCCAATGTGGTCGGGGGGCCCATGGCAATTCTTGCACCAGGGCCCCGTGGCTTCTAGTTACACCTCTGTCTCTGGGGCAAATCTGGAGAGCTCCGAGGTATGTGTGTGTCTGTATGTCAGATAAGAGTGGTGCGCACACTTTAACTGCTTACACCCTTTATTCAGTGCACTGTGATGACAATATTTTGGGGGCACACACTCCCTTCATCTGGAGTAAGTTCGTAATAGACATAGGTACATATACACTAAAAAGGCACCAAAATACAAAAGGTGTTATGTCTTCCCCTGTGTAACAAATACAGAAGACTAATCGTACTTACTGTCAGTAACACCGTATTGTCCATAATGCAGCACTGAGCACATCAAAAGTATCACACAGATAACACATTTCTCTTATAGTGGAAAACCAAACACAATTAAATGAACAAATCATTTTTAATCATGCGTTGCAATGCACTGGATACCTCTCTAGCACCCAAAGAGTTAAATTAAGCAATTTTCATCTGCAACCAAATCTTTCTGGCGTAATCTCATCTTGTACTAAAACCAGCTCCTTCTATAACCCTTTGAGTGCCAGAGGGGTACGCAACGCATTACAGAGCAATGCGCTGCGCACCCCTCTGACACTCAAAGGGTTAATAGACCTGCAAGAAACAGTATATTACCTCATAAATACACACAGGAAACTTACATATACAGGAATGGATGCATCACAGACAACTGACTAAATAGAGTTCTTATCTAATATAATCAGTATTTGCTTACTGTGAGAACGGCAGCAAAAGAATCTTATGAAGGGTTTAATGCCTGAAATATATAATGAATTAAAAGGAACAAGTCATACAGAGTTCCTCATTAAGTCCACTGGGATGAACTATTTTCAGTTTCTAAATCCAAAAAACTTTTTTGCCGCAATAATCTCTTAGGCATATTAAGTCCTGGCCTGCATTTTTCTACAATCTGCCATCTAAATTGGGACACGTTGTGCTTAAATTCAAATAGTGTCTCCCTAAAGCAATTTCTTTATTACATTTTTCTTTCCTTTTTCTTTTTTTGTCCATATTAGGATCAAAAAACTTTATATTACTCATGTGCTCATTCGGTCTTAAAGGGATAGTAATATAACACAAAAAAGCAGCTCCAATTAATCTTCATAGTATTTGGGCCGTGGAGAGTGTTACTTCAATACTGTCAGAGTTGTAGTTCAAGAGTAATTGAATGATAAAGTATCCCCCTCCTGCCCCTTTTACCGATGTAACACTGCTCACCTCAGAGCAGCAAGACTGTCCGGATGGATCGCAGAGAGGGTCAATCTTCAGCGACATAAGGAAAAACCTGAAAAACCATGTCAAGAGGGGCAGGGTTTTCCTTATGGTTACAATAATAATATTGCCCCTTGCCGTGACCTGTCCTGTCAAGAGACCAGATTCTACATCTGAGGAGAGGTGGCTTACACTAGGTAAAAGGGGTGGGAGGGGGATACTTTATCATTCAATTACTCTTGAACTACAACTCTGACAGTATTGTAATAACACTCTCCATGGAACAAATACTATGAAGATTAATTGGAGCTGCTGTTTTTGTGAGCATTAATATCCCTTTAACCCCTTAACGACCGGCCGATCGGTGCAGCGAGGTGAGTTAAGGACCGCGGAGCATTTTTTTTTCTGGTTCCGGACTCCCTGATCAGCATGCAGCCGCGGGGGGAGCCCGGAGCTCCATGACGGTCATAGTATGTCATGGGTCATTCAGTCAGATCGACCCATGACTTACTATGACCGTCAAGGGTCGTTAAGGGGTTAATTTAACTGCCCTAGATGTTTGACCAAAGGCATTTAAAGGAGTAGATTGTAGATCACATTTTTACTATTGTATGGTATACTATTTGATGGTAAAAGCTTTTGTTGGATATGTGATCTTATTGCCCCAATTATTCATGTACAGTTTCCACAATGCAGACACTCAATTGTTCCTTTTACCTCACTCAGTAGTCTAATTTGATGGTAATTTTTCCTGGTTGTGTCAGCTGACTACAAAATTGGCTGTATTTACCTCTTCTGCATGAGAATATGGCAGAGCTGTAAATCATGTACCATATTTTTCATCCTGTTGTGAGATGGGCCAATATCCATTGAGAATCTTCCAAATATTATGGAATTTTTTTACAAATGGGATTCTATTTAATTTCATTTTTTGCTTTTGTGTGTTAAGTGATTTTTCCCTTGGCAATTTTTTAACCTTTTGAGTGTCAGAGCAATCAAAGCGTTAAACAAAATACTTCTAACTAGACTGATGAGTGAGAAAAATTGCCTGTATTGTGGAAAGTGCATGGGCTTAACCCTTTGAGTGTAAGAAAAGTATCCAGTGCATTGTGCTGTAATGCTATGGATATCTCTCTGACACTCAAAGGAAGGCAATGAGATCACACATCCAACAAACTGGAGCAGGAGGGGTGTGTCTGATGACTGGCCCACATGGGTCAACCATTCATTGGAGTTTTTAGTAAGCATCACAACCTCCCATTGGCTGCCAAGTAGATGCTCCTTACTGCAAAGATGCAGTTTGCTGGACCTTGTTGCGTCCACACAAAAGGATAGTCACCTGTGTGGAGGGCACCACAGCCCATCAGCATAGTACCTTCCACAGTGAGTGGCATCGCCAACTCCACATCACCTCATTGATGTCACCCTTGTGAAAAGGGCCTAAAACAGATATTGTTTATACTAGACAACACAGCTATTTATTCAATGTAAGATTATGTTGCAATGCATCCATTCATGTACATTTAAGTCTACTGTGTGTTTGTATTTAACAGTTTATATATTGTTGCTTGCTTGTCTATTAACCCTTTGAGTTGCAATGTGTTGGATACCTTTCTGGCACTGAAAGGATTAAATAAGGTGCTGATTTTGGTAGGCACTTCCTAGCACAGGATAAGACTATACCAGAAAGAATTGGATGCAGATGAAAATGTGTTTATTTAACCCAGGTATTACTTATTTAAGACTTTATTTTTATTGAATTATGTTTGATTTAACTATAAGGGAAATTTGTTATCTGTGTGACATTCTTCAGCACTACAGCTGACCCCAACATTCCTCAGCACTTACAGCTGACTCCAACCTTCTTAAGCACTTACAGCAGACTCCCAAGGAATTATCCCATTGGCCATCCACCTTAGCTTCTATGGGTAACGTCATCACCTGCAACCTAAGTCCGGGGCAAACTCCCAAAAGGCTTCCGTCCGAGGATAAATCCACATAACTTTACCACATAAGTTATTGATCTCTGAAAACCAGGCAAGGACTCCCTGTCCCACTAATACAGACAACCAAACAACCACAAACACATCATACCAGGGAGGGATGCTTCTTCTTGTCCTCTCTACCCCAAACAGCAGTCCACTTCCTGTCCTGAACCTTAATAAGCCCTTTCCAATACTCCTCCCATTTCACACACACTTCCTGTCTAGATCCGATTACATGCTTCCCCTCCCTGTACACTTCATTCCCTTCCGGGAAAGTCTTTGTGAGTGACTGCTCAGCCATGGTGGCGATGACCAATTGACTTAGTTATTTGGGTGTGAGCAGTACAAACCCGATGTCCAAGTACCAGGCATCCATTGCTGGTTTATACTGGCTGGCTTATTTACTAGTGCTATATTACTGTTATGTCTAGTTTATATACTGCTTTATTTAGCAATCTGAATATGCCTGTGTTGGATAGGTAATTTATAATTTTGGCGCTAACTGTATTTTTGGTTCCAGGTAATAGTGGATGGAGCTCTGTGAGGGGGCATTGGAGGATGGGGTTATGGCAGTTATAGGCATATCTGGGATCATTTTATTCTTGACGTCCCAGAGGGAGAGTCCTGTGGTGTTGTTGGGTAGGATAAATGAGGCAATTTGTGTCAAAAGTAGGTGAAGCCTAATCGTGAGTGGGGATGTGGCTTCAAAAACTAGTAAAAAGTGCCTAGAATATGCTGGGGAAAGAGGAGAAGTGGGAGGGAAATGGGAAGAACTAGATGGACAGGAGCACCAGTGGGCAGAGTTGTGACAGAAACTGCCCGCACCCCGGAGAATCAGCTTCTGCCCTGGAGACCCGGTAATGCAGAGTGAAAACCGTAGTCTCCGGGGCAAATCCAAAGATTTCCCAGCTATGGTTATAGACAATGTGTGCCACCCCAGCTGCTGTTGGATTACAACTCCCATCATTCCACGCCAGCTGTTGGTATGGGAGTTGTAGTCTGGCAGCAGCTGGAGAGCCTCCCATTTCTCATCTCTGAGTTATGGCCAAAGGAGGGACTAAGGGGACCTGCAGTTCATTTCCTGGGATCATCTGACATGAAACTTTGGCCCTGGCTATAAAACTGATATCCTATATAATAAAATGCTAGGATGTTTGTCAGAAGCCGTCAGTCATGCACAGTAGAGACTGCCCGCGCTGCAGTCATGCACAGTAGAGACTGCCCGCGCTGCAGTCATGCACCGTAGAGACTGCCCGAACATGCCGCAGCGGATACGGAGTGGGGCACTCCGAATTCAGACCAGAGTCCTCTTGGCACACCTTCCTGGGACCGCTTGGTAATTAGAGAGGCTCTGGGCACTAGCCGAGGCCCCTGGGTCGCACTGTGGCCCATGTACATGGGCTTTTAAACTAGTATCTAAATATATTGCCTAGTGCTCATTTAAACACATCACACAAAGAAATGTATGTACTTAGAGGACCTGGATCAATTCTGGGGCAGCACAACTACATCATAGGTGACAAATAGATATTCCTCCTTATTTAAATCAATAGTCCCATTGATTTAAAGCATGCTATACAGTAATAGCTCCTGCCTGCCTTGTGGTTTACTGAACACGATGTACAATGGGACAGGGAAGGAATATAGCCGTCTCTTCCAGATGATTTATATAGTCAGGACACAAACGCGTACACATGACTTATGGGGACATATGTACAAATAGATAAAGCGAGGCAAATCAACTATACCATAGAAGACGAATGAAAACATTAATTAAATTATCATTGGTTTAAATGGGGCTTTTAACGTGTTTAATGCCAGAGAGATCTCCCATGCCTCGTCAATCAGTGGGCTGCAGACCTCT
This sequence comes from Rhinophrynus dorsalis, assembly GCA_037306005.1. Lineage (NCBI taxonomy): Eukaryota > Metazoa > Chordata > Amphibia > Anura > Rhinophrynidae > Rhinophrynus > Rhinophrynus dorsalis. The sequence goes on from CM074718.1 coordinate 49,898,552, forward strand.
TTAGCGTTCAATGGGTTTTAAAGCCCCATTTAAATCAATGCTAAATTTGATTCATCCCCTATGGTGCAGATGGTTTGCCCCAGAATTGCGCTACTTCTCTTTGTACATATGAACCCATGTATTCTAATATGTCTATTAACCCTCTGAGTACCCCTCTGGCACTAACAGGGTTAACAGAGAGGGTCTCAAAGGTTAGGGGTACAGTTTTGCTATTTGTTGTTTTTTTTTTGTAACATGTAAAGATGTGTCCCGCTCTTAACCCTTTGAGTGCCAGAGGAGTGAGAAATGTATTGCTCTGCAATGTATTGCTCTCCCCACTAGCACTTTATAGTTGACCTGTTACAACATGACAAATGTATTTTTTTTTATACAGAGAATTAAAACCTGTTTATATTCTACTAACAGTTTTCCTCCAATGTAAACAGCTGCTGAGAAATGAACTTTGTTTTGATTCACAGTGTGGCACTTTATGCTAATTCCATGCACAGTATGCTAATGAGTTCCGTTCAAGCCCAAACTGACCCCTTTCTGCACTTTTAGAAATGCCATTAGATTAATTCACTAATTCACAGTAGGGCCAATACATCAGGTGTGAGCAACCTGATGTCCAAATCCCATTGCATGGAGTAAACAATCATCTGATACAGCTTAACCGAACCCTTGAAGCAGTGGAAAGTTGCCCGCCCCTCTGGCACTTAAAGGGTTAAATGGAAGTGGCGTCTCATTTGTGGTGGCAAGCCCTTATCCTGAGACATTGGATTTATTAGTGTCAATAACCTGGCCAGCTTAACCCTTTGAGTGTCAGAGGGGTAATGATAGAGAGGCTATAGGTGCAGTATGCTGCATCTATTGATCTCTCTTTAAGCCTGCCTCTAGGTCACATCTCCATACAGCATACAATAGTCTCCACTAGACCTGAACAGTATTGTAAGACACCCTAGTTGTTAACAGATTGAAACTGAGACAACTAGAAATAAGTGGAACTGTTTGAAGGACATGTACCTAGGTAAGGCCATCTGACAAGCAAATTAAAAGCCACTTATTCCTAAGGTAAATTTCATTATGCGAGCTCTTTGGTGTTTGTAGGTTATAGAAGAAGGTTTCCTGTGTCAAGTGACAGTGCTGGTTGTGGGGGGAGACTGAGAACAGGATCATGTGACAAGTGTGCATGTCTTAGGGGGCCTATGTGGTACATGAAGTGTTAGTCCTCCTCCTACTACAACAGATTTAGACCACAACTTCCTAGCCATCAGTTTACTTGCCCCTACATCTAGTAACAAATTAAAACACATATACCCAGTTCCGCTAACTGTTCCAAAACAGCCAGTGTCGGCAACTTTTCATTAACCTGGCAGGACACCAAGTCTGCAGTTGGCTCAACCTTTCTTTTTTTCTAGCCAAATGATATGGCATCTTTATGTATCTGGTGTTTCACTTGGTCTTCTAGGTGGTGAGCGCTCATGAGCAGGGCGCACTCCACACTATGAATGTGTACAATTGTCATATGAATGTAAGGAGTACTCACTAATTGAGCAGGCTGCAGAAGATGGTACTTTAGAAATGAATGATGATAATACTTGATAAAAAAGTTGATAGAAAGATTTCAATTATTTGCTAGAACTGAAATAAAGGACTGTCATGATATTTTTTTAATCTTAGGTATCAGTGGTAAGAAGAAGACTTTGTCACGAAGCACAGAGAGCTTCTGGGGGCAAACTAATGCCAAGGACTACACACCTGTTGACAGGCATAACCGTTCAGGTCATGTCCTCCCAGGCAGCGGAATCATAGACGTTGATGGAGTTAAGCAGGAGAGACGGAAACAACTTTCTACAGACGATTTGGAAGGGAATTTGAGTTTTGAAGGGTACATTTCAGAGCTGAAGTCCTGTAAAGGCAGAATGCGGACTGGAGTGTACAGGACCTCAGACCTCCCTTCTATGGTAACTGCAAAGAGCGAAAGAAACAAGGAATCGGACAATGGGTACAAAGCCACCTTTGTGTAGGATAAACCACCACATCCGGAAGAACAGCTGTCATCAAGTCTCCTGCTTATTTTATCAACTGCACCAAGCAGTGCTCTTTGGGCCACAGGAACCAATGTGAAAACAAACCGTATTCTGTTCATTTCAGCAACCTTGCATTATTTTTGCTAAAACATGAAATACTGAACTTGAAGTTTAGTCATAAAGAAATATTTGTGAATGGTATTTTTCATACCATTTTTTCAGGCAAACACAGACATTCAAGACGTTGCACCACTTTACAAATAAAAGATGATTGGACTCTTTTAGAATAAATAATGTTAAAGGGATAGTAATACTTCGTTTTAACTTTATTTTATTTTGCAGGCATTAAAAAAACATGAAGAACGATATAAGTCTTATCTCTCAAACCTTTATGGTTTAAGAGATATTCACACGCAAAGTTTCCCCTCCCCGCCCCTTTTACCTAGTGTAAGCCATCTCTTCTCAGATGTGGAATGCAGTCCATAGACCAGACAGATAACAGCAGGGGGCAATCTTCTTCCTATGAGAACAATGAAAGCCCCTCCCCCCTTGACAAGTTTTTCAGCTTTTTCCCTTATCTTAATTGAAGATTGTCCCTCTCTGCAGTCTACCTGGGCACCTCCCTTCTGATCTGGTTGAACAGGGGGGGGATACTTTGTTTGTGAATATCTCTTAAACCATAAAGGTTTGAGAGATAAGACTTATATCATTCTTCATGTTTTTTTAATGCCTACAAAATAAAATAAAGGTAAAAAGAAGTATTACTATCCCTTTAACACCTTGGATGTTAGAGAGGTGTCCAATGAATTGCTGCGCAATGCATCTGAGACCTCTTTAGCCTCCAAGGGACTAATTTTAACCAGGGGTCCAAAATCACACATTATTGCCTAGTGAATTAAATGTGTTGGATACTTTTTATGTGAAAAAAACATTGTATAGAGCTTTTCCTGTTGAGTAAAACAAAGCTACTCCTTTATGACAGCTAAAACTTCCATTTTAACCCCTTAATGACTGGTGTCGTGACAGGACTATCATCGGTAAACTTGCCTAAAGGACTGGTGACGGTCCTGGGACGTCACTTATTTTGTGCTTACAGAGCTCCTGCAGGGCCGCTTTAAGCACTAGCAGTGTCTGAAATTGACAAGACCGGATCGATCTCTCTCAGACCCCTGTTCGGAATGTCGGTACACGTCATCAGTCATGTGTGCTGATGCGCCGACCAACTTCAAAACGGTCTTTAAAGCGGAACTATCGTGCGTATATAATTTATCCCCAATTAACTGTTTGTAGTTTGTTATTCATGGAAATAGAGTAATAATGTTTTTTAAGTGCCGGCATGAGTTGGAATCATAACTTCTTAGGAAACTTACATCAGCAGTACAGAGCAGATATCTTGGGGAAGAGAGATCTGAGTGTCTGCTCTTTCTGTCCCTATCTCTTTGTATTGTACAGCATGGTGCAGACAGGGGCAGGTGCACAGATGTCTCTTTGCCAAGATGTCTGCTGTGTCCTATTGATGTAAGTTTCATACAATGTTATGATTCCAACTCCCACGCTTACAGGGTCAGTAATATCTCCCATAAAAAGTGATAGTTTAGTAGAGCTTAAAAAAATAAACTATTTGCCACAAATCCTATCCCTCAAACCACTATGGTTTGAGAGATATTTGCTTTCAAATTCCCCTTCTCCTGACGTCAGCGCTGTGCTGACAACAGGAGCTCCTGGTCCAGCGTTGCGTCCAAAGTCGCGTTATAGGAAAATAATTAATTGGAAAGGTCTACAAAGTGTGCCTGGTTTGCAAGCACACTTTGTAGACCGTTCCAATCAAGTAATTATTTTTAAAAACAAGATTTCGGCTCTGCTGAAGAGCATCTTCGAGTCACACAACTCATAGCGGTCTGAGAGATAGGATTTTTGGCAAATAGTTTATTTGTTTAAGCTCTACAAAACTGGAAGAATTTTTAATGGAACATTAATGTCCCTTTAAGAAAGTTTATTATGCTTTTTATGAATTGGGGATAAATTAGGTAAGGACTAGAGATCTGGGAAGTGAACTTCTCTTAAAGTAGAATTATTATGCTTAAGGGGTTAAACATCATAAGCAACTGGTTTTCCAAAGCGCCAACTAGAGGCAAATCTATACAAAGTGCAGTTTAATTAAAATAATGAATGAATGAACCCTCTCCCGGCAGTAATACACTTGTTTTACTCAACATGAAAAAATATTACAGTATATATATATTTTCATTGTAAAATGTTGACTGCTCTTAACCCTTTTAGGACCAGAGGGGTGTGAAATTTATTGGTTCTGGTCCTTAAAGGGATAGTAATATTTCACAAAAACAGCAGCTCCAATTAATCTTCATAGTATTTGAGCCATACAGAGTGCTATTTCAATACTGTCAGAGTTGTACTTCAAGTGTAATTGAATAATAAAGTCCCTCCCGCCCCTTTTACCTAGTGTAAGCCCCCACTCCTCAGATGTGGAGTCTGGTCCATAGACCAGACAGCTCACATCAAGGGTCAATATTCTTACTGTGAGAACAATGAAATCCCTTCCCCCCTTGACAGGTTGTTCAGCTTTTCCCCTTATCTTATTTGAAGATTGTCCCTCTCTGCAGTCTACCTGGGCACCTCCCTGCTGCTCTGAGCTGAGCAGTGTTACATCAGTAAAAGATATGGGAGGGGGATACTTTGTCATTGAATTACTCTTGAACTACAACTCTGACAGAATTGAAATAACACTCTCCACGGCCCAAATACTATGATGATTAATTAGAGCTGCTTTTATTATGAAACATTACTATCTCTTGAACTTTGTGAGTGCTACAGATGTATACAGCCCATTGCAAATCAATGCATTGAATAAAACTCTAGCACTCAGAGAATGAAAGTGTTAAAGATGAAGGTGCTCATGGTGGAGATTGAGCGTCATGTATAAAGTATTATTTATCTCTGTTCTGTGCAGAACTCAATAGGAATGGGGATATAGGAGTGAAGATTCATGAACATAATTGTAGAAAGTGGCTATTTTTATACAGAGGTATATATATTGTTGGTTATATGTATATGTGTGCAAGATTGCATGTCAGCAGTGGAGTGCAATGCATTGCAAAGCAAGTCGTTGCACACCCGTCTGGCACTCAAAGGGTTAAAGGACATTTATCATGGTTTTTCTCCAGTGGATGAACACTTAGTAAAAATCTTTTTCTATGTTTCACATTGGGGGGAGATTCACTGAGAGGTGATAAAGAGGTGATCAAGTAGAGATAACTTCTCCAGTGATATCACTTCTCCAGTTCCTATGCTATTCTATAGAGCCAATGCACTAACATCTCCAAAGGTGAAGAAATCTTAGTGAACGGGCTCCATAGAATAAAGTAGGAAATGGAGAAGTGATATCACTGGAGATGTCATCTCCACTTTATTACTGCATAGTGAATCTCCCCCATGGTGTCATGTTATCTGACAGAGCTCTCTGCAAACAGACCGAGGGTGCTCATTGTCAGGAACTTAACCCTCTGAGTTTCATGTGTTAGATATCTCTGGCAATCAAAGGGTTAAAAATGTAAAAAAAAAATGTTTTGGTGAAGTTGAAAAACAAGTATATACAAATATATATTTGACTTAACATATTAATCATTTGGAGAATATGTAAAGTCAAAATAAAGGATTACTGTTCCCTTAAAATTTCTCCCATACAACCTGCAGTATTTGAACAGTTTACTTCCTGTGGGGGTGGGGGGAACTTCTGCAGTAAGTAGAACAAGTCTTACATTCTGCTTGAAATTCCCAGTGGAAGAAAAATGACATCTCCCCTAAAAATAAACCCCATTTACCTTTCTCTGTACAAGAACTCCTGATGGAAACATTAAATCGTTTTCAGCTGGATTGCCCCCCCCCCCGATCAATCCTTAAAGAGGATCTGTCACCCCTATACATGTTGGTCTAAATAGTTAGTTTATGTAGCGACTAGATCTTATAACATTTCCATTTTTTTTAATAAAATCGCTATTTTGCTGAAATTAAACAAATAAATATTGCCCTGCGCCCTACTTCCGGACAGACTGCGGTTACCAGCTCTGTATCACAGTCTGTCACTCTTCCTCTGCTCCCCTCCCTCTATCCAGCCTCCTCCAATGATGGAGGCTTTCTGCATGTAAGCTGGAGAGGTCTCTGGCCAATGAGAGTGCTCCAGCTTACAGGCAGAAAGGAGGCTGGATAGAGGGAGGGGGACAGAGGAAGAGTGACAGACTGTGGTAGGTATCCTTTTGAAATGTCTTGTTTTTTATATTGTGCTGCTTTTTGGCGCATTCAGTTGGTCGCCATGTTCTAAAGGGCGACATGACAATCTTGCATTGCATATCAGCGTGAGATTGTCATGTCGCTTCTGTAAAGAGCGCCATTAAAAAAAAACACTCCGTTACAGAGCTGGTAACTGCAGTCTGTCCGGAAGTAGGGTGCAGGGCAACATTTATTCCTTGAATTTCAGCAAAATAGAGATTTTATTTAAAAATGAAAACGTTATAATATCTAATTGCTACATAAACTAACTATTTAGACCAAGATGTATAGGGGTGATAGATCCTCTTTATTTAGTACTGGATATCATCTCCACAGAGCTGGACATGATTCTTTGTTGCTAGACTCTGGAACCCCAAACCCATCCCACCAAATTCTTCTTAGGAAGGAAGATTTAAAGGGTTACTAATGTCAAGTTATAAATGAAAAATCGGATTATTCTTTGTGTTGCCTACCCCTCTGTCACTCAAAGGGTTAAACTTTTAAATAATCCCCGCACCTTTGGAAATGTTTATATCGGTAAAGTTTTTTTGTATTTGTATTTTAAACTTTCCCCCCTCCCACCACTTTTCCTGATGTCACTCTTCTTCCTTCAGATGAGAAAGCCGGTCCGGACGGATCACAACGAGGGACAATATTGTTTCAGCATAAGGAAAACCCTTCTGTCCTTCGTAAAGAGAGCGAGATTTGCCTTATATTGACACACACAATATTGTCCCTCGTTGCACTACTTCTGGTCAAGTGACCGGCTTTCAGATCTGAGGGAAGAAGAGTGACATAGGGAAAAGGAGAGTGTGGGAGAAAATTTGAAGGGAACTATCACTCCAGATAAAGTTTCCCCCCAAGAATTACCCATCTGGCCACTAACTGAACAATAGTGTTATACGCCAGAATAATTACTGCCTTATAGAGAAATCCTACTGCAGCCGAGACTGACGGCCAGGCAGCAGCGCTTTAGAAGAATCTGCACGCCTGCTCTGTCAGTCCCTTCTGGTACCTTAAAGTACCAAGCAACGCCTCCTAGAGGAGACTGGGACTGACAGCACAGGTGTGCAGACGTCTCTAAGCAAAGATGTCTGCGCTGTTTCCTGGCCGTCAGTCTCGGCGGCAGTAGGATTTTTCTATAAGGCGGTAATTATTCTGGTGAATAGTACAGCTAGTTGCCAGATGGGTAATTCTTGGGGAAACTTTATGTGGGGTGATAGATCCCCTTTAAAATATAATGACAAAAGAACTATACCAATATAAACATTGTCATAGGTACGGAGCATTATTAAATAGTTTAAAGGGATAGTAACGTTTCCAGATAAAAGCAGCTCCAGTTAATGTTCATAGTATTTAGGCCATGGAGAGTGTTATTTCAATACTGTCACAGTTGTGGTTCAAGTGTAATTGAATGATAAAGTATCCCCCTCCCGCCCCTTTTACTGATGTAACGCTGCTCACCTCAGAACAGAAAGGTGGTGTCCAGATGACTTGCAGAGAGGGACAATCTTCAATTAGCATAAGGGAAAAACCTGAAGAAAAATGTCAAGGGGGGCAGGGTTTTCATGGTTCTCAAAGTAAGAAGATTATCCCTTGCTGTGAGCTATCTGGTCTTAAGACCAGATTCCACATCTGAGGGGAGGCATTTTACACTAGGTAAAAGGGGTGGGGATACTTTATCATTCAATTACTCTTGAACTACAACTTGAACTGATCTTCCTTTATAGTTTGACATTACTATACCTTTAATTGGAATAAGTCTGAGGTCATCTAGTCAGGAAATAAAGAATCATGTCTACTTTCATGGGCCTGATAATCCAGTACTTAACCCTTTGAGTGCCAGAGGGGTATCCAACACATTGCTTTGGATATCCCTCTGGCATTCAAAGGGTTGAATAAAGATCAATTTTGGGGAAACCAGTCATCACAGAATTAATTTATAGAGGCCACTGGGATTTTCTGCCCAGATTAAGGTAAATGGAGATTTATTAATATTAAGAGATGTTGGTCTTCCTTTAAAGAAGAGATCATTTATTTTGAAAAAGTATCGGTTTATGAAGCTGACATCACGGGATAGAGAACTTCGACTGGCCAGCCGTTAGAGACTACATCTCCAATCATTCCCGACCAGTCATTGGCTAGTGGCGGATGATGGGATTTGTAGTCTCCAGCAGCTGGCGAATGGAAGGTTACGTCCTGGTGGGCTATGCAATATCAGCAGATAATATATTGTAGGATATATATTCTCTCTAATGAAGGTGTAGTCCAAGTGAGATTGTAGTTGTATTGCACTATCAGAACCTCTCGCTGTAGGTGTTTTTATAATTGTGAAATATGTCATACATTTCAATTAAAAAAGTGTTCTGTTTTTTTTTGTTTTTTTAAATCCTAGCTTTGATGTGGCACAGCAGTCACACCACTCATTTACTGGCAATGGTACTGCAACAGTATCCTATTAAATTATTTTTCAGGTAATTGAAAAAAAAAAAAGTGTCTGTGTGGTCTTTAGCCTCCTCGTGTGCAACATGAAGATAAATATATTATGTAGGGCTTTTCCTGTAAAACAAGAGTACTTTTAATTCCGAGACATACGTCTTTCTAAAGTTATTTAAACATTGTTCTGTTTAGCAGAATAGCACTATTTCCACCGCTGGCAGATTTTTTTCAGGTCCATTTCTCTGTCGTCCAATACAGGTTACTGTTAACTCTGGGTAGGTGATCAGCCCCTTTAAGTAGGCAGGAACAATTCTAGAATTGTATGGAGCGGGTGGAGCCTACCTTCCCTCCTTGGCTGCAGTTTTTTTTATTTTTCTGTTAGAAATGGAATACCACCATTAGGCAGATTACCACAACTGACAATGCCCTTAGATGTGGCTAGCTCAGTAACCAGGTGCTTTTTGTGGACCTTAAGTCCTGGAGGGAAAATCTTGACTACAAGTTCTTTCCCCAGGAGTTGCTCACTGAGGGTTCTTCTTTAAACATAGTAGTCTGAAGATCTGCAGGAAAGGTGAGCAACCCTTTATCTGCTGCAGGTCCACATGTCCCACAGTGCCTCTCCGCACAGGAGTTTTTCATTTGGAGTTCCTATTGCATACTCCTACACTCATTGGATCTATCTGTATGTCTGTTGGGTGTTTGGAGCAGGTTTATGTGGTATTTAACCCTTTAGCTGCTGGTTTGGCAATCATTTGGGGGGTTTCTGACACTTTGCCTACTGGTTCAGTGTTTTTTGGGAATCCTAACATGTTTTAGTGATGTTTCATGTCTTTTAAAGCGGAACTACCTACCGACAAAATCTTTAGCTTAACTAAGTCCCCATCTGGCGACTAGCTGCTTAGTAGCGCTAGTCACCAGAATACTTACCTTATTTAATAGATTTCTGCTCTCTTCCATGGGTGACAGGCAGGGCGGAGCGCAGACATCTTGCCATTGTGACATTCGCGCCCCTGCTCTGTCAGTCTCAGCCGGGTCTAGGATGCATTGCTAGGAGCCATTTGGCTCCGGCTGGGACTGACAGCGCAGGCGCGCGGATGTCACTATGGCAAGATGTCCACACTCTGTCCTGCCTGTCACCCATGGAAGAGAGCAGAAATCTATTAAATAAGGTAATTATTCTGGCGACTAGCGCCACTAAGCAGCTAGTCACCAGATGGGGACTTAGTGAAGCTAAAGATTGTGTCAGGTGGTAGTTCCGCTTTAATATTACACCTTCAATTTTGTAAAATTTGAGTTCCACATAGGCGCCATTGCTCCATTCACTCCTATGGGACTGTACAGTTTGGGACATATCTCTGCAACAGTGAAACCTAATGACTTCAGAGATGGCTCATGTTACTTGTCTGCCCTTGCTCTATCATCTGGTTCATGTTTCTAGTGTGTTGGGGGGCTCAGGGAGCTTCAGGCACTGTTTGGGGAACTTTTCTGGGAAAACTACATTTCCCATGAGCGCTTGCTTCGCTCTCTCGTTACTGATTGGCTCCCGCGGTAGCCATTTTGTGATCTGTCCAGAACGAGTATCCTACGCAGGGCTTGGACTCTCCTTCTCTCTTCTGCTGATTAACCCTTGGCCTGCCAGATAAGTCTATTTTAGTGATTTCTGGGGTGAAACTTTAATTATACACACTGTAATTGGGTGATTTCTTATACAATAAGGTTACTGACACTGTGAGAATGTCTATACCATTGGAGCTTGGGACCAGACCTAAGACTAGGGATGCTGGGGTCTCTGTGTCCCCTATTGCACATTGCTCTTCCTGTCACTCAGGGTTACCTAGAGAATTCTCAGGTCATTAATGCCCAGCATGTTCTGATGTCCCTAAGAGTCTCCCAGGGACCTCCAGCCATGTATTAGAGCCAGTTTGGGTGCAAGAGTTCAAGGCTGCTACTAGGGACCTTAGGTCCACTTTGCATCTCTTTCCTTCACAGTTACAGGGGGTCTTTCATTCTTGGCAGACCCCCTCCTTTGTCAAGTCTTCCCTGCCAAAGCCTCAGGGTGTACCTGTCGTGTCAGATTCCTCTGAGGAGGAACTGTTGGTGGATTCAGATGTTGAGGAATGTTCTGCAGTGGGCTCCTCTCAGTTTTTTGGGGGCCCTTTTGAGGCTGATCTTGAGCCCTCGACTGAGGGCCGGATCAGGGCTTTTTTAAATAACCTAAACATTCCCTTAGTGGAGGAGATTCCTTCTGACCCTTCTGATGCTTTTCAGGAGCCTAAAAAGCCCCTTACTTTTGCTCCACCTAACCCCACTCTTGACCGCCTTGTGTCTGAAGAGTGGAAGTCTCCGGACAGGAAACCTTCTATCTCCAAGAAATTTGCTAAGCTTTATCCCTTTTCTGAGGCAGCGCTTGCTTAGTGGGTTCATCCTCCTAAAGTGAATGCTCCTATCTCCAGGCTATCCAAGTCTACTGCCTTGCCAGTGTCTGATGCATCTGCTCTAAAGTACTGGACTGACTAGAAACTTGAGGTCTCCCACAAGTCCATCTTTGCCACTGCTGGATCTGTCATGCATCCAGCATTCGCAGCAGCATGGGTGAACCGGGCCATTGTGGTCTGGACTGAACAGCTTACTCTTGCTGTCCATCAGGATCCTCCTACTTCAGATAAGTTGCGCCTCCTTGCCAACATTTCTGACGCACAGCACTTTGTTTCTGCTGCCCTATTTGATGCCATCCGTTTGGTGGCTAGGGTTTCCACTATGTCTGTGGTTGCCAGATGGGTTCTCCTTGCATTTTCAAGGCACTTCTTTGTTTGGGTCAGATCTCAAGGATCTGATCAGTGAGGCTACACGGGGTAAGAGTACACTTCTACCCTTAGTTCGTAGGAAGAAAACACAGCTTAAGCGTAACCCGTATTTTCGTTCCTTTCAGAATGAGACACGTCCGGCGAACAAGACGGTTCCCTCTGCTCCCCGTACCTCCTCCAAGCCCAAACAACAATGGAAGCCCAAGGTCTCCTCCAAGCCCAAGGCTACCAAGCCTTCTTCGGCATGACTCACCGAACCCAGGTCCACACTCTGCTGTGGGTGGTCGTCTGCGTCACCATCACAGCATTTGGAAGGATTCAGTGACAGACCCATGGGTTTTGTAGTTAGTGACGGAAGGGTACAGGATCCCTTTCGTCTCTCTTCCTCCCTTTCGCTTTCTTCCTTCTCATACGCCTCAGGGTGCAGAGAAATGCTGTCTGTTCGATGGCGCTGTTCAGGCTCTTCTGGACAAGGACATTCTGGAGCTAGTTCCAGTTCAGGACAGATGCATGGGTTTTTACTCAAACCTCTTTGTGGTCTCCAAGAAGGATGGTGGTTGTCGTCCCCTTTTGGACTTGAAGGATCTCAGTTCCCGGACTCATTATCACCAGGAGTCTCTACAGATGGTGATTGCTGCCATGTCCCCGGGGGAATTCCTTGCTTCTCTGGATCTTCAGGACGCGTATTTGCACATTGCCATTCTTCCAGAAAGCCGGCAGTACCTCTGGTTTGCCAGAGACAGGGGACATTTTCAGTTCTCAGCTCTTCCATTTGGTCTGACGACAGCTCCTCAGGTCTTCAACCATGTCCTGGGAGCCTTGATATCCGTCCTCCATTGGAACGGTGTCAGAGTTACTCCTTACATGGACACCTTGCTTCTGAAGGCCTCCTCTGCGAAACTTCTTCATCAGCATGTTCAGAAAGGTATTCATGCTCTCACCCATCACGGGTGGATCATCAGCTTAGACAAGTCAGATCTTATCCCATCTCAGCATCTGGTCTTCCTGGGCCTTCTATTCGACACTCAGAAGAGCATGGTGTTCCTCACGGACGAGGTGGCTCACCAGATCTCCCACAGGGTTTCTGCGGTTGTGGCTCAGGATCCAGTTCCAGTGGGAAAATTCATCTCCACCATAGAAGCGGTCCTGTTTGTCATGGCGCACACCAGGGAGCTCCAGAGGTTCGTAATCCAGGTGTGCAAGGGTCAACAGGACTTTCTGAAGACGTCAGTTTCTCTTCCTCTTCATGTGGAACTGAGACTGTCATGGTGGCTTGACCTTTCCAACCTGCTGAAGGGCAAGTCCTTCCTGGTACCATTCTGGACCAAGGTGACGACGGATGCCAGCCTCTCCGGCTGGGGAGGGGTCCTGGGTCGCTTGAGCGCTCAGGGTCGGTGGTCTCCGGAGAAATCCCTCCTTCCGATCAACATATTGGAGCTTTGGATGATATTTCATGCACTTCGACATTGGACATCTCAGTTGGAAGACTGTCCGGTCCGAGCATAGTCCGAAAATGCCACGGCCATGGCTTACATCAACAAGCAAGGCGGAACAAAAAGTCTCGCTGCTTGGTTAGAGGTGAATGCTATTTTGTCCTGGGCAGAAGAACACGTTCCTGCTATATCTGCAGGGCACATTCCTGGCGTAGACAACGTCATGGCGGACTTCCTCAGTCGACACACAGTGGACAGCAGAGAGTGGGAGCTACACACAGAGGTGTTCAACCTCATTGTTCAGAAATGGGATCTTCCTTACATCGACCTGATGGCGACAATATACAACAGGAAGGTACCAAGGTTCTGCTCTCGGTGGAGTGACCCTCTGGCTCTGGCAATAGATCCGATGTCCATTCCTTGGTTATTCCCTTTGGCCTACATCTTTCCTCCCCTCCCAATGTTGCACAGGGTGTTACGGAAATTACGACTGGAGCATTGTCCAGTCATTCTGATTGCTCTGTACTGGCCTCGTCAGTCTTGGTTTGTGGAGCTTCTGGTTCTGTCAGTGGCGGAGCCATTCCGGCTCCCGTCCTGACCTTCTTCTACAGGGTTACCTGTGGAAGGAGGATGTTGATCGGCTAGCTTTGATGGCTTGGAAATTGAATCCTCAATATTGAAGAAGAAAGGATTCTCTTCTGGTGTGGTGGCTTCTATGCTCAGTGCCCGCAAACCTGTTTCTTCCAATATCTACCATCGTGTCTGGTCGACCTTTCTGTCTTGGTGTGCTGACAAGGACCTGTCTCAGGATTTTGATCTGCCTACGGTCCTGGCCTTCTTGCAGGATGGTGTGGATAAGGGCCTCAGTTTAAGTTCCCTTAAGGTTCAGAATTCTGCGCTTTCTGTTTTATTTCAGAGGTGCATTGCCATCCTCCCTGATGTCAGGGTTTTCTTCCAGGGCGTTGCTCATGCTCGTCCTGCCTTTAAGATTCCTGCTCCTCAGTGGGATCTTAACTTGGTTCTGGGTGTCCTTCAGCGTCCCCCATTTGAGTCTTTGGCTACTATTTCTCTACGCCTCTTGACGTGGAAAATTGCCTTCTCTTGGCGATTGTGTTTGTCCTCCGTGTCGCAGAGTTACAGGCTCTGTCCTGTAAACCACCCTATTTGGTGTTTCACAAGGACAAGGCGGTGCTTCGCACTTCTCAGGAGTTTCTCCTGAAGGTGGTCTCTGAGTTCAACATCAATGAAGAGATTGTGGTGTCTTCTTTCTGCCCTGACCCCACCTCTGACAAGGTGAGGGATCTCCACTTGTTAGATGTGGTGCGTTGTCTCAAGTTTTGTGTACATCGCACTGAATCTATCAGGAAATTAAACAAGCTGTTTGTCATTCCTGAGGGTCCTAGGGCAGAAAGACCTGCATCTAAAGGGACTATTGCTTCTTGGATCTAGTCCACTATTCGTAAGGCTTATGAGCTAAGGAAGAAGCCTGTCCCTTTAAGGGTCACGGCTCATTCTACAAGATCTATTGGGGCCTCTTGAGCTTACAAGAATCAGGCCTCCACTGATCAGTTGTGCAAGGTGGCCACTTGGTCGTCTGTGCACACCTTTTTGAAGCACTACTGTGTTGATGTGCTGACATCAGCTGACGCCAGCTTTGGGAGGAAAATCATGGAGGCAGTCTTGCCTGTCTAGGATTTCCTTCGGTTCTTGGTGCTTCCTTTACTTTTGGACCCTGTTGGCTCTAGCTCAGTGTGCTGTGTAACAGTTCCTGGGGTGTTGTTACCCCTGTTCAGTGTCCGTTGACACGTCAGTTGTTTTGTTGGGCTATCTCTGATCTGATGGTTCATATCTGCACTGGTGACTTTGGGGGCCTTGCGCCTGGTCCTTGCCTTACTTCCCACCTCTGGGAAACTCAATAGTTGGACATGCCAGAGTTACCAGTAACCTGTATTGGACGACAGAGAAAAAAGGATTTTAGTCTTACCTGTTAAATCTTTTTCTCTTAGTCCATACAGGTTACTGGTCTCCCACCCTGTCAAGGGACCATGCTTGGCTCTCCTGTGGCAAACCGTGGGGGTCCTTCGAGTCATGCTCACAGGAGTCTTCTTTCCCTTCTACTATCTAGTCAATAGTTAGTGTCTCAAATCTTTCTGGAGCTGGTTGGCTAGCTTCAGTCAAGGAGGGAAGGTAGGCTCCACCCCCTGCATACAATTCTAGAATTGTTCCTGCCTACTTAAAGGGGCAGATCGCCTACCCTGAGAGTTACCAGTAACCTGTATGGACTAAGAGAAAATGATTTAACAGGTAAGAGTAAAATCCTCTTTTTTCTGATAGCTTGAGTTAAAGATGTTTTGCTGCCAGGGGGCGCTGTTGCTACTATCGTGTATGGGAAGCTTGTTTCAGAGAAACTCATCTGTTTGATCTGTAATAACTTTTAACCAAAATATCTCCCAATAGAAGTATCTTTGTTTTGCTCAGCAAAAATATCAAAGAGATAAATATTTTCATAATATGAGTTTATTACCCCTTTGAAGTAAAAAAAGGCTTTTTTTTTTGTTATAAACAAGGTACATCTGTTTTCACATTTCTTATTATTAAGAGTTACATCTCCAGCGATAAATCCATAACATTTATCTATTAACAGCTCTATTAACCCTTTGAGTGCCAGAAAGTTAATCAACAATGCCTTGTGTACCCCTCTCTGGCACTCAAAGGGTTTAAATAGAACTAACATCTAATAATAATAACCTCCCACTTATGTTACTGTGGTGAGAAGATTCTAATGGCCTTTATTAATGTTGCCCCTGTGCCTTTGTTCAAGAGTTAATGCGTTCAATCAGACTTGGCTGTCAAGTACATGGAGGCAGACATGATCGTTTCTATTAGGACCACAGGACCTCAGATTCCATCCAATGTACATGTAATCTTAAGTAGGCCCGTGCATTCTGCCTGGTTTGGTTTGGAAAAAAATTGCCAGCAGCTGTCAGGTCTTCCTCCATGGGCATGCCATTCAGGACAGAATGAACAAAAGCACAATGGCAGAATTCATAGGGGGCATTGAGATTTTCTGGCCATAGAAAGGTAAGTGGGGGATTTTTATTAGAAGGTGTTACTTCACCTTTAACTGGCTGTATCAGAAGTCTTAATCATTAACCATATCCCCTCTGCTTGGATGTTTCCTGGTCACATCTTTTTCCAACTCTGGGGTCCCTGGTACCTTGAGTGTCTCCCTGGAAGAGATGCACATAGGTAAGTGAAAGTTAAGTCACTTCAGTACCAGAGGTTCCTCTGATTTCTTTGTTTATTCTTTGGAGCCAATGCACTAACTTGAAAAGAGGTTTCACAGAATAACATGAGGATCACAGAGGGTTGTCTCACGTCAGAAAGTGTCATCGTTCTCTCTATCTTAGTATATAATCCCCTGGCGCTCGCTGGGGCCTCATGTTTCTCCTTGGGCTCCCAAAAGTCCCAGTTTTATAGAAAGGAACCAGTTTAATCCTGTGATCAGGGAGGAGCCAGCCAGTTCAAGATACACTTACCCTTAGAGCTAACAGTGCACTGTGCTGGATTCCAGTTCCGGGTGGCTGGTGGCTTATGGACCTCACAGGGAAGGATGAAGTAGCACATTTGTAAATGGAAAGCAAGTGCTCAGATAGTTATTATAGCAACTGATTTGGTGGTATAACCCCTTCCTCAGGTGTACTATATGTGCGTGTGTGTGTTTGCATGTGTGTGCATATGTGTGCGTGGGTGTATTGATTTCAATATGTACCTAACAGCCTCCGCAAACACTCACCATTCATATTGCTTACACAGGTCACCAGGTTTAGTCAGACAATGTATTTGGTTCATTTCTGTTAACGTGGAACCTTAACCTTTTAATGACCAGAAGGGTGTGCATTGCATTGAGAAACAATGCTATACACATTACTCTGGACCAGCCTCCCTTCACGTGGTTGTAAAACCCTTCCTTGGCCACTTTTAAATTTATATGGGGTCTCTGGACCCCATATTCATCTTTTACACTTCCTTTCCTGGTACAGAGGGTAGAGGGTTGTGGGTTCTCTTCTTTGGACACTATATTAATTTGGAATCTCTGCACCCCATATTCATTCTTATTCCTCTCCTCTCCCAGTAAGGAGAATCGAGGGAGGGGTCCCGAGACACCATCTTTGGATAATGTGGGCTCTATGGTTGACAAGCTTTACAACTGGAGCAATATGAACTGTACTCCATTTCCCAGTGCACTGGTAGTAACCATGCGGGGAACTCCTACACAAAAAATAATATTGTTTTCCTTAACCCCTTAAGGACCAGTGCTCCCGGGTGTGTGGTCCTTTAAGGACCAGATAGGGGAGTTCGACGTGCCGCCCCACGTGACTGATCACGTGTGCCGGCACACAGAATGAGGGACTGAAAGAGATCGCTCCTGTCTTGGAGCATCAACTTCAGTCCCCGGAGCACGGTGAGTAAAAGTATGCAACGTACCTAGGACTGTCACTGGTCCTTAAGTGCCAGACCAGCGTGACGGTCCGGGTATGTCAATGGTCCTTAAGGGGTTAAACTGTTATTTTTCATATTTTCCATATTTTTTAATAACACTACCAGAGCACTGGGCCATGAATTACATTTCATAGTGTTCCAGTTTCAAAGCCTTTCAATTAGATATATACACAAACAGACAAGACAGGGAGATTGATAGATAGATAGATAGATAGATAGATAGATAGATAGATAGATAGATAGATAGACAGACAGACAGACAGATAGATAGATAGATAGATAGATAGATAGATAGATAGATAGATAGATAGATAGATAGAGGTAAACACATGATTATAAAGAAAAACATAGTCCACAAAAGGTGTGGAGGGTGTAAACATTCTTTTCGTTCTCGATTATGACAATTATAGAGATAAGATACTTACTCAACTTACTAACATTTCCACAAATCGTAAATTGAAGTCAGATTGCACATGGACTTTTAAAAAGAAAATAAAAATGTCTCTGTCATCCAATATAGCTTAATGGTAACTCTGGGAAGGAGGGAACAATCCTTGGAAAGAAGTGCAGGGTGGAGCCTTCCTTCCCTCCTTAGCTGGTCACCAGCCAGTCCCCAACCAGTTAGATTTGTTCCTTGAACTCCTGCACTCATTGGGTTTAGATATTTGTCTGTTGGGTTTCTGGAGCACTTGGGTTTCTGTGGTAATTTAACCCCTCATTTGCCAAATTGAGCACCTTTAAGGAATTTGTCACACTTTTTCCTTTGGGCCTAGTGTTATTTAGCCTTTATCTGGTGATTTCTACGTGTTTCCAACCTTTGGACTCACTTTATTTAAAATTCCATTATTTAGGTAAAGGCACGCTTTACTGCATAGATGCCATGCTCTATTCAACTCTATGTGACTTTTACTTATTGGGATATATCTCAGAGACGGCTCATTCTACCCTTGTCCTAACATCCGGTTCACATTCTGAGTGTCTTGGGGGGCTCAGGGAGCTTCAGGCACTGTTTTAAGGGAAGCTACAGTTCCCATGTGTGCCCACTTTGCGGGCTATTTTATGATTGGCTATTGCTCGGATGCCATTTTCTAGCTTTCCCTTCATGAGTATCCTACACAGGGCTTGGACTCTTCCTCTCTCCTCAACAGGTTAACCCCTTGCCTGCCAGGTAAGTGCATTTTCGCTAATTCTCGGGAGAAAATTTAATCCCAGACACAGTATTTTGGTTATTCCTTATACTATTAGACACTTTATATCCTGTCAGGATGTCAGACTCATTGGGACCTGGGGCTAGACATAAGACTAAAGATACTGGGGTGTCTGTGACCCCCATTGCGCATTGCTCCTCATGTCAATCAGGGCTTCCTAGAGAATACTCAGGTCATTTATGCCCTTCATGAGCTGTGGCCCCTGCCTCTCTGCCAGGGCCTTTCAGCCATGTTGTAGGCCCACCTTGGATGCAAGAGTTAAGACTACTTTGCAACTACTTCCAACGCATTTACATGGTGTCCTCCAAGCTTGGAACCCCCCCGCGTTATTCAGGTTTTCAGTGCCCAAACCACAGGGCGTACCTGATGTGTCAAACTCCTCTGAGGAGGAATTGTTGGTGGACTCAGATGATGGTGAATGCTCTGAGGGAATTTGCTTCCTTTGAGGATGGCGGCTGCTGTCTCATCCTGGACCCCAAGGATCTAAGTTCCTTGTAGTCACCAAGAGTCCTTAAGATTGGTGATCGCGGCAATGTGCCCTGGGGAATTTCTGGCTTCTTTGGATCTCCAGGATGCCAATCTGCACATAGCCATCCATCCGGAGAGCTGTCAGTACCTCAGATTTGCTTTTGACAGAGGGCACTTCCAGTTTTCTGCTCACCCCTTTGGTCTAACTACGGCCCCCTAGATATTCACTCGTGTCCTGGGTGCATTAATTTCTGTCATGCACAAATATGGCATCCGAGTTATTCCATACATGGACAACTTGCTCTTGAAGGCCCCATCTCCAGAACTCCTTCAACAACAGGTCCAGGACTGTATCAACACTCTCACCCATTACAGGTGGATCCTGAACATGGACAAGTCGGACCTGGTTCCATCTCAGAGATTGATCTTTCTAGGTCTTCTGTTTGACACCCTGAAAGGCATGGTATTTCTGACGTACGAGGTAGTTCACCAGATCAACCACAAGGTGTCCTCAGTCCTGGCTTGCGATCCCATTTCAGCCAAGAAGTTGACCTCTCTAGTGGGGAAGTTGATATCCACCATAGAGGCAGTACCGTTTGTGATGGCTCACACGAGGGAACTTAAGAGGTTCATGATCCAGGCTTGCAAAGGTAACACAGATCTCCTGAGGCTGTACCCCTGCACGTGGAGCTGAGTCTCTCTTGGTGGCGGGACATCTCCAACCTGATGAAGGGCAGGCCCTTCCTGGTATCATTCTGTATCACTGTGACAACGGATGTCAGCCTATCCAGCTGGGGAGTGATCCTGGGTCACCTGAATGCACAGGGTCGATGGACAGCGGAGGAGTCTCTCCTACCCATCAGCATTCTGGAACTTCAGGCAATATTTCATGCTCTCAAATAGTGGTCCTCTCATCTAGAATGCTGTCCAGTTTGCTGCCAGTCCGACAACGCCATGGCGTTCCTAGTTCATATTCCCAGAGTAGACAACGTCTCAGCCAACTTCTCAAGTTGACACACGGTAGACAGTGGAGAATGAGAACTCCACCAGGAGGTGTTCGACATCATCGTCCAGAGATGGGGACTCCCCTGGATCGACCTGATGGTGACCTGAAACAACAGAAAGGTTCTGTTGTTTTGTTCCCGCTGGAGGGATCCTCTGGCTCTTTCAGTGGATGCCATGTCGATCTCGTGGAGAATTCCTCTGGCTTACATCTTTCCTTTCATTCCCCTGCTTCCCAGGGTATTGAGGAAATTTTGGTTGGAAGGAACTCCGTTCATTCTAATTGCTCCGTATTGGCGCTGGCAACCCTGGTTTCTGGAGCTCCTGGACCTATCTGTGGTGGAACCCTTTCTGCTTCCCCGCAGACCCAATCTCCTTCTACAGTGTTATCTGTGGAAGGAGGATATGGACCGTCTGGGTTTGACAGCTTGGCAGTTGAATCCTCAATATTGAGGAAGATGGGCTTCAGTGGTTGTAGCTACTATGCTTCATGCTAGGAAGCCTGTTTCCTCTAATGCATACCACGGAATCTGGTCTATTTTCCACTCTTGGTGTCTGGATAGGGATCTGTCCTCATAAGAGTTCGACCTTCCTTCAGTCCTGTCCTTTTTACAGGACGGGATGGACAAGGGCCTCAGCCTGAGTTCCTTGAAGGCTCAAACTTCTGCACTCTCTTTCTTTTTTCAGAGGCTCATTGCCATCCTTCCAGATGTCAAAGTTTTCTTTCAGGGAATTGCTCATGCTCGCCCTGCCTTTAAGAGTCCCGCTCCTCAGTGGGATCTTAATTTGGTGCTGGGCGTTTTACAGTGCCTTCCTTTTGAATGCTTGGCCACCATTCCTCTTTGTCTTCTGACTTGGAAAATGGCTTTCCTATTGGCAATTGTCTCTGTTCGCAGAGTTGCCGAGCTGCAGGCTTTGTCCTCCAAAACTCGTTTCTTGGTGTTTCACAAGGACAAGGCGGTTCTTCGCACCTCACAGGAATTTTTTATTAAGGTGGTCTCTAAGTTCCACATCAATCAGGAGATTGTCGTGCCTTCAATTTTTCCTGACCCTAAATCTGACAAGGAGAGGGATCTCCACTTCTTGGATGTGGTGCGATGCCTTAAGTTTTATGTGCACCTCACTGAGTCTCTTCGTCAGACTGATGCACTTTTTGTCATCCCTGAGGGTACCAGGGCTGATAAACCTGCATCCAAGGTGACTATTGCTTCTTGGATCAAGTCTACCATTCGTAAGGCCTATGAACTCAGGAAGAAGCCTGTTCCTTTGCGTATCACGGCCAATTCCACCAGGTCCATTGGGGCCTCTTGGGCCTATAAGAATCAGGCCTTGGCTGATCAGCTGTGCAAGGCAGCTACTTGGTTGTCTGTGCACACTTTTTCTAAACACTATCGTGTTGACATGCTGGCTTCAACTGAAGCCAGCTGTGGCAGGAAAGTCCTAGAGGCAGCCATGCCTGTCTAGGACTTTATCCATTGTGCCTCTGTTGAGCCGAGTTGGCTCTAGTTCGGTGTGCTGTGTCACAGTTACTGGTGTGTTATATTTCAGTTCAGTGTCCGTTGACGCTTTTCTTGTTTAGAGCTATCCTATGATCTGATTAGTCCGTATGAGCTCTGGTGACTTTGGGGACTGATGCCTGCTCCTTGCCTTCTTTCCCACCACTGGGAAACTCAATGTTGGTAAATCACAGAGTTATTTGTAAGCTATATTGGACGACAGAGAAAAGAGAATTTTAGTCTTACCTGTTAAATCCTTTTCTCTTAGTCCATATAGCTTACAGGTCTCCCACCCTGTCAAGGGACCATGATTGGTTCTCCTGTGTATGACCGCGGGAGTTCTTTTGGGTTCATGCTCACAGGAGTCTTCTTTTTTCCTTCTTGCTACCTAGTCAGTAGTTAGCATCTCAAATCTAATCTGATTTAACAGGTAAGACTAAAATCCTCTTATTCTACAAGTCCTTTTGCATGATTGGATCAGTGAATCCACCTGGAGGTTCCCCACATAAGACTTTTCCTCCTGTCCTATTTTATACGCTTTACCTAAACACTACCTCCTGGCAAAACAATGGTTTCAGCCAGCGGTTCCATCTTACAAACAATAGCGCAACAACTTGACTCTGCTATAATAGATGGATACTACAGATGCCCCCATTGCATCACATAAGTAACCTACTTACTGGCAGATTTTCTCATCATCCTCATACCAACAAACTTATAGGAATCAAGCCCAATCGTATGTTATGTGATATACTTAATCATGTGTCTGTGCACCTTTAATCTATTTTGGTACGGCCATAACTGACACACAGGACCCAATGCGCAATCACAAGTTCTCTATCACACAAGCCCTGAATGCTGGGAGCAGCGACAAACCATTTGCTAGACAATTTGCACAGGCTACTGTAGTTTCAGTGCTCAGTGGTCTATGGATTGGATCTACCAATTTTTTTTGGTAGGTAGAGGGAGGGAAAACAAGGGTGCGTATTATACATAGGCACTTTTGTTTTCCCCAAAAATCTTGAGTATAATTTACAACTGCGTGTTATACACAGGTTCGTATTATAGCTGAGATTTTAGAGCATTTGTGTATGTGTGTCTGTGTGTGTGAGAGAGTGTATTTATGTATCTACTACGAGAGAGAGATGTGTGTATGTGCGAGAGAGAGAGATTGGTGTGTATTTGTGTATAGATCTGTGTGTGTGTGTGTGAGAGTGTATGAGAGTGTGTATATGTGTGAGAGAGTGTGTTTATGTATCTATTATGAGAGAGAGAGAGGTGTATGAGAAAGGAGTGTGTGGGAGAGATAGAGAGAGAGGTGTGTGTATGTGTGAGAAAGAGATATGTGTGTGTATTTGTGTATAGATGTGTGTGTGCGTGAGTGTGGAGTATTTGTGTGGTTGTGAGTTGTGTATTTGTGTGTGAGTTTGTGTGTGTAGGGGGGGGCTCCAAACTGGGGCCATGATTGTTTGTGAACTTGAATTGTATTTCCCATCTATATAGACCTGAAGGTTCTTGCCTCCATTTATGTACCTAGAAACCAGGCAGCATCCGTGTTCTCACCAGTAGCAAAATGGAATTCAGGATCACCATTATGTTAAGTCAGTAACGCAGCTGGGAGTCTTATGTCAGACCAAAGCTTGCATACCTAAGATCAAAAATGAACTTTTCAGATATGTTTTTTCCATTAATATGGGGGTGTTATACACTAAGATGAGACAAGAGGGATACATTCACTATAGCAAGGAAAATGGGGGGCATTACTAGGTGGTGTAAGTTTTCCTTTAACATGCATGTTTTCAGTGCTGACAAAGTGTTTCTGGGTGTTTGAAGCTCACCTGCACACTGCTTGTCTTTACTCAGCGGAGGATAATTATCTAAACAGCAGTTCATCTGAATAATGGAAAATGCTTGACAGCTGGGTGCTGCTTTGTGTGAATATGATGACAGTAATGTGGCTGATGACGGGATTGTCAATGATAATAAACGTAAAAAAAACATTTAGAAGGAACAACATTTATCTCTCTGTACATCCTATTCAAACTTCCACACAATCTAAACACCCTTCTCCATTTCTGTAGTGAACTCATTTCACCCCAGAAGTTTCTTCTCAATTCAGATAACTTCAGTCTTTAACCTAACTCAGTGCCATGTGTTTGTGTGTGTGTGTGTGTGTGTGTGTATGGCAAGTGGTGTGAGACAATGCATTGCACACCCTGCTAGCACTCAAAGGGTTAAGTGATTCAAACAGCACTTTCACAGCGATGTACAAATCTCCCAACACAAATATTTGTAGTGCTCTTTTGTAATAAGCTTAACCCTTTGAGTGCCAGCGAGGTAACCAACGCATTGCATTTCAATGCGTTGGCTACCTCTGTGGCACTCAAACGGTTAAATGAAAACTAGAATAAAAAAAAAGATGAAATAAGTTTCTACAACACATTGCTTTTCAATTTTATTTAGAACTAACAATTACAATTTCCAGTACATACAGACACACACACACACGTATGTGATAACACACATCTGTGACAGAGAGACACACGCACCTCTGCCAGACACATGTCCTTGACAGCTGTCGCGGCCTCCCTTGGAGGTAATGGGAAAGCAGAGACATATGGCGCGATGCAGGAAACGTACGCAATCACTATTACAAAATGAGAGAGGCTTCTGAGGATGAACAAACAGCACAATGGCCTGTCCTACGGCTAGTCACCACTCAGAACCACCACGTTTTAGCTCTCTAGTGCCACTACAGAGGAGAAATTTCCACATACATATTACACTAATCCCATCCAAAAGGATGGTCCAGTTCCAAAATAACGGGCATGTCCCGTCTGCATGGGAACATCAGCTAACCCCCGACATATGTTTCGGCCTTGTTGGGCCTCGTCAGGGAGGTGCAGCTGGATTCCCTCGGCACTGAGAGCAAGGGGTCCACATCTAGATTACTCTTCAGTATTAGGTAGACCCCCTAAGAGTATTCAAAATAAGCATACAGAATGAGAGAGGCTGTGATGATGAACAACAGCACAATGGCCTGTCCTACGGCTAGTCACCTCTCATAAGCATCACGTTTTAGCTCTCTAGTGCCATTACAGAGGAGAAAATTCCACATACATATTAGACTAATCCCGTCCAAAAGCGAGGTCCACTTCCAAAATGATGGGCAAGTCCCCTCTGCACAACACCAGCTAACTCCAGATGTCACCCCAGTTAACCAGCTGCATCTCACTGACGAGGCCCGTGCAGAGGGGACTTGCCTGTCATTTTGGAACTGAGCCGCCCTTGTGTTTAGTCTGATATGTATGTGGAAATGTCTCCTCTGTAACGGCAGTAGAGAGCTAAAACGTGGTGTTCTAAGTGGTGACTAGCCGTAGGACAGGCAACATTGCTTCTGTTCATGCTCACACGTCTCACATCTTGTTGCCTGTTTTTAAAATATTATGTAGTCCTACTCAATATTATTTATATGTTAAAGTTCTAAAATGTTTCAAATAAAGTGGCTATAGTATTTAGCCAGCTAAAAAAACTGATAAAAGCATAAACCGAAAAGAGTGTTTTTTGAGATTAGAACCCAACCAGATCAGTTCACTGAAACGCTTACCTCATTCAGTTGTTTACTTCATGGTGCCATTCATCACTGTGATCACTTGTATAAGGAAAGAGGTGGGGCTGGATTTACATCTCAGGCACCCCTAGGAAAGGCATCCTATGAGCATCCAATAAGTTAAAGGGATAGTAATACTTCGTTTAACTTTATTTTATTTTGTAGGCATTAAAAAAATATGAAGAATGATATAAGTCTTATCTCTCAAACCTTTATGGTTTGAGAGATATTCACAGTCAAAGTTTCCCCTCCCGCCCCTTGTACCTAGTGTAAGCCATCTCTTCTCAGATGTGGAATGCAGTCCATAGACCAGACAGATAACAGCAGGGGACAATCTTCTTCCTATGAGAACAATGAAATCCCTGGTCCCCTTGACAAGTTTTTCAGGCTTTTCCCTTATCTTAATTGACGATTGTACCTCTCTGCAGTCTACCTGGGCACCTCCCTCTTGCTCTGGCTGAGCAGATCAAGTAAAAGGGGCAGGAGGGGGATACTTTATCATTGAATTACTCCTAAACTACAACTCTGACAGAATTGAAATAACACTCTCCAAAGTCCAAATACTGTGATGATTAATTAGAGCTGCTTTTATTATGAAACATTACTATCCCTTTAAATAATGGCCTGTAAATGGGTATAGAACTGGTGCAGGGACATTGAGATTGCTCTGGCTCCACCCACAGTTCAGTATATGGGTGTGGCCAGTACAGCTGAGGTACCTCCCCTCAAAATTTGGAGCTCTAGGCAGCTGCAAAGGGGGTGAAGGGACAAATGGTGACAGACAGCTCTTTATATATGAAAAGGAAAAACATGTTTATAATGTATTTTGGGGCTTATGCACTTAAGAAGTAAGTTTTACAAATTCTCTTTAGGGGTATGTGATATTTAAAAGGATGTGACCCTTACTGATTTTCAAGAGACAATGTCCCTTTAAAATTAAACAGTCCCTAGTAAAACTGATGACACTGTATTTTCACTAGGACATGGCAAACTATAACTGGCTTCATCAGCTGAATAATAATAAAATTGGATTATCTCATAGCTCCTCAACTGGAATAGTTACTGAAGTGCTGCCACCTACTGGACAAAATGAACAGAACAGGTACATTATCTAAATTTCACTGTGAATGTACAGTAGGGGCAGTCAATTGTTGATCCTCCAGTTACTGAGGACTACAACTCTCATCATTCCCATCCAGCTGTGTGTTGGTTGGGGATGATGGTAGTTGTAGCCCCCAACAGTTTGGGGTCCAACAATTAACTGTCCATGATAAACAGCCTGTAACTTTAAAATAGTGGCATAAGATAAAATGCTTCCTTCCCTCCTGTAAACTCTGTGCCCTTTAACTGCTTTGCAATGTGTTGGAGACCACTTCTTTGGCATTGAAACTGTTAATTGTGCCCTTCCCCCCATCTTTACCAGAGTTGCCACCTTTTCTTCAAAAAAATACCGGCCAAGGCATTTCCTCCATAGACTTAAAATTGGAAAGAAGCCAATTTTTTACCGGCCTGCAGGTAAAATACCGGCTGGGTGGCAACCCTAATCTTTACACATGCCCATAAGAATAATTACAACAACAATAGTAATGGCACATATCATGTAAAAATACCCCATACAATCCCATAGCATGTCACACCCTCTTGTAAAAAAAAAAAACATATTGCGCAGTACCACACAACAGCTCCCCACAGCCCTGTAATAAAACGGATCATTCTACAGCTCTCTATAGAGCGTAGGGCCAGGCAGACAGCACACGTGATTGGAAGTCCAGACCTAACTAAAAACAGAAGCTGTATCAGGTGCTAAGGGCCCATCAGCTTCAATAGTAAGTTACAGTACATCTTTATTTAAATATTGTGTTTGACCCATTCATCCCTCTGTCTCTAAATACCCTTAACAGAGCCATTGTCAGGGGGCAGCATTTTTACACAGGGCACCCCACCCAGATTGCCAGGGCTGTTTATGGGACTCGTTGTGCAAGTGGATTTAACGTATTAAAAATAGGACAAGTAAGAATGATAATTAGCCTGCGTTTGTGGGAGGGGGTCAGAGGGGTGAAATCACATTGCAGTGCAGGATTGGTTAGGATAAGTTCTTCACTTCAGATTCCTTATCTGTCTGTCCTACTATCCCTCTCTATCCACCCTACCTTACCTATTATTCTTCACTGGCTGTCAATTTCCTTCCTAACCCTCTCAAGCCCCACCCAAAAAAACAAACACCCCCCCCCCCCCAACTCTCTGCTATTTATGATTACTGGGGAGGGTTTAACACATTTGAAGGTTCTTACATCCCCCGTCTTATTATGTCGTGCTCCCCCAGACCTTGATTAGGCTCAGTCCTGGCCCACAGTCACTCTTGGCATGCTGTTCATACACCTGTCTGTCCAACTCATAGGTAGGGCCTTGCATCCCACCACTTGGCATCTAGAAAGGGCCTCATCTCTCACCCCTCCGAGTTAATCTTTTCACCTCCTGGAATAATCAGGGTGGTCACTACTCTGATGTTTGAGCCATCCAGTCCACTGACAATCCAGGTATGGACAGTTCTTGGCAAATGGAGGAGCTGTCTCATTTTCAACCACGGTCAGGAAGGCCAGATTGTTTCCATTGTTGTTGATGCATGATGTCAGTCTGGTTTCCCTCCTTGATTCTCACTATGTTGTGAGCAATAAGTCCTTCTGCAGTGTTGTCTGTATTATACAGAAGGCTGTCTGCAAAACTGTGGATTGGTGAGTTTGTTTATGGCTTTCAGCCTCTATAGGGACATGCTGTATTCTGCTCACCCCCCCTTTGCAGGGAGGTACTAGATCACTACATTTACAGATTGGTGGACTTCGGTCACAAATAAACTGACTATGTGTTCTATGACTATCACCGTTCCTTCTTTGCAAAAGACGTTGCCTCCCTGTCATAGTTTCCCTGTATGACAGACTGGAGCTAGTTTGACAAAAAGTTGTTCTGTTGACACTTTTGCAGGAGAATAGCCCCCCTGCTGACTGCTGTGTCTGTCCTCTGAGTGATCCTCAAATATCTGCCCTTCTACAGTCATTCCACCATCCATCAGTCAGAGACGATGTCAGTTCCCTCGGCTCCTATTGCCTATTACTGCTTTGTATTGACTAGTTAGACCCATCACCTTTCTAGGTAAGGTACACATCTGTAATAACTTCAATACAGATGCTGTGCTTTCACTGCCTGTTGCTTGCTGTATGCTTACACTCATTTCCACAGGGCTCTTCCTAAGTCCATGTGCCCACAAGGCTGTTTAACAAGCCTTGAGTAACCCATGTTCACATCCTGAGACTTAAGGGTTATCTAAATGCACACCTCTCTCCTCTCTGGTGGATTTTATGGTTACTGGCCTATCGGAAGAATTCCACACTGGTCTCACAATGCTCCCTCCTGCTTCACTTGAGTGTCCTAATCTCCAATCAGTTGTATTGGACCTATTGCTCGTGGACCTCTTACTGTCCGCCAAACTGACTAAGGTCTATGTCTTAGGGCCATATGTTTGCCTTCCCTTCTCAGAATGAAGCCTTAAAAAACCCGAGAGATCTCAGGTGTGCCTAGTTAGTAGTTTTTTTTTGAATAATCTTTAGATTATATAATTTCAATAATGTCAGGGAGATAGAACAGAATTAGTAAGGAGAAATGGCCCTCGCACTTAGGTGTGAGCAAGTTCTCACTAGAGTGCAGTGTTTTTCTGCCACTTTGGTCTTCCACGGACATCCCCGCAGATATGTTCTTATGATGCCCCTTCTTTACTACATAGACAAAAAAATGTGAATTGTGAGTTTCAAATATATTATTATGAAAATTGCTATGCACAAAATATGTTTGTTTTCTTATGCTGAATGCAGTGAGTGTAATTTCTGTACAGTGTTTACTTTGGAAAGCAGACTGCAGAAGATCAGGCAGAGAGATGAAGGAGAGGAACTGGGTCAGATGGTTGTTTACAAGCCTCACAAGCAGCTCTGAGACAAATGGGAGTACAATGAGCGCAGACAGTATATTGGCTGGACACAACTGGCCATCAACAGCTCATGGGCAATAACATCTTAACGACGACTAGACAGAAAGGAACAATGGGGGAGATTTAAAAAGTGGAGTTAACTAAAAATGAACATTAAAATGCCTGTAAGATTGTCTCTGGTAATTATAAAGGTTTATGGATGGTTTAGGAGGACATAACGCTGTGTAGTAAGTACATTTTTATGTGGTGCAGCGTATTTATAAAGTAATGCTGCTATTTGTGCAAATCTAGAGACATTATTTTCTCCAAATATTTAAGGCCGGGTCTGACCTGTTCTTATTTGTTGGTCTCCAGATTAATAAAAATAACTAGAATACTTTATAAACACCAGAGTCTTAAGGAATAAGGACATTTTAAGGATCCGTTCACAAAAACGAACAAAAAGACTTTTTGTAAATCTCCCTTATTGAATCTTATGTGTAAAAACAAAGGGCCACATGTATAAAGAATATGGAACAACTCTACAACAAACCAGCTCTATCATAGGAGACATAAAAAAACCTCCCAAATTCCCAATGACATTGATGGATCTTTTAACCCCTTAAATGCTGGACGACTCCAGTGAATTGCTCTGCAATACGTTGGAGACCTCTGTAGAGTGAAAGGTTAAAGCCCTATTTGAAACCTGTGGGAAGATTCATTTGCTCCTGTGGTACAATTGATTTGGCCCCAAAATGGATCCACTTTTCTTGTATAAATAAGATCCAGATAGACTAATTTAACCCTCTGAGTGCCAGAGGAGTACGCAACAAGTAGCGTACCACTCTGGCACTCAAAGGGTTAATCAGAATACCTTGATCACTTCTGGAGCAAACCACCTGCATCATCGGGGCCAAATAATCCACAAAATTCACTCTGATTTTCATACGGCATTTAACCCTTTATGTGCCAGATGGGTATTCAACACATTGGAAAGCAATGCGTTGGATACCTCTCTCTGCACTGAAAGCATTAGCACTCTGAATGTTAGAGAAGTCTCTGAGTGTTACTGGCAGTGCTACCAGGGTGAGATGCACTAAGGGAGAAGTGTGTGTGTGGAGATGCACAGAGGTCACTTCCTCATAGAAAATAGAACACAATGTTTGCACCAGGAATTATCTATGCGAGGGGAGGGAATTAAATCATTAGCATTTGGTGATGTGTTAGGGTGGGAAAGTGTGGGGAATGGAGAGGATGCACTCACCCTCAGACTTCAGCACCAAAGATAGCAGCAGATACCTATTAACCGTTTGCGTGCCACAGGGTTGTGCGAGACAATGCTCTGCAATGATTTGCATACCACTGTGGCAGTCAAAGGACTATAACATAACATAGGAGACTGGCAGAGTAAAAGTGATACCTTTATTAACTAACTGAGTAGCTCTAGGATGCAAGCTTTCAAAGCAATTAGGTTTCTTCATCAGACATGTTTAGAATGAAGGCTGAATACAAAATACATGACAGTTTATATACTTAGCATAATATAGCATACACATACCCCGGCCCCATTTGCCTTTCCCCACTTTTCTTACACATCTGAGTTTTCATGAATCAGCTCTTAAGCAGCCAGGACAGTGGACTGTGTATGATATTAATCTTTGAGTTCTACGGGGGTGTGCAATGCATTGCAGGCAGCATCGTCAGTTATCGGAGCTTAGTGCATGTGACGAATAGCCACAATAACATATAAACAAACACTCAGGAATACAAAATGGCACATTAAGCTATATTTCAATATGTAAAGGTGTAATCACATGGATGAGATGGTGAAGACACCTTAGTCCATACCACAAGTTGTATTTGGGTCCAGTTTGCCACCATAAATAAACTGGACCCGTATCAAACCTTAGGGCATCTTCTCCCTGGTGCCAAGATAGAAAGAGATGCTACTGGAAACCATTTTCCATATAACACGATAGTAACAACTCCACCACTTCCTGGTAGTTTCAACTGTATTAACTTTTGAATAGACTAACTTTAAGCAGTAGTCGTACCCTTGTTGTATTCAGCAGAATATCCGTACAATATATACTATTTTCGTTAAAAAAAATGTTGCTGCTTTAAGTGCACATTGTGCATTAAAAGAATAGTAATAATGTGTATATATATATATATATATATATATATATATATATATATATATATATACACAATTTCTGTCCTGTTCTTTCTGCTGCCAGTGTGCTCCGACAAACCTGGTAATTTCATCTACCCATCTTGCCTTTGGTCTTCTTTTTGGGCATTTAGTATCAAGTGGAAACCATTCCTAAATTTGTGTGGTCCATCTACCATCAGATCTTCTTGCTATGTGACCTGCCCATTACTATTTTAGATGCTTTACTCCTTCAGTCATGTCATAAACCTTTGTTTGATGTTGAGAGGGGAGGGCTGGCCTGGGGGGCAGGGTGGCAATTGCCCCCTGCGCCAGTCATATGTCGGGCTGGTGGGCCACTCCCGCTTGTTGCTGCAAATGTAGCTACACTAGTGATACCACAGAGCTTACAATTGAAATGGAGCTACAATCCAAGTGGAGGTACACTAGTAGCATAACCCATTTCTCTTGTAAGTTCTCTGGTATCACTAGTGCAGCTTTACTTACACTGTAACCTCTGTAGTTGCACCAGTGTAACCCCATTTCAATTGTAAGCTCTGTGGTCTTGCTTGCCTTACTTCACAACATTAACTCTCTCAGTGCCAGAGGGGTATGCCACGCATTGCAAAGCATTGCGTGGCATACCCCTCTGGCACTCAAAGGGTTAATGGCAATTTTAAAATTAACAAACCGGAGGGGTCTGGAACAGTGGGCTGGAAAAATTGTAAAATCGGGCCACTTGATTGTAATTGCCCTCCAGGCCACAGGTTGCCAGCCCTCCCCTGGCTGTTGAATCCAAGCACGTTTTCCGGTCTCTTTTTTGTTAGGTTCAGAATTCAATGTTCTATACTTCTCTGTGCGACCTTAAGTTTTTAGCATTTAGTGTCCATGTTTCAACCATATCTAAGAGCTGGGAGGACACACTGGTCAAAAACCTTTGCTTGTGGCAGAGTGGTAAATTTGTCTTAAAAACAGTACTTCTAAGTTTACCAAATGATTGCCATCCCAGTTGTATTAGCCAATTAATTTCCATTGTGATGTTTCCATCTGTTGACATTTCTTGCACAAGGTAAACACACTTGTACACTAGTTCTTGTCCATCTACTGTGACTTTCCTTGGTACGGTAAATTTGTTAAACATGACTTGAGTTTTGTTGATATTCATCTTCAGACCAAACTTTTTGCCTTTCTGTTGTAGCTTTTCAATGCTATCTTGAAGCTCATCGGGACTACTGACAAAGAGAATATAATCTGCAAAATGTAAATGATGTCGGTAATGTCCCTTGATCTTATGTCCTTCTTTGTCCCTATTTAGTTTGTGGAGCTAAACAAAATAGGTTTGGTGAGTCTCCCTGTCAGATGCTTTTTTCTGTGCTGATCTGAACTATATCATTGTTGATCTGTATTGATGCGGTTGCATTTTCATATATTGATTGGAGGATATTGATGTAAGCTCTGTCTATTCCTTGATTGATCAGGGCATTGATTAATGCTTGCTTTTTTCTCTGAGTCAAAGGCCTCTTCGTAGTCAGTGAAGGCTATGCATAACAGAAGGTTGTATTCATTATGTCTTTCTATAACTTGTCACACAGTCTGGATATGGTGGACCTTGTTGTTTTTTTTTAACACCTTTGAGTGCCAGAGAGGTATCCAATGCAATGCATTGTGGGAGGCTTTCCCTCATTGACATGAAAGGGTTTCTCGATCCTGCCCACTCCTACCTGCACATGATTGCATCACATGAGTGAGACGACACAAGAC
The DNA here is from genome assembly GCA_037306005.1 of Rhinophrynus dorsalis. Taxonomy (NCBI): domain Eukaryota; kingdom Metazoa; phylum Chordata; class Amphibia; order Anura; family Rhinophrynidae; genus Rhinophrynus; species Rhinophrynus dorsalis. Next base: position 49,931,676 of record CM074718.1, read on the forward strand.
TGCATTGCGTGGAGCAGTGTGGTAGCGGCCTCTAACATTACTCGACCTTGGCCCGTGTACCAGGGCTTTTTAGTTCACAATAAAATATTTGGTTATTTCTAAATACCCCTGTGTGCGCTTGCTTGGGATGGTTCTTCCATCTACAACTTGTTATACCTTTGAGATTCAAGCAGCACCGGGCAAGTAGTTACCTGATTTAGTTATATATATATATATATATATATATATATATATATATATATATATATATATATTTTCATACCTGGGAACTTCCAATTGAGGTCTACCCGAGGGGAGTCCTTTGGTGCAGCAGGGGGTGACAATAATGATGCAAATTGCATCAAAAAGGGGCGGGGCGAGTTGGAGGGGCAGGGCTTAAAGGTGTCACACAGAAGGCTGGGGATGGAGGAACACCAGGAGAAACAGCAGATGTGGCAGAGTTTCAATAGAAACTCCCCATATCCGGAGGAATCAGCTTCTGCCCCGGAGACCCGGTAAAGCTCTGTCAAAACCAGAGTCTCTGGGGCAAATCCGGAGAGTTCCGAGGGATGTATATATATATGTGTGTGTGTATTATACATACTTACACATAATTTTTCCCACATTAAGCTTTACAATCCCTTTAACCTCTTGGATAATAGAGCGATCTCACACTCATTGCAAAGCAACACATTGGAGACATCTTTAGTATCCGATGGGTTAACAGACATGTATTTGGGTGACAGAAATTCCGTTCATATAAATTATGTGATTATTTTGCTATATTGTCCTTAATTTCAGACTCTATATTAAAAACACATTTGACAAAAAAAAAAAACAGGATCAATGCTGAAATAAACTAACGGAACCGCAGGGAACACATACAAATTTCTCAAATTCTATTGATTTAAATGGGGCTTTTAACCCCTTGGATTCTAGAGAGGTCGCCAACGCATTGCAAAGCAATGCGTTGGCAACCTCTCTAGCATTCAAGGGGTTAAAAGCCCCATTTAAATCAGTAGGATTTTTTTTTATTTGGCCCCTATAGTGCAGTTGGTTTTCTCCATGATTACTCCAGTGCTCCTAAACCTTGTGTTCACTTCCTTTTGTGCATAGGCCTCAAATGTCAAATATACCGTATTTGTTCAAAATAACAAAACAAACAAAAGGAGTAGCTCTTCTTTTACAGACTAGAAAAAAAAAATGAAACATAGGCAATGAACTTTAAAGCCTTTTAAACCTTTCAAACAAATGTTTCAATATTGTATTTACCAGAATTCTGAGTAAACATCCAAAAACAGCTCTACGAATATGAGACTGACGCCAGAGCGTGGCAAGACCTTTCAGTGCAACGGGCTCTTTCTGGATACAGTATTGGCCTTTTATTCTACCAACAATAATATTAAACTTCTAATTCTTATGTTATAGATACAGTGGTAGGTAAGCTTAGGCTCTCCAGCCTTTGGAGACTTCAACCCCCCTAAGTATGGTAGTCATGAATTTCACCTAACCCCGTGTCAGACATATATGTAAGGGTTTCCAGACCTAGGAAAAACGTAAAGGGATAGGATTAACAAGGTGTCTTTTAAATATCCTACAACCCTAGTGAGATATTGAAAAATATATATTTATCTGGTAAATGAGACCTAAAATCTGTAATGTAAATTAACTTTTGAAATGGGTGTGTAGGTTGCTCTGGTTGGCCATTTGACTCTGTTTATACCAGCTTCTAATGAGTGATAAGTACAATGTAAACTCACAAGTGAGGGATAAGCTTCTGTCTGAAAAGGTAAAAAATAAGTGTTCTTATCTCCGAGAATTATCTGAGTTGTATTTTGTCAGTTTTGATCAGTAAACCCACTTATTGCAGAGTGCATGTTCATAATGTCAGATTCATACTTAGGAACTCTCAGCGTTTGACCTTGACACCCAGGGTTTTGACCCAAATATCAGGGTCTCAGGGTGAAGGGCCAAATTCTCGGGGTGAGAAAGTTAATTGTTACCATTTATGATCTGCGCCCACTGGCTGCTTTAGTCCCTAAACTTTTGTCATTTATACCAGAAACACATATGGAGAGTCTTGCTTTCCTTGTGTGTGTGTTCAGACACAGTTGTGGTATGCTATAGGATGACTGATGACTGATTGGAGAACCTCGGGGTTTCACAAGCAGGTACATCCTATATAATAATTCACTAAATGTGTTTGTCTGAAGCTGTCATGTGCAGTAGAGACGGCTGCGCAAGCTGCAGTCATGCGCACTACAGACTGCCCACCAGAGGCGTAACTAGAAGCCTCCAGGGCCTGGTGCAAGAAGTGCCACGGGCCCCCCCACCACACTGACCCCTCGACCACACTGACCCCCTTCACAATGCACCTCAATCTTCACAATGCCCCCATCTCTTACCTCCCTGGAGCTCCTGCGCGGTCCTCATAGTAATGAAGAGCGCTGGGAGATGATGTCATCTCCCAGCACTCTGCATTACTAGAGCGCCGGAGGGAGATTGCGGGCGCCAGGTGGAGGGGTCGCAGGGGCCCTACAGTTACGCCACTGCTGCCCACGCCATGGCTGATAGCAGAGCAGGGCTCCGGATTCAGATCTCAGTCTCTGCACTGCTGCCATTGCTGGGTGGCACTGTGACCTGTGTACACAGGCTCTTTAACTAGTATCACCTATAATCTACTTTATGGGGCTCAAGTTATTATTTTAAAGATTTATGGGTCAGCTCATTTTATAATTTCCCAGGTATTGTCAGACTGTTGCACTCGAACCAAATGAGGAATTCTTTCAAATGTTGATTAGGAGTACATACTAATCAAATGGAAACTACCTCTTGATTTTTAGGTAATACTGTCTCAGCGTTCAGTCAGGGAAGGGGGAGGGAGGGGGGGACTTTGAGCGCTATCGTCTCTCAAACCATAAGGGTTTGAGAGATGACACTGGGGGCAATAAGTTTCTTTTTAACAAAGCTACAATATGGGGATTAGTAATTTGCAAGTATTACTATCCCTTTAAGGATCCATTCGCAAAAAACGAACAAGAACACTTTTTATAAATCTCACTCATTGTGTCTTAAATTAGAACCAAAAAATGCCAAGAGCGGAATATAAAATGGCTTATTTCTTAACACATTGCACTGCATTATAATTATAGGAGAAATAAACATTTTTTTTGAAAACCTATATGTTATAGAGCTTATCCTGGTCATTCCCACCGCTGTCAGCTGTTTTCTTAAACTTTATAACAGTTCAAATAACCAGGAAGGTTCTAACTGACAGGAAGTGACTCAGCAGTTTCTATCACATTCTATGGAGAACTGTATGTCACTGACTTTCTTCTTCATTAGAAAGTAACAGAATAACAAATTGGAATTTGGCCACTAGAGGGCACTGCTAATGTAAAAAAAAAACCCCACAGGTTTAAACAGTAATAACTTTGGAAATTTGCATCTCTTAGCAATGGCAGTATGCTTATTTTACTCACCAGGAAATGGTGTACAATATATATTTTTTCATATAAAAGTTTACTGCTCCTTTAAATTAGTAAAGGGAACAGTTACATTGTGTGAGGATTACTCTCTCCTCACTACAGCATTATTTTCACTACCGTGGGTGGCAGGAGCTCTGTTGAATTTTGCCATGGGCTCTAGCCCCAGATCTTTTTGCAACCAATCCTGTATGTCATTTTCATGGAGGCGGACATGATAGTTGTTGACAGTTTGTTTCAAACTGAAGCAGACAAAGTGCATGTTTCTTCTTAAAGGGGAACTTTCACCCCTTAATAACTAAAGCTCCCCTTACTGCTGACCTGGCGACTAGCTGTTTAGTAGCGCTAGTCGCCAGAAAACTTACCCCGTTCTCAAGATTTCGCCGTTTGAAAGGATCAGGAAGCACGGACGTCTCTTCACAGTGACGTCCGTGCGCCTGCGCTGTCAGTCCCTTGTCAGTCCCTTGTGCACCGTACGGTGCATACGGTGCACAAGGGACTGACAAGGGACTGACAGCGCAGGCGCACGGACGTCACTGTGAAGAGACGTCCGTGCTTCCTGATCCTTTCAAACGGCGAAATCTTGAGAACGGGGTAAGTTTTCTGGCGACTAGCGCTACTAAGCAGCTAGTCGCCAGGTCAGCAGTAAAGGGAGCTTTAGTTATTAAGGGGTGAAAGTTCCCCTTTAACCATTTAAGGACCAGAGATGTGTGCAATGAAGTGCAAAGCAATGCATTACATGCCTCTCTTTTCCTTAAAGGGATAGTAATACTTAAAATGTAAAAAAAAATATGTTGTAGGGTTTATCCCCCTGAGTAAAACAAGAGCACTCCCACTGCTGAAAGGTGTTTCATTCACAAGTTATTAATTTTCAAAGTTGAATGTTTTAGGTGCAATATCACAGTGGCCTGAAATTGTACAGTGGCGCTGTTGCTACACCATCCTATGGAGATTTATGGTCCCGGGACCAGAGCTGTCCATAGGATGGTGTAGCAACAACGCCACTGTACAATTTCAGGCCACTGTGATATTGCACCTAAAAAATTCAACTTTGAAAATTAATAACTTGTGAATGAAACACCTTTCAGCAGTGGGAGTACTCTTGTTTTACTCAGGGGGATAAACCCTACAACATATTTTTTTTTTTACATTTTAAGTATTACTATCCCTTTAATGATTTTAGATTACCATGTGCAGTGAGTGAGCAGCATTTGAGGATTTGCGGTCCTGCTAGCAATTGTCATTTCAGTCTCCATGACATACCGGAATGATTGAGGAATGGTGACGTTGTCTCTTGAACCCATGCAAACAAATGTATAGCCTCTGGGTGCTACAATGGCATCAGCAGGCAGCTTTATAATGATGAATGCTGCAGTCACCTGTGGTTCGCCTGCCCACCAAACTCTTCATAGGAATAGCAAATTACTTTACATAACTTTTTAAGGTATAATGCTTATCTCTATTATATGAAAAGGTTATCCCAACATGTTTCCCACAGAGTCCTTTGTCAAGCGATAAATGTAACATCCTCAATAATAAAGATAAGAATTACAACATAAAAATTATGATTGTGTACCTGTTATAAAGTCAAGATTCATAGGGGATTTTCTGGCCATAGTAACGCAGTATGTGGTGTGTGTAGGGGTATTATTAAGAGGAATTAGTCCTCCTTTAAGTGTATTTGTACAGAAAGAGTCTGATAGAAATTTACCGTTCCCTTAATCACTAGACTGGGCATGGTCTTGGACATGTGAACCTAGTACTACCACCACACTCTTCCTCCTGCAGCTTTAATTATTTTTTTTTAATGAGGCCTTCTTTGGAGAGCATCAGGACCCACCACCTCCAGACCCCATGTTGATCTCTTACACAAATATTTAAGCAATGAATAATTGCAACCATTATGTCTTCAGTACTTTCCCTTCCACTGTCCTCTTTCACCGGACTTTCCTCAAAATTCCGAGTTGATTGGGAGGAGCAGGGAGGCCAACTCTCATCATTGCTGTTATCAGCAATAATTCAGAAGGTTCCATAGTTCTACTGTTCAAGCCAGAACTTCAGGGAATACTGTCTTGGGGGAATGAAGGCGAGTTGCTTCCAGTTGCCATTATTGATCACTTACAAAATCATGTCAGTAATCAATATCTAGTGAGGAGCATGAGGAGGGTCCTAATGCCCCTCCAACATGATCTGTATGTATATTTTACAAAAATTAAAACTGTGTGTGTCACTGGGTTGTTCAACACATGTCCACCACACATACATTCTACTTTCCCAGCCTTGTTCCAGTGAGCTTTTATATTCTCTATTATTTTATCTTTTACTGGTACTATTTGGTCTATGAGGTATACCTTTCTTTAGAGGGTGCCCTTTTATTTATTTTAGGACTATTACTGGACTTTTTTTATTCTTATAATATATGTTTTGTTATTATATTTTCCCAGTACTAATACACTTTATTTAAGTACCATTATATTATCCATATATGTATTTCGATATATATAGGTGTTCTCCTATTGCATATACTTATATATACATAATTGTTTTTTCTTTATACCATTTTTGTCAGGCTGCCATTAACTACTCAGAACTGTAGGAAATTCTATGATGTGTTAAAGATTTTTGCATACTTAAAGTGACTGAGGTATAAAAAAGCATGTATTTTTTATTATTATTATGGTACAACTTTCTGGAAATAGCTGTGTGCACTAGCCTAGCGGTAGAAAGGCAAGTGACTTCTCATTTGATGTGACTGGTTGTCTACTTTACAAAAGTGTTAATTGTCTTCATTTCTATAGTTGTTATAACCATTTTATTACAGGGAAATTGTATTAGAAAATATTTTTATATGAGACATTTCTGTACCTTGGAAGGGGCAGAAATGTAAAAAAAAACCAGTTTATTTTGCTCTAAAAACATCCTCTGGAAACATTTGTGCTTACCATGTGAGTGGTAGAATGGCAAATAACACTTAATTTTATACAGTGGGATATAACATTTCAGCAAACGTATATTTTAGTAGGTTATTTTTAATTGTATGGGGTAGTTACACCTTCAATCTACATTCAGTGCATTTTGGTTTGAAAATGCCAATGATGTCAACTGAGATTCTATTATTTGCTGTTACTAATTTGGGTCCCCCTGGAAGGACATGCATTTTGCCCACTAAACATATTTGTTTTCAGTATACTTGGGGGATTTGGGGCTTTGCAAAATAATTGAAACTTTCACAACCAACAAATGTTTTATATATAGTGTATTATATTAGTAAATTATGTTATCTTTTACACTTTTTGTATTTATGACATCATAATTTGTACCATGATGTAAAATTTACTTCATATGTGGCACCATGAAAAAGCTGAATTTATTCTAAAAAAAAAAAAAAAACTATATATATAATTGTTACCTATGGGAATCATACAGATGGGTAGAAAAAAATGCTAAAAATGTGTCTGACCTCCACTTAAAGGGTATATAACATTTCTCGAGTCTCTGGAGCTGAAAGGGTTAAATGTGCCAGTTTTTCCTATTATTCTATACATATTTACCATATAAAAGTCTATTCCCTGGTGCAAGGTTCACTTACAATTTGGGTCCATGATCTCTACTCCCACAGGCAGTTAATGATTAACGCTACACTTTTCTGATAGTTCACAAAACCTCCAAAATATGGTGTATGTGTGTGTGTGTGTGGGGGGGGGAGGAGCAGGCTTTCCAGTCCCAGGAAATCACAGCTTCTTGTGAAACATAAAAGTGACAATCACCAGGGTCCTGTTACTTAAATCTGCATAGCCCTCAGCTCCACTGAATGTTCCAGTTGGAGTAGAAAAGGAGAGGACGTATGGAATCTCTACTTCGATACACGTGTGTCCTGATATTGATATTTCATGCTTCCCAAACCTATGGAGAACGGGTGGGTCTATCATTTTTTTACCTCTTCTCTGATGTCGGTTTATCTCTGTGGATGCTAGAGAGGTCTCTAACACATTGTGGAGCAATGCTTTGGACACCTCTTCAGCATCCAAGGAGCTTAACCTTTTATGGTTGCTCATATGCTTAGTTCATGCAGTACCTGTCAACAGTCCATGATGTTAAGCAACAGTCTCTGGTTCAGGCCCCCTGGGGGAAGTGTACACATTGAATTCTGAGCTTGCTTGATTCTATTTGCTAATCCTATGCCTGCCTAATGACAATTCACTAATCTACTTATGCCTAAAATCCTCCCCTATATTTCTCTTGTGCCAGCTGAATATTATATAGAAGTCTGTTGGTGTTTTAGTGTGTTTTTTCCATGTTGTACATGACACAGAGGAAACTGGTGTAACTTTACCCTATTTTCTTGTGCATGCAATTGGGCAGGTGTGAGGGGCTTGCTGGCCTTGACATGTTAGTGTGCGCACCTATGCATGAAAGAGATCTCATGCTCTAATACATCCTCCTGAGTGCAACCACTGGTGCTGTAAGCTAATACTAGTAGACAGGCCTTAAAAGTTGAAGTCCTTTGCTACTAGCCAGACCTGAAAAGTTACTCGCCACTGCAAGCCATAACATACCCACCAGGGCTGAATTTCTACTCGCCAGGGCTAAATTTCCACTCACCATTGGCTAGTGGCAAGTGGAAATTTTGAGCCCTGCTAGTTGAGTTATCATTATGCTGGAAGATTTGGTCATTCCCACTCCCTGGATTCTTCTTTGAGTTGCTAGTTTTAAAATGTATTTTAATTTCATATTTTTTTGATTGTCATTAATAGGTTGATGTGTTATGAGCTTCCTCAATGTTAATATTGCATATTTGTATGGTTTCATGTAGTATTTAGGTGTGGTTAATGTATGTTTCTCTATATAAGTGAAGCTCTATGTCTCTTGTAAAAGGTTTTCCATTAGTTTCACATTGCAGTACTATGGACAGTAGTCATACCCTGTATTGTGACTGCAGAGGAAAAGTGCCCCCTGAAATGTTTTTGAAATGTAGGCAAATATGTTAGTATTTGGACAAATTTCATTATTTCACGAGTATCTTTAATGCACATTTTCCCAAAACCTTAGACAATCAAGGGCAGCTATTAGATTGTTTTATTATAAAGCCCAGGACTGCACTGTTCAGTTCCAAAACAAATCCTGCCGGCTCTTTATGAAATCAGAAAACTGTCCCCTATTCTTGGCAGGGGGACTGGAATAAACAAGGGGAAGTCTGTGGCTCAGGCCAAAGGCTTCACCTATTGTATATACGCAATTCCAATAGACTGATAGACAGGGGAGCTCTTTTGCACTGAACAAATGTGGAGCTTGAGCCAACTCAATGCATTGCACCATACAAGCCTTATCACACCAATACAAGTAGGGAGATTAGCACCATTACATCCCCCAAGCTGGCAACAAGCATTAAAATGGCTATAAAAGGCTATATAGGAAGTGGCCTTGTAATAAAGGCATTTGTCTAAGAACTAGTGAAACCGAGTTCCCATAGCTTGATATACTGCCTTCCATTCACTGATTGCCATGAAGATCTCCTTAAAGGGATAGTAATGTTTCATAATAAAAGCAGCTCTAATTAATCATCATAGTATTTGGACTTTGGAGAGTGTTATTTCAGTTCTGTCACAGTTGTAGTTCAAGAGTAATTCAATGACAAAGTATCCCCCTCCCGCCCCTTTTACTGATGTAACGCTGCTCATCCAGATCAGAAGGGAGGTGCCCAGGTAGACTGCAGAGAGGGACAATCTTCAATTAAGATAAGGGGAAAAACCTGAAAAACTTGTCTAGGGGGGCAGGGCTTTCATTGTTCTCATAGGAAGAAGATTGTCCCCTGCTGTTATCTGTCTGGTGTATGGACTGCATTCCACATCTGAGAAGAGATGGCTTACACTAGGTAAAAGGGGCAGGAGGGGAAACTTTGCTTGTGAATATCTCTCAAACCATAAAGGTTTCAGAGATAAGACTTATATCGTTCTTCATGTTTTTTTAATGCCTACAAAATAAAATAAAGATGAAACGAAGTGTTACTATCCCTTTAATTTGCTGGACTGGTTGATGGCAGTGCCTCATCAGTGTATTCATCAGTGAGTGACATAAAAGTAGGGTGACAGCTGTGTTTGTGGTGGGTAATAATTGGCCAGGGGGAATAAGAGGACTGTTATTACTAATGTCTGCTGGTATGTTTCTTTTGGTGAGGCTTAGCATCCCCAATCCTTAATTATTATCCTTCTCATGATGAGTGGGGTCTTTCTTATTGCTACCAGATATTAAATTTCCTACAAAAAGTGCAGTTTTACCACTTTTTTCACCAGCCTCATTGAGTTGAAATCAATAGAAGACTGAATTTCAAGTGGCAGTTTTCTCTTGTTTTCAACAGCCATTTAAAAAGGGTGTCAGGCTCTCCCAGCATGCCATTCTGTGTTTGTGAGAGGAGAAAGCAGCACATTTGTGAGCTAGAGAAGGTAGGCAAATATAGTGCCTTGCAAAAGTATTCACCCTCTTGGCATTTTTCCTCTTTTGTTGCATTACAACCTGGAATGAATTAAAATAGATTTTGTATCATTTGATGTACACAACACACCTACCACTTTGAAGATATCAAATATTTTTTATTGTGAAACAAACAAGAAATAAGACAAAAAAACAGAAACCCTGACAGTGCATAACTATTCACTCCCACAAAGTCAATACTTTGTAGAGCCCCCTTTGGCAGCAATTCCAGCTGCAAGTTCCTTTGAGTACGTCTCTATAAGCTTGGCACATCTAGCCACTGGGATTTTTGCCCATTCTTCAAGGCAAAACTGCTCCATCTCCTTCAAGTTGGATGGATTCTACTGTGTACATCAATCTTTAAGTCATACCACAGAATCTCAATTGGATTGAGGTGTAGGCTTTGACTAGGACATTCCAAGACTTTTAAATGTTTCCCCTTAAACCATTCGAGTGTTGTTTTAGCAGCATGCTTAGGGTCATTGTCCTGCTGGAAGGTGAACCTTTGTCCCAGTCTCAAATCTCTGGAAGACTGAAACAGGTTTCCCTCAAGAATTTCCCTGTAGTTAGACCCATCGAACATGCCTTCAATTCTGGCCAGTTTCCCAGTCCCTGCCGATGAAAAACATCGCCACAGCATGATACTGCCCACCTCGTGCTTCACTGTGGGGATGGTGTTCCCGGGGTGATGAGAGGTGTTGGGATTGGGCCAGACATAGCATTTTCTTTGATGGTCAAAAAGTTAAATTTTAGTCTCATCTGACCAGAGTACCTTCTTCCATATGGCTGGGGAGTCTCCCACATGCCTTGGTCCTATGGACAGATACTCTAATCTCCGCTGTGGAAGTTTGCAGCTCCTTCAGGTTTATCTTTGGTCTCTTTGTTGCCTCTCTGCTTAATGCCCTCCTTGCCTGGTCCGTGGGTTTTGGTGGGAGGCCCTCTCTTGGCAGGTTTGTTGTGGTGCCATATTGTTTCCATTTTTTAATAATGGATTTAATGGTGCTCCGTGGGATGTTCAAAGTTTGAGATAATTTTTTATAACCGAACCCTGATCTGTACTTCTCCACAACTTTGTCCCTGACCTGTTTGGAGAGCTCCTTGGTCTTTATGGTGCCGCTTGCTTGGTGATGTTGCGGACTCTGAGGCCTTTCAGAACAGATGTATATATATACTGAGATCATGTGACACTTAGATTGCACACAGGTGGACTTTATTTAACTAATTATGTGACTTCTGAAGGGAATTGGTTGCCCCAGATCTTATTTAGGGGCTTCATAGCAAAGGGGGTGAATACATATGCACGTACCACTTTTCCATTTTTTATTTTTAGAATTTTTTTTAAAACAAATTATTTTCTTCATTTCACTTCACCGATATGGATTATTTTGTGTATGTCCATTACATGAAATCCAGATTTTAATGCAACAAAATAGGAAAAATGCCAAGGGGGTGAATACTTTTGCAAGGAAATGTAAATTGGAGTTGAAGCTTAATTTAGGGAGTCTTTTAGATAGGATATTTGTTCTCTGTATTAATGGAGTCTGGGGGCAATCTGGAGCAGAAGAAGGGAAAAGGAGGTTGACCCCCAGAATTTGGTGTGACTGACTGGCAAGACACAAGCAGCTGTGATCCAAGTTCCTTCTTGATCTGGTTGTTATTATCTCTGTGCTGGGGGAATCTGAGGGTGTGAGAAGGGAGCAAAGGCGGTTGACCCCCAAATACTCCAACATTCTGTCTAACTGATTTGATTTGAAAGACACAGGCAGCTGTGGTCCAATTCCCTTGCTGATCTTGCTGCTATTATCTCTGTGCTGGGGAAGTTGCTGATTTTTTTTTTTTTGTTATAATTTTTTTTTGAACAGTGATAAGATAGGGTGAACAACACCGTTTGAAAAAATAAAATAAAAATATTAGGTGACTGACAGCTGACTGGGACCCTGATGTGAGCTGTGTGACTGAGGAAGACTTGATAGATAACAGACGAGTTTGAGTATTTTGTTGAGGGCCAAGGTAAGACATCACACTCCATCAGTTCTCTTGTGTACTTAAGAGTAAAAACACACACAGTAGTTCATAAATGTCCAGCCAATGCACAAGGATCAAGGGTTGGGGGGAAAGGAGGAGCTGTGCAGGGACAAGGGAGTAATGTGATAGTTCAAAAGTTGACTACAGCCAAAGTTGCTGCAGCGTATGCACTAAATGTTGATGATCCCTCTCCTCCTGGGGAGGATGCAGTTTGTCAAGGTCCCACCAAAAGCTCTAGCATCAGTACTATAAAAAAAAAAAGGAGAACACTGAAGATGACAATGAGTTGCATTCTAGTGTTGATGATGGCATAATGGAGGAAGGTGTAGCAGCTTAACCAACTGCTGCATCTAGAATACAGAAACAACAAAAAGGGGGCACCAATAGTGTCTTATCAGACTAATAAAAATAATATATACAATCAATGCACTCACATGTAATAGATGCTGTGCATATACATATGTGCAGCCTCAGCAATAAAGCCTGCAGAGATCTTACCACCATCCCTGCTCCATGTTGCCGCGGATTACTTGCATCCTAAAGGATCCAGAAGTCTCAAATGTAAAGGTAGAAAAGATGAAACCGCTCCAGTCTAATCTCTCAACTCGTACACATTTTTATTTATTTATTTATTTATTTATTAAAACAATAAAAACATGGTGATACAACAATCTGTTTCCTACAATTCAAAGCGCTTCACAACAAAAAATGGTGCTTTTTCAAGATATGTAGGTTAATGCTGCATCTGACAGTGAGACAAACAAGCACCTAAACACCTAAGCACCTAAACCTCAAAGTAGTAGGGAATATTGCGAAAGTACAAGTACAAAGAAATTGTTTGACACCTCTAAAAAGGTAGTGGGCAAGTAGCGGCGGGCGATGCTGAGAATGGCCTAATGATGACTGATGATGATGTAGATGTACAATATATCCCTCCAGCATCTTTCTCTTGTTCAGATACAGATGAAATTGACAGTGAGAGATGATGACATCTCTCCCAATTCTCATAATTTCTGTGGACAAGGTTGACCTTGGACCTCTGCTACTGGTGCCAATTCGAAAAATCTGGCGAACGGAAAGTGAGATAAGCTGTCAGCTGCACAGTTCGTATAACCTGGTAAATGTTTCAGCCTTTGCCAAATATTAAAAGATAAACACTTCAGCTCTAAATATCTTAACAGAGTTACCACTTCTGGTGACTTAGCTGATAAATTGTTTACAGACTGAACTACGCTCATGTTGTCACAGTATATATGAATCCTTCAGTTCACAAAAATGAAGCCCACAGTTCTATGGCCACCACAACCGGAAACAACTCCAAGAGCGTCCTATTTCTTACATCGCCCTGCTGTTTCCAAGAGTCCAGCCACGCCTTTGCTCTCCACCTTCCTCCCCAAAAAGCTCCATAATCTACAGATCCTGCTGCATCAGTAAACAGATTAATATCTACATTAGAAACAAACTCCTCTTGCATCATGGTGCTACCATTATACTCATTCAGAAATGCATTGTGCATTGCCAAGTCAGTCTTAACTCCCTGTTACAGCCTAACATGGCAATAAGAAGACTTCAAACCTGCAGTGGCTGCTGCTAGTCTGCGTGAAAAAATTCTGCCCATAGGCATGACCCTTGTGGCAAAAGTCCTAAAACAGATTGTAACATTTTTAAAGTGACCTTTTATTTCTAACTAACAACCCTCAAATTTGCCGTTTCAACTTCTGTATTTTCTGCTCAGGAAGCCTAAACTCCATTTTTACAGTATCAATTGTTATTCCCAAAAATATTATTTCAGTTGTAGGCAAGACAGTCTTTTCGTGGGCTAAAGGAACCCCAAAATCCTCAGTTACCTTAAAAAAAAAAAGTATCCAAAAGCAGCTTGCAATCTGTTGAATCCGTTGAGCCCACAAAAAGAAAATTGTCTAGATAATGCATAACATTTTTCCGACTACTTTTGAACTTAATTACCCATTCCAGAAAACATGCAAATTCTTCAAAATAAGAACAAAATAAAGAGCATTCTACAGGTAGACATTTGTCAAAAAAAAGCCCCTTCAAACTGAAAACCCAAAGAGGAAAAACTGTCAGGATGTATTGGGAGAAGCCTAAAAGCTGATTTTATGTCTTCCTTAGACATTAGAGCACCCAGTCTGCACCTCCTCACCAACCTGATAGCCTTCTCAAATGACGAATATGCTACAGAATAAAATTAATCACTAATATGATAATTGAGCGAAGCACCAGGAGGGAAAGACAAGTGGTGAATGAGCCTAAACTCACCTGACTCTTTTTTTGGAACCAAACCTAAAGGTGACAAACGAAAATTTTTAAAGGGAAGTTGTTGAAAATGATCCTCTACTCTCCCAGCTATAATTTCTATTTGAATCTTTTCCCAAACTATGTCTTTAAAATCATCTGCGGATCTCAAATTGTCAACCCACCGTAGTTTGTCACTATCACAAACTGGGAGTCTAAAACCAACCCTAAAACCTTCACTAATGTGGCTGCCCTTCTCCCTGTTTGGGTAATGCTCTAGCCAAGGAAGCATTTTTTCCAATTTCACCGGTGTTTTGGCTTTTGAAAATTGTCCCTTTAACTTCTGGTTGCTGTGTTGGCATTTGTTTGCGAAAACATTGAAAACTAGGGTGTCCACGCCCACATATCATACATTCATGCTTGAATTTACAAGAATTTGGGAATTTACATTGTGCTTCATTAAACGCCCAACAAAGGCCCTTCTTCTGAAGCTGACCTGTTGTGAGGAATGAGCTCTGTGAAAATGACTACTAGCCTGTTGTGACATCAAGGATACCCATAACACCACCATCTTTTTGGCCCCAAGAAACTGATGTGTGCACGGCTAATTTTTGGCGGAATTGTTCGTCGTATGAAAACCATGCAAAACCACCGAACGTTTTAAAAGCCTCCAGTACTATGTCCACATATTGGAACATCCCTGAACACAATTCTGGATGCCTTTCACCCATTACCAAAATGCTTGGAGCCAATTATTAAACATTTTTGCCACTGGCCTACATCTGTCAACATCACCTTCATCTTCAGATTTTTTCAATAAAAACTCTTTAGATGCAGGTCTTTGATCTGACTTGTTATATGAAAACCCAGTGAGGAAGAGTCATATGTCAATGCTTCACGCAAACAAGGTTCACTCACACTGGGCACATTATCCCTCCTAATTAGCTCCACTGGCAAAATTTGTCTCTGTGGAGGGCTAACAGGAGGCTGGACTACTTCGGGTTCTTCTAAATTCCAAACATTACCTATTTCTCCTCTCCTATACTGAAACTAAAACTGAGTTAGAAATTTTGATAGGGAGCTTTCAACTTCCCCTAACAAAGCAGTTTGAGTCAAAATGCACTCACTACCTCTGTCTTGTGCTGTCATAGTCTCTTCTGCTGCTGTGCTCTGTCTGTCCAATTCCTCCAGTCTCTCTGTGTTCCTGGTGCTTGTCTTCTACTTCTTCTTGCTTGTGTTTCTTTGTGTAGTGTCCTCTTCAGGTGAATAAGATCGCATCTGTGTCCTCTTCCTGCTGCCTTGCTTTCTTCTTGGAACCCATGATGTTTCAAGCGTTCCACTGCTGCTATGGCCGGCATCTTCTGCATCCCCACCTCTCGTGACATCAGCTACTGAGGGAGGAGGCGTCCGCACCACCTCTTCTGACGTCGCTCTGCTCCTCCTGCTGTCTGACATTGCACTCCTCCTCTTCTCCGTGGACACGCGGCTGGGACTGCGCTGAGACTGCCGGATCTCTGCTGAAGTAGATGGGACTGAAGACAGGCATTCTTTCAGCCATTCGCTGTCGCCTGATTCAAGGACCTTCTTCCTCAGTTCCCCAAGCAGCTTCTCCATCTCCGCATTCATGCCGCCGCCTTATCACAGCTGTTTTGCACGGCGCTGGCAGAATAGCAGATCTGAAAGCTGAGGTGAGCAGTGGAACTAATAAGGGGTATATATACCCCACATTCCCGCCCAAAGCGCAAATACTAGCGCAAGGAAAACCCTTGCGTCCAATAACAGCACCAGGCGGGAAGCTAAAAATAGAATCGCTGTTACTATCGCTAATTCTTAAAGGAGAATCTCCTCAAAGGTTACTTCCCGCCTAAACTAGTTATCAAAATAGCTATCCTAACACTGACTAAAATTCTCTACCCATTTTATCTTAAATATTAAAAGAGGGGAGCTCAACAGCCCCATGGGTCCCTTCATCAATGTTATGTGGTCCCTTCATTCTCTCTTCCACCCACAGACCCCATACTTAGTGTCTCCCTCCTCTCTCCAGTGCGCCGGGCCTTCTCTACCTTCTGTGCCCAGGGCCAGATTTATAATTAGGCAGAGTAGGCATCTGCCTACAGGTGCACCCAACAGAGGGGCACCTGTCACTGAGATCATGTTGTGTGTGCCCCGCCCAGCACCATGAAGGCAGGTCTGTGCCTTCTTCTGCACAGACCTGTAGCTGCTGAACTCCCCCGGCTCTTTAGTAATACAGAGCGCTGGGAGATGACATCATATCGCAGCGATCTGCATTACTAAAGAGAAGACAACGTGGGAGCTCCAGCATCTACAGGCCCTCTATACTGAAGAGCATAAGAAAATACAAATGCTTCAATTGTCTCCATTCCCTTTGTCCAATATGCTGTGAAATATGGGGTCAAGAGCGCATACAAGAGATTTAGAGCTGCACTTGTACAGCAGAACAAACATTATTAATTACTATGATGGTGGGCCAGGTGCCTTATGTTCCCCCAGAGGCTTCTCCTGTAGCAGCAGATGTGATTTTCTAAATAAAAGGTACCAAGTAATGTAATGCAATGCTGGTGGCATATAATGGTATAATACGCCACTGGTCTCATGTTATACTATCTAAAAAGGTTCTGAGTCATCAAGCTGGCCTGACCTGGCTTATAATCCGCTCGGTGCGGCACTCAGTTTGCCCTCTCTAGTGAGAAAAGGACATCATGTTCATGTTCATCAGTGCATGCTCCCCGTTATCACCAGAAAGCACTGTCTCTGTCATTGGGCGCAGACACCACACTTAGGGCCGTAGGTGCAAAGAAAGTAGAGAATGTCTGGGACAAAGCAACTCAACCTTAGGAGTCACATACAAATTCCCTAAATTCCCACTGACTTAACCCTTTGAGCAGGCACGTGCACACATAGACACCAAGGGGGGGCTTGAGCACCTGCCCTTTTTGTCCAAAGTGCCCTCGTGCCCTTTTAACAAAAAAAAAAAATAATAATAATAATTATGAGAAGTGCCCTTTTTTTCATTTGAGCCCCTGCCCCACAAAATGTCTGTGCACGTCCCTGCCTTTGAGTGCCAGAGGGGTACACAATGCATTGCATACCCCACTGGCAATCAAAGGGTTAAAAGGGGTGTTACACCCTTGAATTCTAGAGAGATCTCCAATGCATTACGTCACAATGCACTATTGAGGTCTTTTGCAGTCGAGGGGTTAAAACCCCCATTTAAATCAATGGGAATAGGTATTTCTCTCAGTTGGTTTGCTCTTGTTGTGTTTGTATCACTCTTAACAATTTCAGTACCAGAGAGGTGAGCAAAGCACTGCTCTGCTTTTAACCCCTTGGATGCTAGAGAGGTCTCCAATTCATCACTTCACAGACCTCTCTTGACCTCTCTTGCTGTCAAGGGGTTAAAGGGATAGTAATGTTTAACAATACAATCAGCTCCAAATTAATCTTCATAGTATTTGGACTTTGGAGAGTGTTATTTTAATTCTGTCAGAGTTGTAGTTCAAGAGTAATTGAATGATAAAGTTTCCCTCTACCTCCCCTTTTACTGATGTAACACTGCTCAGCTTAGAGCAGCAGGGAGTGTTAGGTAGATTGCAGAGAGAGACAATCTTCAATTAAGATAAGGGAAAAAGCTGAAAAGATTGTCAACGGGGCCAGGGATTTCATTGTTCTTACAGTAAGAAGATTGTCCCTTGCTGTGACCTGTCTAGTCAAGTGACCAGATTCCACATCTGAGGCGAGTAGTGTTACACTAGGTAAAAGGGGCAGGAGGGGGAAACTTTATCATTCAATTACTCTTGAACTACAACTCTGACAGTATTGAAATAACACTCACTATGGCACAAATACTATGAAGACTAATTGGAGCCAGTGGCGTAACAATAGGGGTCACCCCTCGCCACACGCCCACAGCAACTGTGTACCGGCACGCTAGTAATACAGCGCGTTGGGAGATGACATCATCTCCCAGCGCGCTGCATTACTGAGAACCGCGCAGGAGCTTCAGCTCTGTGCAGAAGGAGGCGCATATCAGTCTCATGATGCCATGCCACTAGACCTCCAGGGACTCGAGGTAGGGGCATTGTGAAGATATGTATGGGGGCAATGTGGAGATTGAGGGGCAATGTGGAAGGGACATTGTGGAGATTGAGGGGCATTGTGGAGATGGCGGCAATGTGAAGATTGAGGGGCAATGTGGATGGGACATTGTGAAGATATGGGGGCAATGTGGAGATTGAGGGGCATTGCGGAGATGGGACAATGTGAAGATTGAGGGGCAATGTGGAGATTGAGGGGCATTGTGGAAGGGACATTGTGAAGATTTGGGGGCAATGTGGAGATTGAGGGGCAATGTGGATGGGACATTGTGAAGATATGGGGGCAATGTGGAGATTGAGGGGCATTGCGGAGATGGGACAATGTGAAGATTGAGGGGCAATGTGGAGATTGAGGGGCATTGTGGAAGGGACATTGTGAAGATTTGGGGGCAATGTGGAGATTGAGGGGCAATGTGGAGATTGAGGGGCATTGTAGAAGGGACATTGTGAAGCTATGGGGGCAATGTGGAGATTGAGAGGCAATGTGGAGATTGGGGGCAATGTGGAGATGAAGGGGGGCATTGTGGAAGGGGCAATGTGGAGATGAGGGGGCCAATGTGGTTGGGGGGCCCATGGCAATTCTTGCACCAGGGTCTGGTGGCTTCTAGTTACGCCTCTGATTGGAGCTGCTGTTTATGTGAAACGTTACTATCCCTTTAAAAGTCCCATTTAAATCAATGGAAATATTTCCTCTTATATGGTACAGTTGGTTTGCTCTTGTTTTGTGTATATGGCTGTTGACCCCTTGAGTGTCAGAGGTGTTAGACAGGCATTGCTCTGCAATGCGTTGCTTACCCCTCTGGTGCTCAGAGTTAAAGGCCTTTTTAACCCTTTGAGTGCCAGAGCAGTGAGCAACATATTGTTCTGCAATGTGTTGCTCAGCCCACTGGCATTTAAAGGGTTAAATATCACGTGTGCCTGATAAGTCCTTTTTGATCACGATAGAGTTTTAATGGATTCCAGTAGGGTGAGCAGTGTGTTGTCAGGCCACACTGTGAGTCCTGATGGTATAATTGAGAAGTGACCCCTGATACTCCTCCGATGGATTGATGTTGCAGCAGGCAGGACAGTTTCCTGCCCTGCACAATGGAGGTCTCCATCCTCTGTACTGGGCTCCAGAACCTGGACTTCATAGCTAACAGTCATAAACTTCAAATTCACTATCCAGCTAAGGAGATTTTTTTTTTTTTAACCAACACCCTCCCCCAACAGATGATAGTAGCCAGTTTGGTCTGTTCAATGCAAACCCAGGTGTTTTAGTAAGACTTCTTCCATAATAGCAGACAATGTAAAATGACCGTGATAATAGCCCTTTAACCCCGTGAGGACCAGAGGGATGAACTCACATTGTAAAGAAATGTATTTCACACCCCTCTGGTTCTCGGTGAATCTTACAAAACATTTCACTCTCCAACTGTTATTTGCGTACAACTCCCAACAGCTCCTTTCAAACCAATGGGCAGCTAAGGATGATGGGAGTTATGGTCCAACAGCTGGGAGCCATGCATTTCCTAACTCTTCAATAGGAGCAAATCAATGGCTCTACAGAAGTGACATTACAGCATTACTTTAAATACTGGATTTAAAGTTATGCTTCCATAGGTGTGCGCACAGGGTGTGCCGGGTGTGCCTAGGCACACCCTAATCGCAGGGCCAGATTAACATAGGGGCTGAGGGAGCTGCAGCTCCAGGCCCACAAATTAAAATTGGCCCAGGCCGCCCGGCATAAAAAGCCGCCCACTTGGACGCCCCCACCCGCGAGAACAATCGCTCCGGCTGCCGGCAACTAAGCGATGTTCCCTAAGTGCCATTGTCAGTGTCTGTCACTGACATTACGCTTCCCTTCATTGAGTCTATTGAGACTCAATGTGTAGGGAAGCTACTTTATAGCTGTGCATGCGTACGCAACCTTCAGGTCTGCAATCCATGCGCATGATGATGACAATACCATTGGGGGCTGGTCACCAATAACCATGCTTGTCGATCGCTCTGTGCACCAGAACACAGAATTATGCACTTCCTGTCTTGAATCGTCTCTTTGCTAGCAGCTTATGTCGGTGGCCTGTATCTGATGTGGGCAGTGTGTGGAGGACGGAGGTAGGCAGTGTGTGGAGATGGACATGGTGGGCAGTGTATGTGGAGGTGGGCAGTGTGTAGAGGTGGGCAGTGGGCACACAGTGTGGAGGTGGAAAATGGGCACAGAGTGTGGAGGGGGTCAGGATGGAGAGGGTGGACAGTGTGTGGAGGACAACAGGGTGGACAGGGTGTGGAGGGGGGACAATGGGGACAATGTGGAGTTGGGCAGGGTGTTGGAGGTGGACAGTATGTGGAGGTGGCCAATGAGGCCAGTGTGTGGAGGTGGTGGGCACTGTGGAGGAGGACAGGGTGGACAGTGTGTGGAGAAGGACAGGGTGTGGAGGTGGTGGGCACTGTGGAGGAGGACATGGTGGACAGTGTGTGGAGGTTTGCAGTGTGTGGAGGTGGGCAGTATGGAGATGGACTGAGTGGACAGTTTGTGGAGGTGGACATGGTGGGCAGTCTTTTTACTGTTTTCTGTCTGTAAAATGCATATATATATATATATATATATATATATATATATATATATATATATATTTATATACATGTGTGCACGTGTGTGTTTGTGTTTTTGGGTGCACACCCTAATGCAATTGGCTGTGCACACCTATGTATGCTTCAATGTCACATTTCTGGACATCCCTTGATTTGTTCCTTGGAATGGAAAACATTTGTGACTCTACACCAGGGTTAGGCAAACTTTGGCTCTCCAACTTTTGGAGATGGTAATATTTGAAATCCTGTCTGAACAGCTGGAGAGCCAAAGGTTGTCATGGCCTTGATTTGCACCATTACATACCACTGTACAAATGTACCTTATTTTCACTCAGTCATGTTTTTCACTGTTGTGCCATTGTAGAGAAGAAATTGCAATATTTGTATCAGTCTGGTTCTACCTACAGGTGGTTCAGTGTTGCAATGTCAGACAATGTTCTCTGAATGAAACAAACAGCTTGAGATTCCATCTAGACAAATGGAGAACAAGGGTTCACGCCTGGGATATCCTTATACTTATACAAAA
This sequence comes from Rhinophrynus dorsalis, assembly GCA_037306005.1. Classification (NCBI taxonomy): domain Eukaryota; kingdom Metazoa; phylum Chordata; class Amphibia; order Anura; family Rhinophrynidae; genus Rhinophrynus; species Rhinophrynus dorsalis. Next base: position 49,953,101 of record CM074718.1, read on the forward strand.
CAAGAGGTGTGACAAGTACACAGTAATAGGGCAGAATGTTCAAAAGAAAAGTAGAGAACTTTTGGACCAAGCCATTTGCACTAAAGGGGAGAACCAAAATTCCAATAATTCCCATTGATTTAACTGGAGAATTTAACCCCTAGAATGTTAGAGAGGTCTCCAGTGCATTGCTTCACAATGCATCGGAGACCTCTTTAGTATTCAATGGGTTCAAATCCCCATTAAAATCAATGGGGATTTTTAGTTCTCTCCTATAGTGCAAATAGTTTGCCCCAAAAGTCCTCCACTTTTGTTTTGAAAATACAACTCTAAGAACAAATAAAAACTAGCGGTTCATTGTTGGGGATAGTGACCTCTCAGGTGTTGCCCATTCACATTTTTCGCTCCTATGTGTCACTGCAGAGAAAAAATGTCCATATTCATGTGTTTTACCACCTAAAGGCAGTTCACCACTAAAATGCAGGCAAAATTCTGCACAAGACAAACATCACCTCAGACACCTCTATTTTTGTCTTTAGTAGTCCTTGTCAGTCTGGTGCAGCTGATTCCCTATAGATACAATGGCCCATATCTGGTATACACTTATGTTTAGGGAGACAATAGGCATGGGCCATTGTTCTTTGTGTTAGTCTAAGGAATCAGCTGCACATCACTGATGAGGCCCACTGAAGGCCAAATCATCCATCTGGAGATTTGCTGTTTCGCTTGTACAGAGAATATTTCACTGACATTTTGGCATTGGACCATCTGTGGATGGGACCAACGTGAAACAAACATGGAAATTACTTCTTTGCAATGGAACATGGGAGCAAATGCCTCACCGAGAAGACCAGAGGGGACCCCAGTGCCCAGAATAACCTGCTGATGTTCTATTGGGTCTCAGTGCGCAGGGCAGGATTTCCCAATAGGCAGAGTAGGCAACTGCCTAGAGCTCCAAATCTTGAGGGGGCGCTGTAGCTGTGCTGGCCACATCCCCTTTAAAGGGGAACTTTCACCCCGCAATAACTTAATGTTCACTTACTGCTCACCTGGCGACTAGCTGCTTAGTAGCGCTAGTCGCCAGAAATCTTACCCGGTTCTTCAGATATCGGCGTTTTACAGGAGCAGGAAGCACGGACGTCTCTTCACAGTGACAGTGCGGTGCACAAGGGACTGACAGCGCAGGAGCACGGACGTCACTGTGAAGAGACGTCCGTGCTTCCTGCTCCTGTAAAACGCCGATATCTGAAGAACCGGGCAAGATTTCTGGCGACTAGCGCTACTAAGCAGCTAGTCGCCAGGTGAGCAGTAAGTGAACATTAAGTTATTGCGGGGTGAAAGTTCCCCTTTAAGGTGCCTAGACTTCTTTGCCTTTATGTAAATCCAGCCTGTCAGTGTGCACTTGTCACTGCTCCTGTTTTGCTGTCTCGGTAAGTGGGAGGGTATTCCAGGCATGGGCCTCTGTCTCTGTGTGTGTCTACATGGAATCAGATGCACCTTACTGCATACATCCCAACATTTCAAATGGCCAAAGAAGTACACTTTTGTTTTAGGGGGTGTTGTTGTGGGTGTGGCTGCTGGGCTGGACATTACCAAGAATTTTTAGGTTATTTCATGACCTACTGACATCTCTTTGTGTAACTGAACAAATGATTTAGAACAAGACCAAAGTATTTTATTTACACAGACTAATATATAAACACATATACTGCAGTTTAACCCTTTGAGTGCCAGAGGGGTACGCAATGCATTGCAAAGCAATTTGTTACGTACCCCTCTGGCACTCAAAGGGTTAAGCAAACAATATTGTGAGTTGTATTGCTGTTCTGCAATGTGATACACTTGTATACACACCACACAGTCTGATCTCCTAAAAACAGGGACACCAAGGTGATACGCTTATATACACACCACACAGTCTGATCTCCTAAACACAGGGACACCAGGGTGATACATTTATATACACATCACACAGTCTGATCTCCTAAACACAGGGACACCAGGGTGATACGCTTATATACACACCACACAGTCTGATCTCCTAAACACAGGGACACCAGGGTGATACAATTATATACGCACCACACAGTCTGATCTCCTAAACACAGGGACACCAGGGTGATACACTTATATATACACCACACAGTCTGATCTCCTAAACACAGGGACACCAGGGTGATACACCTATATACACACCATACAGTCTGATCTCCTAATCACAGAGACACCAGGGTGATACACTTATATATACACACCACACAGTCTGATCTCCTAAAAAGAAGGACATCAGGGTGGGAAAGAGGGACAGAGGGCCTTGGGTCTCAAAGAGGGACTGTCCCTTCTAAAGAGGGACACTTGGGGGGTATGGACTGATATGCACGTGGAAATGTGACAGTATCACATAAGATAGATATAGATGTATCATGCTTATGGACTGGTAAAAAAAACAGATTTGATCAACAAGATTCATATGTGATCTTTTCATAAACATTGGACAAATTATGATTTTGGATGACTTGAAAAAAATGATAAAAGACAGTTGACCTAAGAAATTGATCTAAATATATGCACTTGTAAATGTGATTGCTACTTTGCCCTGCTTAAAAATGCATTTGGAATATTATTAATACAACTGTATGAATTATAGAAAAGACCGAGGCCTGTCAACACCAGACGTGATGGAATTCTCACACACAGTTTTAAACACAGGATGACTGGTAAGTGTAAATGTAATTGTCAGGAGATCCATTGCTTTATCTTCCTTTAAAGGGGAAATGTTCCTTAGGATACAGTGGAAAAGAAGGAATTACCTAAATCGATGAGATATATATATATATATATATATATATATATATATATATATAGAGAGAGAGAGAGAGAGAGAGAGAGAGAGAGATTTGCATTAAACTTACAGATTCATATACATACATTAAGATATTTGTTCTCAGTTGATGTCTGCATTCATTTACAACACACCCTTAAACAATAACAAGTGTCCTCACAATTATAGTAAACTGATCCACATAGTTTACACTAGAAATTATGTGGGTCTGTTCTGCTCTAGGTTGCAAGCTTTGAGGTTTCAGTATCACTGATAATTACAAGAGCTGCTATTCAGTCCATCTTTCTGTTGGAATGTTGGTCAGTTCTATAGAATGCAATTTCTTTGGATCTCATTGGTGGCAGTCAACAGGAAAAGTGAACATTAAGCATTTGATATACATATAACACATTTCCAAACTGTACAATAAAGTTAAAGGGATAGTAATACTTCCTTTTATCTTTATTTTATTTTGTAGGCATTAAAAAACATGAAGAATGATATAAGTCTTATCTCTCAAACCTTTATGGTTTGAGGGATATTCACAAGCAAAGTTTCCCCTCCTGCCCCCTTTACCTAGTGTAAGCCATCTCTTCTCAGATGTGGAATCCAGTCCATAGACCAGACATAACAGCAGGGGACAATCTTCTTCCTATGAGAACAATGAAAGCCCTGCCCCCTTGACTAGTTTTTCAGGCTTTTCCCTTATCTTAATGGAAGATTGTCCCTCTCTGAAATCTACCAGGGCACCTCCCTTCTGCTCTGGCTGAGCAGTGTTACATCAGTAAAAGGGGCAGGAGGGGGACACTTTGTCATTGAATAACTCTTGAACTACAACTTTAACAGAACTGAAATAACACTCTCCAAAGTCCAAATACTATGATGATTAATTAGAGCTGCTTTTATTATGAAACATTACTATCCCTTTAAAGATAGAATGACATAGCTTGCAATCAGGGAAACAGACCCTTAGAGCTTAAATACAGAAGAAAACTGACCTATAGGGTCCACAGTACAGACTGGATTGCAAGCTCTGTTGTCCAACCTGTATTGTAAACTGTACACTATGTGATCTATGTTCCAATATATGACAAGTCCTGTGAGTCCAGCTTGCCTGTTGACTGTGATTCAGTCTGTAATTTTAACTTATCATTGGGTCTAGTACTGTTTTCTATAGACTGCTAGCTCTGAAGTTTATCTGTTGATTGTTAGCTGTGAAGACTCCTTCTTGTTTCTTTATAATACAGTTCATGGTCAGCTTTCATATAGATTCCAAGCATGGAGGGTTCAGTTTGTCCATTGACTTCAAGCATAGGCCTTCTTCTACAGCAGTGGTTCTCAACTCCTGTCCTCAGGACCCACTAACAGGCCAGGATTTAGGGATTTCTCTACTAGAGCATAGGTGTGTTGATCAGAGGTTCATTCACACTGATTAACTCACCTGTGCTCTAACAAGGAAATCATGTGATCAGAGGCTCATTCACATTGATTAACTCACCTGTGCTCTAACAAGGAAATCATGTGATCAGAGGCTCATTCACACTGATTAACTCACCTGTGCTCTAACAAGGAAATCATGTGATCAGAGGCTCATTCACACTGATTAACTCACCTGTGCTGTAACAAGGAACTCATCACATCCTGGCCTGTTAGTGGGTCCCGAGGACAGGAGTTGAGAAACACTGTTCTACAGGAAAATGATGTTGCTCTTGCAAGCATATGTATAACCCATTGAATAGTAGCGCATGTTTAACCCTGACAAAAGGGTATCCGATGCATTGCAACGAAATGCGTTGGATACCTCTTTGGCTCTCACAGGGTTAACACACTGAAAAGCAATGTTTCCGTGACTGTCATCCAAGGGGCACATTTTGTGTGAGATCAGTAAGATGTGCTGGGTTTTGAATTATATTTTAACCCTTTAATTGTCATTGTTTTGCTTTGCAATCCATTACACACCTCTGGCACTCAAAGACTGAGATAATGACCATAACAGATCACACAATTTCCACTTATATACACAACATGATAAAAATTTTAACCCCTTCAGTGTCAGAGATATATCCAACGCAATGCGTTTGATACCTTTCTGGAACTCGTAGGTTTAAAAACATATATTTGTTCAGATTTATTTTCCTTGTTCGTTTTTTGAGACTCTATGAAGCCAGTTGTCTAAACTATTTTGCAACGTAAGTCATTTTTTTGCACAGATGCATAATAAGTTCCAACTGTTAGAATGAAAAATATGTTTGGTGTCTGAAAATGCTGACTTGCTCTCAGGTAATAGCAGAGGCCTGAAACGTCAGAGTATTTATCATTTCACAGAGCAAAGTAATTTTCTTTTGTTTGTTCATGTTGTTACAGTCAAAAGCAGTCTGTCCTCACCTTCTCTAGCACTGTCTGAGACCATAGACTTGCAAATTCTAAAAAAGACATTGATGCCAGAACTCTGATTTAGGAACAGTTGCTTTGGTTTTGATAGATTTTCTAAAACAGATGACTGCTGCTATCTTTTTATAAGTATCACCTTTTTCAGAGTATACATGACAAAATAGTTCTGTACAAAAGAGCTATGCAATCAAAAAAAGTGCGAAGACATTAACCCTTTGAGTGCCACATGGCTATGAAACATAACATAGCTGATGCGTCTGGAAAATGACATGCATACCTCCCAAGTGTCCTTCTTTAGGAGATATTAGGATTCCATACCTCCCAAGTGTCCTTCTTTAGGAGATATTAGGATTCCATACCTCCAAAGTGTCCTTCTTTAGGAGATATTAGGATTCCATACCTCCCAAGTGTCCTTGTTTAGGAGATTAGGATTCCATAACTCCCAAGTGTCCGTCTTTAGGAGATGTTAGGATTCCATACCTCCCAAGTGTCCTTCTTTAAGAGGGACAGTCCCTCTTTGAGGCCCAAATACCTCTTTCCCCTTTTCACACTTATGTGTATGTATATGTGTTTCACATTGCTTCATACTTCACAAAACATGTTTATAAATGAGTTTGTGTACTTAAAGTTCTTTTGGTCTCGCTCTATATCATTTCTTCATTTACACAAAGAGGTGTCAATAGGTTATGAAAGGTAATGCCCTTCCATCCAGCCACATCCTCTGCAACTCCAACTAAAACAAAAATGTCCCGTCTTTGGCCATTTGAAGTATTGGAAGGTATGGACATATGTCCATTAAGATCAGCCCTTGCCATATCACAATTGAGGGAAGATGCAGTAAGGGTCATTGATATGGGGATGTATGTCTCTAGATGTGTGGTGAGCATATAACCTTGATGAGGGGATCACGAACATATAATTCTGTCATAATGGTGTTGATGTGTTGGGAAGGGAAGGGGATAGCAGAGAGACTTCAGTACCAAGAACAGCACCCCTCACTCAACCCTTTGAATGCCAGTGGGGTAAGTAATACATTCCAAAGCAATGCAAGCAAAGACTCCCCTATGGCACTCAAAGGGTTGCATAATAGTTTTGCAGTTAATAAGGATTTCAGAAGTGCCAATGAGAACAAATATGTTTTCTAGGAAGATGCTTGGTTACATACTAAACAGCTGATGTATTATTTATATATGTTGTATGTACTGTATTGTACAAGAGTATGTCTATTATATGCACAGTTTTTAAGGCAACATTAATAAAGGGGATTTTATTATGGTACTGAATTCTTTATCTTCACTGCTCCTTAGTCATTAATGGCACAATGCAAGAAAGTGGAACGTTCACTATTTTTGAAAGCCATAAAAGTATGTATTATTTGTGATTGCTCATGTTGTGATGCATGAAACATAGTAACACCTTGATGCTATATAGCACATGCACCTAAATTAACTGCAAAGTTAGCCAAACGTATGAAAATGTGTGCTAATTGCATTACTGAAATAGGTACAATTGCTAATCCTCTCACAAAATGGTTGACATTTTAGCCACCCCCTTCAATCTGAAACTCATTAGCAAAAACAAGTGTCAACGTTCGCCAATTCTTAAAAACATGCCCAATTCAGTAACATTTGGGTGCTAATCATTTTGCCATCAAACTTACACTGCAGATAGTGATTGTACATGTTTTACTGCATTCTGCCCTAATTTCAGAGTGTAATTGTTTATATCATGGGTGCATGTCACTTTTTGTGTGAAGTAAATTAAGTGCACTGAGTTTATTGATCTTATTTCTCTTTGCATGCAGGTCCAGAATATCACATACCTCCCAAGTGTCCCTCTTTAGGAAGGACAATCCCTCTTTTAGACCCAAATCCCTCTGCCCCTCTTTCCCACCCTGATGTCCCTCTTTTAAAGAGATCAGACTGTGTGGTGTGTATGTAAGTGTATCAAATTGCTCCACAGCAATAAAACTCACATTATTGTTTGTTTAAATGTCAGTATATGTGCTTATAAATTAGTCTGTGTAAATAAAATACTTTGATCTTGTTATAAGCCATTTATTAGGTTACACAAGCAGGTGTCACTAGGTCATGAAATAGCCTAAAAATGATTGGTAACGTCACGTCCACCAACCATGCCCCCAGCAACACCCCCTAAAACACAAGTGTCCCTCTTTGGCAATTTGAAATGTTGGGAGGTATGATATCAGCCTGGATAGTGTTGACATTGATGTTACTCTCAGCAAAACCCTAAACATAAAGTACCCCAATAAAAGCCCACTTTTTACTGGGAAGATTCTGAGTGGAAGTGGGTGAAGCAAACACAGCTGAGATAAGCAGAAAGCAATGTGAATGGATGCCAGGGTGCTGCTTGGTTGAGTCACATCTGCTCACATCGGTGCGGCTTGGCAGCGTCACATCTGCTCCCATCACTGTGAGCGGGTTTGACTCTGCCAACCAGCGCCAATGTACGTGCATCCGCTCAGATTCTTTGCTGCTTATCTTGGCTGTGTCTGTTTCACCTACTTCTATGCAGAATCTGAAGCGTAACAAAAATACAGGGGCCCCCTGCAAACTCGAAGAAGTGGCCCCCATGCCCCGCCTCTATTAAGGCACCCCCCCCAATTAAGCACCACCTGCACTGTGTTTGTATTAACTGTTTGGGCGCTAAATAAGTTCTCAAAGCTCCAAGGACTTACTACAGAAATGTTTAATATTGCACATTAGTTATCTTTTTCTTTTGTATTAATGTATGCACATTGCACAGCTATATATTGTATATTTGTGTATTAGAAGTTAGTATGGACATGGAATTCTTGAGGCTGCTCAACCCTAGCAAAATCTTTTTTCAAAACATAGGTTTTAACCTATAGCACACAAATGCACCATCTATTGTTGAACACTTCTTTTTTGTACAGATCAGCTGCAGCTGTAAGAATCCCATGTCCATACTAACTTATATTACACCGATATACAGGATATAGCTGTGCATACGTTAATACAGAAATGTGGTTTTTATAATTGCCCACCCATTCAAAATAACTTTCTTATTCACTATATCTACTAACATACACCAGATATGTACACTCAATGCATGCATTCATCTGTCTTATTAGATAGATAGCTTTAAAACAAAGTATTATTGTCATGGCCAAGCATGGGCGATTATAAAAAAAAACATTTCTGCATTAACATATATACCTAGTCCAATATACAGTATATAGGTGTATATATCTTAGTGAAGAAATTAGAATTTTATGATTGCCCAACTCGTCAATATATGTTTCCCCTTTTTACCAAGAAAAACTACAAGCTTAACAGTATCATTTTACTGACTCAAAGTCAGAATTAGGGTTCAAATATATGTGTACACTGCATATTTTAAAATCCTAACCCTGGCATTTCACCCCAAGACGCTTTATCTTATTTGATTCATCTACTAAAATGGTCTATAGAGTGGAGATTTTTTTTTTTTAAAGTGCATACCTTATTAGATAAAAACTATAAAATTTCCCTGATGTGATGTTCGGCACAGCTCTGCTGGACGTCCTATGTCTTCAAATTCTCCTCCCACCCCCCCTCCCATCTCTCCCTGCGAGCGCGTTCACACTTCCCTTCATATTGATGTGCAGCACATATAATGGAACAGCAAGCTCCCATACAATTACATTGTCTCAACACTAGCCAGGCTGATATTCTGGACCTGCAGGAAAAGAGAAATAAGATCACTAAACACAGTTCACGTAATTTACTTTACTCAGAAAGTGACATCCAACCATGAGTGATGCCACTTGATATACACAATAGAACACTGGACTTCATGACTACAGGAGCAGTGAAGATAAAGCATAGAATCATTCAGTACCATAATAAAATCCGTTTTGTTAATTTTGCCTTTTAAAGGGTAAGTATAACAGACAAAACCTTATACAACATAGTACATGCAACATACATACATACATACAACAGATGTTTAGTGTGTAACCAGTCATCTTTCCAGCAAACATTTTGTTCTCATTGGCACCTGCGAAATCCTTATTTACTGTAATACTTCCATGTTACGTTAGGAGGGGTTGTGACTATGGCTGTAGCTGCAGAGAGAACTACAGGGGAGATCCCAACTTTGCCAGCCTCAGGTTGTTGATGCTGGGACTGTTAATTCCATAAGTATCGGATGAACAGCACTCTAGGAAACACTACAGAACATATGGTAAAGGAGACTCCTCCAACAAGGGTTATTAGTGCTAGGAGCTAGCAGATGAAGCTAGAGGTTGGGCTAGGATATGTAGGCTAACCATGGCAGGATGTGCTGTGGCCTTGGCTGGAGAAAGGTGCTAGCTACAAAGCTAGATAGCCCCCTTCGGTGTAGCCGAAGGTGACTCATTATAAACTACCATGGTTAGGCCATGCCCTAATAACCCCAGGGAGAAATAATAGAAAGCTCCAGGAGTGCCTTTCCTTAGTCTTAATAGATGACCTCTTGTCTTTTGCTCAGCTCTTTGACTAAATAGTTCCACAGAGAGTTCTTTGTGTTGATCTCAGATTCACAGTATTTGTAAATGGTATCACACCGCACCTTGGATGTCTGTTCTCTAATGTAAACAAATGCATTTTGGCTAGTGGCTTTATAACTTAGATCCCACTTCCTTTATAAGTTTTGTTGCATGGCTTTGCACTTTTTCTGATCAATAATGTCATTTTTAAGAACTGGTGCCAAAAACTATACTCACATACTAGATGAGGCCTTACCAAGGATTTTTATAAAAGGAGAATCATATTACCATCTTGTACATCTATACCCCTTTTTATGCATGATAGTACCCTACTGACTCTTGCAGCAGCTGAGTGACATTGCATATTGCTGTGAAGTCTATTGTTTATCAATAATCCTAAATCTCTCTAACAGAATCCCCCAAGTAGTTTCCTATTTAGTGTATATGTTGTATGTTTGCATAGCATTACATTTATCTGTATTACTCCTCATCTGCCAGTTTTCCACCCCATTCACTCAGTTTATCCACATCTTTCCACAGAGAAAAAGCATCATGCTCTGTATGTATTTCCTTACACATTAGTGTCACCTGCAAAGACTGAGACTTTACGTTCAATACCCACTTCTAGATCATTAAAGGGATAGTAATACCTGAAAATAAGTTTATTTTATATTGTAGCCCTTAAAAAAACATGAAAAATTATATAAGTTTGGGAAATATTCATATGTAAAATATAGTAAAGTTATCTTTTCCTGGCTGTTTCAGCCAAGTCTGCCATCTAGTGGACAGATTTGGAATTCGGTCCACAGAGCAACCAGCAGGTCTTTAGCAGTGCCGAGATCACGATCTTTGAGAAGAACTACTTAATTGGAACTGTGTACAAAGTATGCCTGGCTTGAAAGCACACTTTGTACACCATTCCAATTAAGAAATTATTTTTAAAGATCATGATCTCAGCACTTCTGGAGAGGCATTGCTGGTCGGGGGACCGGATTCCAAATCTGAAGGGTGGAGCAATGACATCTCTCCAGGGGAAACTTTACTTCTGAATATCTCCCAAACCATAAAGGTTTGGGAGATAAGACTAATATCATTTTTCATGTTTTTTTAAGGGCTACAATATAAAATAAACTTATTTTCAGGTATTACTATCCCTTTAATAAACAAATTAGAAAGCATAGGACCCAGGACTGAACCATGTGGCACCCTACTTACAACTTTAGACCAACTTGAAAAGGTTCCATTTACAACTCTTTGTCATCTATCATATAAGAGTCTCTTTCTCTATCTCTGAGCCAAATTGCCTGGACAGGGCATCTGCCCTAACATTCTAGGAACCAGGCAAGTAAGATACAATGAAATTAAAGTGGGACAGAAATAAGGCCCATCTGGCTTGTCGTGATGACAACCTCTTAGCCTCCGAAAGGTATGTCAGGTTTTTGTGGTCAGTCAGGATTAATACCGGGGTCCTAGTACCTTCCAGTAAGTGACACCATTCTTTAAGAGCAAGGATAATAGCCAGGAGTTCTCTGTCCCCAGTCTCATAATGGCTCTGGGCACTAGACAGCTATTTGGAGAAGAACCCACATGGTCTTAGCGCACTCCCAGAGGCCGGACGTTGTGACAACACTGCCCCTACCCCAGTCTCAGAGGCATCAACCTCTAGGGTAAATGGAAGAGAAGGGTTGGGTGGGATAACACAGGAGAGGATGAAAAAGCAGACTTGAGTGTATTGAAAGCTCGATCTGCTGCCTCAAACCATTGGGAGAGGTTGGCTCCCTTAGGTGTAAGATTGGACAATGGCTTAACGATCGTGGAAAAATCTCGAATAAATTTTCTATAATAATTAGCAAAGCCAAAAAAGCGCTGTATAGCTTTCGGTCCCTTGGGTCGTGGCCATTGCAACACTGCTGCCAGCTTCTCTTGGTCCATAGCAATGTCATCTTTAGAAATCACAAATCCCAGGAAAGGCACCCTGGGCTGATGGAACTCGCATTTCTCAATTTTACAGAATAATTTATTTTTTCGTAATCTGAGCAGAACTATCACAGTGCCTGTGATTCCTGTCACTCTCAGTTGTGGCTGGCACTGATTTGCTATCTGAGTTTGACCCGCCCCCTGATGACCTTTTTATACCTGGCTATCACATCTGTCAGATGCCCTTTCGTGGTGTTCCTGAGCCAGTAGTGCTGTGGAAAACGGCGTTTAATACCAGAACAGGGCATTATGAATATCTGGTGATGCCATTCGGCTTATGCAATGCGCCTGCAGTATTTCAGGAATTGATTAACGATATTTTACGTGACTTGCTCCAGTCCTGTGTGGTAGTATATCTAGACGATATACTGATTCACTCTGCTAACCTTGCTCAACATATTAAAGATGTCTCTGAAGTCCTGCTCCGACTTCGTAAGCACAAGTTATTCTGTAAACTAGAAAAATGCGTATTCCATACATCTCAAGTACCGTTCCTGGGGTTCGTAATATCCAAAAGTGGCATTGCCATGGATCAGGAAAAGTTGGCAGCGGTTCTGCATTGGCCTCGGCCTAAGGGGTTAAAGGCCATTCAACGATTCCTAGGTTTTGCGAACTATTATAGGAAGTTCATCAAGAACTTTTCTACGATTGTAAAACCACTGTCAGATTTGACTCATAAGGGCGCTTCTCCCTCTCAGTGGTCTGAGGCAGCTGAAGACGCATTTGTTACCCTGAAATCTGCCTTTGCATCTGCTCCTATACTGTCCCACCCTAATCCCTCCCTGCCGTTTACTTTGGAGGTGGACGCTTCAGAGGTTGGGGTTGGGGCGGTGCTCTCCCAACGTCCTGTGGGAGGTGGCACTTTAATGCCTTGTGGGTTCTTCTCTAAGAAATTGTCCAGCGCCCAGAGTCATTACGAGATTGGCGACAGAGAACTTTTGGCCATCATACTTGCACTTAAGGAATGGCGACACCTCTTGGAGGGCACTCAGACTCCAGTACTAATTCTTACTGACCATAAGAATTTAACCTATCTCTCTGAGGCCAAAAGGCTGTCGTCTAGACAGGCCAGGTGGGCGCTGTTTTTGTCCCGGTTCAATTTCCTAGTATCCTATCTTCCTGGTTCAAAGAATATCAAGGCTGATGCGTTGTCACGTCAGTTCGCCTCTGACACTGAGAGGGAGGAAGTACCGGTACCCATCATTCAGCCTGATCAGATCCTGGCTACTATTCGTACCACCATAACCTCGCCACTAGGGGAAGAGATACTGGCATCACAATCACGGGCACCTCCTGAAACCCCAGTGGGGAAGTGTTTCGTAGATGAGTCATTCCGTGTCCGTCTGTTGGAGACTTATCACGCCTCTAAAGCGGCTGGGCATATTGGTAGGGACCAACTAGTATGGTCCCTCTCGCAGTTATTTTGGTGGCCTACGTTGAGAGCTGACTGCGCCGCTTTTACGGCAGCTTGTATCACTTGTGCCCGTGCCAAGACCCCTAGGCATCTCCCCGTGGGCTTATTGCAACCGGTCCCTAACGGAGACCGTCCGTGGTCTCATATATCTATTGACTTCTTGGGAGAACTACCGGCATCTAGAGGTTACACGTTCATTCTTATGGTGGTCGATAGATTCTCTAAGATGGCACATTTTGTGCCTCTGACTGGCCTTCCATCGGCTCAGGAATTGGCTATAGTCTTTGCCAGAGAGTTGTTCCGTCTGCACGGAGTGCCCAGAGTGATTGTCTCCGACCGTGGGAGCCAGTTCGTGTCTAGGTTCTGGAGGGCATTTTGTGGTCAGATGGGCGTCCAATTGTCATTTTCCTCTGCCTACCATCCCCAGACGAATGGGGCCGCTGAGCGTGCCAATCAGGGACTGGAACAATTCCTGCGCTGCTTTGTCACCGATCATCATGATAATTGGGCTGACCTGTTGCCATGGGCAGAGTTTGCCAGAAACTGTGCAGTTAACTCATCGTCCGGGAGCTCCCCGTTTCTTGTGAATTATGGTTTCCAGCCTTGTCTGCTCCCGGACTCCTTTCAGGCGCAGCAGATTCCTGCTCTAGACGAGCATTTGGCACGACTCCGTTCCACTTGGGCACAGGTTCAAAGGTCCCTCAGTCAGTCTTTCAGGCGGCAGCAAAGGCATGCTAATCGCAGACGCCTTCCAGCGGTCTCATTTCAGGTTGGGGACAGGGTATGGCTGTCATCCAGAAACCTCAATTTACAAGTGCCATCCAATAAACTGGCTCCCCGGTTCATTGGTCCTTTTAAGATTATCTGCAAGATTAATCCAGTTTCTTATGCTCTGGAGCTTCCACCCTCTATGCACATTCATAATGTGTTCCACATGTCACTCCTGAAACCCTTGGTGTGCAATCGTTATACTTCTACGCCAGTGATTCCTGGGCCGGTGGACGTCCAGGGCCAGGAAGAATATGAAGTCCAGAGTATTATTGATTCCGGGAGATTTAGAGGAAAGCTGCAATATTTGGTTCATTGGAAGGGCTATGGCCCTGAGGAACGTTCTTGGGTTGATCAGGGGGATCTCCATGCTCCGAGATTAGTACGCAGCTTTCACTCTAAATATCCTTTGAAACCCAGACCTCAGGCTGGGAGAGGGGGTCTTTGAGAGGGGGGTACTATCACAGTGCCTGTGATTCCTGTCACTCTCAGTTGTGGCTGGCACTGATTTGCTATCTGAGTTTGACCCGCTCCCTGATGACCTTTTTATACCTGGCTATCACATCTGTCAGATGCCCTTTCGTGGTGTTCCTGAGCCAGTAGTGCTGTTGCTGTGTTCCAGTATTCTGAGTTCCTGTGTACCGATTCGGCTTGTCCTGACCATTCTCCAGTGTACCTGCTTGTGTATGACCCGGCTCGTCTGCGTACCACCCTTGGATCCTGACCCGGCTAGACTGACGTTCCTGCTCGTGTATGACCCGGCCTGTATGACTGCCTCCTTCGTGCTCCGACCCGGCCCGGCTGACTTCCTGCTCCGAAGATCGACTTCCAGCTTGTTCCAGTGACCTGCGTTTCAGTTGTCGCCGCCGCGACATTTCCAGTCTCTGCTGCCCGCGTCAGAGTGACTGCCTTGCCTGGTGCTTCCCTCGATTTAGTGCTGTGCCTCGTTCTTTGTGCAGAGTTGTGTGTATGCTGTGGGCCTTCCTCCCTGTGCAGAGCCTTGCAGTAGCGCTGAAGCCTCGAGTAAACATGCATTTTAACTCTTGCAGTGCTGCCTCGAATTCACTCTTGTTATCTCCTGTACGAGCCTCGTTACCCGTGATACTGCTGCTGAGTTGGCCGCTCTCCGTCGGCAACTCTAGTCCACCATTGCAGAGTGTTCACACAGTTGGGCCGTTTGGGCGCTTAAGGCTTTCCGGTATTGGCTACCGACGATGTCATTTGACACAGAGTGTTGGCAGAAAGGCTTCAGTGTTGGCTCATCCGGTACTACGTCCGAGGGGGCTAGTGGCTCTTGCTCTCTTATTACAGCATTCGATTACACTTCTGGAGGCTGTTAGCTCTTGCACCGCCGGCCGGTTTCCGTTACGCCCGTGGGGGCTATTGGCACTTGCACAAACGAAAGCAGTTCCGTTACGCCCGTGGGGGCTAAGTTGTTTCCCTTTCTGCTTACTATCCAACACCTTGGCAAGGCAGCTCTATCCTCAGCACTTGATGAACTTTGTCTATACAGCACAGCCTTTTTAACATCCAGGGCGTGTCAAACCTCCACATCTGAGACAGACTGTTATATGGACATTAACCCCTTGGGGGTCAATATCATCCTAGTGCATACTGTTTTGCATTTATGTCTTTTGTGCTATTACCATTGTAAATATCTCAGTTTACTTTCCTGTGTATTACCTACCGCCCCTACAGGGCGTACTTGTGCCTTATTCACTTTAATAAAGTGTGTTTTATTTTCACTTATTTGGTCTGAGAGTCCTAAAAAACCGTAACAAGAACTTCAGACACATCCCTGATGTGTTGAGACAAACTAGACCAGTGTATGAGTATATCGAGAATGTCATTAATAAATTCTTGGAACACTGCGGGTGCGTTACATAGTTCAAAAGGCATCACTAAGTATTCGTAGTGCCCATATCTGGTACTGAACGTCGTTTTCCACTCATCCCCGGATCTTATTTTGATCAGGTTATATGCCGCCCGTAGGTCTAGCTTGGTGAAAATAGAGGAACCTTTCAACCTGTCAAACAGTTCAGTGATGAGTGGTATCGGATAGGCGTTTTTAGACATAAGCTTATTCAACATACGGTAATCGATACAGGGTCTTAACTTGCCATTTTTCTTTTTTACAAGAAAGAAACCAGCCCCCCACCCCGTTGGCGAGGTTGACTTTCTGATAATGCCTCGCTTGAGGGCATCTGAGATATATTCCTCCATGGCCCGATTCTCCTCGCACAACAGCAGGTATGTGTGACCTCGGGGAGGAATGGCACCAGGAGGCAGATCAATAGCGCAATCATATGCCCTATGCTGAGGCAAAACGCTAGCCCTTCCCTTATTAAAGGCGTCACTGAATTGATTGTACTCAGCCGGCAAGGAGGGAGAGGTACACATGATTTTAGGTACACATGATTTTAGTCAATGGCCTCAATGGCTAAGGGAGATTCCTTCTCAACCAATGGAATCTGGTGTAGGGCAGCAAAGGAATTGTCCATAAAGTATCTGGCTGCGCTGGAATCAACCAGGGCCAGAACCTCTACCGAGTGTTCTGCCGAAGAAAATGCCACCTGAATCGTGGGTTTCTGCTTAATTGGGTCTAGAGACTACTGAACGCCACCTAGGGTCTATCCCCCAAGGTAACCTGGGTGCGTTCGTTTCCCGGCCGTACAGGACAGGTATGTAACAGGTGTCCGGGTTGGCCACAATACAGACATAGGCCCTGCCTACGGTGATGCGCCCGTTCCTCTTTGGTTAACCTGGTGAACCCTAGCTGCATAAGTTCATTTGTCTAATGGGTATGCTCAGGAGGCACGGGAGGCGAGGGAGGCATGGGTGGGAAATTTTGATTAGCTAGTCCGATACCTCTGGCCCACTGCCTACGATCTTTAGCCGCGAGTCTCTCACGGATGCGGGAATCAATCAGTATAGTGAAATCAATAAACTCGTCTAGATCGTTAGGCAAATCTCTGGTTGCCGTTTCATCCTAAATACGGTCAGCTAGCCCCTGAGCAAATGCTGCCACCAGCGCCTCCTTGTTCCAACCTGCCTCTGTTGCTAATGTACAAAATTCAATAGCGTGATCTCCCACCGTACGAGAACCTTGTTGTATTCCCATTAATCGTTTAGCAGCAGAGGCGACTCTACCTGGGACTTCAAATACTCTGCGAAAGGCACGCACAAACTCCTTGAAATTCTTAGTGCAAGGTTTGGCAGATTCCCACAAGGGGTTAGCCCATGCCAGGGCTCTGGTCGTCAGTAACGATATCATAAAGCCCACCTTACTACGGTCATTAGGAAAGGCTTGGGGAGTTAGTTTCAGAAAAATCTCCAATTGGTTAATAAACCCTCTGCACAGGGTAGGTTCTCCATCATATCTTAGCGGTAACAGAGCTGTGGTGGTTAACCCTTTACTCGAAGCCACTTGAGTCATGGATTGAGCTCCCGGTCATAAACAAATAGGAAGAAAAGACCCACCCCAAAACAAGCAGACCCTTAAAGAGGCACTCCACTGCAGTATATCAGTACAAAATATATACTTTATTAAATTATATGTTTCTCAAATTTCATAATAGACACATAAAAAACATATATTTAAAAACAAAAAACAAATCGGGGAGCCCATAAGATGGCAGTATTGATAATAACAAATATAGTCCCCCACACTATTACCAAAATGATAATATCATTATCAAAAAGCATCAAAAAGGGGGCTAAACAGATATACAATCCTACCCCAGCCAAATTATAAATCCGGTTCAAAATAAACCACTATTATAAACAACATGACAAAGTGCTTGTATTACTAATACATCAAAGTGCTAGTGCTACTAAACATAAAAGTGCTAGTGCTCACAATATATATATATAATTGTGCATATACATATAATACCCTAATGTTATAAGTATTGGATAATAATATCATAAAGAATCCAGTCTAGTGGAAAAATAACGAACCGAAACCAAATAAAGGCTGTAGGAGGAAAAACTCCAATCTCACTGGGCTCTACCTCGATCCCACATAACCCCACGCGTATCGCCAAACGGCTTCGTCAGGGGATTGAGCTCCCGGTGTCGCAATGGGGGAGACCACCGAGGCTTGAACCGGTTTATCAAGGTGAGCAGTGCGCTCAAGAATAGTTTGTACGGCCAGTGCCAACTGGTCCAAACGCTGCTCCACTAGGGAGTTGCCCTGCAGTCACCCATCACCCTGTCTCACCTAGCTGCGGTGTGGGGCTGTTGTGGATGAGAGAAGATTTGATTCCTCATTCTCATTGACTGGGTGTTGGGAATATATAGTGGGGATTGTTGAGTGGGGTGACTGATAGATTTTGTTGAGTATGCAAGTCCTGTACTGATTTTATTTATGTACTAGTGTAAAAGCCTGTGTACAAGGCCCAAGGTCCGGGTAATGTTAACCCTTTGAGTGCCAGAGGGGTACGCAATGCATTGCTCCACGCGATGCATTCTTCCATCGCCTGAATGCAGGCAGTCTCTACTGCTCATGATTGCATCGTGACAAACATCCTAGTGAATTAGTATATAGGATGTTCCTTCTAAGTAATTAGTATAGTTATTTTCTTCAGTGTAACTGATTCTGGATTCCTCATTTCTCAATTCCACAAAATCAATGGCAGTGTATTCAGCAATATGAGCATGGGTAAAGACTGTGAAAAGGAACACAAAGTCACAAAAACTAAAAAGGTTTACCTCAAAGGACCTGCTGAGGGAGAGAGAGAGGCTGTAATGGCCCGAGACAGATCAGTAATGGAACATGAGTACGGAGTAATGTGTGCCTTGTTATCTTGTAACACAAAGGTGCAGTTTGAGAGAAAGAGTACGGAAGATTCCGTCACAGCTCTGATTTTCCACTGGTCCTTTCAAGCTGAAAGAGAATACAGAAATGGACGATAAATCAGTTTGGTATCATTAGTCATATGCTGAGTTGAAAATGACTAAATAAAAGAGCCATCGAAAAAAGCATTCATTTACTGTAATTTTTCCCCTGCTTCATTATCCTTTTAACCCTTTGAGTGCCAGAAACGTAAGGCAATGGATAACTCACTGGCACTCAGATGAAGGACAATTAAGCCAGACAATTACTAACCCATTCAATGTTGTGGACCTTCCTCTGCCACTCTAAGGTTTATTTTCCTTCCAAAGATGTTTTAACCCTTGCTATGCACACCTGGTAACATCTGGGTTTGTTGCTTCAGAGCTCTTCAAACCACCTTAAAGTGATAGTAATGTTTCACAAAAACAGCAGCTACAATTAATCTTCATAGTATTTGAGCCATAGAGAGTGTTATATCATTACTGTGAGAGTTGTAGTTCAAGAGTAATTGAATGATAAAGTTTCCCCCTTCCGCCCCTTTTACCTAGTGTAAGCCACCACTCCTCAGATGTGGAATCCAGTCCATAGACCAGACAACTCACATCAAGGGTCAATATTCTTACTGTGAGAACAATGAAAACCCTGACCTACTTGACAGGTTTTTCAGCTTTTTCTTAATTGAAGATTGTCCCTCTCTGCAATCTACCTGGACACACCCTGCTGCTCTTAGCTGAGCAGTGTTACATCACTAAAAGGGGCGGGAGGAGAATACTTTATCAATCAATTACTCTTGAACTACAACTCTGACAGAATTGAAATAACACTCTCCAAGACCCAAACACTATGACGATTAATTAGAGCTGCTTTTATTATGAAACATTACTATCCCTTAAAACCTCTTTCAAATTAATGTGATGCACTTTATGTAGGCAGTAGAGTAGGTGGCATAGGCAGGAGAAGGGTCCCCGTTGACCCCCATGCTGGAGTCTTCTGTTCCAGTGCTCCAGCATTTCCAGTGGATTATTCAGCTGCAGATTTCCAGCTTATTTGATCCAGCATTTCCCCCTTACTTTCTCCAGCCATGCTCCAGTGGTTCCAGCTCTTATGGTGAAGTTACCAGGACCAGCTACCCATCTTGTAGTTCACATCAGGAGAGAGGACCCTGGAACGATGGCTAAAGACAACCCGGTGTCCTTAGCTTCCGTTATACATGGCATTCCAAGAGTTAATTGTAAACTGCGTACTCAGTAATAGGTCCATTCATATATACAAGGGGTTCATCTTGCTAACCCTTTGGGTGCAAGAGGGGTACGCAACATATTGCACAGGAATGCTTTGCGTCCTCCTCTGGCACTCAAAGGGTTAACCAAATGATCTGTTTTAGCCACAAAGATCCCAATGTCCTCTTCTACTAAGCTAATCTGATTTTACAAACTTGCAAAAGTTCTTAATAAATCCTCCAAAAGTTCAGAAAAATTACTGTGGTGCTGGAATTTAAACACTTTACGTTGGAAACTTTTACAGATCAACAGCAGTTACAGAGATGAATCCACATAACAATCAATGTTACTAAAAATCCCCCAGTGACAGCAGAAGGGAAAAAAAACTTGAAAGAAGAGAGCACTGTAAGGGTATAGAAATCTATAAGATTATAGTTGTACAGCTGTAACTGTTGACTGCTGACTATCCTATATAACAATTTGCTAGGATGTTTGTCAGAAGCTGTCGTGCAGTAGAGACTGCCCGCATTCGGGCAGTCTCTACTGTGCATGATGCATTACGGGAGTGAGATGACGCAAGACTGCATCGTGTGGAGCAGTGAGGTAAGCCTTTGAGTGCCAGAGGGGTACGCAATGCATTGCAAAGCAAAGCAATGCATTGCGTACCCCTCTGTCACTCAAAGAGTTAACATTACCCGGACCTTGGCCAGTGTACACAGGATTTTACACTAGTATGTTAAATAAAGTACAAAACTATAAATTGCTCATTTATTCCATGGGGCTTTCAGTGCCCAAAATGAAAAATTCAACACCTTGCTTTTCTTAATAACAATTGTATGATGCATCCCCTTCTAATGTTCATCTTGACGCAATCAATTATCGTCACTGGTAACAATTTACTATTTCTTTGGTATTGTTGAATGTGTTTAAGCAATTGACTTTTTATTTTGTATTGACAATTCTCACAGTATCTGGGATACTTACAGGAATGCTTACCGAACTGGTTCACAGTAAGGTGAAGGGCTTCAAGGGTATTTATCCCTGATTTTTTGCCTTTGCAGCATACCGGACGCAAGATAAACCCTCACAGCTCATGACACTGCAGGGAGGGAAAACAACTCACTCTTGAAAATTCTACTGCTTTATATTTATTTACTTATTAACTTTATTTATTTAAAAATTAAAGGAACCCGACCTTTTAAAGGGGAACTTTCACCCCGCAATAACTTAAGGTTCACTTATTGCACACCTGGCGACTAGCTGCTTAGTAGCGCTAGTCGCCAGCAATATTACCCGGTTCTTCAGATATCGGCTTTTTGCCGATGGTGACAGGAGCAGGAAGCACGGACGTCTCTTCACAGTGACGTCCGTGAGCCTGCGCTGTCAGTCCCTTTTGCACCACAAGATTGTCCTTTGCTGTTATCTGTTTGGTCTATGGACTGCATTCCACATCTGAGAAGAGATGGCTTACACAAAGGTTTGAGAGATAAGACTTATATAGTTCTTCATGTTTTTTTAATGCCCACAAAATAAAATAAAGAAAAAACGAAGTATTACTATCCCTTTAAATGCTGTGAAGGCTCTGATCCCCTTGCATTAGAAAGACACATTGTCTCCCACTACTGAATCCTGGGTGGAAGGAGTAGAAGAACAAATTATATTCGTTAAATTGGCATGGCTCAATAGAGACCGCATTTGTTGTTTGTTATAACCTAAATCAGTTACTCTTAAACTGTGGAATGCCAGGGTTCCCTGAAGAAGTACAAGAGGTTCCATAGAACAAATGTAAGTAATAGCAAAACAAGAAAAGAAAAGAAAATAGGCAGGTCCGGATTTCCCATTAGGCAGAATAGACAATTGCTTAGATCACCACCTCTTGGTGAGAGCTTCAGCTGCTCTGGCCACACCCACATTATGAGTCATGTGTGTGGCCAGAGACATACCAATGCCTCTGCACCAAACACATGCTCCTGGTTTATGATGACAGGCTGATCAGTTTACATAACAGTTTACTGGACATTATTTAACCCCTTGGATGCTATAGAGGTCTCCAATGCATTGTTAAGCAATGTGTTGAAGATCACACTAGCAACTAAGAGGTTAAAACATTTTGTGTGCTACTATGTTATAGACTAAGGAGTTTTTTTCTGGCAGACAACAGCAGATGTGCTTGAGCAAGGGAGGGTCATGTGATGAGAGAGGGTGTGGCTTTGGGTGTGCCAAAGGGCGCCTTCATTGCCTTGCCTAGCGACATGTGAGATGTAAATCTATTAGTGGCATCTGGGAGGTTCATACATTTTATTAAATTTATCTTGTATTAAGCCTTATAACCTATCCCTTCAAAATGAGACTAGATACAATTATATCATCTCTCTTATCAAATACACTTCAACCTAATAAATGAGTTTTAGGTTATTGCCGCCAACTAGCATTCTAATGAACTGGAGTCATTTCTAGTATACGAGGAATTATACTGTTTGATTGCTAGGGTTTCTCTGAGATTTCAGTTGAAACATAAGAGCTCCTTCACCAGAAATAGTATGAGAACCACTAACCTAAATAACAGGAGACTGGTAGATTGAAAGGGATACCTTTATTGGCTAACTGAGTAGCTATAGGATGCAATATTTCAAGGCACTTTGGGAGATTTATAAAAGATGTTCCTAGTACTTTTTAAAGTGATATTAATGTTTCACAAAAACAGCAGCTCCAATGAATCTTCATAGTATTTGGGACATCATACCTCCCAACATTTCAAATTGCGAAAGAGGGACACTTGTGTTTTAGGGGGTGTTTCTGGGGGCGTGACTGGTGGGCGGGGCATTACCAGGAATTTTTAACCTATTTCCTGACCTATTGTCACCTCCTTGTGTAACCTAATAAATGATTTAGAACAAGACCAAAGTATTTTATTTACACAGACTAATCTAGAAACACATATACTGACATTCAAAACAAACAATAATATGAATTTTATTGCTGTAGAGCAACATTATACACACCATACAATCTGATCTCCTAAAAAGAGGGACATCAGGGTGGGAAAGAGGGACAGAGGGATTTAGGTCTAAAAGAGGGACTGTCCCTCCTAAAGAGGGACACTTGGGAGGCATGGGACATGGTTAGTGTTATTTCAATACTGTCAGAGTTGTAGTTCAAGAGTAATTGAACGATAAAGTTTCCCCCTTCTGCCCCTTTAACCTAGTGTAAACCCACACTCCTCAGATGTGGAAACAAGTCCATGGACCAGACATCACGGCAAGGGTCTATATTTTACTGTGAGAACAATGAAAGCCCTGCCCCCTTGACAGGTTTTTCAGCTTTGTCCCTTATCTTAATTGAAGATTGTCCCTCTCTGTGATCTACCTGAACACTCCCTGCTGCTGTAAGTTGAGCAGTGTTACATCAGTAAAAGGGGCAGGAGGGGGATACTTTATCATTCAATTACTCTTGGACTACAACTCTGATAGTATTGAAATAACAATCTCCATGGCCCAAATACTATGATGATTATTTAGAGCTGCTTTTATTATGAAACATTACTGTCCCTTTAAGGAACAGTCCTTAAAGGGATAGTAATACTTTGTTTTATCTTTATTTTATTTTGTAGGCATTAAAAAAACATGAAGAATGATATAAGTCTTATCTCTCAAACCTTTTTGGTTTAAGAGATATTCTCAAGCAAAGTTTCCCCCTCCTGCCCCTTTTACCTAGTGTAAGCCATCTCTTCTCAGATGTGGAATGCAGTCCATAGACCAGACAGATAACAGAAGGGGACACTCTTATTCCTATGAAAACAATGAAAGCCCTGCCCCCATTGACAAGTTTTTTCAGGTTTTCCCCTTATCTTAATTGAAGATTGTCCCTCTCTGAAATCTACCTGGGCACCTCCCTTCTGCTCTGGCTGAGCAGTGTTACATCAGTAAAAGGGGGGGGAGGGGGATACTTTGTCACTGAATTACTCTAGAACTACAACTCTGACAGAATTGAAATAACACTCTCCAAAGTCCAAATACTATGATGATTAATTAGAGCTGCTTTTATTATGAAACATTACTATCCCTTTAAGTCATCGCAACTGGAGATAACGTGAGGGCTGATTTATAAATTATTTAAGGCGTATTTTTTAAATAAATATGGCGTTATAACTCTGATATTAATGCTTAAAGGGATAGTAATACTTTAATATTACTAATCCCCATAGTGTAGCTCTTTAAAAAATAATCGATCGAGTTAGTAAAAAAAAATATTTCACTGAAACGAAACCAATCACATGTAGAAGACCGTTTTAGTGAAATAATTATTTTTCACTAACGAGATCTCGGCTCAGCTGCAGAGCCGCAAGCCTGTCGTAGGACAGACTTCCTCTGCAGTCAATACAACGCTGACTTCAGGGAAGGGGGAGGGAGGGGGAACTTTGCGTTCGGTTATCTCTCAAACCATAAAGGTTTGAGAGATGAACCTGGGGGCAATTCAATTCTTTTTTAAAGAGCTACACTGTAGGGATTAGTAATATTAAAGTATTACTATCCCTTTAAGGACAGCATATACCTGGCTTTAAGATTCCAGTGAAAATTCTGTCGCAAAATTGACGCAACTAGCGACATTAAATTCACTGAGCATCTTTTTTGCAAATGTTGTTACTCCATTAAAAAAACAAAAAAATAAAGTCGTACAGTCCTCCTAAACTGCCATTTATAAATCTCCCCTCTTAAGTCTCTTCTAAATACGCCTGAAGAAGAGACCTACAGCTTGAATCTCATAGCTACTCAAATAGCCAATAAAGGTATCACTTTTAAGCCTCCTGCTTTTACTACATCCAACGTGTTATCACCTTTTTCCTAAACTAAATCACAAACTGTAGTTGTATCTTTCCTCAACTTTAACCTTCATGAAGCTTATGGAAAATCCTCCCTATTACAGTTATTGGTGCATGTTACATCCAGCACACGTCTTTGCGTTTTGACATTTATTGAAGTGTTTGGCTTTTGAATCCCTGTTTCATTAAATGGAATCTCTCATAAAACCTGTTTGTTTGCCTTAATAACCTGGAGCGTGTGATTGAGTATTGTGCTAAAAAACACGTAACGTTTTCTTTTATTTTTTTTCCTCTCCTTGAATGGATGGTTTTTAGGTTAACTGATGTGGCGTACCTTCTTCCAGATCAACAGTCACTTGGGGGGATATTTATACAACATGTTAAAAAAAAAAATAAGAAGATATTAACCGTTTGTGTGCCATGGAGGTATCCAATGCATTGCATTGCAATGCTTTGGATACCTCTCTGGCACTCAAAGGGTAAAAGAGGACTTGTAATTCTAAAATACGTTTAGTTCATTTTAAATAGAATTAACTCTTTAAATGTCGGAAAGGTGTCCAATACCTCTCTGGCATTTAAAGGGTTAAAAACTGCCTAGGTGTTCTTTCAGTCATTTGTTTGTAAAACAAATAGTTTTTGAGAAATTAAGCTTTATTTGTTGGTGACACAACGGCCGAGATGCAGTAAAGTTTGATAAGGGCTCAGGGTGGCGATGTTGTGTCGGATCTGTGTAGAGGATGCAATAACATGTATTTGCCCTCATTGCTATGAATCCACCATGCCTTTTGTAAGTTTACGATTTTCCTGTAGCGCTCTATGGGGCCAGAGTACAGTTTGTTGTCGCTACTCTAGATAGAGGAGACATGCCCTCTCTTAACCCTTTCAGTTCCATAAGGATGTGCATTGCAAACCCCTGTGGCACTGAAAGGGTTAACCAATAGAATTGCAGAAAGAGTGATCCCATACTTCAGAAGATATAATGATAGAAAAATGATAGAAGTGTATGGTTCTGTAGCAACCAGCATGGCGAAGCATCCACTGCCATCCGCATACCTTGCCAATTTTCACAGTGTGTCTGGTGATGTGAGGGGATGTGTCTTCACCAAGAGGTGCAGCACATTCTCCTTCCTGCCCTACTCCCTTTACCTCTCCTCTATCCTCCCACCCTCCCCTGTCTGTTGGAGCCCTATCTAGGGAGAACAGTGGAATTGGCAAAGGGTTTCTGGTGCCTTTTGTGGTACTGAAGTATGAGAACATGACCTCCGTGGAGAGAATGTACTCAGACTTTAGTATTGTCAAATTGTTGGAGATGAGCACCCTTCCACATCGCCAGCAGTATGATAAGCCTCCATGCTAATGAGGATTTTCTCCCCTTTCCCCTTGCATCCTTAATTCTTGGTACATATGGTGATGTGTGTCTCCCCCGCCAAGGTTATGTGCTCCCCGACATATCACCAGAAACACATTGCCACACCATTGAACCTTAGAGCATCTCCCCCTTGTGGTACTTTATGCTAATTCGTTTCTATGCTGGGCCAATGTTACCACACACACTGTGCTATGAATTAATCTAGACAGAGCCCACACACACTGGAGAGATTTCCAATAGTACAGAGACAGTTACGTTTGGTCTCAAAGACAGCCAATTAGCATACTGTACAGGGAATTATCATAACAATGCATTTTGTCAACAAAACAAATGTTATTTCTCAAAAACTATTTCTTTTAAAGAAACTGTCTAGTACAACAAATAGGACAATTTAAATTTTCTTTAAATCAAACTAAACTTGTCTTGAGGTGATAAGTGTATCTTACTTTATTAAACTGAATGACTAGTTTAGAAATGTATCCTTTATACAACAGTCATTTATATCTACTTACTGGTCTTTGCATCTGTACAATGATGCAGTCAGGAACAGTGGCCCATATTTATAAAAGCAAACTGGAGTTATTCTGGAGTAAACCAAATGCACCATAGGGACTAATAACAATTCCTGTTAAAGTGATAGAAATGTTTCACAAAAGCAGCAGCTTCAATTAATCTTCATAGTATTTGAGCCATAGAGAGTGTTATGTCAGTACTGTCAGAGTTGTGGTTCAAGAGTAATTGAATGATAAAGTATCCCCCTCCTGCCCCTTTTACCTAGTGTAAGCCACCTGCATCAGATGTGAAATGTGGTCCACAGACCAGACAGATAACAGCAGGGGACAATCTTCTTACTGTGAGAACAATGAAACCCCTGCCCCCATTGACATGTTTTTCAGGTTTTTCCCTTATGCTAATTGAAGATTGTCCCTCTCTGCAATCTACCTGGGCACCTCCCTGCTGCTCTGGCTGAGCAGTGTTACATCAGTAGAATGGGTGGGAGGGGGATACTTTATCATTCAATTACTCTTGTACTATAACTCTGACAGAACTGAAATAACACTCTCCAAGGCCCAAAATACTATGAAGATTAATTGGAGCTGTTATGATTGTGAAACATTACTATTCCTTTAAATTAAATTGGGCTTTTAACCCCTAGAATGATAGCAATGCAAAGCACTGGAGACCTCTGTAGCATTCAAGGGGTTATAAAGCTCTATTCGACTGCATGGGAATTTAAGCATTTTTATTTGTTCCCTGTGGTGCAGTTGGTTCACTCCAGAATAACTACAGCTTTTATAAATAAGGCCCAGTGTCACATGTCACATTATAAGGGTGCTTCATCTAATAAACTGGCCATATTCATATTAAAAAAACAGTAATATTTCAGGTTGAAACATATATATCCATTTCCATTGCTGGGACATGAATCATTCAAGTGATTTCAGCTCAGACAATGTTTTAACTGCAATATTATATTGTGCTCACAAAGTTATAGGGTTGCTATCAATTTCTACTGAAACCTATATTCTAAGGCTGAAGCTCTTCCACAGACAGCAAATTAAAGACAAATTGCCCTCT
Organism: Rhinophrynus dorsalis; assembly: GCA_037306005.1. NCBI lineage: Eukaryota > Metazoa > Chordata > Amphibia > Anura > Rhinophrynidae > Rhinophrynus > Rhinophrynus dorsalis. The sequence continues at coordinate 49,980,766 of CM074718.1, forward strand.
GTACATTGGCACCCTTGCTAACCATTTGATTTAAAAATAAAGTTTGAATGCTGAATCGACTAGCAGTGGGAGTACACTGAAATTCTTAGTAGATCTAATAAATAGTCTGAGCAAGTAGGTGGGGATGCAGTTTTACAGTAGGCAGGAAATACAGAAACAGCAGGAGCCAGGTGGGCGTAGATGACAGATAAGGTTTTGGAGAGTAGTATGTTGCAGAGCTGCTAGAGGCTGTCACATAAGACAAATCCCAACTGAGCAGCTACAGGCATTGACATTATAGATGGAGATGGAACATGAGGTGGAATTCAGAGTCTAAGCCTGAAGCTGGGGAGCAATGGAAAATGAGAGTCAACCATGGTGATCAACTATGATGCCAGATGGAGGGATGTTTGAATAGCAAGCAGAGTTCAAAGTGGCCAGCAGAAAATGAGTGTTTAATTTCCAAGTAAAGGTCATGTCAGAGGAAAAGGAGAGGGTAATAAGTCTCCAAGTACTCAGATGAGTGGTTGTTTAAACAGACACTTCATTTGAACAGTAACTAATGAGACACTTTACAAACATGGATACACACATGGAGTGCAGGAGCAGCAGAAATAAATAGGCACAGGAGGCATGCTCAGATGAATGCAGGATTTCTGGACAGTGCAGTACAGGTGGGTAGGTATCTCTGGGTTCTCACCAAAACTGTTCTTCTCTGCATTCTAATTCATAGCAGAGAATACTTCATATTTACTCTGGAGATCCCAGAATTCACTGCTAATTACAGGGTCTGTGAGTAAAAGCCGACTTCACTGGGCACCAGAGTGTTCCTCTTACTCCACTCCCTACCCCATTACACTCAGTTCTTCCACTGATACATCAGCTTCCCACCCTCCTCACCTAGTCCCCTGGTCCTCTTCTCACCAAGTTCTTACCAGTTGCATTACAGCTCCTCTTCTGAATGAAATAAAACTCATCAATTTGCCGTGACCACCCCAAAGAGCCACAATGTCTTCATGGGCACTACACCACCACATTTCAAAGAAGGATATCTTTGGTAGGTTTGCCACTTAGCTGACATTTTATATGAAGGATGGTAACTGGTCTTGAAACTAATAATAATAACACTAATTATTATTGTTATATAATAACATTAGTAGGGATGGACAGTATATTTTTCCACTAAAGGTAGAAACATTGATCTTTGGTGGTAGTACAACAAGCTTATCAGCCTATCAGGAAGCTAGGCATGTTGTGTTGGCCTATTCGCCTCATTCAGCACTTTTGCCTCATGCTGTCCTTTAATCTACTTTCTCTGAGTAAATACAATATACAAATAGAGACCAGTTCACTAAACAGAAATTAGAAAAATGCATAAAAACAATGGAACTATGTGATAATCACTTATTCTTTATGTAATTGTCATTATGGTATTTTTGTTCATACTGCTCTGTTTAAATGCTTGACAGTGGAAAACCTATAGCCCTCTGATTTCCAGAAGAACGTCCAGTGCACTAAGGAGTGATTAAGAGGTGATAAAGTGGAGAAGACTTCTTCAATGACATAACATACTTAAGTACTGATGGCTGCACTCCAGAAACGATTGAGGCAACAATGTTGCAGTCGAATATAAATAAAAACTCCTTTATTTCAAAATTTAAGATATCACAAAAACCAGCATCGGATAGGACAAGTATAGCTGGAAAACAGACGAAGAGAGAGAGAAACTCTGTCTAACGCGTTTCACGCCAACTGGTGCTTACTCATAGACTGGACTGGAGTGCAGCCATCAATACTTAAGTATGTTTGGACTATTGAAACGGTCGGTGGAGGACCAGGACAGCTGAGCACCCATGGCCTTCTCGAAGTGCCCTGAGGACAACAGGTACAGGCTGGTGGAAGTTGCGGCATGTTAGCACATACCTCTTTGTTTGGTTCTTCAATGACATCACTTCCTGTTCCTGTGTTATTTTATGGAGCCCAACGTTGGAGACATCTTAGTGCATAGGCTCTATAGAATAACATAGGTATTGGAGAAGTGATATCACTGGAGAAATAATTTCCACTTTATCGCCTTCCTATCACATCTTAATGCATCTCCCCCAATGTGTTGGACACCCTTCTTGTTCTCAGAGAGTTAAATTATCAACCTACGAATTTATCTTTTTTGGCCTGCAACAGTTCCAAACATATAGAAATAAATATATAATACTCTTTCTCTTCTCCTTGATATCAGTTCCTAGAACAGACTTATAACTGGGAAGTCTCCGGATATGCCCCGGAGACTCTGGTTTGCAGATGTTGATTCTCGGGATGTGGGGAGTTTCTTCTGAAACTCTGCCGACACCTGCTCCTTCCCCGTCTGTTTCTCCAATTTATCCTCCTTCCCCGGCGTATCCTTACAGATTTTGCAGGTCTGTTGAAGCCCTGTCCCCACTCCTGATTAAGCTCCGCCCTCCTTTTTGAGACAAATTGCATCATCTATCTCCCACAGCTGCACCAAAGGAGTCTCCCTCCGGGGAGAGCAAGATAAAAAATTGCAAACAAATAACCTCTCAGGTATACAATGTATCTTCTGAAACAATAGTAATTCACTGGGTAACAAAAATGTAGATAATACTGAGATCTTCACTCACTTACTTCACTTTTATAACTCCTACTTGGGTGTATCTTCCACCTATTTCAACAAACATCAAACACAGCTGATCCGTCGGTGCTGGATAGTGAATCCTCTTGTTCTCCCGTATATAAAGCGATAGCAACAAAATATCCGCACAACGACAAAATTCTCCGTAAAAATAAAATAAATTTATTTAATGCATCAAATCTTAGAGACACAAAAATGGGACCACAAACAGATCACCCCAAGAACTCCCTGATGCATTTCGGACTGAACCAGTCCTTAGTCAGGAAACGCGTCAGGGAGTTCTTGGGGTGATCTGTTTGTGGTCCCATTTTTGTGTCTCTAAGATTTTATGCATGAAATAAATTTATTTTATTGTTATGGAGAATTTTGTCGTTGTGCGGATATTTTGTTGCTATCAAGTTAAAAAGTTCCCATGTGTGATTATACCGTAATTTACACAGCAAACAGAACATTATCCTTCTCCTATATAATAATTCGCTAAAACATGTGTAACGACGCAGTCCTGTGCTCAGAGTGCCTTGCCTTGTGCCAACAGTGTCCCATTGTGCTCCGTGCCATGTTTCTGAAAGAAAAGTAGGTAGCAGGCAAGGTTTTCATTTATCCTATATAATAATTTGCTAAAACGTGTGTAACAACGCAGTCCTGTACAGTAGAGACTTCTGCGCGTGCTGCAGGCATGCGCAGTAGAGACTGATCTGTATCAGCCGCGGTGCGGGCAGTCTCTACTGCGCATGACTGCCCCGCAGCCAGCTGGCAGTGGCACTGTGGCCCGTGTAACGGGCTCTTCAACTAGTATTCAACATAATTGCAATGATCAGATCAGGCAAATCTACAACTCCAATTCTGTGTGGGAACTAAAGTTACTTAGTTGATGTGTCTGAAAAAAGACTACTCTATCAAGTTCAACCTTTGCTATATTTCCCTTGTTGATTTAGTGAAAGGCAAACAAAACCCTCTTTCCAATTATGCTGAAGCGTGTTAAAAATTTTTCCTGACTCCATTAGATTTCTCTCTGGATCAATATCTTATATTGAATCAAATTATTATAATGTTCTATATGGTTCTTTGTTAAAAAGGTATCTAATTAGTTATCTGCCATCAAAGCCTCTCAAGGCAAGGAATTCAACAATCTTATTGCTCTTACTGTGAAAAAATATTTTCTTTGATGTAGTCAAAACACCTTTCCTCTAACGTTAACCCTTTGAGTGCCAGAGGGGTATGCAAAGCATTGCTTTGTAATGCGTTGCATACCCCTCTGGCACTCAAAGGGTTAACTCCTTTGTGACAAGGGCTTTTTGACACACGAAGACAAGTTTTGGCCTTTTTAGAATGCCTTTGTTCAACTATATTTTTGCTCTAATTCATTTATTACACCCACACAAATTATATATCATTATAAGTAAGGCGTTCTTTTGATATCACATTTATATGTATAACCCATCATTTAATTTGATAATAAAAAAGAGAAAAAATTAAATGAACACAATGTTTTTATAGCTTTTGCTGTGATAATTTGTGTTAAATCGGCTCATTTTAAACCCTTAGTGACCGGCCACGCTCGTTGACGCGGCTGGCACTTAGAGCCCACCGAACTTTTTTCCCCCATTACCTTCAACGACTTCCTGGACGTACATGTACATCCTCTGTCACTAAGTGACAGATTCTGTGGGACGTACATGTGCATCCATTGTCGGGATGGGGTTAATAGGGACTGGATAGAAGGTATGAATGTTTGTTTATACTTCCCAAATGTCCTTTTTTAGGGGGGTACTGTCCCTCTGAGGAGAAAATCCCTATGTCCCTCTTTCCCTCCCTGGTGTCTGTCTTTTTGGAGACAGTGGCGTAACTATAGGGGTCGCAACTGCAACCGGGCCCTTTACTCCAGGTTGCCCCCTGCGTCCCCTCCGTCTGGTGCCCGCAATCTCCCTCCGGCGCTCTAGTAATTCAGAGTGCTGGGAGATGACATCATCTAGTAATGCAGAGTGCTGGGAGATGACATCATCTAGTAATGCAGAGTGCTGGGAGATGACATCATCTCCATGACATCATCTCCCAGCGCTCTGCATTACTAAGAGGACTGAGTGGGAGCTCCAGGTAGGAGATGGGGGGCATTGTGAAGTTTGAGGGGCATTGTAGAGGGGGCCAATGTGGTGGTGGTTGGGGTCCCGTGGCACTTCTTGCACCAGGTTCCGGAGGCTTCTAGTTACGCCTCTGTTTGGAGATCAGACTGTGTGATGTGTATCGCATTGCTCCACAGTAATAAAACTCACATATTGGTTTATACTTCACTATCTGTGTTTTTAAATGAGTCTGTGTAACTAAAATCCTTTTAAAGGGGATATATCACTTAAAATTGTTTTTCCCATAGGTTTGGTTAGTAAAGTAGTATTAGGGAAAACATTTTTTTAATGTAAATCCTTTCACAGTTATTTCATCTTCTGTTCCGCAATGGAATGCGTTGGCTACCTCTCTGGTGTTCAAAGGCTTAAGAACTGATGCAAAAACCGGTGCCTCTTATTCTAGATGAGACATTTCCAGGGATTTATAGTGAGCTAGAATTATATTCCTATCTGGTGTATACCACTTTTTTTTACATGATAATACTCTATTTGCTCTTGCATCAGCAGCTAAGTCTGAGACATTTGTGAAATCTACTGATAAAGCTTCCACCAACAAGGATTCCCCAAGTAGTTACCAACTTAGTATATATATGTGTGATATGCTTGTTTATGCAACTCAAATGCATAACCTTATCTTTATCTATATTAAGCGTGTGGGATCCAGTAAGAACATACAGTATACAGTAAGTTGAGTACTCTATACGTTGTGAGTAACGCGGTGACTGAAGGGAAAGTACTTTTTAAGCTCATTCCCTCCAGTCTTTTTGGCACCAGGGATACATTGTATCATTATCCCTGTTTCACTATTCCTGCTTTTCTGTTTGGTGACCAGGTTCTGTCGCTCAGAAGAGGACCTGGTATTGTAAATCATATAGATAGAAAAGTGGAAAAAAAAGGGTTACATGTTCAACATTTTTTAAAAGGCGGTTTGACTTTATTCATTCTACTGCAGCAAAATAAATTGAAAATAAAAGGTAACTACATCTTTAAATGTCCTCCATGTATGGATTAGAATAATGGGGGCTAATATCATTCAGTCTAATAAAGCAATGTGTTGCACACCCCTCTGATACTCAAAGGGTTAACTAAAAGGGGAATTTATTGGTTCCCTGTGGTGGAGCTGGAGTGCACCAGAATTGCTCACTTCAGTGTTGGTGCGTACGGATCTAAGTATTTTATTTTTTAAACATTATTCATAAAACATTATCTTTAGCAGCAAATATCGACAACATCTGTGGGTGTGCACACCTATTGTTATGTGGAAAACAAGAAGGGTTTTTTGACTTTAAGAGTTTATTTATTTTTCTCTTCATTTCTGACAGAAGATGGCAAGAAATGCAAATTCCCGTTCCGGTATAGAGGACGGATGCACGCAACGTGTATACCTAGCGTTGACAGGTTTAAATTTTGGTAAGTAAATCATTCTAGTTTTACTAAAAGATCATACTCTTGTTTTAACCTTTTACATACCAGCGGAGTGAGCAATACATTGCTTTGCAATTTTTTTGTGTACCCTTATGGTATCCAAAGAGTTAAAGGGCAATTTTCATGTTTTCTTAAGTCTACTCAGGACTTTCTTGTTCCAAGCCACCTGAGGTCCACTGAGGTCTGGAGGTGGGTATATGTAATTCAGTGGTAACCAACCCTGGTCCTCAAGAGCTACCAACAGTGCATGTTTTCATGATTTTGCTGAATCAGTGCATGTGGATTCATTAAAGTGACTGAGACACTGATTGATTCACCTGTGCTCATAGTAACACAGTAAATTAGGTTGAATGAAGACAGAAGTTCATCTAGTTTAACCTTTGCCTCATACCCCAGTGACTGAGAATTATATAGCTTTCCTGCTACCAAATAAGTTAGTTATTTATCAGACCTTCCTGCTTTGCCTACTAATACACAGTATAACCCTGTATGTTCCCTTTTGAAAGAAATGTATCTAATTTTCTCTTAAATGTATCCATTGTTTCTGCCATAACCACCTCCTTTGGCAAGGAATTCCACAATTTAACAGACCTTATTGTAAAAAACCATTCCTCTGCTGAAGTCTAAACCTCCTTTCCTCTAATCTCAAGGGTGTCCCCTGGTCACCTGATCAGGCCTTGGAATAAATAGCTCACCGCAGAGATCCTTGTATTGACCTCTCATATACTTGTACAATGTGATAAGATCTCCTCTTAGTCTTCTTTTCTCTACAGTAAATAAACCAAGTTTGTCTAGTTGTTCCTCATACGTCAAGTCCTCCATTCCCTTAATTAATTTTGTTGCTCTTTGCTGTACCCTCTCTAGTTCTAGTATATCCTTTTTCAGAACTGGTGCCCAAAACTGCACTGCATTTTCGAGGTGAGGTCTTACCAATGATTTGTATACTGGCAAAATAATGTTATCCACTCTCGCTTCAATACCACTTTTTATACAAGACAGGACTTTGTTTGCTACTGTATTTGACACTGGTCACTGTTTCCAAGTTTGGAGTTTACAAGGATACCCAGGTCTTTCTTTAGCAACGATTTCCCTAAAATGATTCCATTAAGTTCATACGTAGCCTTGGCATTTTTTGTTCCCACATGCATAACATTCCCACATAAAATTTCATATTCCATTTGTTTGCCCAGTCTGCCATTTTAAGTAAATCACTCTGTATAGAGCAAATATCCTGTTCTCAATTAATTACCCTGTATCTCAAGCAAGTGATATAAAAAAAAATGCATGATGGTAGCTGTAGAGCACCGCTGTTGGCTACCCCTGATCAAAATAATGTAATTTGTCTCATATAATGGGTGGAATTTGATTGGGGTGGGTGGGATTGGGAGGAGGGGATGTGGGGTTTGACCTTGAAATGGGCAGGAAGTGTCAAGAACAGGGCAGAGAGTGACCAAACTGGTAGTGAATTGTGCGGAGTTACAAGAGAAATCACTGACACCTGAGAATTATTCTCTGTCTCCAGAGACCAGATAATTAAGCATAAAAAACTGAGTCTACTGGTCAAATCCGGAGAGTTCCAAGGTATGTGTGTTAGGCTTTCAAGACAGATACAAAGAGTCTATGAAGAATGAATAACACAGATCAGAGCGTAAACTATGAGACTTCAGCCTTTTAGTTTCAGACTTGATAGTTGCTCTGTAACTGTGATTTTTGTGTGCTGCATTTGACTAGCGCATATCTCTATCTTTCATTGCCGAGTCCATAAGTATAAATACAGGGGGTTGCAGAAGGTGAATTTGTGCCAGGGCCCAGCATCCAAGAGAATCTGTCTCCCCTGGGGTCAAATAAATTCTATTTATGCATCTGTGAAATTATGTTTGTGTTAGGGGGACAAAAAATGTTGCATTGGGGCCCTCCAGTGACTAGATACACCATTGGCCCAATGTATGACCTACTTTATATTCCTGGCTTTACGTATTAAGTATTTTTATGTCACCTTAAGTTGGGGTGTATTTTGCTGTCAATAAAAAAGAGAGTGAATGTACTAGCAGTGTGTTGGACACCTCTTTGGCATTAAAGGATTTAAAAGCCCAATTGTAATAAAAGGGAATCTTATTGTCTCTGATGATGCTATTGGTTTGTGCCATATATTGACAAGTTCTTCTTTATACATCACCTCTACAGTTCTCTTAACTACTCTGAGATCTCCCCAAGTCTATTTCTTCCATTCCTCTGTTTTTCCAGAGGATTGGTTTTCCCAAGGGTGATTTTCTAAAAAAAACAAAACAAAACAAAAAAAACCCCCAAAAAGCAGCAACAACAACAAAAAAACCCACCAGGTTGCATACCTGGCTGAAAATCATTTCTGGGTTTTCCTCACTTTTGAATCACTAAAATAACTATTGGGAGCTCGGGCAAGCTTTGCCAGATTCTTAGTAATTGCTGCCGATGTCACATGTGCTGCTAGGTGGCACCAGCAGAGATTTTAGGCTGGGAAACTTCAGCTGGACCTGCATTTTCTTGCAACTTCTTGTCCTTTAAAGGGACAGTAATGTCCCCTAAAAAATATTTAGATTTAGGTAGAGATTGAAAAACTAAACTAATTGCAACAAACCTTATCTCTCCAACCGCTATGGTTTGAGAGATATAGGGATTCAAAGTTCCCCCCTCCCTCCCCTTCTCCTGATATCAGCTGTAAAGCTGACAGCAGGAGATTTGAGTCATATGACTCGAGGAGGCTCTGCAAATAGCCAAAATCGCGTTATTCCTAAATAATTTATCCATTTGAACTGTCTACAAAGTGTGCCTGGTTTGCAAGCACACTTTGTAGACCTTTCCAGTGAATAAATTATTTTTAAGTACAACAATTTTGGCTCTGCTGCAGAGCCTTCTGCTGGTCCCAGGACCAGAATCTCTAGCTGTCATGTAGACGCTGACACCAGGAGAAGGGGAGGGAGGGGGGAACATTGAATCCCTATATCTCTCAAACCATAGCTGTTTGAGAGATAGGGTTTGTTGCAATTAGTTTATTTTTTCAATATCTACCTAAATCTAAATATTTTTAGGGGACATTACTGACCAATTAAGGGGAACTATCACGCCTGTACATGTTTACCTCATTGCCATCCTCATATAGCGAAAAACTTTAATCGTTGTTTTGTTTTTTTTATATATAATGCATGAGCTTGCAAAATTTACATTATTAAAAATGAGCCGTGGCCTTACTTCCAGGTCAGACTGTGGTTACAGCTGTGCACCGCAGCCTGTCAATCTTCTTCTGTTCCCTCCCCAAGTATTGTCTAGTTCCAGCCTCCTCCAATGACGGGGGATTTCTCCTTGTAAGCTGGTTGGAACGCGATAATACTTGGGGAGGGAACAGAAGAAGATTGACAGACTGCGGTGCAGGAGCTGTAAGCATAGTCTGTCCAGACGTAAGGCACAGGCTCGTTTTTAATAATGTAAATTTCGCAAGAGCATGCAGCTGGTTTTCCACAGAATTACTCATCATTTTCTTTCTGTATAAGGCCCTTGGTACCATACTCATCAAACTAATTGGGTTCAGTTCTGAGGCAAATCAACTGCACTGTAGGTGAGAAACAAAAATGAACTTCAAACACAGCAGCGCAATCCACTGAACTTTAATTCTTGCCTACTCTATATACACATACCTGGGAACTTCTTACTTGGGGTTGCCCGGAGGACAGCCCTCTAGTGCCGATGAGGGTAGAGAAATGACACAATTTGCGTCATTAAAAAGGGGCGGGGCTTAATCGTGAGGAGGGACTACTAAACATAAAAAACATATAGAATGCACTAGGGAAGGGGTAGAAGAGGGCGCGGAGTGGGAGGAACAGGGTGGGATTGAGCACAAGTGGGCAGGGTTTCCTCACATCTGGAGAATCTGACTCTGCCCCGGAGACCCTGTAATTCATTGTCAAACCCGGAGTCTCCGGGGCAAAACCGGAGAGTTCCCAGGTAAGCTTACACATATAAAATTTATCTTTTGTTGCACAGACTTTTAAAAATATGAGAGAGATGAACACAAGAAATGCTACAACAGCCTTGCACATTTCATCCCAATGCAGTGAAATGTATTAGGCTGTTTTAGTAGTTCTTGTGTTTCAACTCCTTCATATTTTAAGTCTAAGTAATAAAAGAAGAGTTTTTTATATATATGGAGTAGATGTGATTTATGTTTGGTGGTTTGTGCAGCGGTGTTTGAAGTTGATTGTTTAACGGAGGATGTGGAGTCACCTCTCCAACTAATGACTATCAAAAGCACAAGCTCTGCCTGAGATGTAAAACTGATGAAAGAGGTGAGTGATAAGATCCTTTACTGTGAAATATTACTGGTGCATTACATTAGGTGTTTTCTTTTTATGAGGAATACAATTTCTCCAAATGTAAATTGTTTTAAAAAGCAATTTTAACCTCTTGAAGAGGTTAAAGGCCCCATTTGACTCAAATAGAATTTGTATTTATCCCCTATGATACAGTTGGTTTGCTCCATAATTCTGCCTATCTAGCATGATGAATAAGACCCTTGATTCCCTGTGGCAGTGCTAAGAATTTGACTTGGAGCCTCTAATGCTAGACATGTGATGCCCAATGGAGTAGGTCTTGATTAGTAGCAGAAGTTGAGACAATAAACTGAGACAAGAGATGGAATTGAGACTGGCCAATAAAAGCCTCTTGCATCCATGGGCTGAGCACTGACTTTGTGCTGCCTTGTCTTAATGTCTTTAGAATTTGTTTCTATCAGAACCTGAAAACTCATTAGAGAGTGAGAGAATGGAATCAGATTTGATACAAACAGAAGTCAGGGTGAGTTGATGGTTGTCAGGTCTGTCAGAAACGAGGGTGACCCCAATAAAAGACAAACCAGAGGTCAAAGCAGGCAAATCAGGATCAAAGTCGGCCAGGTCAAGGGTCAAGACAGGCAGAGAGTTGTGGAGTCTGAAAACAAGAGTCGGAAGCTGAGGAGTCACATAGTAATTGGAGATAAGCTCACATCGAGAGACTGCACAGAGACCAGGGCATGGATGTATACAGGGTTTAACCCCATGGGTGCTGAAGACGTCTCCAGCACATTACAGACATACCTGGGAACTCTCCGGTTTTGCCCCGGAGACTCTGGATTTCACAGGTAATTAACGGGTCTCCGGGGCAGTCTCTCAATCTCTAGGTGGACAAAACTCTGCCCACTTGTTCTCCATCCCGCCCAGGTTCCTCCCACTCCCCGCACTCTTACCCGCATTCCTCATATATTTTACCCTTTTTGAATTTTTTTGTCCCGCCCCCCTCTCGTGACTAAGCCCCGCCCCTTTTATGACGCCAATCACGTCATTTCACTCCCCAGTCGGCGCTGGCAGGGCTATCCTCTGGGTAGCCCTGCCTGTCAAGTTCCCAGGTATGATTACAGAGCAGTGCATTTGGGAGGTCTTTCACATCCATAGGGTTAAAGATGTTATTGACGTGGCTTGAAACAGCTCTATGTACCGGGGGTCCTGAAATCACTGCCCTGGGATCAATGTACTGCATATAACTCTTATATGTCCACCGGCCACAAAAAGATTCATTGGCTTTGGAAAGTGCATTATCATTCTCTCTACTTTCTTCTAATTTTCTTTCTTTTTTTTTTAAATCAAATTTCCATTATTTACAGCTGTCAGCATTTCACAGAATTAGTAAAACTTCATTCAAATTTTTCACTTTCAGTAGGCTGTTATTTATTAAAAATAATTTATCAGGACAGTGAAACATTCAATCCGTGATATAAAGTCATTTTCTAGTTTCCAGACCTTAAATCAAGGAAGAAGGCTATTGGATTCAGATTAAGTGACTGCAGTATTTACATGGGAAAATTTACCATAGGTAGTAGTCACTCTTTATTAATTTAACAAAATAACCAAGGCCTTTTTTATATATATGAAAAATCTGTTGTAGCCTCCTGCAACAGTTCTTTCACCTATGTTTTCTCACCTCTCTCCTACATCCCACAGCTGACCAGGACACAGGAGTGATGTGTCTAATGACCAGCTCATATGAGCTCCAACCAATATTACTGGTTAGCATACATATGGGCATACCTGGGCACTCTCCGGTTTTGCTCCGGAGACTCCGGATTTTAGACTGAATTACTGGGTCTCCGGGGCAATGTGTGGATCACCGGGTGGGCAGAGTTTAAATAGAAACTCTGCCCACTTGTGCTCTGTCCCGCCTGGTTCCTCCCAGTCCCCGCCCTCTTAGATACATTTTGCAGGGTTTTTTTTGTCATGCCCCCCTCAGCAACTAAGCCCCGCCCCTTTTATGACGCGAATCTCGTCATTTTCTTCACAGGTTGGCACTGACAGGTTAATCTCCGGGTAGCCCTGTCTCAAAAGTTCCTAGATATGCATATGGGGCGAACAAGCAAATCGACCACAGCCATTCAGGATTCCAATATCCAATTTCAATACATACTAAAATTCATATATCTTTATTGTAGGGAAATATAAAACAGACACTGAAACACTAATTGTGAATGGTCATGGTATTCCACAAAAAGAAACAAAAATCAAAGTAACCTCACCTTCTGCCCAATCAACATCTAACTAGAGGGGTCACAGATACAAGCAATGTCACCCCTCCAGCTAGCCAAAGTTTGTCCTAACAATATGCCTAACGTCATCTCTCCAGGTAGCCAAGAATGTCACAAAACATGCAATATTCATTACATTTTGAATTTGTTCTGAAATGAATGCACAAATCTAATAGTCACCTATGTGAGGGGCACAATAGTCCAGTATGTTACCTTTCACCACAGGTGGCAGATCCAACAGAGCATAACTGTATTTGTGTCTCCATTTGAAAGGAGTCTTATATATCTTCCTTGAACTTCTTATCTCGGCTCCTGCATGAACCTCTAAATGTGGCTTCATTCCTATTGGCTGTGCAGGTGGGTGTGATGTCACAAAAATAAGCAATAACCCATGCACGCACTTCTACCAAAATAAATGTTAACAGGCAGTACTATATAATGATGGCAATATAAAAGCAGTGCATGCTGTAGGAGAACGTCCATAACATCACTGTGACATACTATAGGGGAAACCTCTACCACTCCCGGAGTTCCCCTAAGTCCATACAATGGGTACTCACTTCCCTCCAAACAGGAACCACATTTCCAATCTTAGATGACAATCAGAACTGTAGCAATCTCTCCTTGTGATGGTTTTGGATTGATACACCAGTACTTTCTTGATTGACCACACGGAAACACCCACTATAAAAATCCACTATAGTGTAGTATTCTCAAAGTTGAAAAGCCCTCCCACCCCGCTCGTTATACTCAAACTTTTATTGTGTATAACATGTGTGTCTCAATAAAACTTCTGAAACAATGTACCGGCACAAGAGGTATCTTAAAACACTTTATTTCCTACAAACAGATACCACGTTTCCAATCTTAGATGACAATCAGAACACCAGATACACCACTATTTTCTTGGTCAACCACTCAGAAGCACCCAAAATGTATCTCTTTGACAAAGTTCCTTAAAAGGAGGGAACGCTCAGTATATTTCCCCTGGTAATGATATCTACCTCACATGTACATTGCCAGCAACTGTCATGTATGCTTCCATAGACATGTTATCCAGGACCTATTGATACTGCTGTCTGCACAAAGACACAAAGAAAGAGTTCTACCAGGAAAAATATACTGACATTTCTCTCATTTTCAGGAACTTTATCAAGCAGATACATTTTGGTTCTTTCTGTTTGGTTGACCAAGAAATCCTGGTGTATCCATCCAAAACCATCACCAGAAGAGATTGCTACAGTTCTGATTGTCATCTAAGATTGGAAACGTGGTACCTGACTGGAGGAAATAAAGTGTTTTTAAGATACCTCTTGTCCTGGTACATTGTTTCAAAAGTTTTTATAAGACACGCATGAACTCCAGTACAAGTTTCAATCAATCTACCTGTAGGTGTTTAAGGGTTTTGGTAGAAGGGTTTGCACAGGTTATTGTTTGTTTTTATCTTTTATATTTGGTAGAGAGCAATAGATATCCACTGCAGCTTTTTCTTCCAGTCTCCTTTGTAGTCCAGAGCTGACTGATAGGTCCTTTAGATTGTGCTTTCATTTTTATTTTGCTGTGGGATATCACAGCAGCCAATCAGAATAATCAGCTGCCTCTCTAAAGGTTACAGTATCCTCTCCCGGGAAACAGAAACTTTCAGCATTACCCCTGAAGAGCAAAAACCCAAGGGGTCTTTACTCTGAGGGCTGTAAGTTTATAATGCTGCTGCTGCCAGACATTGGAATAACAATGTTTAACTTGTAAAAGACTGAGAGGTGGCATATTTTTAATGTTTTCACATTACTTACCTTTCAACAAATAAAAAAGTACAATACATTCAGTTTTAAGAACATCCCTGGGGCCCCCATAGAATTCTAGATTTAGGTAAGAACTTAGCATCCTCATAAGGGTATGTATATTTGTATATTTTTACTTAAAGGGATGGTAATATCCCAGAAAAAATATTTTTCTTGTTGTAGTCCTTAAAAAGTTGAACACAGCACAAAAAATGTATCTCTCAAACCTCTATGGTTTGAGAGATATCTGCATTTAAAGGTCGATGTTTCCTGCTGTCAGCTGTAAAGCTGTCAGCAGGACATCCATGTCGACCGACATGGAGGTTCTGCAGCAGAGCCGCAGTCGCGATATTTACAACGAATGACTTCATTGGAATCGTCCAAAAAAGTGTGTGCTTGCGAAGTTTTATTGTTGAAACAGAGTCAATTTTTTCCCTAAGAGTGGTTAGTAAATCTCATTGCATACTGATTTTTTTTAACCATTTAAGAACCAATGAGTTGCTCTGCATGGTATTGCTCAGGCCTCTGGTGCATAAAGGGTTATGCTCCACTCCATTCCTGTTATGGTTCATCTTTATATTACTGTAGAAATGATATAATATAATAAATTAAATTTGCAAGATGGGAAAGATATATTAACGCCTTTGATGCATAGTAATAGATTGGAGTCCTCTCTAGGTCTGTGCACTGGTCATTTGCAGATATAAACACGGGGATTCACAGAATCTATTTCTACTGAATTTACTCCTCCTCTTCAGTCTGACAGCCAGCAGGCAGGTGGCTATAGGGACTGTCCAGCGCTCAGCAGGGGTAGCTCAAGGCTGATGGCAGATGATGGAACTTTGGAACCTGAGAGCTCTGTGCAATGAATGGCAAGAGGGAGTAGATAGGGATGGAGGGGGAGAGAAAATGAAATCTTAGGAAGGTTCCGTTGGTGGGGGGTTTTGTGGTCCACGCAATGCATTATTGGAACATTGCATTAACCCTTTCAGTGCCAGAGAGGTATGCAACACATTGCTTTGCAATGCGTTGCATATCCCTCTGCATACCTGGGAACTTTCAGTTGAGGGCTACCCGGAGGGTAGTCCTCTGTTCAGCAGGGGGTAACAAAAATGACGCTAATCGTGTCAAAAAGGGGTGGGGCTTAACTTGAGTGTGGGGGGATTTAACCCTTTGAGCAATGCATTCCGTACCACTCTGGCACTCAGAGGGTTAAATGCGTTACACAGAAGGCTGGGGAAGGAGGAACAGCGGGAGAAAAAGCAGATGTGGCAGAGTTTCAATAGAAACTCTCCACATCCGGAGGAATCAGCCTCTGCCCCAGAGACCCGGTAAAGCTCTGTCAGAACCGGAGTCTCCAGGGCAAATCCGGAGAGTTCCCAGGTATGTCCCTCTGTCACTGAAAGGGTTAAAGGGACACTATCACCGAAAAACAACTTTGGTGATTTTGAAAGAGCTTTAAAAATCACAAATATGTCGTGTTAGCCATTTTTTATGTAGAAACTAGTTTCCGGGTTATTTGGATTAAAGGGATAGTAATACTTAAAAAATGACTATCCCCCACCTTGTAGCCAATAAAAAATTGAGTAAAATGAGACCAGTGCCATCTCTCAAACCTTTATGGTTTGAGAGATATCCACTTTCAAAGTTCCCTCTTTTTGCCTTTCCCCTGAGATCAGCGTTCTAGCTGACAGCAGGGGAATCCTCTCCTGGGATCAGCCGGTGGCTCTGAAGCAGAGCAGAGATTGCGGTAATAAAAAATAAATCCTTCACTAAAAAGGTCTTCATCGTGTGCTTGGTTTTTATTACCGCGATCTCGGCTCTGCTGCATAGCCTCCGCCGGTCCCAGGACCAGACTCCCCTGCTGTCAGCTAGAGCCCTACATGACCTGGTCAGTTCAGTGACATTTAACACTTTCAGTGCTAAGGAAGTATGGAAATGAATTGTTGAGCCGTGTCAGTGAGTGTGATGATATAGGGCTATAACAGTCATGCTTTAACCCTTTGAGCACCAATGTGTTGCACAACTTTCTGGTCCTCAAGGGTTAATTAACATAGTCTATAAATCTAAATAACTCAGGGTAGTTTTCTAAATACAAAAATGACTTCATATGTCATTTTGAATGTGCTTTCAAAATCACCAAAGTAGTTTTATGGCAGGGCTGTCCAAGTCCAGTCCTCAAGGGCTACCAAGAGTACATGATTTAAGGGTTTCCCTGATTAAGCACAGGTGAGTCAGTCAAAGTGAATGAGCCACTGATTAACTCACCTGTGCTTAACCCGTTAACGATCCATGATGTGCCAGGATCGTCATGGGTAGATTTGCCTCAAGGACCCATGATGGTCCTGGCAAGACATGGGATAAATGATACCAGCGCGCCTCCGTGCATGCTGCTATCATTCTTTTCAGGCTGAAACTGAGCGCTCTGGTCCCAGCTTCAGTCCTGGTCTAGTCTGCCGGTTCACGTGATCGCTCCAGGAGTGATCACATGTACCGGCATTTGCATTCAAAAAGACAGTATGTTTTACACACTGACTTTGTGTCTGCTCTGTGCCTCTCTCTCTTCCTTACTATTAGAGTAAAGAAGAGAGAAGCAGAGAACAGACACATAGTTAAATAAAACATGTCAGTAGTTGGGGGTATTAACCCCTTCAGTGCTAGTGATGGGGGCTGGCTGGATGCAGGTCCATTTCTGACCTGCTAAAATCAACTTTATTTTTTTTTTTTAATAAGTTTGAAAAATGTTAAATATTTTATTTCAACAGTAAAGTTATAAAATAAATATTTACGGTGTAAACGCAAAATAACGGGAGTGTGAATGTTGTGGAGCCATTTAATACAATTATACACACCTCCAAATCTTATTAATACAAATGTGGGAAAATAGGGAGGGAAAGAGGGACATGGAGTGTTGATTACAATTAATAATACAGTTAAAGTGAAACTGCCACGTTAAGTAAAGTCACCCTGCAATACTTAGGCAGGTGGGGACTTCTTAATAGTTATTTTAATTCTCAAAAGTAGCCACTTCTAAAGTAATCCTTACGTTTCTGAGACTGATGGCCAGGTTAGTGCAATCTGCGCGCCTGCGTCGTCAGTCCCTTCCAGGGCCGTTCGGGCCAGTGCAATGCATCTGTAGGGAGACTGGGACTGACAGTGCAGGCGTGCAGACAAGATGTTTGTGCTGATGCCTGGCTTCTGGTCTCGGAAACTTAAGGATTACTTTAGAAGCGGCTACTTTTGAGAGATAAATTATTAAGCTAGTCACCACCTACCTAAGTATTGCAGAGCAACTTTACTTAACATGGTAGTTACACTTTAAAATTATCTGGCAGTTGTGCAAAAGTATAGATGGTCGAGAGTACAGTCTTCTTCATTTTACTCAGCAGCAGAATCTCTACAATATACATTTTTTTCTTTCTACTCTTTTAAGCCTTTGGGGTTCTCAAGTAGTGCATGGGCTGCCAAAATTTCCATGAAGATTTTTCTATCCACTGGTCATCAGACAAACAATGTCAAAGTTCTATTAAATGATTCCATTAACCTGATGACCTTGACTGCTATGTGACAGTGATGCTGAGACAAAGACAAGTTAATTTTATAACTCAGAACCTTCAGACCAGATTTACATGAACAGTGGTGGGAATACACAAGAATGATTTCATCCTAAATCAGGTGCTGGGATCACTGAATCCGCATGTCTACCTAATGACAAATTACTGACTACATATGCCAGTAGGTCTCCCCTTACTGCCACTTACTTGAAGGGGAAGGCAATAGATCAGTCCGTGGGAATTTTGAGGAGTTCTTTTATTCAACATCACACTCTACACCATTTAATAACATGGCATAGACAACTTTGTTGCCATTACAGAAAAATAAATTGCACATGTTACGAGGAGTCCTGGCATTAAAGTCCTAGGATGGTGGAGAGTGGGTGCCAGTATGTACTACTGTGATCCTGCAGTGCGGCCGCTGGGCTTAAAAGATAGCACCATGTGGCTGCACTGGTGCATTCATACATTTGCCCCATTGAATTTAATTCCTGTAGATACAAAGACCTTTTCCCTGACTGGTGGAATATAAATTACTTATTTCTATGTATCATTCTAGGTGTGCAACAACGAATAACTTTGACAGAGACAGAGAATGGGGATATTGTGTAGATGCATCCAGCACCGAGACAGGTATGTTTTAATTTCTATGATAATATTTGGCTATTCACTGAGTGGTTATTATTAAAGGAATATGTGATGGATACCTGTACTCAGACTGAGTAGCTCTGCCAAAACTGTGTTTCCTTAACCCAGGACAACACTCTGCCACTCCACCAGCCAGGAACCAGGATCATAGCTCCATTCACCCAGTCACTTTGGCAAGAGTCGTAGGGTGAACGCACTCTGGACACAGCAAGCAGCCCAAGCATGATTCAATGGGGCCAGACATGAGTGAATTAATTATACAATGGGGATGGGTGAAGGGCAGACAATGGGAATACACATACTGTGTGATGGAACAATGGGTAGGTGGCGATAAGATACAATGGGGCCAGACATGAGTGAATTAATTATACAACGGGACAATAGGACTGTAAACAGCAAACATGATTACATCACACATAATTATATCACTACATAATTGAATAACAAACATCAGACCAGAGCATAATTCTCACTACAGATATACTACCATGTTCCTATGCCAGTCTGTAGTGTGGGTGCTGGGCCCCAGTTCCCTCCAGGAGCCCAGGGAACATAGGCTTCTGTGACAAGGGGCAAACAGGGCAGTGATTAGTCTTAGGTGGAAGCTATACCCCATTTCAGGGCCAGGTCCATAGTCTCTGGGCAGGAGGCTGGCCCTCAGCCCCATCCAGGATCCCCAGTGATGAAGGGTTCCATCACAGAATACTAATACATTCTAATGATGGTCTCACACTTACCTTACTATGGATAGATAATACTAATGGCCACTATGAATTTGGCCCTTGTGGTTTTGTACAAAAGAAAACATCTTGAATCAGTCCTGGGTGTGAAGATGAATATGACAGTTTCCAATAAGACTACCTGACCTCAAACTCCACCCACTGCATATGGTAATCTTCTGAGGGGTCAGAAATTCTAGTGGATGGAGTCTGATAAAGGGCTGAGTTTCCCAATAGGCAGAGTATACACAACTGTCTAGAGCTCCAAATTTGAAGGGAGCTTCGGCTGTTCTGGCCACACCCACATTCTGAATTGTGGGTGTGACCAGAGAAATCTCAGTATCCCTGCATCAGTTTATATATCCCATATCCAGAGATCTTCAATGCAACCAAGGGGTCAAAAAGCTTTTCTGTTGTCCTAGCTTTCTATAGGACAAGGGTATTTTCTGTGCCAGGAAATAGTGCATGGGACTGGAGGTGGGTTATGTGAGGAAGGGGGGTCTGGTCATGGGTGGCACTAAGGGTGCCTAGAAAGACTTACCTAGGGGAGCCTGGGATGTAAATCCAGACCTGGTTTGAGGTCTTGTAGTCCTGCTAGTAGCTGTCATGTCCACCTCCACAGGAATGATATCCCAGCAATATACTTCACAACCAGTAGGATTTGCCATACTAATGCAAGTGGGAGACTAGACTTAGGAAGTCTTAGTTTTCCTTTAACCTCTTTGATGCTTTAGAGGTTTCAGATGAATTGAGAAGCAATGCTTTATAGACATCTCTTGCATCCAAATGTTTGATTAAGGTTTATTTATATGTTTTATCCCTTTGAGTGCCAGAGGGATTTCCAGAACATTGCTTTGAATTGAGTTGGATGCCCTTTTGGTACTCAAAGGGTTAAATTACTTCTAGGATACATTCCATTCTTAACCTCTTTCCTGTAAGCATTGCAGTGGAGACTACTTTAGCAGCCAGTTGGTTAAAGACTATAGACTACCGGTGTGCATGCACATTTCTATTCATGACATGATAATAAACTATTATTAACATTATTGTGTACTGTGTATTGTAGCAGACCAGCACTTCATTAACCCCTTAACTACCCTTGTCATGCCAGGACCGTCACGCCGGTCAAGGAAATTAAGGACTGTGACAGGCCTGGCACATCATGGAATTATGGGACTGCAGCGTGCCTGCACACTGCCCTGCCATCCCAGAATCCATTTGGCAAAAAAAAAGGGGGTTAAGTTGCTTTCATAGTTATTTTATTGAACCATAGAGAGCACAATAATAGGCAATGGTTTGGGCCAACAAGACACTTTGTGAAGACATGACTTGAGGAAGGACCACATGGGTGTAAAATGTTGCCCATAAATGTGCTCACTGGGTCAGTAAAACCACTTTGAAAGCAAGTTACTGGAGTGTTGGTCAACTACTATACATTGGTATTTATTGGGTCATTACCACATGGTTCAGATGTAGCTGTCTTGTGTTTCTTCCTGGGTAAGTTCAGTCCGAATTCACTGTATTGTTATACACTTGTGTTCTTGTTATTTCTCTGAGTTATATGGGCTCATGAGCAGGGTCTAAACTACATAATGGGCCTTAAGGTGGCATTACTAGCCACCTGGGCCACAAACACAAAAATATATTCCGGGCCAGATTTCTCAATAGACAGAATAGGTAACTGCCTAGAGCTTCAAATTTCAAGGAGAGAATCAGCTGTGCTGGCCACACCCACATTCTGAGTTGTGGGTGTGGCCAGAGCCATATCAGTGTCCTTGCATCAGTTTTTTAATAGGTTTACAGGCTATTATTTAATTCCTTGAATGCTAGAGAGCTCTTCAATACACTGTGGAGCAATGCATTGGAGATCTCTCTAGCAAGCATGGGGTTAAAGCTTTTTTCATTATTGATTTTTATAGACTGAGGGTATTTTCTGTGCCAGGAACCAGTGGATGAGACTAGGGGTGGTGTCATGTGAGGAATGGGGGTGTGGTCATGGGTGGAGCTAAGGGCACCTAGAGTGCCTTGCTTAGGGGAAACTGAGATGTAAATCTGGCCCTGAATATATTCCCTGAGCCATAACTAGAACCTACTGGACCCTGGAGCAGATGCGGCCTCCTAGGATGCTGAGCCCTGGCACAACTGCATCTATCTATCTATCTATCTATCTATCTATCTATCTATCTATCTATCTATCTATCTAATATCTCTCTTTATCTCTCTGTCTATTTTTTTATTTAAATCTCTCTTTTCTGTCTCTCCACTGATTTGAAATCTAGAACTAACATGTATGATATGAGAATGTATCACTCCTTCTCAGTCACTATGACCATGCCAAATCATACATCAGTATTCAGAAGAACAACGCAGATGATTAGAGCAAAGTTCTATCAGGCATGCATCCTATTATTTAGTGCAGAGATACAGTAATTGGAGATGGCGAGAGTTGTTATTTCCAACAGCTACAAATCCACATATTGGCTACCACTTCTTTATTGGGTGTCTTACAGAACTCATGATCTCAATGGAACTGAATTCTTTGAACTTATTGGGTTTGTTCCTACACATTTGATAGAATACATATGGAAGCACTTTTTGTACCGAATACTTTGCTATCATTAGTTTCCTAATAGCCTTAATATATTTTGCCCTTACTTCTTGGATCAAGTGATCACATCTTCAACCCATTCTGGGTTAATTCCCATGGAGATGAACGTTTTAGTTGCTAAATGGACTCTTCGTCTCAAACTCAACCCACTGGAACCTCAGTTTTTCCTCTCAGTCTGTAGTAAGTAGAGTGAATGAGCCAAAGAAGATACCATGTGCAGTGACTATAGTTTTATTCCTGTAATCCTACCAGCATCTGTCAGGTCCACCTGCATGGGTATGACATCAGGGCTGATTCAAAATGTTTCCTCTTGAACAATGCACAACAACAAAATACACAGTGTCCATTAGAATTTTTAGGTCATAATAAATTGAGTGAGAGATTAATATTAGTGTTTCTTTAACGCTTCAGATGCCAGAGGCAAAGCAATGTGTTGGAAATGTCTTTATTATCCATGAAGCTATTTGGCTGAAAGTGGTATACGCTTAACAAACTTAGTCTTGGGGATGAATGCACCAAAGTTTCCAATGCAGTAGAAGTACATTTACAGTGTTTCCTAGGATGTAAAAAGGATTTAATCAAAGGTACCTCAACTCTAAATTTATATAAAACCAATCTTAAATCCCCCCTTTTTTTACAACAAGGACATTATACAAATATGGAATCTATCCAACCCCGGCCACATTATGAGATGCTAAATTGCTTTTTATGTGTGCGCTCAAATTCAATATAGGCTCAGACCAGAAGCAAAGAGCATTATACTGGTTACTGTCATGATTAAGATTTTGAATTTATTAGAACTCCTCTCACAGAGAACCTGCAGGAATTATTGACTATTAGTTTGTCTTGGAAAAAGGCCAGAGCTGGCAGGGATGAAACTCAGACAGTAATTTCCTGGAGGGCCAGTTTGTTCAGAAGACCAAAGAGGTATCTGGAAACCTCAAGTGAACTGCAGTTGTCCTGTGATCTATGTAAATTTATTCAGGGTTGATCCTTGTGTATTATCAATGGATCAGAAAAGAAAGGCTATAGTTATTTATAAATATGTACTTTGAACAACAACATTACATATTTGCAAAGTCAGTGTCATATGGACAAAACTATAGTCTTAAAGTGGTAGTAGTACTTAAAATTAAAAATAAATATATGTTGTACGCCCCCCCCTCCCTGAGTACAACAAGTGCTGAAAGATGTTTTATTTAAAAGTTTGTACAGCTCAAATTTGAATTTCTGTGTCTCATTGTCAGTGTTAAGAGGTGTCAATCTCAAGGTTGTATATCTGATTAGTGGAAGATTTAGGAGTACTGATAGATGACTTCAAAGCAGTGCGCAGTGTCACTCAACTGCTGCAAGAGCAAATAGGGTAGTAAAAGGGGTATAGATGCACAGGATGCTAATATACTTCTACCTCTATATAAATCCTTGGTAAGGTCTAATCTAGAATATGGAGTACCGTTTTGGGCACCAGTTCGTAAAAAAAGAACATTATTGAAATGGAAAAAAGGCAGCATGGATGTGTAACAAAACTGATAAAGAGATTGGAGGATCTGAGTTATAAAGAGAGACTAGCCAAACTTAGTTTGTTTACATTAGAGGAGAGACACCTAAGGGGTTATATGATTACCATTTACACATATAATTGAGGTTAATACAAAATAATTCTCTGTAGAATTATTTACACATAGAGCCAAGCAAAAAACAAGATATCATCCATTAAGACTAGAGAGAAGACGCTATTGATTAAAACATAGGCAGGGTTTTTTTCAGTAAGGCAGTAATGTTATATCATTCTTTGCCTCGAGTCTGGATGCAGCCTTTGCAGATGCTCTAATTGATTTCAAAAAGTAACTGATTCTTTCGTAGCTCAGAATATTGGAAATGATGACAGTTGATTTCAAAGCAGATAGGATGCTGATTCAGGAAATCTTCTGACTGACATATCGAGTCAGGAAGGATTTTTTTCTACCCACTTGTGCTTAATTTGAAATGGCTTCAATGAGGTTTTTTTGCCCTTCCTCTGGATCAACAAGGGTGATATGGCATGGGCTGAACTTGATGGACACCTGTCTGTGGTTGTAGGCAGGCCAATGGTCAGGGCAACCAAATCAGGATCCTAGGCATTGAATAGACAAAAGCATCTGGGTAGTTGAACTGGTTTGCAAGCACTCCATAGCAGCACAACCAACAACATAGACATCTGTTTGCACAGGCAGAATGCAAACTGGCCTCTTAGGAAAGCAAAAGTGCACCAACACAAGTTGGAAACTATGTCAGAATGCTCCATGAAAAAAACCCACAAGAAGGTGATGGAGGACAGCATTCACATGTCAACTCAGTTGAACATCCTAGGAATAAATCAGGATGTCATCTAAGTAAAATATGACAGGAGCACATCAGAAGATAAACAGCTCTGAATGAAAAAGAACACAGCCCAGCTGGCAAAGAAAAAGGATTATTATTAGATTTCTTATCCAAGTCAACTTAGCCAAGGCTTTTGTTTTCAGGCTCTAATAGTAAACATGTGTGGCCTCTAGGTGAAGCTGGTCCTGAAGCAAGTTCAGTTGAACAATTATATGGCTTATGAGGGGTAAGAAATTCAAAATTATTTTAAAGAAGACATCCAAAAACTCCCAAGAAACTTCCAGAACCATCCTTCTTAGATCTTCAGCTGGTGCCTTCAAAATATCAAAAACTGGAGTCACCCCAGAGAGGCAATTTTGATGACAGATCTTCCTCCAATCGGCATTTGCAGGTCAAAATCATGACCGCAAGTGATCAGTTTAATAAGGACATCCCTACAGGTCAAGATAGCTTTCATTCTCTCATTTAGGCCTCTTCAGCATGCAGCATTTAGAGCTCCTGCTTTCCAGTCTGTTCAAAATTCAGCTTTATAATGACTGACCATCCTGTTGCCATACAAAAAAAAGAAAAAATAGAGGATCACATTAAACAGCACTATAAAGCATCATTCAACTTAGAAATATATATGTAAAGGTACAACACCAATACTAAATAAAATTGCTTGTAGACAAAAAGTGAAAACCACATATTCCCTACTCATCCTCCTATTCTAAAGATGGCAACATTGCAAGATACAACAAACAAACAAAGAACTCCCTACCCAGCTATCCATATCCAACCAGCTTTACACGGGTAACCTTGGTATAAATGAAGCACCACATCAAAAGATATGGCACATAAAAAATCCAGGGAGAGGCATGCAAATCTGAAAAACACAGAAAATGTCCCCCAACAATGACATCAATCCAAAAAAGTAACAAGAATAATAAATCATGCTCTCTCAGAATACATAAGTAAAGTAAAATAACAAAGTCATTGGTAAATAAGGGTCTCAAACAGAAATGCATTTGACAGATTAAGAACTATATAAACATTCCAGTCAATCAAGTTGGTGAATTTTATGTGGCATTAAAGGTAAAATGCATGTCTTCAGCATGAGAGGGTGACAGTCTTAATATGCATTATGGCATTCATCATAGTCGATAAGGCACCGACACAGGCTTTACATCAAGCGAAAAGATCATCCAAATAATCATTCTGCCAATAGAGGAACAATTTTCACCACTAGTATAGAATCAAGGCAATCCTGTTACCATGACAGATGTTGATGAGTGCTAACTCTGAAGAAGCTTTATGCCCTGGGGCATTGAGTACAGCCCTAAAGATGCTGGTGAAGGCATTTGAGTCTTCTGCCAAGTTCACATTCTTTTCTGCTGGGGAGGATGCCCAGGCCAACACCTCCTTTAACAGGGAAATGATCAAAATCACATGGGCAGAATGGGAGCCAAATGTGTGCAGCTGATTCCTTAACTGAAACACTAGTTGAAGGAGCCACAGGACTCAAACAATCTTCCCAAAATCTTGCAGGCAAGAATCTTTAATGTGGTTTGCTGACTCCCTACACATTGTCTTTTTGCCACAGGTAGAGAAAGTAGAATAGCAGATGTTACTGGAAAAGCTGCAGGTGTAGAGAGTGTGATCATCATGTTGCTCCACATTTATAAAATAGCAATAATTCTTCTTTCAAGGCTTTGAAGATGGATAGCATGAGTATTCAAAATCTGCTCCTTCTGATCCTGCTGGGACATAACTCTGGATACCTCTGCAGGATCAATCCTTGGCCTCGCAAGTGTAATGACTTCAATTTGAGGACAAATGAGGACCTCTATGTAGAGGCAGAGAAACTGAAAACTGAATTCCTCTGCTGCACAGCTGCTGGGGTACAAAGCTAGGATGAGAAGCAAGGAAGCATAGTTGACAGGAAGTGCACCTTTGCTGTGGTTCAGCACAGGTGTTAAAGTTGCTAACTGCAAGGTCAAATATTCAGTTCCATTGATATGGAACAAGATCAGGATGGGCACACTTGCTAATCAAGACTCAGCAGAAGCAACCAGGGATTTAGGCAACGTCTAGCCAAATTGTAAGACAAGAGCATGCAGTTGTAGAAAGACCAATGGGCAAGACAGGCAGATCAGGTTCATAGGTGTTGAACAGGCAAAGGGTCTGGATAGCCAGAACTGGTTCAAGAGAGAGGAGACAATCTGGGGTTCACTACACAAACTAGAAACATGTCACATCACTGCCAGCAACAAGTAGATAGTTCTTTGCACAGGCAAAGCCAAAATGGAAACTGTCCACTTAAGAAGGCATAGGGGGAGATGCACTAAGGCGTGATAAAGAGGTGATAAAACGGAGATGACTTCTCCAGTGAAAGCACTTCTCCAGTTCCTATGTTACTCTATGGAGCCTATGCACTAAGATCTCCAAAACTCGAGAAATCTTGAAGGGGATGTATCACCTATATCAGGGCTTATAATTTTAAGTCCTTTGCTACTAGCCAGACCTGAAAAGTTACTCGCCACTGCAAACCATTACATACCCACCAGGGCTGAATTTCTACTCGCCAGGGCTAAATTTTCACTCGTCATTGGCTAGTGGCGAGTGGAAATTTTGAACCCTGCCTATGTATAACAGCCTAAATAGTTAGGTTATATATCAAATATGACTAAAGGTTTCTTAAACATTTTTTTACGCTTTATTTGGTCTAAATTGAAGTTATAAAGAGTGCCCTGCAGCTACTTTCACATAGACGGTGGTTTCCTGCTCTGTAACCGCAGTCTGTTGCTCTGCCTCTGCTCCCTCCCTCTATGCAGCCTCTTCCGATGATGGAGGCTTTCTGTCTGTAAGATGGAGCTCTCTCATTGGCAGAGATAGATATTTAGCCAATGACAGCGCTCCAGCTTACAGACAGAAAGGCTCCGTCATTGGAAGAGGCTGGGTAGAGGGAGGGGAGCAGAGGCAGAGTGACGGACTGCAGTTACAGAGCAGGTAACCGCAGTCTATGCGGATGTAGCTGCAGGGCACACTTTAATTTAGACCAAATAAAGCATAAAAAAATATAAGACACTTTTAGTCATATTTGATATATAACCTAACTATTTAGGCTAAGTTATATAGAGGTGATACATCCCCTTTAATGCATAAGCTCCATAGGATCTGGAGAAGTGATATCACTGGAGAAGTAATCTCCACTTTATCACCTCTTTATCACCTGTTAGTCCATAACACCCATAGTGTGTCAACGGGTACCAGAAGCGACATCAGGAAATAAGTCATAAGAAGTACTCTGTAGTGATTTAGAGCACAGGAAAAGTTCCCACGAAGAAGTGAATGGGGAGAATGACAGTTGTGTACAGTTTCAGAGCTTTATTAATGTAGACAGGATATGTCATAGGCAGTGAGTGATGGCTTTTAACTTCTCAACAGGAGAAATATATGTACAGATGTTACTGCAGCCCCAGGTGTAATATCAGTCTGTGATTACACTGAGCAAATAAATATAAAATTCTGAACCTTGAAAAGACCCAGTACACTGATGGCAACTGGTTACAAGGAATGACTGCCAATGACAAATGTGCCTAGTCTGACTCACTGATATGGACTGCATTACCGTGATACATATTACTTTTCCTGGGGACCTAGGAAATTGTCACTAAGGCTATGTATACGTGAGGCAATTTCTTATTTCCTTATATCCTAATCATTTGTTACATCTGTATACTGCAGTTTTATAACATAAAGGACCACGTGATTAAAAGAAAAATTGAGGCGTTCTAGGGCAAACCATTTGCAATGTGGGGGAGAACAAAAAGTTCCCATTGATTTAAATGGGGATATAAACCCCTTGAATGCTAGAAGGATCTCCAATGCATTGCGAAACAATCTGTTGGAGACCTCGCTAGCATTCAAGGAGGTTAAAACACCTATTTAAATCAATGGGGATTTTTGGAGTTTGTAATACTCCCCTATAATGCAAATGGTTTGCCCCAGAACACCTCCACTTTTCTTTTGAACATACGGCCCTTTTTACAGCATGAAAATCAACTGAAAATAAAAAAGCTGATTTAACCCATTAGATGCTACATTTCTAAGAAAGATTAAACATCTTGTACATCAAGATACATAGTACATAGTTTGGTTTGATAGCGAGAGCTTTTTGATGTTTATATAATGATGCCTAGACATGTAAATAATATAATAATAGCCTGAAGGTCTTAAAGGGATAGTGATGGTTGAAAATAAATGCAGCTCCTATTAATCCTCATATGCTTTGGGCCATGTTGCACTACATTGCAATATTGTCAGAGTTACCTCTTGCATGTTGCCTCCCATCAGATGAGGAATCCAGTCAAGCTTGCGGAGAAGGACAATCTTCTTGCTGTGAGCATAAGGAAAACTGTACCCACCTTATGAAGGAGGGCAGGATATTTCTTACACCCAGTGAAGATTGTCCCTCGCTGCTGTCCATCCGGGCCAGCTTGGTGATGCGTTATGCAGGTAAAAGGGGCAGGAGGGGGGATATTTTATAATTAAATTACTGTTGAACTACACCTTGGACAATATTGCAATACAGCTCAACATGGCCCAAAACATAAGAGGATTAATCTGAGCCGCATTTCTTTTCAACCATTACTATCCCTTTAATAAACTTTGAGGCTGCTAAAAGCAGAACTATCATGCTAATAAGATTACCCCCCATATATTTCTAACCTAGTGATTTGCAAAGTCTTACTGTGTTTATGCGCAATAAGTCTGCGTTATTGGTGAAAAAACACCTTTTCGGCAGGAACCAGAGGACAGACAGAGCAGACATCTTAGAGGAAATGTACAGTGAGGGAAAAAATTATTTGATCCCCTGCTGATTTTGTATGTTTGCCCACTGACAAATAAATGATCAGTCTATGATTTTAATGGTAGGTTTATTTGAGCAGTGAAAGAAAGAATAACAACAAAAAAATCCAGAAAAACGCATTTCAAAAAAGTTATAAATTGATTTGCATTTTACTGAGTGAAATAAGTATTTGACTCCCTATCAGTCAACAACATTTCTGGCTCCCAGGTGTCTTTTATACAGGTAACAAGCTGAAATCAGGATCACTCTCTTAAAGGGAGTGCTTCTAATTTCAGCTTGTTACCTGTATAAAAGACACCTGTCCACAGAAGGAATCATTCAATCAGATTCCAAACTCTCCACCACGGCCAAGACCAAAGAGCTGTCCAAGGATGTCAGGGACAAGATTGTAGACCTACACAAGGTTGGAATGGGCTACAAGACCATCGGCAAGCAGCTTGGTGAGAAGGTGACAACAGTTGGTGCGATTATTCGCAAATGGAAGAAACACAAAATAACTGTCAATATCCCTCAGTCTGGGGCTCCATGCAAGATCTCACCTCGTGGAGTTTCAATGATCATGAGAACGGTGAGGAATCAGCCCAGAACTACAAGGGAGGATCTTGTCAATGATCTCAAGGCAGCTGGGACCATAGTCACCAAGAAAACAATTGGTAACACACTACGCTGTGAAGGACTGAATTCCTGCAGCGCCCTCAAGGTTCCCCTGCTCAAGAAAGCACATGTACAGGCCCGTCTGAAGTCTGCCAATGAACATCTGAAAGATTCAGAAGAGAACTGAGTGAAAGTGTTGTGTCAGATGAGACCAAAATCGAGCTCTTTGGCATCAACTCAACTCGCCATGTTTGGAGGAGGAGGAATGCTGCCTATGACCCCAAGAACACCATCCCCACCGTCAAACATGGAGGTGGAAACATTATGCTTTGGGGGGGGGTTTCTGCTAAGGGGACAGGACAACTTCATCACATGAAAGGAACGATGGATGAGGCCATGTACCGTCACATGTTGGGTGAGAATCTCCTTCCCTCAGCCAGGGCACTGAAAATGGGTGGTGGATTGGTATTCCAGCATGACAATGACCCAAATCACATGGCCAAGGCAACAAAGGAGTGGCTCAAGAAGAAGCACATTAAGGTCCTGGAGCGGCCTAGCCAGTCTCCAGACCTTAATCCCATAGAAAATCTGTGGAGGGAGCTGAAGGTTCGAGTTGCCAAACGTCAGCCTCGAAACCTTAATGACTTGGAGAGGATCTGCAAAGAGGAGTGGGACAAAATCCCTCCTGAGATGAGTGCAAACCTGGTGGCCAACTACAAGAAACCTCTGACCTCTGTGATTGCCAACATGGGTTTTGCCATCAAGTACTAAGTCATGTTTTGCAAAGGGGTCAAACACTTATTTCACATAGTAAAATGCAAATCAATTTATAACTGTTTTGAAATGAGTTT
This sequence comes from Rhinophrynus dorsalis, assembly GCA_037306005.1. Lineage (NCBI taxonomy): Eukaryota > Metazoa > Chordata > Amphibia > Anura > Rhinophrynidae > Rhinophrynus > Rhinophrynus dorsalis. The sequence goes on from CM074718.1 coordinate 50,011,485, forward strand.
TTCTGGATTTTTTGTTGTTGTTATTCTGTCTCTCACTGTTCAAATAAACCTACCATTAAAATTATAGGCTGATCATTTTTTCGTCAGTGGTCAAACGTACAAAATCAGCAGGGGATCAAATAACTTTTTCCCTAACTGTACATCTGAGTCAGCCCTGGTTGTCCCATTCACTGTCAGCATTGGTGAGTGGCGTTCCTTGGTGCCTTAAGGCACTGAAAGGGACTGACCGTGCAGGCGCACAGAGCTTGTCTTGTAAGCTCTGTGCAGCCTGATGCCTGCAGAAGATGTGTTTTTTCACCAATAAAGTGGACTTATTGAGCATAGACACAGTAAGACTTTGCATATCACTAGGTTAGAAATATATGGGGGGCAGTCTTATTAGCATGATAGTTCTGCTTGAAATGAAGAACAGGACATTCTTCCATGTGTCCAAACTACAGACATTGCTGTTATTAATGCAGCAAACTGTTTCTGTTATACCAGTATTTTAGTTATATTCCCAGAAGTACAATTGTTAAGGGGTGGCTCAGGTTGGGGCACTAAAGTCCTTACAAAAGTTATTCTGGAGTAAACCAACTGCACCATAGGAGACAAAAATTCCTGTTATATTTAAGAAGTAGTATACTTTTCTTTATAAAAATATAAATTGCAGGGAATTTCCTGTTGAGTAAAATAAGTGTACTCCCACTGCTGATAGACACATATTTCCAGAGTTATTAGTGTTTAAACCTGTGCTTTTTTTTTACATTAGCATCGCCCTCTAGTGGTCAAATTCCAATTAGTTATTCTGTTAAATTCTAATGGAGAAGAAAGACAGTGACTTACAGTTCACCATAGAACTTGATAGAAATTTCAGAACAATCAGGAAGTAAATACAGTAAATTCACTTCCTGATGATTTGAACTGTTATAAAGTTTGAATAAAACAACTAACAGCGGTGGGAGTACCCTTGTTTTACTCAGCAGGAAAAGCTCTATAACATATATAAAAAAAGTTTACTGCTGCTTTTAAATGGGGCTTTTAACCCCTTGAATGCTCTAGCATTCAAGGGCTTAAAAAGTTCTGTTCAAGTGTAAGGGAATTTAGACATTTTTATTTGTCCCCTATAGTGCAATTGGATTACTCCAGAATAACTAGTTTGCTTCTATAAATATGGGTTATTGTACCTAAAATGCATCATAATAGTCTAATTGCCACAAAACTGTGAACCTGTAAACACTGTGGGTCATATGTTCAGAGTTAAAAGTGGAAAAATTATGGGGCAAACCAAATTCACCATAGAGAGAGATAAAAAGTATAATTTACTGGAATGGGCCTGTTAATCCCTTTCATGATAGAAAGGTTTCCAATACTAATGCTTTGGCGATATCTCTATTATTCAAGGGGTTACTTACAAGCCACATTTACATAAATGGTAATTTTTTGACAGCAGTTTTAACCCAGAACTCCTCCATAATGTTTGTGGATATTGATCTAATGATGCTAAACTAGCATATAAAAATATGAATGAGCACTTTGGCTTCCACAGGAAAATAGATACATTACAAGTATAAAGGGCATTTTTGCTTGATTCATCCTATATAATAATTCACTAAAAGTATGTTTGTCAGAAGCCATCATGCACAGTAGAGACGGCTACAGGTGCTGCAGTCATGTGCAGTAGAGACTGCCTGCACTGTGGCTGATAACAGAGCAGGGTGCTCCTGATTCAGACCGTAGGTCCCTGGAAGGTGCGCAGAGTGGACTACAGTCTGAATTCGGAGTGTTCCACTCTGTTATCAGCCGCTGTGCGTTTGGGCAGTCAGTACTGCGCATGACTGAAGGCGGCCAACAGGATCTGGCCACCAGCCGAGGTTGCTGGGTGGCACTGTGACCCATGTACATGGGCTTTTCAGCTAGTAATAATATACATACCTTGGAACTTTGGGTATTCTATTGAAATGTTGCCCACTATTTGGCGACCAACAAACTGGCGAGTTTAAAATGTCACCTGCTGGTAAAGGACGACATCAGAATGTCGCCTGCAGGCTTAGGAGTCACCATCTGTGCCATAACTCTCCAATAATTAATTTTGCATCACGTCATACTAATAAGAAGAAAATGATGGATGCACCAGATGAAGTGTAGTGCCACTCAAGGGGTTAAGACACATACCCTCCAGCTGTGGCTGACCTGCTGATGTGGACTTGAGTGGAAGAGGGCATCTTAAAGTGGAACTAACACAGCTAAGAAACTTTGTCTGTAATAATTCCCTATCTGGCGACTAGCTGCTTAATAGCGCTAGTCACCAGAATTATTACCTCTTCATGAAGAAATATGAAGTGATCCTCGGCTGACAGGCAGGACGGAGAGCGGACATCTTGCCCTAGTGTAGTGACGTCCGCGCACCTGCTCTGTCAGTCCCAGACGGCTGTAGGAGGCGTTGCTAGGAGCCATTCGGCTCCGGAAGGGACTGACAGCGCAGGCGCGCGGACATCACTAGGGCAAGATGTCCGCACTCCGTCCTGCCTGTCAGCCGATGATCACTTCATATTTCTCCATGAAGAGGTAATAATTCTGGTGACTAGCGCTACTAAGCAGCTAGTCGCCAGATAGGGAATTATTACAGACAACGTTTCTTAGCGGTGTTAGTTCCACTTCCCTTTGAGGTGTCAGGGGGAGTCCACAATGCATTGTTTTTGCAGTGAGTTTCAGACCCCTCTGGCACTAAGAGGGTTAAGGCACAGATGGAAGGTATATAGCACTCAAACAAAGAACATAGAAAAGGGTGCCCAATGGTGTAGTACGTTCAGCAACAATTCCATATGATATAAATAATAAATATATACACTCACAATTTGAATTGGCTAGAGCTTTACCCCGAACCTCATGCGCTTGTGGAGATCGTAAACCTGTCCCCACTCAGGTATCAAGGTGCTCTGTGAAATATATACATTTTAATAATGTATTCAAAAATACAAATGTTAAAATTACATGTATGTATGTATGTATATATATATATATATGGCTGCTGACATGTTTTGTGACTCCCAAAATCACTTTCTCAAAGCCTTTGTCCAATGATTTTTTGATATCTTTGGCCAGAGGCTTTGAGAAAGTGACTTTGGGATTCACAAAATGCATCAGCGGGCCATAAATGAGGGAGAGAGAGTAAGACAGAGAGGGGAAGAGAGTAAGACAGAGAGGGGGAGAGAGGGGGAGAGAGGAAGACAGAGAGGGGGAGAGAGGAAGGCAGAGAGGGGGAGAGAAGAAGACAGAGAGGGGGAGAGAGGAAGGCAGAGAGGGGGAGAGAAGAAGACAGAGAGGGGGAGAGAAGAAGACAGAGAGGGGGAGAGAGGAAGGCAGAGAGGGGGAGAGAAGAAGACAGAGAGGGGGAGAGAGGGAGACAGAGAGGGGGAGAGAGGAAGACAGGGAGGGGGAGAGAGGAAGACAGAGAGGGGGAGAGAGGAAGACAGAGAGGGGGAGAGAAGAAGGCAGAGAGGGGGAGAGAAGAAGACAGAGGGGGGGAGAGGGAGACAGAGAGGGGGGGTGAGAGAGGGAGAAAGAGGGAGAGAGAGAAAGACAGAGAGGGTAGAGAGAGGGAGATGGGGAGAGAGAGGGAGAAAGAGGGGGAGATCGAGGGAGAAAGAGGGAGAGAGAGGGGGAGAGGGAGACAGAGAGGAGGGGACATAGAGGGAGACAGAGAGGGGGGAGAGAGAGGGAGAGAGTGAAGGGCAGAGAGAGGGAGAGAGAGAAGGGGGAGAGAAGGAGAAAAGCATAGAGAAAGAAAGAAAGAAAGAAAGAAAGAAAGAAAGAAAGAAAGAAAGAAAGAAAGAAAGAAAAAGGAAAGAGGTAGACCTATTTTTCCTGGTGTGAACTGCACCTTAGGAGGACACAGCCTGCATCCCTTCAGTTGTTCTCTTGGACTACAATTCCCATCCATCCTGGCTGTGTATGATGGTAACTGTAATCTAGCAATAGATGGGGGGCATTGTATGCCTACATCATTTATACTTAAAAGAAAACAACCTGCCTGTTGTAACTATCTCTTCTTTACAGTCTTTCAGGATCACTGTGCCCGGAATCCATGCCAACACGGCAGCACCTGTCGCAATGCATATGATAGGAGCACTTATCACTGTGTGTGCCCGCCGGAGTATACAGGAAGGCACTGTGAGAAAGGTAACAAGTCATATACATTACTGCTATTTACAGCAGTTGAGAAATAACATACTGTAGGTATCATCGTGTGTATATACCAGTAAATTAATGGCTCCCCAAACTCCGGGTGCGCATGATCCTGAGGCCTGTTTGGATATCATTAGGCCAATTCCTCTCTGCCAACACTGCAGACAATAAAGGGATACTGTATCTGCTTCAAACCAATTGAGAAGATAACAGCACACTAAAAAGTTTAACCCTATGAGTGCCAGAGGGGTACTTTGCATACCCCTCTGGCACTCAAAGGGTTAATACAAATGAAATGGAGCTTCTCCATGGGGCACGTCTGTCCTGTGTTTGTCTTATGGAGAGCGTCTCCATTCTTGGAACAGATAATGTGCTTTTACCTCCAGGACTTCCTTGGAACGGTTACATTTTAATTTCATTGTCTCCTTAATCTGTTTTTTTTAGTTGAATGATCTGATGTAATCTGATATAATTACATAATGCTGTATTGCAATATAAAGAATACAATACTGAGTGCCAGAGAGGTATTGCAGTGAGTTGGATACCTGTCTGGCACTAAAAGGTTAAACACGTGCATACATTAAAGGGATAGTAATACTTAAAATGTAAAAAAAAATATGTTGTAGGGTTTATCCCCCTGAGTAAAACAAGGGTACCCCCACTGCTGAAAGGTGTTTCATTCAAAAGTTATTAATTTTCAAAGTTGCATTTTTTAGGTGCAATATCACAGTGGCCTGAAATTGTACAGTGGCGCTGTTGCTACACCATCCTATGGACAGCTCTGGTCAGTTGACCATAAATCTCCATAGGATCATGTAGCAACAGCGCCACTGTACAATTACAGGCCACTGTGATATTGCACCTAAAAAATTCAACTTTGAAAATTAATAACTTTTGAATGAAACACCTTTCAGCAGTGGGAGTACTCTTATTTTACTCAGGGGGATAAACCCTACAACATATTTTTTTTACATTTTAAGTATTACTATCCCTTTAATAAAAGTGAAAAGAATATTCTGGCATGCCAGACAAGCAGCCAGGCACCAGACTTAGACCCAAAGGAATAAGGAATGCTACATGTAGTATCATCTTACATATATACCTCTTCTCAAAGTGCATAAAGGGATAGTAATACTTTAATATTACTAATCCCCATAGTGTAGCCATATTAAAAAGAATTTAATAGCCCCTAGTGTCATCTCTCAAAACTTTATGGTTTGAGAGATAACTGAATGCAAAGTCTACCCCTCCCTCCCCCTTCCCTGATGTCAGCGCTGTACTGACTGCAGGGATATCCGGTTTTATTTTTCATCAGGCGGCTCTGCAGCAGAGCCGTGATTGAGTTAGTAAACAAAAATTATTACACTGAAACGGTCTTGAACATGTGCTTGCAAACCAAGCACAAGCAGAAGACCATTTTAGTGAAATAATTATTTTTCACTAACGCGATCTTGGCTCAGCTGCAGAGCCGCAAGCCTGTCGTACGACAGACTTCCCCTGCAGTCAGTACAACGCTGGCTTCAGGGAAGGGGGAGGAAGGGGGGAACTTTGCCTTCGGTTATCTCTCAAACCTTTATGAACCTGGGGGCAATTGAATTATTTTTTAAAGAGCTACACTATGGGGATTAGTAGTATTAAAGTACTACTATCCCTTTAAAGTGATAGTAATGTTTCACAAAAACAGCAGCTCCGATGAATCTTCATAGTATTTGGGCCATGGAGAGAATTATTTCAATACTGTCCAAGTTGTAGTTCAAGAGTAATTGAATGATAAACTATCCCCCTCCCGTCCCTTTTACTGATGTAACACTGCTCACTTCAGAGCAGCAAGACTGTCTGGATGGATCGCAGAGAGGGACATTCTTCAGTGAGCATAAGGGAAAAAACTGAAAATTCTGTCAAGAGGGGCAGGGTTTTCCTTATACTCAAAGTAAGAAGATTGTCCCTTGCTGTGAGCTGTCTGGTCCCAGGACCAAATTCCACATCTGAGGGGAGGTGGATTACACTAGGTAAAAGGGATGGGAGGGGGATACTTTATCATTCAATCACTCTTGATCTACAACTCAGACAGTATTGAAATAACACTCTCCACGGCCCAACTACTATGAAGATTAATTGGAGCTGCTGTTTTTGGGAAACATTACTATTCCTTTAAAAAAGCAATCACTTGGCAACCAATCAGATATCATCATTTCAGGCTACTAAAACGATCAGGCAACAAGATGATTAAAGTGTTAGTAATGTCTGAAAAAAACTTTTTTGCTTAAAAAAATGATCTAAATGCAAAAAAAACGTATCTCTCAAACCGCTATGGTTTAAGAGATCCGGGCGTTTAAAGTTTGATTTCTCCTACTGACAGCTGTAAAGCTGTCAGCAGGAGATCCGTGTCGGTCGACACGCTGGCGCTTGAGAAGTGCAGAGATCTCGTTACTTGGAATCCCTTCATTGGATTGGTCTAAAACGTGTGCCTAGTGTTCAAGCACACGTTTTAGACCATTCCAATGAAGGGATTTGTGTTAAATAACGAGATCCCGGCACTTCTCAAGCACCAGCATGTCGACCGACACGGATCTCCTGCTGACAGCTTTACAGCTGTCAGTAGGAGAAATCAAACTTTAAACGCCCGTACCTCTTAAACCATAGCGGTTTGAGAGATACGTTTTTTTGCATTTAGATCAGATTTTTAAGCTCTTCTAAATGCAAAAAAGTTTTTTTCAGACATTACTAACACTTTAAAAGTGCAAGGTTAACAGCATTAACATATCCTATATAATAATTCACTAATGTTTGTCAGAAGCTGTCATGTGCAGTACAGTTGGCTGCACGCGCTGGAGTCAGGCGCAGTAGAGACTGCCCAGGGTGCGGTTGATAACAGAGCGGGCCGCTCCGAATTCAGACCGCAGGTGCGCAAAGAGGACTACGGTCTGAATTCGGAGCGGCCCACACCGTGGGCAGTCTCTACTGAGCATGACTGCACCGCGGTCGTTGCTGGGTGGCACTGTGGCCCGTGTACACGGCTTTCCAACTATTTTAGAATAATAAAACAAGAATTCAAGTGGTTTCAAGTCCGAGTTTAGAACATTCCTCTCTTCTGCATTCCTTTTGCAGTCAAGGATGTTATTACCTTTAAAAGTACTTAATGTATAATAGAAATGGATTTCTTATTCCTACAAAGGACATTGATTTTTTTTCCCTATGCATTAGCAGTACGATTCCATTAATACATAATGTTTCCCTAACTCTCTGACTGCTAGAGCTGTCTTCAGCACAATGCTTCTCAATGGGTTGGAAAGGTGACTTGAATAGATCTGAGAACAAATGTATTGCTATTGACATCCTGATTTTATTGAATTAGTCTACAGGAATGTTAGGATGATGGATATTTGCTTTTATTTTCAGTTTGCATTGTGATAGCAAAGGTCCTGTGTACTCTAGTTTAGTCCTCATATCTTCCACTGAATTAGCATAAACATGGGAAGAAGTACTCAGTATATTTAAAGTGGACTTGTTACCGACATAACTTTCATACCTCCCCACACCTTCCAACATTTCAAATGGCCAAAGAAGGACACTTGTTTTGTAGGTAGGTGGTGCTGCTGGGGGCATGGCTGGTGGCACGCTAATGAGAATTTTTAGGTTATTTCATTACCTATTTGCACCTCTTTTGTGTAACTGAATAATTGATTTAGAGCAAGACCAAAGTATTTTATTTACACAGATTAACATATAAACACTAGTGTTGAGCGAGCATGCTCGGCCGATGCTCGGATCGGCTCGAGCATCGCTCTGCTCGGCACATGGCGGTACTCGTACGAGTACCGCATGTGCTCGCCCGCCATGTTCGGGTCTCCTCCCCGCACGTTTTGCGGCTGCTGCGCAGCCAATAAACGTGCAGGGAGGCTCTGACATCAGTGTAATGCCAGCAGCCATGTTGGCTGCTGGCATTACACTGATTGGCTGGCCAGAACCCGTGGTCGGGTGCTGTATAGCACCTGACCAGCGAGTTCGGCTCAGTCTTAGCCAGGGAGAGATGAGGATAGGAAGGGAAAGTCAGTGTAGGGAGAAAAAAAGCGATTGTGAAAAAAAAAGAACCAAAAGTCCTTTTTAGGACTACTGTGTGTGGGGGCAGCAGGTTATTTTGTGTGGGGGGAAAAAAAACAAAACAAAAAAAAACATATATTCTGTTTAGTGTGCAAAGTTGCAGATTAGAGCACATTCTGTTTAGTGTGCACAGTTGCAGATTAGAGCACATTCTGTTTAGTGTGCAAAGTTGCAGATTAGAGCACATTCTGTTTAGTGTGCAAAGTTGCAGATTAGAGCACATTCTGTTTAGTGTGCAAAGTTGCAGATTAGAGCACATTCTGTTAAGTCTTCAAACTAAAATATCAAAGTCACATATTCCATTCAGTGTGCGTCGCCGCAGTTTAGCAGCACATTCTGTGTACTGTGCAGAGTTGCAGAATAGGAAGAAATACTGTTAAGTCTTCAAACTAAAATATCAAAGTCACATATTCCATTCAGTGTGCTTCGCCGCAGTTTAGCAGCACATTCTGTGTACTGTGCAGAGTTGCAGAATAGGAAGAAATACTGTTAAGTCTTCAAACTAAAATATCAAAGTCACATATTCCATTCAGTGTGCTTCGCCGCAGTTTAGCAGCACATTCTGTGTACTGTGCAGAGTTGCAGAATAGGAAGAAATACTGTTAAGTCTTCAAACTAAAATATCAAAGTCACATATTCCATTCAGTGTGCTTCGCCGCAGTTTAGCAGCACATTCTGTGTACTGTGCAGAGTTGCAGAATAGGAAGAAATACTGTTAAGTCTTCAAACTAAAATATCAAAGTCACATATTCCATTCAGTGTGTGTCACCGCAGTTTAGCAGCCTATTCTGTGTACTCTGCACAGTTGCAGAATAGGAAGAAATACTGTTAAGTTTTCAAACTCAAATATTAAAGTCACATATTCCATTCAGTGTGTGTCACCGCAGTTTAGCAGCCTATTCTGTGTACTCTGCACAGTTGCAGAATAGGAAGAAATACTGTTAAGTTTTCAAACTCAAATATTAAAGTCACATATTCCATTCAGTGTGTGTCACCGCAGTTTAGCAGCCTATTCTGTGTACTCTGCACAGTTGCAGAATAGGAAGAAATACTGTTAAGTTTTCAAACTCAAATATTAAAGTCACATATTCCATTCTGTGTTCGTCACCGCAGTTTAGCAGCCTATTCTGTGTACTCTGCACAGTTGCAGAATAGGAAGAAATACTGTTAAGTTTTCAAACTCAAATATTAAAGTCACATATTCCATTCAGTGTGTGTCGCCGCAGTTTAGCAGCCTATTCTGTGTACTCTGCACAGTTGCAGAATAGGAAGAAATACTGTTAAGTTTTCAAACTCAAATATTAAAGTCACATATTCCATTCTGTGTTCGTCACCGCAGTTTAGCAGCCTATTCTGTGTACTCTGCACAGTTGCAGAATAGGAAGAAATACTGTTAAGTTTTCAAACTCAAATATTAAAGTCACATATTCCATTCTGTGTTCGTCACCGCAGTTTAGCAGCCTATTCTGTGTACTCTGCACAGTTGCAGAATAGGAAGAAATACTGTTAAGTTTTCAAACTCAAATATTAAAGTCACATATTCCATTCTGTGTTCGTCACCGCAGTTTAGCAGCCTATTCTGTGTACTCTGCACAGTTGCAGAATAGGAAGAAATACTGTTAAGTTTTCAAACTCAAATATTAAAGTCACATATTCCATTCTGTGTTCGTCACCGCAGTTTAGCAGCCTATTCTGTGTACTCTGCACAGTTGCAGAATAGGAAGAAATACTGTTAAGTTTTCAAACTCAAATATTAAAGTCACATATTCCGTGTAAGATGAAGAAGGCGGGTAAAAAGGGACGGGGAAGTGGACGTGATCCTGATAGTTCAGGGCGCGGGTCAGGACGCGGAGAAACTGTGCCTGGTGCCAGAGCACAAGAAAGAAAGACATCCACCATACCTAGCTTCATGTCTCATTTCACAGGGCGTCGCAGGACATCACTCTCGAGGTCCGACCACTGCGAACAGGTGGTCGGTTGGATGTCAGCTGATACTGCTTCCAGTCGGTTAAGCACCACCCTGTCTTCCACCAAGTCCACTCTCAGTAGCCAAGAGTCTGGTCAACATAATCCTCACTCTGATCATCCTTCCTCCCACCATACACGGTCTGGTCAAAGAAGTGATCCCACACTGGGATATAGTGAGGAGCTCGTCTCATCACCAATCCTTCATTTGACCCTCTCTCCAAGCACGCTTGCAGAGGAACATGACATCTTGTGCCCTGATTCACAACCTCTAGAGGGTACCCAATCACAAGAAGATGACAGATGTGAACGGCATTTAAGGTCAAAGGAAGTAGTGGATGATGATGATGATGATGAGACACAGTTGCCATTAAATCAACCACTATTACCGTCTCAAGACCTTGTTGAGGAGAATGTTATACAGTTGTCAATGACTGAGTATGTGGTGGGATCAAGACATGAGGAGGATGATCAGAGTGAGGAAGTGGAGGAGGACTTGGTGGACGATGAGGTGACTGACCCCACCTGGGAAGGTGTAGAGCCGAGCGATGACAGCAGTCCTGAGGGTGAGCCATCTGCAGCACCGCAACAGGCTGGAAGAGGCAGTGGTGTGGCTACAGAAAGAAGGCGGACCGCACCAAACCGGCCCGCAAATGTTCCACGGAGCACCCCCTTGCGTAAATCTACCTTGCCAAAGGGTAGGTGTTCCGCGGTATGGCGTTTTTTTAAGGAAAGTGCGGACGACAAAAGAATTGTAGTTTGCAACCTGTGCCACACCAGAATGAGCCGAGGCATGAACACTAGAAACCTCACCACCACCAGCATGATCCGACACATGGCATCCAAGCACCGTAATAAGTGGGAGGAACGCCTGGATCGCCCATCTGTGTCTGCAGGCCACACCACTGCCTCCTCTTCCCCTGTTTTCGGTGCCGGCCAATCGCCTGTCGAAGGCGCAGGCCCGCATACCTCCCGCCCTGCACCTGTACCATCTGAAGCACCATCAGCGACCACATCCACTTCCCTGTCCCAGCACAGCGTCCAAATGTCGTTACCCCAGGCATTTGAGCGCAAGAGAAAATACCCAGCCACCCACCCACAGGCCATAGCACTAACCTCACACCTTTCCAAATTACTGGCCATCGAAATGCTGCCATTTAGGCTTGTGGAGACTGAGTCCTTCCGCAGCCTGATGGCAGCAGCTGTCCCTCGGTACGCGGTCCCCAGCCGCCACTACTTTTCCCGGTGTGCCATCCCCGCATTACACCACCATGTGTCCCGTAACATCACCCGTGCCCTGACCAACGCAGTTACTGGGAAGGTCCACTTAACGACTGACACATGGACAAGTGCTTGTGGCCAGGGACGCTACATTTCCCTGACAGCACACTGGGTGAATGTCGTGGAGGCTGGGAGCGACTCGGACCCTGGGATGGCACGGGTGCTACCCACGCCGAGGATTGCGGGCCCTACCTCCATCAGGGTTTCCGCCAGCACCTACGTTATTGGCTCCTCCTCCTCCGTTTCCACCTCCGAATTCTCTACACGCAGCGCCACTCCCCCATCAGCCAGTAGCTGGAAGCAGTGTAGCACTGCAGTGGGGAAGCGTCAACAGGCCGTGCTGAAGCTGATCTGCCTTGGGGACAAACAGCACACGGCCTCAGAGCTGTTGCAGGGGATTAGTCACCAGACCGAGCAGTGGCTCTCGCCACTCAACCTGCAACCAGGCATGGTTGTGTGTGATAATGGGCGTAACTTGGTGGCGGCTTTGGAGCTCGGCAAGCTCACACACGTACCATGCCTAGCGCATGTATTTAATTTAGTGGTTCAGCGATTTCTAAAAACCTACCCCAATGTGCATGATCTCTTGACCAAGGTGCGCCGCGTGTGTGCACATTTCCGTAAGTCATCTACAGCTTCGGCCGGCCTGTTGAAGCTGCAGCAGCGCTTACAATTGCCAGCTCACCGGCTGCTGTGTGACGTGAGCACGCGCTGGAACTCCACCTTCCACATGTTGACCCGGCTTTGTGAGCAGCAGAGGGCAGTAGTGGAGTACCAGCTGTTACACGGTCGTCGCCTCTCCGTTCAACTTCCTGTAATCAGAAGTGAGGAGTGGGAATGGATGTCAGACCTCTGCGAGGTTTTACGCAATTTTGAGGAATCGACACAGATGGTGAGCGGCGATAACGCTATTATCAGTGTAACCATCCCACTTCTGTGTCTACTGAAACGCTTGCTGCTCACAATTAAAACCGACGCTTTGCATGTGGAAGAGGTGGAAATGGGGGAGGAAGAGCTTACACAAGGTGATAGCCAGAGCACCCTCACTTCGTCTTCTCAGCGACAATTGGAGGAGGCGGAGGAGGAGGAGGAGGAGGAAGACACGGTTGCCTCCGCTACAGAGGGTAGCCATGGAACTTTAGTTCCATCTCTTCAGCGTGGGTGGGCAGAAGAGGAGGAAGAGGATGAGGATATTGAGAGTCATCCTCCTGGTGAGGACAGCGAAATCTTGCCTGTTGGTACTCTGGCACACATGGCTGACTTTATGTTAGGCTGCCTTTCCCGTGACCCACGCGTTGTACGCATTTTAGACAACACGGATTACTGGGTGTTCACCCTTCTGGACCCCCGCTACAAAGAGAATTTCTCATCTCTCATTCCTCCGGTGGAGAGGACAAGCAAAATGGTGCAATACCAGAAGGTTCTTGTTGAAAAATTGCTCCAAAATTTTCCATCTGACAACGCTGGCGGCAGAGTACGTGCTACCTTGGCCAACCGAGAAGGGGAGAAAAGGGGAGCACACAGCAGTTCCGACAAAGGCAGGGCAACACTCTCCAAGGCGTGGGACACCTTCATGACACCCCGCCAGCACCCTCACCCTGATGCGCAGCCTAGTGTCACAAGGAGGGAAAAGTTTTGGAAGATGGTGAAGGAGTACGTAGCAGACCGTGTCAGCGTCCTCAATGATCCCTCTGTGCCTTACAACTACTGGGTGTCCAAGCTGGACACGTGGTATGAACTGGCACTCTACGCCTTGGAGGTGCTGGCCTGCCCTGCCGCCAGCGTTCTATCTGAGCGGGTATTTAGTGCTGCTGGTGGCATCATAACAGATAAGCGTATCCGCCTTTCCACCGACAATGCTGATAGGTTGACACTTATAAAAATGAACAAGGCCTGGATTTCCCCTGACTTCTCCACTCCACTGGAGGAAAGCCCCGGGGGAACATAAACTCACTTTATATATGTTATTTACAATGATGGGAATACTCTGTATTCCCATTCACCCCTTCCACCCAAAAAACGGGTATATGGTTGACTCTTAATCTTCTCATCCTCCTCCTCCTCTTCCATATGCCCTGTGCTATAATTTTTATATAGGGCCAGCTCACCAGCGGGCCCTGTGATATAATTTTTATATAGGGCCAGCTCACCAGCGGGCCCTGTTTGACAATTTTTATATAGGTCAGCTCACCAGCGGGCCTTCTCATATAATGTTTTATTGGGTCAGCTCTCTAACGGGCCCTCTCATATAATGTTTTATAGCGTCAGCTCACTAGCGGGCCTTCGCATATAATGTTTAGGATGGTCAGCTCTGCAGCAGACCCTCACCCATAATGTTTTAGATGGTCAGCTCAGCGCACGTTTCCCTCTTAATCATGGCCTCAGTTCAATAAAATCAAGGAAATTTTTGGGATAATTTGCATCTGCGCACGTTTCCCTCTTAATCATGGCCTCACTTCAGAAAATCAAGGAAATTTTTGGGAGAATTTGCCTCTGCGCACGTTTCCCTCTTAATCATGGCCTCACTTAAGAAAATCAAGGAAATTTTTGGGATAATTTGCAGATGATATACAAGTAAATATACAGCAAATATTGTTTGGTAACAATTTTTCGCCTAAAGTCGTTTTTATTTTCCTTTTTGTGTGTTTTATGGTCAGTCTGTAAAAATGGCGTACTACGGGCGAAAGATCGTTCCCAGCAGCGATGTTGGAGTCCAAGATGCATCCAGACATCCTCCCTATGCTGTCCCTGAACCATTTCTGTGGTGTTTCCATCCTTTTCTGCCCTTTTCCTATGGACCAGGCACCCTCCCCTCATCAGAGCAGGGGGTGCCTGGTGTAATGCTCGAGTCCTCCCATTGACTTCAATGGGGCTCGGGTGCTCGGCCGAGCACTCGAGCCTCCGGGGGCGCTCGGTCAGAGCACCCGAACACCCGAGCATTGGGGTGCTCGCTCATCACTAATAAACACATATACTGACGTTTAAACAAACAGTGATGTGAGTTTTATTGCTGTGGACAATGTGATACACTTATATACACACCACACAGTCTTGTCTCTTTAAAAGAGGGACATCAGAGTGGGAAAGAGGGATAGAAGGATTTGGGTCTCAAAATAGCCGTGTCCCTCTGTAGGAGAGACAGTCCGTCTTTGAGACCCAAATCCCTCTGTCCCTATTTCCCTCCCAGGTTACCTGTGTTTAGGAGATCAGACTGTGTGGTGTGTATATAAGTGTATCACCCTGGTGTCCCTGTGTTTAGGAGATCAGACTGTGTGGTGTGTATATAAGTGTATCACCCTGGTGTCCCTGTGTCTATGAGATCAGTCTGTGTGGTGTATATATAAGTGTATTACCCTGGTGTCCCTGTGTGTAGGAGATCAGACTGTGTGGTGTGTATATAAGTATATCACCCTGGTGTCCCTGTGTTTAGGAGATCAGTCTGTGTGGTGTGTATATAAGTGTATCACCCCGATGTCCCTATGTTTAGGCGATCAGACTGTGTGGTGTGTATAGAAGTGTATCACCCTGGTGTCCCTGTGTTTAGGAGATCAGGCTGTGTGGTGTGTATATAAGTGTATCACCCTGGTGTCCCTGTGTTTAGGAGATCAGACTGTGTGTTGTGTTGTATATAAGTGTATCACCCTGGTGTCCCTGTGTTTAGGAGATCAGACTGTGTGGTATGTATATAAGTGTATCACCCTGGTGTCCCTGTGTTTAGGAGATCAGACGGTGTGGTGTGTATAGAAGTGTATTACCCTGGTGTCCCTGTGTTTAGGAGATCAGACTATGTGGTGTGTATATAAGTGTATCACCCTGGTGTCCCTGTGTTTAGGAGATCAGACTGTGCAGTGTGTATATAAGTGTATCACCCTGGTGTCCCTGTGTTTAGGAGATCAGGTTGTGTGGTGTGTATAGAAGTGTATCACCCTGGTGTCCCTGTGTTTAGGAGATCAGACTGTGTGGTGTGTATATAAGTGTATCACCCTGGTGTCCCTGTGTGTAGGAGATCAGACTGTGTGGTGTGTATATAAGTGTATCACCCTGGTGTCCCTGCGTTTAGGAGATCAGACTGTGTGGTGTGTATATAAGTGTATCACCCTGGTGTCCCTGCGTTTAGGAGATCAGATTGTGTGGTGTGTATAGAAGTCACCTACAATGACCTGGGTTATATATATTTAAATACCTTATACTTCATGCTAGCATCTTTTTAGATTACATTTCCTGAGGCCTAAAATCTAGTCTTACATATGCCCTGAGGAAGCAGATACACCTGCCTTTTCTAGGGCTCTGGAGCGCCCATTGATTGTCCAATATGATAAGTGAATGAGGAAAAATAAGGTAACAATATAAGAAGTTGACACTACAATCAATTAACTGACTTAGGCCTAGATTCTATTGCAGATGATAAATTATAACACCTGTTTTATCAAACATTTTCGTATTGAAGTCTATGGGGAAAACTTGTTATAAAAGCAGTGATAAAATTAGCAATAGAATCCTGCCCTTAATCTTTCATTTCTCAATACAAAGAGCACAAACAAGAATAAATAAAAGCTCTCTGAACAGGAACATTTACATGTGTTTCAAAGCAAGGAGGCACAGACCTGACTGGGTGGGGGGTTAATGCCCGCGAGGCTAGTTTAAAAAAAGAAATTAATTTAAAAAAAAGAACGAGTCCCAATGACAGGCGCCCCTCTCTGGGGAGCGCCTGTAGGCAAATGTCTACTCTGCCTTATGAGAAATCCGGTCCTGTTTGTTAATGAAATCACTAGAATCCTTTACAAAGTTGTGTATCTTAGACATATATTCCTGTAGGTAGAAGTCTATAAACTGGGAATGTGGTTAACAAAGTGATCCCCTGGCTGAGATAATGTGTCTGCCAGGGGGATGTTCAAGGGATTTATGCATCTTTGGAATCGTATAAAATACTGGTACTTTGGGTTAACTTTGCATGAGAAACTCTTTAGTTTCTGTATTAATCCAACAATTCATAAAAGCCAAGTTGATAACTGAGTCAATTTCTTTCTTGTAAAGTAGAGTAGGATCACAGTCTAGTTTCATATATATATATATATATGTATATTCTCTTTTTGATACTTTCCCCAAATCATCCGTTTGAAGCTTTTGAGGCCTGGAGTGATTACCACTGGCCTAAATAATCAATAAACTCTATTTTCACTTTGAACAATGCATACTGTCCATCTTCTACTATATATATTGGATAACAATGCATTTTATAATCAGTAAATCAAAATTAGATAGCATATTGCTGACACCATTATTGTTTGTTTAGAGAAGTGTTTTGATGAAGATCATTATGAGTATTATGATATCGGGGAAAGCTGGTCAAGAATTCACAGTGGAAAGGTAGAAACCTGCACATGTCAGGATGGCATGATAGAATGTCACAGAAGAGAGCGATATACAGGTAAGAGTCATGCTAAGCTAAAGGCTTATAGTGGATCTGTCACTACACAGTTTTTGCTCACATAAAATGTAGATATGTATATTGTTTTGTTTTCAATGAATGTAATGGTTTTGGAGATTTTTTGGTTTAGTAGTTAGGGACTCTAACTTCAGCAGAGCGGAGTTCTCTGAGCTGTGTGACATTTCCATGAACAATTTTATAAGGTGCCTTTTCTAAAGCCAAAAAAGCATTATCAGTAGGTTTAAAGGGATAGGAATGTCAGAAAAAAAGTATTAACTATATGGTAGATACAATGAAAAGAGTACTTGCACTTATTCGTATCTCTTACAGCATTATGGTTTGAGAGATATAGGAAAATAAAGTTCTCTGGTCCCTCCCCTTTCTGCCTGACGAGCTGTAAAGCTGTCAGAAGCAGATTCTGGTCACTTGACCAGATGTGGCTCTTCAGCAGAGCCAATATAACGATATCTAAAGATAAATACTGAATTTGGAACGGTCTACAAAGTGTGCCTGGCTTGCAAGCACACTTTGTGGACCGTTCCATTTAAGTATTTATTTCTAAATAGCGTGATTTCAGCTCTGCTGAAGAGCCTCTGTCTGATCAAATTACTGGAATCTGCAGCTGTCAGCTAGATGGCAGACTTGAGTAAAACAGCCAGGAAAAGGTAACTTTAGCAAGTTATATCTCTCAAACCATAAAGATTTGAGAGATAAGACTTAAATCATTGTTAATCTTTTTTTAATGTCTACAATATTAAATCAACTTAAAATTAACCATTACTATCCCTTTAATATTTCTTATATTCCTAGCCTGCATAGAGAATCCATGTCTCAATGGAGGTGCCTGTCGATTGATGATTTCAACTGGGAAAACTATATGTGGATGTAGAGGAAACTATGTTGGAAAATACTGCAATATTGGTAAGAATTAACCTTTGAAATAATATTATGCAATTTGAAATAAGAAAAACAGAAATGGTTATGATCTATGATGACAAAAAAATACGATGATTGGGTGTGATTTTATCATGTAACAGTTTGTGGCATAAAAAAAAATATTTCTGTAGACTTTTCTTTCCTGTTCTTGTTGTGACAGAGGAGCAGCTACAATATTATATCATATAGAATTGTAATGATCCTGCTTAACACAGCATTTACACCTCAGACAACCTTAGGCAAAACACTGTAGGTGCCCTTAACCACTTCCATAGCTCCACCTCCAATCATCACATGATCTTGCCTTTAAGTCCATTCACTGATGTCTGGAACATACAAACCGAAAAAAAGATTTAGATAAACAGAATGGTTAAGGGGTAAAATAACTGGTAGAAAAATGGAAGTCAGTATATATAAACAATAAATAAACTGGCAATCATAAATCACAAGTTGGTATCTGTTGCAGCGGTATATGGATTGTTCTGGCCACACCCAGTAAGTCAGCATGGTGGCAGTGGTAAGCATGGCTCAAACACCCTTTGCAATATGGCAACCTTGGAGGTTGCCTACTGTACTTAATGGGAAATTCAGCCATGCTAGTCCTATAGTCACATAGACACACACTATATATGCTCACCCTATATATGGACACAGCACCTAATAAATTAATTCCAACCAAAAAAGATTAGATGCCAGTTTCAGAGACGTTGTGGATCATGCAATCTTCTTGAAGCCCATAATATCTATTGTTAATCATTTTTGCACATGACTATAATAAAGACTTGGGATTCATACAATTGAAAGGCATTTAGACTAATTTCACATATCAATATGAATCTTTTGATCACTGGGGACCTAACAAAATCCTACCCCACCTATGAAGGTGATTGATGTT